>JAREYC010000010.1:42115000-43315000 GCA_030015325.1 Cryptoblepharus egeriae | reverse complement strand
CCTCCTCCTCCAGGAAAAGGGCTACTCGTGCTTTGCACCTTTCGGGAGGCAGCAGTGCAGAGAACCTTCCCGGAGCATGGCCAAGGTAGGCTCTGCACCCTGGCTTCTGCAGAGCAGACGAGGACCTTCCTCCTCCTCCAGGAAAAGGGCTACTCGTGCTTTGCACCTTTCAGGAAGCAGCAGTGCAGAGAACCTTCCCGGAGCATGGCCAAGGTAGGCTCTGCACCCTGGCTTCTGCAGAGCAGACGAGGACCTTCCTCCTCCTCCAGGAAAAGGGCTACTCGTGCTTTGCACCTTTCAGGAAGCAGCAGTGCAGAGAACCTTCCCGGAGCATGGCCAAGGTAGGCTCTGCACCCTGGCTTCTGCAGAGCAGACGAGGACCTTCCTCCTCCTCCAGGAAAAGGGCTACTCGTGCTTTGCACCTTTCAGGAAGCAGCAGTGCAGAGAACCTTCCCGGAGCATGGCCAAGGTAGGCTCTGCACCCTGGCTTCTGCACAGCAGACGAGGACCTTCCTCCTCCTCCAGGAAAGGGGCTACTCGTGCTTTGCACCTTTCGGGAGGCAGCAGTGCAGAGAACCTTCCCGGAGCATGGCCAAGGTAGGCTCTGCACCCTGGCTTCTGCAGAGCAGACGAGGACCTTCCTCCTCCTCCAGGAAAAGGGCTACTCGTGCTTTGCACCTTTCAGGAAGCAGCAGTGCAGAGAACCTTCCCGGAGCATGGCCAAGGTAGGCTCTGCACCCTGGCTTCTGCAGAGCAGACGAGGACCTTCCTCCTCCTCCAGGAAAAGGGCTACTCGTGCTTTGCACCTTTCAGGAAGCAGCAGTGCAGAGAACCTTCCCGGAGCATGGCCAAGGTAGGCTCTGCACCCTGGCTTCTGCAGAGCAGACGAGGACCTTCCTCCTCCTCCAGGAAAAGGGCTACTCGTGCTTTGCACCTTTCAGGAAGCAGCAGTGCAGAGAACCTTCCCGGAGCATGGCCAAGGTAGGCTCTGCACCCTGGCTTCTGCAGAGCAGACGAGGACCTTCCTCCTCCTCCAGGAAAAGGGCTACTCGTGCTTTGCACCTTTCAGGAAGCAGCAGTGCAGAGAACCTTCCCGGAGCATGGCCAAGGTAGGCTCTGCACCCTGGCTTCTGCAGAGCAGACGAGGACCTTCCTCCTCCTCCAGGAAAGGGGCTACTCGTGCTTTGCACCTTTCAGGAAGCAGCAGTGCAGAGAACCTTCCCGGAGCATGGCCAAGGTAGGCTCTGCACCCTGGCTTCTGCAGAGCAGACGAGGACCTTCCTCCTCCTCCAGGAAAAGGGCTACTCGTGCTTTGCACCTTTCAGGAAGCAGCAGTGCAGAGAACCTTCCCGGAGCATGGCCAAGGTAGGCTCTGCACCCTGGCTTCTGCAGAGCAGACGAGGACCTTCCTCCTCCTCCAGGAAAAGGGCTACTCGTGCTTTGCACCTTTCAGGAAGCAGCAGTGCAGAGAACCTTCCCGGAGCATGGCCAAGGTAGGCTCTGCACCCTGGCTTCTGCAGAGCAGACGAGGACCTTCCTCCTCCTCCAGGAAAAGGGCTACTCGTGCTTTGCACCTTTCAGGAAGCAGCAGTGCAGAGAACCTTCCCGGAGCATGGCCAAGGTAGGCTCTGCACCCTGGCTTCTGCACAGCAGACGAGGACCTTCCTCCTCCTCCAGGAAAGGGGCTACTCGTGCTTTGCACCTTTCAGGAAGCAGCAGTGCAGAGAACCTTCCCGGAGCATGGCCAAGGTAGGCTCTGCACCCTGGCTTCTGCAGAGCAGACGAGGACCTTCCTCCTCCTCCAGGAAAAGGGCTACTCGTGCTTTGCACCTTTCAGGAAGCAGCAGTGCAGAGAACCTTCCCGGAGCATGGCCAAGGTAGGCTCTGCACCCTGGCTTCTGCACAGCAGACGAGGACCTTCCTCCTCCTCCAGGAAAAGAGCTACTCGTGCTTTGCACCTTTCAGGAAGCAGCAGTGCAGAGAACCTTCCCGGAGCATGGCCAAGGTAGGCTCTGCACCCTGGCTTCTGCAGAGCAGACGAGGACCTTCCTCCTCCTCCAGGAAAAGGGCTACTCGTGCTTTGCACCTTTCGGGAGGCAGCAGTGCAGAGAACCTTCCCGGAGCATGGCCAAGGTAGGCTCTGCACCCTGGCTTCTGCAGAGCAGACGAGGACCTTCCTCCTCCTCCAGGAAAAGGGCTACTCGTGCTTTGCACCTTTCAGGAAGCAGCAGTGCAGAGAACCTTCCCGGAGCATGGCCAAGGTAGGCTCTGCACCCTGGCTTCTGCAGAGCAGACGAGGACCTTCCTCCTCCTCCAGGAAAAGGGCTACTCGTGCTTTGCACCTTTCAGGAAGCAGCAGTGCAGAGAACCTTCCCGGAGCATGGCCAAGGTAGGCTCTGCACCCTGGCTTCTGCACAGCAGACGAGGACCTTCCTCCTCCTCCAGGAAAAGAGCTACTCGTGCTTTGCACCTTTCAGGAAGCAGCAGTGCAGAGAACCTTCCCGGAGCATGGCCAAGGTAGGCTCTGCACCCTGGCTTCTGCAGAGCAGACGAGGACCTTCCTCCTCCTCCAGGAAAAGGGCTACTCGTGCTTTGCACCTTTCGGGAGGCAGCAGTGCAGAGAACCTTCCCGGAGCATGGCCAAGGTAGGCTCTGCACCCTGGCTTCTGCAGAGCAGACGAGGACCTTCCTCCTCCTCCAGGAAAAGGGCTACTCGTGCTTTGCACCTTTCAGGAAGCAGCAGTGCAGAGAACCTTCCCGGAGCATGGCCAAGGTAGGCTCTGCACCCTGGCTTCTGCAGAGCAGACGAGGACCTTCCTCCTCCTCCAGGAAAAGGGCTACTCGTGCTTTGCACCTTTCGGGAGGCAGCAGTGCAGAGAACCTTCCCGGAGCATGGCCAAGGTAGGCTCTGCACCCTGGCTTCTGCAACGCGCCTTCAGGCTGTCCTCTTCTCCAGTGTTTCTCTCCGCAGTCTTGCTGGAGAACAACCCAGAACTCCACGCACACCCGGCTGCTCTCCCACTCCAGATGAGGACCCTGCAGCGGTGGAGGGTCTTCTTCTGACCTTCCCCTTTCTGAGGAGCAGCCCAGCCCTCACAGCAAGGCCTGTGCAGAGCAGCATGTCTTGCATGAGTTGCGCCTCCTCCTTTCCAGCTCAGCCTTTGGCTCTGCACTGCTTCACTCCCATCCATTTTAGTGCTTGCATGAATGTTCCATGTTGATGGGAATCCTCTTTCCTGTTGTGTCCCCTCAGCCCCTCATCTCTTTGAGCACCTTGCTTTGCTCCAATCCCCCCCCCCCTCAGAAGACCTTTTGCTCCCTCCAGTGACTTCCACCGGCTCTCTCCTCGCCCCCCACCACATGTCTGGAAACAGGCCTGGCCCCCCCCCCCCCTTGGCTGGTGAAGTGCCAACCTTTGGGTTGTGAAAGAAAGAGGATGAGAGTGCAGGAGGAAGAGAAGTCAGCTGCTCTAGCCTGCCACTCCCTTATCTATCTATCTATCTATCTATCTATCTATCTATCTATCTATCTATCTATCTATCTATCTATCTATCTATCTATCTATCTCTCTCTCTCTCTCTCTCTCTCTCTCTCTCTCTCTCTCTCTCTCTCTATCTATCTATCTATCTATCTACAATGTTTATATACAACTCGCAATCTAAAATGCAAAAACAACACCAGCAGAAGCCACTAGAACAGACATTGCTGGGGGGGGGGGAGCTGTAGGGCCAGTTACTCTCCCCCTGCTAAATGAAAGAGGAACACCCACTTGAAAGAACCCCTCTTGCCCAGTTAGAGGGGTCTGGACAGCTCCTCTGCACACCTTTTTTCCACTCCAGCCCCTTCCTTTTGAATCCAGAGAATGGAAAGAGGAAGGGGAGCAGAGCAAGCAAAGTGGTGGGCAGAGGTGGGGGGTGTTTGTCAGCAGCAGGTGATGCGTTAGCAGGACTCTACAGTCTCCATTTCTGCATGAAGCCAAAGGACACACGACTCTGCAAAGGCCTCTTCAGGCCTCCGTTTCCTTTCCCTTCCTCAGATTTTTCTCTTTCTTCTCATCCAGATTGTAAACAGCTCGGGGCAGGGATCTGTCCTCTCACCTGTGGAAAATTTCCGTTCCAGACTGAACCCTATAGGAAAACAGCAACAGCAACAACATGTTAAAGAAAATGAAAGTGTTGGCATATTGAGTTCTCTTCCTCTGATACTCAAGAAGAGGCTGCTGTTTCTCAAGACAGTTCTTATCTCTCATTTGACTTTGTTTCTAAGCAAATATGCAGGTCCAGTCTGGTTTTGCCCAGATGTTTTGTACATGGAGTTGATTCAACACAAATGGCCTCTGCAAATCACAGTTTAAAAAACTGCTTTTCTACTGTTGTAGGTGGTCATGCGAGCAGTCATTCCATTTCTCAGGCCCAGAATCAAACCCTGTAGACACTGAGGATGAGAACGAGGACAGAGCTGTGGCAGCTGCTCTCAGGCAAAGACCCCTGGAGAGAACGGCAGGAATAAAAAACAACTGTCAAAATAAGCTGCCAGTGTTGAAATCCTTGTGCCTGAAAATATCCAGCACTGATGTGGATGTCAGTGCACTTCCTGTCCACTGTGAGCGGAAACGAATGCACACCACACATGCCTCATTAGGAGAGATCATTAGGAGGTTGGTTGTGGGTAAAGTTATTGCATTGATTTTAATTTAAATATTAAATATGAATATTTTAATATAAATATTATAAAACGTTATAATAATTTAACATATTATAGATGCCCATATTTACTTGAATCTTATCAGGGTGACCAGATGCCAAACCCAAAATTCCTAATTCCAGGCCAAAATTCCTCCCCGCTTAAAAAAATTGCCCAAAAATGTATTTTTTGTTTTTATAGTATTTTTGTTTTTTGACCATAACTTTTGATAGGAAGGAGATTTCTCAAAACTGATTTCTGCTTTGGATTCTGCTCTTCAGCATGAATCCAACGACATATGGCATGATGGGGTACAGTGCACTAGCACAAAGTTTCAAAACAAAGCCAAAATGCAGGACAATGAAGCCAAAATGTAGGACACCTGGACAGGAGTCTAAAAATCTGGACAAATCCTGGTTTTTCCGGTCATCTGGTCACCTCTAATGCACCATCAGCTCTATACTTATAATCAATGAAACATCAACTCTAATGCGCACACTGGAGGCTAATTCAGCTGGAAAAGGTGAATGTTAGATTTGAGTAAATGCAGTATTATATTTCAATGAAAATATATTTAATGGATTCAATATGAAGCAGGTTTAGGCTGAAAATATTTTACCCCAGAGTAAACCATGGAAGAAAATTGTTCTTAACAATTACGATTAATCCATGCAAATATTATGCCTTTCTAGTTTTCTTTTTGTCTTGTAAAGCTGTGTGTGTCACAGTTTTTAAAATTGTGTCGAGGTGCTAAAAAGCACAGCTCTAAGAATTCCAATGATGTCTGCAATCCTAGAATCCTAGAGTTGGAAGGGACCTAGTAGGTCATCTAGTCCAACCCCTGCCTGCAGCAGGAAATCCCCCTAGAGCATCCCCGACAGGTGCTCGTCGAGCCTCTGCTTGAAGATCCCCAGTGAGGGAGAGTCCACCACCTCCCTTGGCAATCTCTTCCACTGCCCAACCGCCTGAACCGTCAGGAATTTTTTTCGGATATCCAACCGGAATCTCCTCTCTTGCAGTTTGTCCCCATTGGTTCTAGTCCTGCTTTCAGAAGCAGATATGAACAAATGAGCCCCTTCCTCCCATTGACAGCCCTTCAGGTGTCTGAAGAGGGCAATCATGTCTCCCCTCAGCCTCCTCTTCTCCAGGCTGAACATCCCAAGTCCCCCCAACCTTTCCTGGTAGGGCTTCCTTTCCATCCCACTGATCCTTCTTGTCGCTCTCCTCTGGACTTGCTCCAGTTTGGCTGCATCTTTCTTCAAGTGAGGAGCCCAGAACTGAACACAGGACTCAAGGGGAGGTCTGACCAATGCTGAATAAAGCACTGAACTCCACAATCACATTGTGGGAAGTGACGGGAAGATTTTTATTAGAGTTTAATCTTTTGAAAATGGCATTAGAAACACTCAGTTCTTTCAAAGCCCTGTAGCCTCCTGTCCAAGCTGCCTATTGAATCAGGCCATTTGTCAGGCCTTGAACCTGATAAGATCTGCGCAGATTGGCAGTTTCTAAGTGGCTTTCCAAGGAAATCGTATCTACCTTAAAACATCTGAGGTCACACTTCAAAGTTGGCCTGGAGTCCTCCTCGGCCCCTCTCTAGCTCTTAAATGTCACAGACACGCCATAAGGCACATCTGCACTGTCCTGGTGTCAGCTGGGCTGGTGTGGAGACATGAGCTGATTTGGGAGGACCAGATCCAGCCATTTGCCGTCCAAACAGGGTATGTTTGCAAGCTGGCACAGATGGTGGAAGAGGGTGGAGGGAGGAGGGCAATAGGTGCGGTCAGGTGGTTGAGTGCAGGCTGCTGAAGATAGCTAAGCAAGAAAGGACTTGGAGAGCTCCTGGATGGGAGAACGCAAGCTGATAAAGCTGTCAGGAGGCAACAGAGCCAGAAAGTATCGTGGTTTACAACTCGGCTGACCTGAAAACTCCTGCTGGAAGGCATTTCCTGATACCAGATGTGATGACCGCGCTACAAGCTTCCTATGGAACAAGTATCTGCCTCACCAGGTGGCTGTTAAGATCGTCTGTGGCGGAACATGTACATGCAGCTGCTCAGCGCTCCAGTGAGCCATCAAGTCTGTATCCTGAAAAGTGCACCTAAAAATTTCATTGCGTGCAATGACAAAAAAGTATTATTATTACTATTATTCCAGACTGGGAATGAAGGAAGGGTGGATGGAGGAAGGCAGAATGGCAGGCAGATTAGGCCCAAGAGAGGGTGGGATTGGTGGCAGCACATGCTGGATCCTTCCTAACCCAATAGGGTAGGCTGTGGCCTGACACAGGGTATGGTGGAAAATATCCCCTGACCTGCAACCTGCACCAGACCTGTGCTGCATACAGTGCAAGCCACTTTGGCCTTCCAGAACAGGTTTACGACTGGCTGCCCAGCAATGAACCTGTTCTCACTTTCCTGGAATTAAGCCCGCTGGCTCATTTTCTGGAGTAGACCTGCATTGGATTGTGCTGTCACAGAGCAGTCCTCTGCAGAAGTCAAGTCCATGGTCTTCCATAGTGGGACCTGCTCCTGCATCAGTTTAGCGTCCGTTTAGCTCTCGTCAATTAGAAGAAAGGTGCTGCAATTTGTGTCATAAAGATCAGGTAGAAAGAATGTATTGTAAAGAACCAAATTGGCTTTCTGGTCTTGCATCACACCTTTTAGTGCAGGTATCAAGACACAAAACTGTTCAGTTCAGCAAGTATTGCAGAAGGTTCTGCACCGTCCACTGCAAGGAGGACCGGGACGTGCAACTGTTAATCAACTGCGGTAGTTTATCAGAAGCCATATGTTAATACATCAGATCTATAATGGGTGCTTCAGGAATAGGCTTCGAAACAGGTGTGCTTTGGGGGCTTATTCTTGGAAGATTTTGGGTTTTTGCCCAGATGAGAAGTGCAGAAAGCAGTGCCAGCTTTTCCTTGCAAGGCTGCATTTTTATCAATTACCATGTTCAACTTGAATGGCTTTCCGAGTGTACCAGGTGGGGGACCAGATGCAGCCACGTCCATGCCTGGGGAGGTGCCAACAAACATTTTCCTTTCTTGTTTCTTTTGACCCCAAGGAGAAGCGCAGAAGGCGATGCTGGTGTTTTCATGTCATTAGTGCCTCCTCGCCTCTGCTTACGAAACGCTGCAGGTGGAGAGTGGCGACAGCAGCTTCTCTCCCAGCAGCACAGCCAGTCCCGGCTCACCCACTGGACTGGTTGGCTGGACTGGTTGGTTTGACTTGTGCTTCTTCACAGTGAGCCGACACCGTTCGGAATTCCAAGCCTCAACACGGCCATTCGCACGGCTGGTTTGCAAAGAGGCTCCTGGGAACAACACATGGGTGTTGTCTCTGAGTAGCAGTTGCAGGGGACGAGGTGGGCCGGAGGGGAAACTCCAGATTCTGAACTTCCAGAGGCAGCCACTGACCAAAGTGGACTCACTTGATGGGGAGAGCCCTGATCCAGCAGGGCTTCTCTTCTGCTCTCTCTCCACCGGCAGTCAATTATGTTGTTATGAGAAACACCCGTCCATCCCTTCGGCCAGCAAAATGTGCTGGCAGAAATTGATGTGCAAAATGGGGGAGATCCAGGGCCAGCTCACCCACGAGGTCTCCTAAAGCAGACCAGCAGAGGGTCTCACTTCTCAACACCACCCCAGCTCCTGCTGCTCCTCTCTCTGGCCTGGAAAAGGAAGAGTGGAGGCTGGAGTGGGGAGAAGCACGCCAAGGGATCAGGGGGGAGGCTTCTTCAGCAGGCTGCCTCAGGGATTTATGACAGGATTTGTACTCCGCCTTTCTCCACAAAGGGCACCCACGGCAGCTCCTAATCGGAGATTCCTGTGCGGGTAGAAACCATTTTAAACCAGTAAAATACAAATACAAACAATGAATATAACACAAACAATAAAAATTCAGTAAAGAAGAAAAATATGATCTTCGGGTTCCTAAGGCTGTCATTGGAATCAGAGGCCTGGCCTTTCCCCACTTGTTGCAGGCTTTTGCAGAACTTCTCAACTCCAAGCCAGCCTCTCCAGCAGGGCTTTGGTGCCTCGGAGCCTGCCGGCAGGGGAGCCTCTCGGAGCCCCAAAAGGGCCCTGGATTGTCCCTGCAATGTGTGTACAGCGTTACCAGAACCTGAAGCCTGAGATCCAGTTGCAGTGAGGCAGGCGGAGAGCAGAATTTGCTGGGCTGGCGCAGGCGCTGCTTGGTGAACAAACGCTGGAGTAGGGGAAGCAGTGCCTGCCTGCCTGCCTGGCCATGTGCGTCTCCTCCTCTCTGCATGGCTCTATTTTTAGCTGTTTGCAGCAGAATGGCCAAGAGAGAGAAGCCCAGGCCTGGCAGAGGGAAGATGAAGCCAGAGCAGCAAAGCAGCCCCTCCTTGCCAGGCAGAGAGAGGACTTGGCAGGCAGGCCCTGCTGGGGGCCTGCCCTGAGAGACAGCCCTGTGACGGGGAGCCACCGAGGGTGCTTCCCGGCGGCCCCACGGCTTGGCTGGCAGACTCGGGGGTGATGGTGAGGCCTGCCAAGAAGCCCCCCAGACCCTGCCTGCTGGGGGCCTGCCCTGAGAGACAGCCCTGTGACGGGGAGCCATGGAGGGTGCTTCCCGGCGGCCCCACGGCTTGGCTGGCAGACTCGGGGGTGATGGTGAGGCCTGCCAAGAAGCCCCCCAGACCCACCTGCACCCCCGGATGAAAGAGGATGGAAAACACACACAACTGTTGCCAGGCAACCCCAACAGGCGGCTTCTCTTTCCCACCCCAAAAATAGACTCCAGGCGGGAGTGGGAGGCAGGATCGGAGGAGAGCGAGGACCCCCACGGGGAGGGGTGGCTGCTCCTCCTTCTCCGGCTGGACCTCTGGGCTGGGAGGCCTCCCTGGCTTCCTTTCTCAGCCCTTCTGCCCTCCTCTCCCTTCTTCCCATCCTTCTCTTCTCTTTCCTTGCAGACTCCTCTCAGGACCCGCTTTCTGCTCCGGAGGCAGCAGGCCAAGAAGCCGCTCTTCCTCCATCGTGTCTCCACCACACCCCAGGATTCCTGCTCCAGGCTCTCCTTCCCGCCACACTGCCACTCAGTCCCCTGGGAGCAAGAATAGGAGGAGCAGCATTCAAGGGGGGGGGGCAGAGATGGGGCTGCCTCTCCCAGCCGAGGGGACCACTTCCATTGGCCTCCCAGTTCTTCTTCTCAGGGGGTTGCGCGGGGTGACCTTATGCTCAAAACTGGGAAAGAGGACAAGACACCCGCAAATCTACAACATTCAATGAAAATGTAGGACATGACAAAATAAAAGCTAAAAATACTTATATCAATTTCATATGTTTAAACACTGTAATTCCATTTAAAATGTTATTATATACAGTGGTGGGCTCCGGCAGGTTTTGCGCCTACCCTATAGAACCGCTTGTTCATGAGAGAGAGGACATATAGTTTAAAAATAGCCATTTAAAAGTGGCTGACAGGTGGGCAGAGAAGCGCTTGTTAATTTCTTTGAATCCCCTCACTGATGATATAGTAGTACATATAAAAGCTTTGCAAAAATGCCCACATCAAGGCTCCCTAAAAACTGTAGTCCTCGCAGGCCACCGTCCATGTGCAAGATGTTTGCAAAATGCCCATATCAGCTCAAGGCTCCCTAAAAACCCCAGCCACATGCAAGAATTTGCAGAAATGTACCCCAGTCCTTCCCAGGCAGCCCAGCTCCCCCCAAAGCAGGGAACGCACTCGCCTGTTCTTGATGTCTGGGCCTGAACCCTGCCTGAACTCTCTGGAGAAGGCTGTGCTGAAACGTGGAAAGGTGGAGGAGAAGCAAGCTGTCCTCCTTTGCTTCTTCCCACCCTGGCTGACAGCCTCATGGCATTCAGGGGCTCATAAGGTTGGCCCCTCAGCTGTCCAGGAGCCTTACTGTGCTGGCTGGGTGCAGGAGAACCAAGCTGAAAGGGAACAGAACAGAGCAGCCAAAATGGAGGACACTGAAGGCCATTTAGAGGACACCCGGACTAAAGGCTAAAAAAGAGGACATTCCTGGGAATTTATGGTCATATGGTCACCGTGAGGTCGCATGATTCTGCAACCCACTGAAGCTGAGCAAGCCAGGATCCCATCTGTGCCAAGAGGGCTGACGACCTGGGAACCTTCCTCCAGCCTCCACTCCATCAGGACCGTTGTGAGAGGGGTGTTGTCCAAGACCTTCTTGGCCCCTGGAGGCCAATGGAGGGCCAGTCTGGATGAGGGGCATCTGCCATTCCTCTCTCTCTCTCTCTCTGTTACGTGACTCTCTTGGCCAGATCCTCTGCCTGGAGAGAGAACGTCCCCTCCCAAAGCATCTTGGGCTGCCATTCCTGCCCAGGACCCCGTGGGCAACATCCCAGCGAGGACTTGGGAGCCAAGAGGAAGAGCCATTTTCGTTTTCCCTCTGAAAAGCCGCTTAGCTGACAACAGGCTGTGCAGGCAGAGAGGACAGGGAAGCACTTGGCTTGCTTTCCACCTTTTTTCCTCCTTCCCAGATCAAGTATTGATCTATTACTTTAGGAACCAGCCTATTGATTATATATGGCAAAGCACAAAAGGGAAAAGGGCGGAGAATTCCATGGCTCTCTCTCCGTCCTCGCAAAACCGAGCACCCAAGATTAATTGAAAGCCAAACGAAAAATACGGTCAAGTTTTTTTTTAAGCAAGGCGAGTCCATTTGCTAAATGCCCTGAACATCTGGAGCATGCAGTCCTTCCAAAAGGCATTACCGCTGAACAGCAAAGGGAGTGCTTGCCACTGGCACATGTAACTAGCTTAAAGAGATCAAGAGGGAGGAAATGTTAAAAGGCTGATGAAAGCATTTGCAGACGACTGGAGGTGTGGGAGGAGAAACCTTGGGAGGGTTTGCGAGGCAATGGATGACAGCATCTGCTGGAAGACCAGAGACCCGTCTCCTGCAGTTGGGTTGGGACCCTCAGATCCAGCAGCCGAAGGGCTGAGCTCAGTCATTCAAAGGGGTCCCAATGTTTTGTGAATACATTTCCCCGCAAGCGTGGTGAGATGCATCAGATTTGGGAGGGATTAGGTGGGTCACGTCCTGTTACATGAATCAGCCAGTGACCTGCCATGACACAGCAAAGGAAAGAATGGCATATTAGAGCCTCTGAAAAGTCCTCTTAGGGAACAATCCCAGCTCGCTCTCATTTAAGGGATAAACATGCTCTTTGGTATAGATGGGCTCCTGATGGCCTCGTGGTCCCATCTGGCTTGCTTTTGAAAAGCAAAGGTCCTGATGTGGAATCATGAGGCTCCTGTGGAGTCGGACTATTGATTCATCTCAGCCAGGATCGTCACCAAAGACCAGCAGTGGCTCCCCAGATTTCCAAGAAGGGGGTCAGGAAATACCAGCCAGGGTTCAAAGACGGATCCCTGCAAAGCAGGTGATGCACCCTCCAATCCAGCACCATGTTCAAAATGTGTTTTGGAATCAAAGCATGAAACCATCTGATCAAACATTTTAACAGGTGAAGGCAATAGTTCTTCACCCAGCAGCATATAACCAAAATAAGACAGTAACCTGTTGAAACTGCCCATCCAAGAAAAATCAATGGCGTCAATGAGGAATTGTACAAATAGGGGCATCAGTGAAAAGTTTCCACATCCCGTTGATTTCTGATGCTGGTGTTGTGTAATGGTAATGACTGGTTGCAGTTCATAGAGGAGGGCAAGATACCCAGGAACTGCTCTCTTGACCAGGCTGGCCAGTGTTTATACTGCAGCAGGCCTGGTCCACCCAGAAGCACCATACTAGGTCCTAGTCACAGAGACTGATTTCTACACCCTTTAGTGGATGCCCACTAAAGGGTGCGCTGTGGTGTGGCGCAAGTGGCTAAGACACTGTGCCTGTTAACCAGCAGCCAGGGTTCAAGACCCGGGTCAGCCCCACAAGACAGGGTGAGCTCCTGTCCTTAGGCCAGCTCTGCGACGCAGCTGGATCCAATTGTATTGGCTCTGCCTTTCCATTGGACTAACTCAGTGGTGTGGAGAGGGGGATTTGCTGCTTGGGGAACAGCCTATCCTCCATAACAATCCAACCCAGGCTTTCCTGCTTCGCATGCAGCGTATGCAGCTCCGAGCACGATACCAGAGTCTTTCAAGACTGACGGAGGCCTGGTTTTTTTTTAGTGGATGCCCAAGCACACACACTCCATGGTGTACCTTCTGCTCTCTCTGGTGGTGTAGCTAATGATCTCGGAGCCCGCTGCAAAGCTCAGAATGTTGCCCCCAGAAGTGATGTCAGAGACAGAAGTGATGTCAACCCCGGGTATTTTTAAAAAGAAAATTGGGGAAAAACCTGCCTCCCCCTCAGCAGTTCACCAGTGGCAGAGCTAAAGCACCTATTTGCAGCTGTCTGGAGTTGAAGAAGATTTTCTCCCCTGCCCCTGTCCTTGCAACAACAAAATCAAATTTAATTAAGTAAAATAATGAAAAGTCTGTCCCTTATTGGTTAGGGAAACTGTGCTGGGCCAAAAAGGGATGCTGATTCTTTCTCTGCCAAATGTAAGAGGAGCACCACTTACATGTGCCTGTATGAGCATGGGTAACTGTATTGTTACAAAGATACAAAGATCCAGGTCTATCGAGCTTGCATCCTGAGCACACTCTTGTACTGCAGCGAGTCTTGGACCCCTTATGCATGGCAGGAGAGAAAGCTGAACACCTTCCATCTGCGCTGTCTCCGACGTATTCTTGGCATCACCTGGCGTGACAAAGTTTCAAACGACGCAGTCTTGGAACGTGCTGGAATCTCTAGCATGTTCACACTTCTGAAACAGCGGCGTCTATGCTGGCTTGGGCATGTCGCGAGAATGGCTGATGGTCGGATCCCAAAAGATCTCCTATACGGAGAATTAGTGCAGGGAAAGCGCCCTAGAGGGAGACCACAGCTGCGATACAAGGACATCTGCAGGAGGGATCTAAAGGCCTTGGGAATGGACATCAACAGCTGGGAAACCTTGACCTCCAATCGTTCAGCGTGGAGGCAAAAGACCCAGCATGGCCTTCTCCAGCTGGAAGAGACATTTGTTCGGCAGGCTGAAGCAAAGAGACAGACCCGGAAGCAGCAAAACCTGGGCCTGGGCAGGGGACGGAATTTACTTGTCCTCAGTGTGGAAGGGATGGACACTCTTGAACTGGCCTTCTTAGCCACACTAGATGCTGTTTCAGGACCTCCAATCAGAGCAGATACCAGTCCTTTCGAGACTGAAGGATGCCAATGATGATGAATGATGAACTGTATTGTGATATACGTATATGGAGATAAGGGCTGATTGATATTAACACCTTATTTGTTCCATACAGTATCACAATTGCATCTCAGTGGCTCTCAGATCCATCCGTGTCAGGGGAACGTTGGAGTTAAGAGAATCCACTTTTTGTTCCATAGGCTTTTGTGTTTTCATTTTTTGGTTAATTGGCTATAATTTTTGATAGACTAGAGATATTCCAGTGCAATTTGTTTCATTGCATTTTGCAGTAAATTGCCTTTCCAACATGATGGTATTATTATTTATACATACCCCATTTTTCAGAATTTTAGCCATTAGTGTCAAGCTCAGCTTGTAGCCCCCCTACAGCTTGTCGCCTGTTGCAACTGCCCCCCCCCCCCGCACTCCCCTATCTATGCCACTGGCTGGATCCTAGTCTTAGACCAGAAGGTTTCTGATTCAGAATCAGAAGCTGGGATCTAGGATTGGCTTGGAATCCCCAGGAATCAGCATCATCCTCTAAGAGGCTACAGAATGCAATCCTGCAGATTTACTCTTGCTTCTCTCCATATCACATTGAGGAAAACTATCCAGAAATAGCTTTGGTCCAGGTTGCCCAAAGGGAAAAATAGTTTGCTGGTTTTGTTTTCAGCCAGTTGAACCAAACTGAGTTTATTTTCATAAGCAGGCTAAGTACAGCCAGTGCAGCTTCGCTCCGTAATCCATTCTAGGCCTGAGCCAAATTTCTCTCCCCGACTCCTCATTTCCTGTGCAGTTATCTACGTCTCCTAGCAGTGCCTCAGCGAACTTGTTTACAGGAACTACTATGTTTAAGAACCAAATCAAACCCTGCCAAATCTGGTCACATTTGCACCAGATCCTACTGGCTGTCCCCACTACTGGGCTCGGGTGCATCCAGACCAGATGGGCAGGTCTCCAAGGAAGGCTGCAAACCCCCAGAACTGGCACTAAGTTACCAGGAATTGGCATCCATCTCCAGGTGACCATGGAAAGCAACCCCAGAGACTTTAATGAGGCCTGCAAGAATTTTCAGTGTTAGTTCTTTCTGGGGGGAATAGCCAGGGATAGCTTCAGTCAGTCCCCAGAAAGGTGAGTCCAGGAAGCTGGAAACGGGCACAGGAGGCCAGAATCACAGGACCTCGGAATCTCGGACCAGGGTCAGAGCTGTAGCAGAGGCGCCTGCTGTAGGAGAGGCTCACGATGCAATGAATATGATGGCCCCTCCCAAGTCAAAAGAAGGCTCACGGGGGGACCCGTCACTCTCTGCATGATTGGCGTAAGCAGAAAATGATGGGCTGTTGGCAGAACAGAGTGGGAGACAGAGCAGCCAGTCAGTGGTGCGGATGCCACATTTGGTCCTTCTTCCGCCAATAGCAGTGAGTTTGACCTGGTGGCCGTGTGTGTTGGAGGGACGGAGTGAGGAGGGCAAAGCAACACAGGCAGGAGCACGTGGAGTGTAGTCACCTGTTTCGGACTCTGGATCCGGGAAAGAAGTGCAAACCTGTTTAAGCAGCTCTCAGCCCCTCCAAGCCTTTCACAGAACACAATCCTGTGTGGTGAGGCAGGAGCGGGTGGGGGGTCTTGGAAGGCTGGCTCCCCTCAGCCCTCAGGCACAGTGATTGCAAACAGCTTTTCCAACCTGAAGTCAGTGCTCAGGGAGGCCACGTGGCCCTGCATGGGCCACGGGAGGGCAAAGTGCTGGTGCAGGGAGGACGTTTGAAGGAAACCTGAAGGGGGCCAAAATTCAGAATCTTCCTAGCAAGCAGCTCTACTCACAGGTACATGGTCAATTCTCACAGGTACAGGTAAATTCAACTCACAGGTACAGGTAAATTCTGCTCCTTGCTCTTTACCACTGGGACTCATCAGGGTTGAAATATATGTGGATAGCAGCAGCAGAACCGGACTGCAGTCCTTCTGAGTTCAACTAGGGACGTGTCCCATCCGGCTTTCCAGCTGTGCCAAGTGGTGGGTGAATGGAACTGGGTGGTGGACCTTCTCAATCCCTGACACAAGATGTGTGGATGGATTTCAAAGGTTTGGACACATTCAGATTAGAGTCGCTTCCCAAGAGCCCTGCCTGCTTATTTGTAAATTCTTTATTGTGAGATGGTTGCCACTCTGTCCAACGGAGCCTTTACACATCCCAAAGGTGGCACTTCAAGATCATTCCTGCCCCTCAGCAGCCTCTTTCAAAGCCTCAATGATCTCTGAGCCTCCGCCACGAGGCTTCCATTTTTTAAACATGACACGCAGAGCTTGCCTCGTTCCTTCCCCTCCTTGCTCCTCACTGCTGTCTTTCTCCTTCTATCCTGAATAATTCAAATCATCTCAGCCACTTCAGGCTCCACCTGCCTGCACACAGCTTGGAACAGCGGCATGAGAAGGAACCCTGTTTGCATGGGAAGTTTGAGATGCGCCAACACTGGATCGGCCCCTCTCTTTCCCCTTAACAGATTTCCCCTTAACGGACCACATCGTGGACATGATGTGTCAGGAGAGGACATCAAGCTAGGCTGGACTTGGGGGGAGTGACGGAGAACTGGGAGCTTCCCTACAGAAGAGTGCCTTGGAAGACTTTTTCAAAGGCGTTGTGCTTAGCAAAAGCATCAGGATCAGCAGGAAGAAGAGGAAAGAGTTTCCCTAGGAGAGTTAAGTCGGTGCCTAGACCAGTGTTTCTCAGTACTATCAGTGGTGCATCTGGTGGTACTTGCAGGACGCTGGACTCCTGCCGTCCAGCAGCAAGGTCAAGCATGTGACACAGTAAAGAGGTGGGAAGCGCCAACGCTTGAAGAAGCCCTGCTGTCCACCCTGAGATTCTGTCAGGTGTTTCTCGCACTGCATCTGCTCTCCCAACCCAGTGGTAACATCACCAGTTATTTCTGGTGGTACCTTAAGAGGGTGGACCATGTGGAGCACCAACCTTGAGAAACATAATCCTGTCCAGTCATTCTTCAAGAGTGTTCCTTGGAGCTCTCCGCTTCCTGAGACTCCTTCAGAGGCTCTGCAAGCACCCTTTCATACCCATCCCGTTCCCGGGTGTTGCACGTAAATCCCCTGCCTGTTTGCTGCCTCATCTCCTGCCCTTCCTCCAGCCTACCTCCGAGAGGGGCTCCTGCAGAGCTAGGCCTGGTGCTGCCCTGTGCAGGCTCCAAAGCCCTTGGAAATCATCCCTGCCACCCCTCGCAAAGCCAGAGACATCCAGCAGGCACCTGGTTTATCAAAACCAGAAGGCTCTGGCTCCCTGCCTGTGGGGAGGCCATGCTAAGCCCCACACTTCAGAAGACTCCTGGGCACAACTTCCAGCCCCTGCCTCCCCGATACACCCTTTCCCTGGCCAGCTGCAGTCTGTTGTTGAGAGAGAGGCGCCCCGAACAGGTTCGCTTGAGTTGCGCAGCAGTCCCAACGGCATCAGGCGCAGCTTCCCAGCATCTGTCCTTCCGATCCCATTAGGTTGCAGGCTTTGTATTCGCCGCACCCCCTTCCCTGCCCTGAATCTTCCGACTGCCGCTCCCGGCTGTGGCGGCAGCTGCATGGCCAGTGATGGTTCCACAGAAGCCGAAGCGTGGCAGGAGAAGGTGTCAGATGCCTCCTTTGCTGCTTTCCACACCTGCTCTTCCCCGACAGTCTGACCAGATGAGATTTTCTGCCAAGGGGCCTGGATCCTGGCTTTGGACGAAGGGTGGAAGTTGTCATAAATATTCCATGGAGTTGGATGACTCATTCCTGCTCAAGAGCCCTGTTTGATTGTGACCTATTTTCCAATGAAAAGCAGAAACGGAACACATCTGTATTAGCAGAGAAGTCTGGAGATGTCGGAGATGAGGGGCTGGAGAGGGGGAAGGAGGAGCTGCAAACACACCCATTCCTTCATCGGAATGCGGGGAGGGGGCAGTGCACACAGGCACCCCCCACACGTACCTTCCCGCCATGCTGCTTGGGCTGCACATGTCACCGCCTTTGCTGTGCTGGAGTATTTTTCTCCTCCAGTTCCTGTTGAATGCCTGTCAGCCAACTGCTTTTTACATTTATGGTCTGTGCCCCTTTATGCGGATTATTAATCTGAACTGAGCAGAAGAAAGCAAAACCAACCCTGCCAAAGATCAGTCTAATCTGGGGCCAATCTATCCAGCTGCCCACTGCTGCCCACTTAGGGCCCAATCCTAAACTGGGGGCTGTAAACGTGCCATAAAGCTCATTTGAGTAGGGCCCAGTGAGGAGGAGAGCTGGGCCCTTGCCAGCCAAGTCAGAACCTGCAGGAGGAGGACGTGCCTCCACCCAGCAAACGTGAAACCACTGGGCAGTGGTGTGGCCTCTGGGGCCGAATGGGAGTGGCGCAAGGAGAGGACCCAGGGTGGAAGGGAATGGAACTGGCGCTCCACTGAATCCTCAGCTCTGGGTCAGGCAGCAAAGTCCAAGCCTGAATCTCTCAAGTCTGTGCTGGAAAAATAGCCAGAGCAGATTTGAGAAGCCCCATTGCAGGGCTTCTCCTGGCAGCTTCCAGGGACCTGCTAAGCCCCACACTTAGCAGGATCCAGCAAAAAGCTGCTCCAGTGGGTGCAGGAAGCAAGGGCTGCTCAGGTCCAGCAATGCCAGTCCCAGGGCCAGGGAACCTTCAAGGGCTCTTCATCGTGCCCTCTTCCCGGGCTCAGCTCTGGCATTTTATGATTCGTGGAAGAACAAGCTGAGGAAACCTAAGAGAAGAGCATTTTAAATTTATGGTCTCCATTGGAATCAAACCTCGGTGCTTCCTCCAGAAAAGCTTTTAGGAACTCAATAGAAAGCAGGGAGAGTGGAGGGTGTGAGGCTGTGCGGTGCGTGAAATGCAGGAGTCGTTCCTTTTGGCCCAGAGTTTTCTGTGCCGGGGAGGATGGAGCTTCTGAGATGTGGCCCAGGCCACCAGGGATGGCTGCAGTTCTTTTTTCCTGTCCATCCTGCCCTCACTCAGTGTTCCTGTGACCCTCTTCTGTCCACCCCTTTCTCTCAAGCAGTGTCCTTCATCATGTGGGACACCAATGAAGTCAAGAAGCCTCTTTGAAGGTCGTAGCAGCTTCTCAAAGGCTGGGCAAAAATGGCCTTGGAGCCAATCATAGTCCTGTCCAAGCAAAACAGATTCTGGTCTTCATATAGTCTTGCACAGCCTCTTCTTGCGGTCTTGCCCTGCAGCTCCTAATCCCTGCCTTGGTCAGGCTGCTCCCTTGCAGGGATGTTGTGAAAGTGTGAGAGGAAAACGGGGCAGGCAGGGAGGGGGTGGGAGTGATAGTTCCATTCTGGAACCTTCCATGGATGAAAAAAATCCATGGGTAAAAAACCAGTGGAGAAATAGATTTAGGGTGCAATCCTAACCAGTTTAGGCCAGTCTAACTCAGCCAGCATATCTTCCTGTGGTGTTGTGGGGAGGTTGGCCTTTGCCTGTACACTGGCCTAACCCCCCACAAGTGGGACAGAAGTGACTTATGGCACATTTGTGACACTTCCAGGTCACTTACGCTGACCTAATTAGGATTAGTTAGGATTGCAGCCTCAAAGACCCGCTTCCAGATTTGTTGCTCCTCTATGGTTCCTAACGGAATAAGGCTGCGATGCTAACCACACTTTCCTGGCAGGAAGCAGTACTGAACACAGTGGGACTTTCTTCTGAGTAGACATGCTTAGGATTGTGTGCCTTGATATTTGCAGGTTTAATTATGGGATTCCCTGCTCCTGCCCAAAAATGTGTTAAATAAAAGCAGTTTTAAAAGGTGCTGTGGGTGGCGCAAGTGGCTAAGACACTGTGCCTGTTAACCAGCAGGCAGACCTGGGTCGGCCCCACAAGACAGGGTGAGCTCCTATCCTTAGCCCAGCTCTGCAACACCAGCTGGATCCCATCGTATTGGCTCTGCCTTTCCATTGGACTAATTCAGTGGCGTGGAGAGGGGGATTTGCTGCTTGGGTAACAGCCTCTCCTCCATAACAATCCAACCCAGGCTTTCGTGCTTCGCATGCAGCATATGCAGCGCCCAGCACGATACCATAGTCTTCCAAGACTGATGGAGGCCTGCTTTAAAAAATAAAAGTCTGTCCCTGTACAATTATTTAAAAAACAGATTTTTTTACTGTTGCAGAGAAGCAACTAGCAATTAAAAATGCATATGGACACAAATGTCGCCTGCCTTTCCATGGCTCAGCTGAAGAATGGAAAGGCTGCCTCTGGACAACAGTATGAAAGCAGTTTTGTTGTATTAAAAATGTGTGTGTTTTCCTCTCCAAACCTCCCATTGTACCAAAGAAGGAAGGATTTTCTATCCGACCTACTTTGAAGATTGCCACATTTTTCCTGTGACAATTCTCACACCTTTAAGGCTGCAATCCTATACATAGTACTCTGGGAGTAATTTCCAGTGAACTCAATAGGACATACTTCTGAATAGACATGCATCGGATTGGGCTCTAACAGTGGCTCAACGTCCCCAAATCCACTGAGGGAGCTGAATGGACCCGCTCCACTGCTGGGCACTGCTCAACATTTTGGACATTCTGCCCACTTTTGGAAAATGATTTCTGAAGTCATCTGAGCTGAAGGGCTCCTGCTTTTGCTGCTCTTCCCGGTACGGTCAGTTAACGCCGGTGGATGGTATGTACTTGCATATTTGACCAGACTGGAAAGGGCTCCTGTGGTTGGCAGAAAGGCTGCTGACCAGGAAATGCCAAAGTGACGATGAGGATGACCACATACCCGCAACTTCCCTGCCCAAGTGGCAGGTCTGAGGGCAGGGCCAGCTCCGGGCTCCTGGTGTCCTTCAGACTGCCCTTGTCTCCGCTTCCCCATCCTGAGTCTAACTGGCAGCGATGGCTTGTGTGCCTTTCCTTTTGAAAGAAGCCTGTATTCCAGGGGGAAGGAGTCTATTCCAAGCACTTGTCTCTGGGGAGATCACAGGCTCTGAATTCCTTTAAAGGGCCTCTTCGAACCCGGATAGAGCAAGCAGGCTTGTTTGCCTGCCTGTCGAAGGAAGCCACCCAAAAGCAGCGCAGTTCTCTGAATAACTCAGTGCCCTAAATATACGGGTGCCGCCCCGCTTGGCTCAGAGTTTGGGGGGGTCAGATTCCACTTTGGCCACCCTGCAGGGGGACTTTGTAAATTCCCATTTTGCCAAATGTAAAGTTGCCATCAAGAGAACGCATGTGTTACAAATGCACTTGGGGCTGGGGGGGCTTCCGTTTCCTTCCTATTTTGCCAGCTCTCTTGTCACTGGAGGCAGTTTTCCAAAGCTGGGCAGCCCTCCAGCCAAGGGTTCTTCTTTTTCCTCCTTGTTCCACTTGCTCGATCCAAAAAGGAAGAGAGGAACAGAGAGGCAAAGGAAGTGTGGAAGAGAGTGAGGGGCTAGCACAGCAATTTTCAGCCCCGGTACACAGGTGTGCCATGAATGGTCTCCAGGTGTGCTGTGGGAGTTTGGGGAGGTTCAAAGAAGGCCATTGGGGGAAGGGCGTCCCGCCAGCACCGCAGTGGGACTTGTCCATTGTGAAGACAAGGAAAGGTGTGTCTTGACCATTTTATTGCCAGAAGATGAAAAGGTTTGACCACTGCGGGATCAGCAGCTCCAGAGAGATGGGCTGAAGCCAGTTCAGTGCTCATTTGCAGTTTTTGACCATGGCCCTCAATTCCCATCTGCTCTGAAAGTGGACCTCAAGCCAGCCCTTCTGGACTCCGAGGAGGAGATATTCTGGATTTGTGCTCAGCAGGGGTGGCAAAACGGCAGCTTGAGAGCCAGCTGGGCTCCTTGACATACAACGTGTGGCTCTCAGAAATACCTTGGCTGAGCTCCTGCCTGCATCACCGTTGATATCAAAGATAACGCAGACATTTTCAGGCTTTAGAATTACTGACCAGGTATCAGCCCAGGTTTCAAACACAAGATGAATGTTCATGGTGACTAAATAGATTAATAATTTAAATCTATATTCTTCGGTATTGCAACTCTCAAACTTTGGAAGCTGATGGCTTCTGACCCTCTTTCAAGCCCATTTGGCAACCCCTGATTTCCAGCTTGACAGCCCCCCCCCCACCCCTTTGGTCATAGTGATCCCCAGTGAGGCTTAGAATAACAACACCAAACACACCAGGCTCCCTGATACTCCGGTCCAAAGGGAACTGGCAGTTGGAGCCCAATCCTTCCCAGCCACCCTCCAGCTGATGTGGGGGCCAGTTTCATGGGCATAAAATGCTACTTTTCCATTCCCGGGGAATTTTCCATATGGAAGGATACTCAGGTACCTCGCTTCCTGCACAGGCAGCCTGAAGTTGTCTTCTCCTGACATCTGCCTAGTCGTTTGCTTGTTGACTAAGACAAGAGAGGAGAGAAAGTGGCACAGCCTCTCTCAGGGATGCTTTCAGTTGATGTTGCAGTCCCTCTCAGGGATCCTCCATGCCCATGAGCATCCTCTTCTCTGCCAGTTTTCATATACATACTACCAGATGGAGCATCAATCCAGACTGCTCTGTGTGGGTATATCAAGAAAGAAGGACCCGATGGTAGGAGAGACCCAGGAAGGGAAGATATGCGCAGATTTCTGTATGAATGTATGTGCAGACGCTGACATTGGCGCTTGCACTTGGATTCACAAGGGGGCTTGGAAGGCTTTTGGTTTTGGAAGCCTCCTTGGCTCATTCCTATGTCTAATGATAAAGGAACATGGCAGGCTTATAAATAATAGCAATTTGCGCACAGATGCATGAATACTTAATGCGCCTGCTTGTGTGCCGTTGGTAAAAGAAACTGTCTGCAACCTCCAGTGCCTGACATTTCCAAATGGAGCTCCCTCTTCTCGGTTAATATAGGCTTCAGAGCACTTCCAGCATTGCAGTGGAGGGACCCGAAACCCCTTCCTAGATGGTGAAAGGGTTTTCTGAAATACCTTCCCGCACCCTGCGTGGACTGGATGGCATTGCCGTGTTTCTTCTGGAAAGAACAACTGAAAGCCTGGCCATGTGCACACCCTGTTGGCCTCTGAATGGGACATGATCCTCAAACAAAGATGGCACTGGAAAAATGCAACCCATCCAGGCCTGCAATGCCAGACTCAGCCCCACTTCTTGTCTGGAAAGAAAATGGGTGGTGAAGTGGAAATGGCAGCGGTGCTGGTGAAAAAGAAGCTGTCAAGAGACTCAGGGAAGTGGACAGCAGCAAAGAGGTTCAGCAAGGAAAGTTCAGCTTTCTGTTCTGACCTCTATCACTTTCTAGAAAGAAGGGAAGGAAGGAAGAAAGGAAGAAAGAAAGAAAGAAACTTGTTTCATTGTACATACATATAAAACCAAATTTGGGGTGCACTGTCAGGATACAGACTCAACCGATCACTGGAGTGCTGAGCCGCTGCCACAGACACTCTTCGCAGCAGTCTGTGAGGCAGGTCATCGTTCCGCGGGCAGCTGGTAGAGCCCTTCTCTCTCCATGTGGAATCCTTCACAGTGTGGTCGTCACAACATCTGGTATCTGGAAGTGCCTTCCAAGCTTCCAGCAGGAGTTTTCACCCCAGCCAAGCTGTGAACGGTGACAGCCTGGCTCTGATGACTCCTGCCAACTTTATCAGCTTTCAGTCTCCCATCCAGGAGCTGTCCAGGTCCTTCCCTGCTTGGCTATCTTCCTCAGCCCTGCACTCAACCACCAGACCTTGCCTTGGTACCCAGCCAAGCTCCGCTTCCGAGTTCAGGGAGCTGTTTTGCTGGGTGGCAGCAGGGATTCCAATGGGTGACCTCCTCGCACGGACTGCACACCATCAACTCCTGTGTCTGGAAGTGGGAGAGAGAAGAGCGGCTTCCTCTCCAGTGCAGCAGACATCACTCCGAGGCTGACAGGATTGGGCAGATCCACTTTGGAGGAATCACAGGAGAGCGATCAAGGCAGAGCACAGGTGTGGGTGGGTGTGAGAAGGAGAGAGGGAGAGCCTGAGCATTCATGGAGTATCCTAAAAGGTGGGACCAGTTGCTTTGGAGGTGACAGACAAGCAAGAGACATTGCGTTTCTTGAGGAACAGCATGTGAAGTGTTTCTAAGGATCCAGCCTCCTGTTGTCAACACAGCGTTGGGTTTGTCACCATCAGAAGCATCACCTCTTTCTCTGCAGAATTCAAAGGCTGGCAGGAAAAACCACCACTGGAGGAGAAACAGCCTCAGAGGCAGGAGAGGAGCCACCAGAGGAGGGCAGGGGGTGGGTTGCCAGGTGGACATTCTCCAGCCTTTCTCTTTTTCCTGCAACAGGCGGGCGGTGAAGGTTGACCTCAGGAGGTCCGTTGCTCTTGTCCCTCTCCCTTTCTCCAAGAGGGACACCACAGGTGACCACACCTCAGAAGTCTCAGGCTCTGCGGACGGAGCTGACCCGGCAACTCTGCTTCCAAATGATCCCTTCTGTTTTGAGTTTTTTGGTCTGGTTTCCTGCATCGCATCTTGAGAGCCCCGAACTGAATGCAGGGCTCAGTCTGTGCCACTGATGGGCAGCTCCTCTCCCCAGTACCTGTACTGTTGCCCCGCGTTTGGCACCCAGTAGCTCTGGCAACTACTTCCTCCGAGTGCACTGCGAGCGCCAGTTCCCTCGATGGGATGCTCCTTTGCTCCTCTCCTCTCCTCTGTTGGAGAAATCCCGGGAAACAGCGGAGGGATCCCGGCGGAAGAGAAGAGCGGCAGCAGTGGGGGCCTCGGCCATCCAGCCCCTGAGGCAAAGGTCCCAGTGGGCCCCCTGAAGCACCAGGGTTCTGTGCCAAGGCCGTCCCCGGCTTTCAGCAAGGGTTTTGCGCCAAGCCAATCCTGAGCATCTCAGCGAGGCCCTTGCTTCTGGTTGCCCAGCAACTGCTTGGAGTCTTTGTGGGGGTGGCGGGCGGGGGTTTGCTTCCCGGCCACGCAACCGCATGGTAAGAGGGAGCCCCCCATCCCCGCTGCACCCCAGCCCAGCCCTGGGCAGAGGTGCCACTCCAGGAGTCCCTTTTAAGCCTGCTTTTGGAAAGGGATCAAAGCAGCCCTTTGCATTCTCACTCAGCAGGGCTGCTTAGAAGACCCTCCAAGGCAATCGGAGCCCCTCACTTGGCTGCTGATGGACTCCTGAGTCAGTCTTTCCCTCCCCTCCTTCTGGAGAGATTTCTAGCCTTTCTTGCTGTTTTTTAGGTCAGTGGTCCTCAACTTTCTTCTGCCATGACATCCCCCCAAAAGAAGGTCCGAGAGGGGGCCCCACTTCTGACCTGGCTTTTTCACCTTTGTCACCTACCCTATTATTTCCCCCACCTCTTGTACCTTCACAACAACCCTGTGAGGTACTTAGGGGCTGGTCTTAGGAGCTGTGGGGCAAGACAGCAAGATTATACCATATGAAGAACTGGGTTCCGGTCAAGCCTCTGGCTGCTTCCATCTGCAGCACCACATCCAGAGGCACTGTGGGTGCCACATTTCCCAGGGTAAACCACTTGCCCCATGGCAGAGTGGCAGCACCACCCCCCTCATGTCAGCCTATAAGGGCTTGGAGGCTTGGGGGGAAAACCCTCTGAACATGTGGTTGGGGGAACGGTCAGCTCAGGTTTGACTACTTGCCCCAGAACAGGCTATTGGCAGTGACGGCTGCAGTTCCCGGAAGAAGAGGGAGCAGCGCCTGGAGCATTTCTGAAAAGGCCACCTGCAGGAGGTGGAAGGAGAACTGGGGGGCCAGGTGGTTGTGCCCAGTCAGGATCCATTCAGGCCACTGTGCATTGGACGGAGACTGGAAAGCTCTTGGCATAGAAATGCGACCCCGTGTGGTGAAAGGAGGCCAGGACCAGGGACTGGGAAACGCTCATCCAGTTGCCGCTGAACTCAGTCCATTTTCCCTCTTGCGTCGGGCATCCTTGTCATTAGTATTGCCTCCAATGTGTTCCAGACTCTCTTTGGAGTCCTCTTTCCCTGTGCCACCTTCCTCCATGGGGCTCAGGGTGATACACATGAGTCCTTCCCTCCTTTGGTCCTCAAAACAATCCTGTGAGGTAGATGGAGTGGAGTGAGAGTGCCTGGCCCAAGCAGGTCGCCCAGGAAGCCTCCTGGCCCAGTATGGATGGATTGATGTGAACATTTGATATTCCTCCTCCCCATCCTGTGCAAAGCAAATGCCAAAAGCAGCTTCAGCTGGATCTTCTAAGCGGAAGTCCGACTCTTGGGCTGCTGCACCAGCCCAGCTCTTTATATGTATAAGAAGCTGCAAAGTAGAGGTGGTGGGAAGAGAGGAAAACTCTGCAATGAAGATCTGGAAAGTTGTTGATGCAGAATCCTAGTAGGAAGACACGGAAAACCTCGAGTCAGGCCCCCCTGACTTGACCCTTGCCAAGAAAGTGTCCTTGTTAGGATTCATTCCTGAGTCCTGTTTCAGGGGACAACAACTCAAGTCCCACAAGATCTTCCCATCACTGCTTTTGGTGGCCCCTGCCGAGGGCATGGTTTGCAGCGCTGGAGAAATGATAGTCTTTGATCAGGCAGCCCTTTTCAGGGTTCAACGAAAAGGTTCCAGAGCCTGCATTCTGCACACCAAGTGTACACCCTCCAGAGCTCAGGTACGTCCCAGTGGCTCACCAGAAAGGTTGCTTTTCATTTCCTTTGCATCAGCGTCAGGAGAAACAGCCAGACCCCCACCTCCCCTGCTTCCCCTGCTTCCTCTCCTCGTGATCCACCTCCATTTCCAATGCAGCCCCAGGAGTAGCTCCTCCACGACCTGGGCATTCTTCACTGAAAATCACCGTAAAATGTATTGTGGTAATGGAGGATTCTAACACTAATGCTAACGTACGGTCTTAAATGCACAGAAGAGTTTACTGAGGAAGTCGAGCCTGAACTTCTAAGACAAGATTACTGTGGGGAAAAACAATTATGTACTTAAACAAGGAGGGAGATGTTTTAAAATGCATATCCAAAGTTCTTTAAAATGTGTTTTTTAAAAAAAAAAGATTAAAGGAAAGATTAGTTTCAGCAAATTACTCAACAAATCAAGTTTACAAAATATTTGACAGCAGGCACAGCAGAAAATAGCTGTCAAGGCACCTCTGGGAGGTTGGTGGCGGGAGTGGAAGAGGGAAATAAGGGGCATGCTGGCTGAGGCGCCTGCCAAAGGCCCAGCCCAGACCCCAAATGCCCACTGCTTTCCCTGTGCCCTCTTCAGGAGGACCGGGGCTGCCTGATGGGTTCACTCAGCTGCAATTCTGGAGGTCCTCCAAAAAGGGGGAGGACCCCCTACTAACACTAACAGGCCATTTCAGAAATGTGGGTAGGATGGAGGGTGAAGCCAGAAGACCCAGCCTGACCTGATGGGCAGGAAATGGAGCCAAGCTAGCCACAGCAACTCAGTTTCTCCAGCTTTTTCCCCTCTGGAGGCAGCTGGCAAAGATGACCATCAGGCCATTGGGGGACTTGGCTCACCTGGACTGCTGGCCTCTCTGCCACACACTCCTTTTCCTCAGTTTCCTCAGAAATCTCAGATGTGACAATCCCAGGCAGGTTGAGGGGCAGGACAAGGCATTCAGAAGCACCCCTTCTGACTCCTTCTGGCCCAGCTTCAGAGGTGAAGTTCAGGCAAAGATGATCTTGGAGTTCTGTGCTGGGGGGCCAACTACTGTTACAAGAATTGCTCCCTTATTATATTATACATTTGATTAATTTAATATTGTAAATGTGTTGGCTCAAAGTCTCACTTCCCTTCCCCCTCTTTCACTTCTAAACACACCTTTGGATCTTACAAGCAAGTAATTCTTTCTCCTTTGTTAGTCAACTACTCTGGCTGCTGTCATCCATATGCTAACGTGAAGCATGGTCTTCTATTGTTCTCCTTTGCAAAGGTCACTTAGCTGGACGTGTTCTTCTTTATTTTCTGATTGGGTGACAGTCTCAGGCGGTGGTCTTCCAGCCTTCCCCTTCCGGTGGGGTAAGCAGCCTTCCTGGACCTAGGTTATAAAAGAGCCCTGCACCCTACTGTTCTCCCTCTCTTGCTGCTTGGACCCTCTTCCCCTTTGGATCATCTCTCTTCCTGGACCCTCCTCCCATCTGGATGCTGGCATGGCTTAAAGAAAGGTAGATATTGCTTTCCCCTCTCTTCCCTTTCCTTTGCTCCCCCTTCTCCTTGGTACACACTATGTAAGAAACAGGTACACTTCACTCTCATGCTACTGAGTGTATGTAATATTGGTTCCTGTTTTATGGGAATGAAATCTGCATCTTTGTGATAAGTTTTTCTTAGTGGTTCCCTTTCTAAATAAAGGTATTCCTCTGCATGACGCGGTTTAGAGTCCTGCCTAGATCCTGTATAGCAACCCAAGAGAAGCACGAGCTAATTTCCCCATTTTTACTGCTCTCTTGGTAACATTACTAAAGGGCATTTGGGGCTCCAACCAACTGGGTTTATCTCGCTCATCTCCAAACCAGATCCCTTGACCCTGAAGTCTTTTGAAAGGCCCACATGCATTCAGACATGAGCCGAGACCAGCAACGAGATCCAAGCCCTACCTACAGACGCACTCTCACCTCCTCTGGGTCAGAGCTGCTGCTCTGGGGAAGAATCATGCTTGGATGAAGGAACTTTTCTTTGCTTTTGATCCATGTCCACTGATGATATGCTATCCCATCACAATCCTGTGCATGTCTACTTAAACATACTACTAGGAAGGACTCTTCAGCAGGTAAGTTTGCATCCCTAAGTACCTTGGTTGCTGTGTGATCCATTTGGCATAATATTAGTCTTGACCACGCACGGGTGCCGTGCTGTGGGATCTCAGTTCATGTCACCCCCGAAAAACTCCAGCAGGGAACTCTGGCAGAGGCGTCTCGAAAGATGTTGCATCCCAGTCTTCCATCATGGACTGGGAATCCTGAACATGGCATGGAGGAATTGAAGCCAGCAAGCTGCACATTACTGGAATCCAGAGCAAGTAGGAGCCTCTTCAGGCCTGTGATGAGAAGTGGAGAGTCAATACCCCCTGCTGAGAGACAGCAGCTTCCACACACCTTTGTGAAATGCTGCTCAGTACGGAAATGAGAAGAGGCTCCTGGAGCTGACCTGAGAGCTTCAGACATCCTCCAGACTTGCTCCAGATGATGAGTAACCAGTTTCATCCATGGTGACGCATCGTCCGGCACCTGGTTGCTGGCCCTACAATGAATCGGTCTGAAAGCAGATGTGAGACCTATTTCTCCCTGCCTCTCTTTTCCATGTGTGGTTCTGGCAGGAGCAGAGCCAGACACGAAGAGCCTCCGCTTTGCCGCCACAGTGCCTGTGTACAGCCTGATTCTGACCTGCCTTGGACGAAGCAGCCTGAGAAATCAGTGGAAGTGAAGCAGGAGGATGCCTCACTGTGATGCTCACTGTGTCCCACCAGCCCTGCGAGGAGCAGCTTGAGCCTAGAAAGGCCGTGTGGTTGGCCAATGGTCCACGTGCCCTGGTGTTGCTTCCGGTGCCACCATGAAAGTGCAAACAGATGCAGGAGGAATCCGAGCCTCTCCCACTGTTAAGAAGTAAGTAATTAGTGCTGCAGCATTTGCAACCCAAAGGCTAAGCTTTGATGAATTAAACCACAAATCCGGGCTTTGTTAGCAACTGAGATTAGTTAAATACTTGGAACTGATTTTCCATGATCCCGAAATGACCCCCATCCAACTGACAAGGCTGAGCTGAGGCAGAGGAAGGAAGCCCTGCAGATGCAAAGCCCAGAGTCCCATCATGAAGTTGGCCCAGCAGCCTGGCATCCTCCAGCCCCAGGACACACGTTTTGTGACCAAGCGGAGTGGCTGGCTGGGATGGCTGGAGTCTGTTCTGCTGCTTTGGGCATTAAACGAGGAGGTTTGGACTCAGGCCTGTCCAAGCAGCCAAGTGTGGGGCCTGATCGCTGGGGCCCCTGCCATCATTGCTCTTCCTGTGGCTGGGAAAGAGAGGAAGGGAGGGTGGATGAAGCAGGAAGTGTGGGGGAGTGCCATGGGATCTTCCAAGTGCAGGTTGAAAGATGCACAGTTGGATCTAGATGTTGGGCTCTTTCCACTGCATGACCCTCTGTGTTCTCAAAGCTTCTCTTCTTCAGACCCAAAAAGGAGCAGAACTGAAGCAACATTTTAAAAGCCTGACATGGAAAGGGTGATGAAGATGAAGGGACAGGAGGTGATTTGCCACAATACAGGTGTTACCGAATTATAGTAGGTGCAATTTATTTATGGGCTATTTTGTCTCAAAGCAAATTAGGATTGGCTTCTGGTGGTTTTGGCATTAAACGAGGGGGCTTGGATTGGTGCTGGTCAAAATCAGGCCCATCCAAGTGGCTGAGTGCGGAGCTCTTTCCGTTGAAGGATAACCATCCCCTGAGCAGCTGAGAATGGCTTCAAGGCAGGCTGCTTCCCGTGGCAGGTGATTCATGGCATCGTGGCAGGTGATTCATGGGGTTCAGCTTTGGGGTCTGATTCCAGCTGAGGGGCAGAGCCTGTCCCTCCCCAGGTGGGAAGAAGCTCTTTGGACTTGCAGCCTTTGGACTTTGCAGACTTTGCAGCTCTTTGGACTTGCAACCTGTGAACGCGGTGATGGGGAGGCTCCACCTGCATTGCTTGGGTTTCTTTCAAACCCCATGAAAAATGTGGTCCTGTTATAACAATGCAGGTATTGTGGGATGTCAGGACTTGTTGCAGTGCTGTGGAAAACACATGACGCTGCACTTGCCAGGCACTTGGAGATTCCACAGTCCAAGAAGGGACGGAACAGATTCCCTGCTGAGGCCCTAACCCAAAAACCCGATGGGCAGCACAACCGCAAGATCTTGCTCGTTCCTCATCCACTGGTGAGGTTCCCAGATCTTCCATGTGCTGCTCGTCTTTTTCTACGGCTTCAATATTTGCAAATTGCACATGCCATGCATATTTTATGACGAATAATGGAGTTTCTCTGTCCATATGACTCCTTGCAGAAAAGCACAGGGGTTAGGAAATATTTTGATAGCTGCAACAGTTATGGATTTCCTTCTCCGGGTGGATATTTGAGACCTCCCTGCTGACAGTCCTGGGGGATCAATGGGGTTAGGGGAGGTGGGGTTAGGGGAAGGATAGCTTAGCTGGTGAGGCATGCCAGCAACCGATAGCCTCAGAGTGGCACAGACAGCTTCAGAATGTTGTCAGTAGTTTTGGGATGACAGTGGATGTTTCGTCATGGTTGTTTTTGCCCCCAGAGGACTTCGGCCTGGCCGGGATGTTTAAAGTGGCAGCAGACACCTTGTGCAAAATACTGAACACACATGGCAGGCTTTGTATCAGTCAGGTGCCTATAGCACCGCTTTGGAAACCATCCTGGGAAGGCAAGAGTTCCCTCACCTGGCTTGACAGAATGTCAGAAAACATCTGTAACTTCTGCGGGAGAGAGATATAAGCCACAGAATAACTTGAGCAATGACAGATGTGTGGAGGCCAGACCCGAAACGGAGCTGAGAAGGAGAGGGTGGACGTGAGAAGATGCAGAATGGCCCTGGGTGGAAGTTCCCAGATCACAAGTGGTTTCTCCGGGAAGCATCACAAGCTTGCACTTCAAGGCACGGCCCCCCCGATCCATCTCTAGGAGGTGAAGTTTCAGCATCCCATATGCTTGATGATGTCTCAGCCTCAACCTTTGAGCTTGATAGCAAGAGGGACTTGGTTCTAGGTTGCCAAAACTATCTTGATCAGTCTTTCCCAGATTGTCTTCATCTGAATTAAAATTCAGCATAAGCTGAGAATTTGTGAGAGCACAATCCTTGTCAGTAATGGAAAAACGGGCACAGCACATGGAGAACAGGAGCCTGCCGGGTGATGCCCAGCCAGGGAGACGCACCTTCTTATCTTCTGAACAGGCAAAGCTCCGCCCTGTGGCGTGGAATGTTAGAAATCTCTCCATGGCTTTGGCACCTTCTCTGGAAGTCAGGACTGAAACTTGGGAATAGGCAATGAAGTGCTGGGGCATCTTGGCAGCAGGGAATGTGGCCGCGGAGCCATGCCTGGGTGCTCTCTCCGTCCGCTTGTGGCTTGCTCCACTGGACCAAGTTTTGATTTCCGGACATGGCAATTTGGGCACTTTTTCCCATTTTGGCAGAGCTGTGGCTCCCACACGAAGCTGCCCAGCCAGGAGGAGGGAGCTGCCCTACTGCAGCCTCCGTTTCGCAATCTAGGGTGATCCCATGACCAATCAATATTAAAAGAACATGAAATCAGGCAGGCTCCCAGCAAGCCGGGGCTGTCAGTTGCCATGAAAGACAGGTTGTGCCCCTCTCCCCCTACAAGTGGACAGCAATCTCTTCTGGATACATCTGTGTGTCATTTGAAGGGTCACAGGCCTGGCACAACCTGGAGGAGGTCCGAACAAGGCATTCCAGGCATCACATCACAACCACCAAGAAGACCCACCAGGCGGGTTGCAGAGCAGAACAGTTTGGGAACATTTGGGGTCTTGCTCCCTTTCTGCCTTAAATTGGGACACGGATCTTTCTCCAGATTCTCCTCTGCCTTGAGAACTCCTGCCTGAAAAGCGCTCTACTGATGGGATGGTTCCTGATCAGGGCCTTTGTTGTCGTGTGTTTTGGCCGCGTTCCCGGAGAGAACACTTCAGCTGATGGCATTTTCTTCTTTCCCTTTACAAATGAGCTGATTCAGAAATGAACCAAAAGAACATGAGCTTCTGTTTCAGTGGTGAACGCTGGCCTCTCCTCTCCCAGTGCCCAGGCAAAGGCCCAAGCGGCACCCGGTGGGGAACCAGCCACAAGGCTGTTTCCTGTGCAACTTCCCTGGAGATGAATGAACTTTACAGGAGACAAGATCTCTGAACAAGACATGGAGGGGGCAATCCTAACCCAGGCCAGCACAACTCTTTGGTCTTCCTGTTCCAGTGGTGATGTAGGGATGCAAGCGCATGCCTGTGGACCTCCTTTCCCTCCCCCAGGAGTGGAGCAGAAGAATCTTATGGCACTTTAGTGACAACCCCAGGTCCGCACAGGACTTCTGCTGGGGCTTAGGCTGGCCTAACTGTAAGTTAGGATTGCAACCTAGGTCAGGATTGGTGCCAACTCACCCTCTTTGGTTAGTGCCATGGCTGGATCTGGCCTTCAAGAACGCTGGGCACATTTTTCCTTGTTCTGACATTTGTTGTTTTCAGTGATGAATGAGGAGGAGAGAGGAGGCAAGAGCCAAATGACGCTTGGAGGACTTTATGCCTGCAATTCGGGATATAAAATTTAGAGTAGACTTAGGGACATGGAGCTCACATTTCCTTAGCTTTGCCCTTCTGAAGGCTTGATCTTGCTGGGAGACTTTGGAGAGACCCTCAGCCACAGGAGAGTCATCCGTTCTGCTGAATCTATGCTCAAGACAGGTGGCATCTGTTGGTGGTTTCCTGCTGGCCCTTCACGGCATCAGTCTAGATGGGAGAGACAGGAACAACCCTGGGGATGAGCAGTCAAGTTCAGGATGCTCCCTGTCATGGAGCTTGACTGCGCATTTTCCTGGAACTGAGCAGTGGCCGAGCACAGGAACGGAACCAAGATACATGATGACCCAGGTTCAAAAACAGTCTGAGGACACCTTTTGGCTGACAAAGGCTCTGGACACGTGTCTCTCAGCATCTAAGCATTCCCAGGTGGGTGGAGAGAAGAGCCATGTCCACCGGAAGAGGGAGGTGGGAGGCCAGAACAGAGAAGGGCAGAGAGGGGAAGATCAGGCCAGGAGGGGAGGACTTCATGTAGAGTCTTGGTGTGGCAAGTCCTTCCAATCACTGCCTGCCCTGGTGGAGCTTCTGCTCCAAATGATCTCTGATGCTTCCTCAACAGTCTGCCTTTTCCGTCTTTGGAACTCATGATGCAAGACCTCTTCCTTTTCCACACTCCCTCCCCCCCCCCCCGATTTTTGCCCTGTTTGGATGGAATATTTGCCATCAGAATGGGGCACCAGATGAAGGTTCCAGGACAGCCTCCGTATCCCAGCCCAGCTTTCCTGCCATCAGAAACGCAACTGGTCGCTGCCGTCCTGTTGGAAGGTGATTAAATATGAATGCAGATTGATTTTCATTTGTAGTGCTGAGTATATGTCCTTGTGTGCAAAATGAAAGCTGAAAGGCTCTTGGGGGCCTCCCAAAATAACCCCTCCGCAAGCAGGGCGTTCACTGGGGCGGACCAACCAGCTGCAGCCAGTCCAGAAGATTTTGCTTTTCCCTTAATCTAGCAATGGCAAGAGGGGGAAAAAAATCAGCACGGCTTTTAGATCACCAACAGAACCACAAAACCACCAGAACCAACAGAACCACCAACAGAACCACCAGTTTCTTGCCCAGGAACAAGATGAGACAAGGCAAAAGAAGGACTTGTCAAAGGAAGAAGCACAATTTATTTGACATGCACTTGGAAATGGACGGTGTCCAAAGTCAGAAGGGAGGCTGAAGAGAGAAAAAAGATGTGTCGGTGCATTTGGATGCGAAGGACTGGCCAAGACCCACAAATGCAACACAGGCAAGAAATCAGTGTTCAGTGTCTTCATTCAAACGTTTTCATGTACAGTGGTGCCTCAGATAAGGAGCTTAATTCGTTCCGGAGGCCTGCTCTTTAAGTGAAACACTCTTTAAGTGAAGCAGATTTTCCCATAGGAAACAATGGAAACTCAGATGACTGGTTCCAGAACCCCCAAATATTCATATAAAATATTAACTGGATGCAGTCCTAAAGACACTTTCCTGGGTGTAAGCCCCATTTAACACAATGGGGCTTACTTCTGGGTAGACATGGTTCAGAAGCTGCCATCAAAGACACTTTCCTGGGAGTAAGCCCCATTTAACACATTGCTGGGGGCAGTTGGGGGGAGCTGCCTCTGGCACCCCCAAGCAACTACCCCCAAGTTGGGAGCAGTTAGAAGCAGCAGCGCTGGCCGGCAGCCCTTTGAAAGAGCCTCCGTCAGGGCTGCATAGCACCTGTGCCCATAGCACACGTTAAATGAAGCAGATCTTGTTATGTGAAGCAGGATTCCTTGTTATGGAATTGTTTGTTATGTGAAGTGCTTGTTATGTGAGGTGCTTGTTATGAGAGGTACCACTGTATTATCCTTCACTGAAAGCTTTGGAGGAACTCAGTTCATCCCAAACTCATGTTGTAAGAACTGAAAAGAGAAGTACCACTTTTACTTAAATCTAAAGCTCACCCTTTTCAGGTGAGCAATTTAGGGTGCAATCCTAACCAACTTTCCAGCACTGGCATAAGGGCAATGCAATGCCAAGTAAGGGAATAAACATTGCCTTACCTTGAGGAGGCCTCTGGGACTGCCCCCCAACTGCAGGATGCTGCACATGCCGTACCGGCACAGCCATTCCAACACTCAAAAGTTGGTTAGGATTGCACCTCCAGTCTCCAAAATCTGGTGAAAATCAATTTGATGGCATATTAGATTCGAGTAAATATGGTATTTTGACTATAAGAATGAGTCAAAAGATTATTATATTGTAATTAAAAATGAAACATAAACCCATTGTTAAATAAAGTAATGCAATTAGATAAAAATCATAACTTAAACCTATTGTCATATTGTTATTGTCATAGGATTCATTGTTGTATGCAGTAAAATTAAATTTTCCACCTGCACATTACAATCAGTAAACTTTTTTAATCTCAAGCCATTTAAAATTGGGTGTGCATTAGATTGATGGCGCATTAGAATCAAGTAAATCTATACATATACCTATAAAAGAGAAAAGTCACTGACTGACTGACTGACTCACTCACTGACTCATCACCACCCTGCCAAAACCGCTGGGCCTAGAAGCATTAAATTTGGGGAGGGTGTTCCTTCCGTGAGGGAGGGGTGCACTAAGAACCGGTTTTCGGAAATTCCAACCGGAAGGGGGTGAAAAGGGGCGCAACGCGTTTTCCTCCCTATACTTTGCATTGAGAATTGCTGACCCATCAACATTCTGCCCCAACTGCTGGGCCTGAAGCATGGAATTCTGGGAGTTCCTTCTGTCACCTGAACTCCCACCAAGAACCATCTGGAGAACTTTAACCCTTAAGGGACTGAAAAGGGGGCAACGTGTTTCTGTCCTATACTTAACATGGGAGACTCAACAACATCCAGCCAATTCGGTGCTCAGTGCCTGGTGCACTGGGGGATGTTGTTCGGAGGAAGAGGTTACACTGGGGAGGATGTTGCACATGGGGAGATGTTGCACATGGAGGGAAGTTGCGCATGGGGAAGTTGTGCATGGGGGGATGATATGTATGGGGGATGATGCGCATGGGGGATATTGCACATGGAGGGATGTTGAGCATGGGGGAATGATGCACATGGGGGAAGTTGTGAATGGGAAGTTGCGCATGGGGGACTGATGCACATGGAGGATGTTGATGCGCATGGGGGATGTTGTGCATGGGGGAAGTTGCACATGGAGGAGGTTGCGCATGGGGGACTGATGCGCATGGGGGATTTTGATGCGCATGGAGGATTTTGATGCGCATGGGGGAAGTTGTGCATGGGGGACTGATGCGCAAGGGGGTGATGCGCATTGGCGGAAGATGTGCATGGGGGACTGATGCGCATGTGGGGAGTTGTGCATGGGGGACTGATGCACATGGAGTGTTGATTCGCCGTAGGGGGATGCCATATGGGGAAATGTTACTCCTGCAACGCGGGTATGCTTTTCGCTAGTACAGTCTGAAAATCCTTGCAGAAAGTTTCATTTTTCTTTCTCATACTCCATATGCTGTAGCTGTAGAAGTCCTAGGAGTCGATTTGTCCTCCTTCCCCCTTGACTATATCTGGGGAGGGGACTTGGAAGGAGGGAAACACAGGCAGTGAGTGCTGCAGTCTGGTGTGGGGTAGAAAGTGTTTCCCTGAAAATAATTTCCATAGAGAAAGAGAACAAAAAAACAGGTAAAGCAAAGAAGGGTCTGAGCTCCTGCTCCGCCAGATTGTTTGGACCCAGCTCTGGCACCACAGCAAGGCCTTCCTCCTCACTTCAGTTTCCATTTGGCTTCCTCTGCTCACAGCCGGCCTCCCTCTCGCCTCCCCAGGTGCTCTTCCGCTGTCAAGCAGTCCCACGAAGCCGCGCAAGAGTTCGGCCTTAATTGCCGCCTGCTGCAGCGAGAAGGAGTAGCGTGGATGTGTCCAGGGTGCATGCGCCAAGGTGTCTCCCTCTTTAATTGCACCCTTCAGCACTCATTACAGGGTGCAAGCAGCTCATCTGGGGAAAGATGAGTCATTTGCAAGGAATCTACCGGGGTCCAGTTTGTTGTCAGTCACTAATTATACCTTCTGTGCTTTAGATGTGTAGGACAGACATTTTTCTCCCTGTTTTTGTCTCTGTGTACATGTTTTGTGTCCTCCGCAGCCGCCTCTCTGCAGCTGGAGCCTTCTGCAGCCCCTCTTTTCTCAGCTAGGAACTGAACCTGCAGCGGGGGGCACAGCGTGGGTTGCCAGCTTCCAAAAGCAACTGGACCAAACAGATGGGCCTGGAATACCCCTCAGAAATCACCATCACCAACTGTATTTACATACCCCTTTTCTGAAGCCACAGTACCCCTTCCCCAGGTACTGACCTCCAAAAACGAAGGTGCCAAGGTCCATTTGGGTGACCATCTGTCCTCTTTTTCCAGGACATGTCCTCTTTTTTAGCCTGGATTCCTGGAAAAATATCTTTCTTGTCTTCCTTGGGAGCAAGCAACATGTAGCCTTCTTGTAATTAACAAATTAGATGTAATCAATTCGATGTAATAGCCTTCAGTGCCATTGGATGCCAGTGAAAGTTGAAGATGGTTTGATGCCATTCCTAAAAGGCTGGGCCAAAATAATCCATTCCTTTCATTGGAAGGGAAAGATGGAGCCAGATACCAGGGAAGCCTGGACTGACAAGCAAGCATTGCTAACACATTTTTACTTGATGTACAAGTGATGTCTTGATAAACAAACAAACAAAATAGTCCTGGCTGTGATCCAGCCAGTTTGGGCACTCCACCAGCACCTGCTCATCCTCTCCTGAGAGACCAGCCAATGCATGTCTACTCTGAAGTAAGCCTATTACAGTCAATATGAATAAAATGGAATATACATGCCCTGTTTTTCAGCATTCTCTCCACTCGTGCCCAGCTCGGCTTGTTGCCCAGTGTTTGCCCCCTACTAGCTACCCTGAGGAAGTTCAGAAACCTGTGATATTCCTGGCTTGCTGGATATGGAAAAAGAACTCTTCTCTTGGCACTTCGTCCCTTTTTCCTCTTTCTCTGGTATTTTTGCTGTCTGTTGGATTTTTCTATTCCGTTGGATTTTCTTTTCTCATTGCACTCAGAGGCGGAAGGGGAAGGGGGCACATCGCAACGGGGACCAGAGGCCACTGATAGACCCCTGGTCCTCCCTGAACGTTTGGAGTCTCCTTGGAAAGCCAGCCCTGTTCTCAGCCCTCCTGGCACCTTGTGGCCATGGATCCCAGTAGCCATTCTCCAAAACTCTCCGAGGAACAAAGATCTGCATGAAAAGCTCAGCCAGCAGCATCCTGCAACGGATGGGATGTCACGGATGAGCATCGGATTCTGTTTCCACAGGCAGGTAAGCGGGTTCTGTCCTTTCCTCTGAATTCCTCGCTGGCCATATGGAAGGAGATGCACTAGAGGGCACTCTTCACCAGGACTGTGAATTTCTGTGGTGCTCACATGTTCTGGAGAAGTGGCAGGCCAGAGCCAGGAGGACTGGGTGCCAGGAAGGTGTTGTGGGTCTTCAGTCGCAGGAATTGAGCACACAACAGGCACACGTGGCCAAGTGTGCCTCACACGCAGGCAGCATGTAGCACATAGGCAGGAAGTCTCTTGCTTCTGTGTTGCCTCTTTTAGGGACACCAGAACTATGAAGCCCAAATGAGGAGGAGAGGAAGAGGAAGGAGAGCTGAGCTAGGACTGGAGAGTGGGAAGAACTTGGGCCAGCACATCCACTCTGTGTTACTGGAGTGCTGCCAGTTGTCAGTGGGTGCAAAGCAGTGGGGAGGTGGAACAAAGGACAGACTGCCCCAGTGGGACCTCCTAACGCCACCTTGGAAGCTTCTTGAGCCTCTGCCAGTGATTGAGCTGGTGTCGACTCGAGAGGTCCCATTGAGCAGGCTAGGGCTTTTCTTGGGCAAATGTCCTTTCCTCTGAGGAGACCTCTGACTTGCTTGTATTCGCACGGGATCTGGAGGGCATTTAGTGCTGCTGCTCCTATGCTGGATCAGAGTGGGCCCTGAGCCAGGTTCTCATCAGGATCTCATCCCCCTTCTTTCCACTTCAGTTCTCCAGCCTGCCACTCAGCTCTCCTCCATCCCACATCAAGTATCACCTGGGAAATCTTGCCAGCTGGCTGAGCCTGTGGTTATACTGTGTAGTCTTCTATTTCTTAAACAGGAAAGTACTGCCACATCTGACCACCGTCAGCAGTATTAAAAACCAACCAACCAAGATCACCAGCAAAGTCACTTGGGGCAAAACCCTTCTGTTCACCCCAAAGATGTGGCTCTCCAGCCAAATGGTGCCTGCAAAGGCATCTCTTCCCCAGCACTGGAAGCAGCCTAGCCTGCCTAGAGCACTTTTCTTTTGAGTAGACCCTGATGCCCTGCACAACTTTGGATGGGTTATTTCAGTTGCCACAGACAGCACTCAAGTTTTGGAAACGTTGCACAGCCGGTGAGAAAAAAAATGACAGTTTCCTTTGCGGTTGAAGATTCCCTCTGCAAACTTGTTTCCCTGGTTTTGTTTGCGAGAAGCTTCTTAATCACGTATTACCGTCTCCGAATTAAAAATAATTATTAAAGACATATTTTCTCAGAATGTTTCTGAAAGCATCTTATCTGTGTTTGAAGCAGGATTTTCCCCCAGCTCTTCCACCCAAGACACTTTCTTTAACTGCACTAATTAAAAAGCTTTTTCGAGCCACTTCTTAATGCACCAGGTTTCTTCCAAGGGGAAAATATGCTCACCTGATATCCAAGAAGCTACAGAAAATTCTGTCTGAGATGGACAAGCTGAAGGGAAGTAGGTGCACGTTGACAAATCTGATCACGTTTCAGGACAAGAAGTGAAGGGCGGACATGGATGTCCTCAAGACAACTGAAGGAAACTTCTCTGCATTTTGGACAAAGAAGAGAAGGCAGGAGGGTGGCATGTGAATGTGACCCTGCCCGTCTCAGGGCAACCTCCGCACTGAAAATCTGCCTTCCTTTTTGAGGAGGAAGGCTGGGTCTGTGAGGAGTAATTTTGGTGCCAGCTAATCGGAGGACAAGTGATGGTTTGCTCGAGTTGGGTGAAGTTTTGCTAGCTTTGTTTCTTCTGCAGCAGGTCTTCAGCTGCCAGGGCTGGACTGGGCTGGGCCGGGTGGGCTCTTTGACGCGCAGGATCCTGGCCCAGAGGCCAGCCTGCCCACCAACTGCTTCCTTTCCAGTGAGGTTTGTAGGAGCAGGTGGAAAAGCTGGAAAGCACCCCAACGGGAGAGGGCTGCCCCAAGCAGTTGGAAAGGGGATCGTCTTGGACAGCTACTGGCAGAGCCAAAAGGGCCAAAGTGTGGATCTGACAGGGGCCGCCAGGTGTCCCTCTTCCGTCGCGTGACGCCACACTCAGGAGCTGCTGGAGGAAACATCTGCACACTTGAGGGCTGCGCAGAACATCTGATGTGGAAATGAATGCATGGAGGGGAGAACTGGCACCTGAGTATAGGGACCTGCCAGACACCCAAGATGCCCTAAACGCGAATCCCTGAACAACCTTGCATGTGATCAGAGCAGGCAGATATGGGGGGAGCTCCTGATCCTCCTCTCTTTGACTTCTGTGCCTAAAGAAAATGCAAGTGCCAGGACCCCAGTTCCTTCGATGTCATTCATTCCCCACAGAGGATCTCTGATTACGCATCCCATGCCATATTTCTGGTCCACACTCACATGACAGTGTTTGGTCAGCTTCTTGTGGTAGCTTCTGAACAGCCTCAGCTCTCTCTGTACATACTCCAGGCTTGTCTTAGCAAGTAGTGATGTGCTCAGATCAACAGAATGCTCAAGCTTGGGACTCCAGGTAACCAGAAGTCCTCCTTTTCCAGGGCATCTCCTCTATTTTGGCCTTTTATCTTGCAAAACATCTTGTCCTCCGTTGTGAGCAGGATGGAGCCTTCTTAAAGAAGTGAAAGTTTGGGGTGTGATTCAAGCACAATTCAAACTTTCACTTTTTGTGGAGGGGGATCTGCCAAGCGTTCTGCAGACCCACACACACCCCTCCACCACCCACGTGGGCTCCCCAGACTCTTACACAGGCTGGCAGGACCCCTAGAAAGACAGGGAATTGCCCCCCAATTCCCTGGGTTGAGAAACCCCACTCAAGAAATGTGTCCAGTCCCATCTAGCTCCAATGCCTTTTAGAAGGGGTTGGACAAATTTCTAGGAAAGTCACAAGCCATGATGTGCAGCCTTCTTATTTTCGATGTGGCCTCTGGTTGCCTTGAGTGCTCCCTGAGATGTCCACTGGGTCACCACGAGACACAGGAAGCTGGACTCACTGGGCTCCTCTTCTGAAGTTCTGCTGCCTCACTCCTAGTGGCACCGATTCCCTGTCAAAACTGTCTTAACTCCAGTTAGGCTGGCCTAAGCCCTGGCATAGATCCTGTGCTGACCTGAGAGTGTCGCCAAAGTGCTGTAAGAGACTTTGCACCCCTCCTGGGGGAAGGTTAGGCCAGAGCACAGACATGCGCTTGCCTCCTTACATCACCACAGGAATGGGAAGACCGATGAGTTGTGCCAGTCTCGCTCAGAGGATTGCACGCTCAGTCATGTCCACAGGGCCCCCTTGGTGTCTCCCACTGCAAAGAGCCACATGTGCCTTCCATGTGGCAAGAGCTTGCTTCCTTCCCCTTGGAACTCAGACGAGAGGCCTGGGCAGTGCACGGCTCTGGGCCGGCTTCTTCCCCCTTCTTGCTCCTCACCCCCAAAATGGGCAGCGGACACCAGCTCCTCACTCTGATTTTCTGCCTCAGCAAGATCCTGGTGGCTCCCTGGACTAGGACTGCCTGCTGCGTTTCAGAAGAGGCAACTGAAGGTCTATAATTTGGGATGAGTCACACTTTCCATTCTTGGACTGAGTGCAAATCTGAGGCCAGCCGGCCATTTCCAAACGCCAGAGAGAACTTATCTGGCTCTCCCCAGGAAAAGCCTGCGATCTTCCTTGACGGTTGTCCGTTCAGTGTGGCCGTCTCCATATTGGCTTCCTCTTGCCCCATCTCATGCCAGCCCTCGAAAGACCAAGCTCAGCTCTGAAGAGAAATGGGTTTTGTGTGATGGCCTTAATGGATTTGTGTTGTTGCTTTTCTTCCCTTCCCGCAACCTTGAAACGGTTTGGAGCCTGGCCTTAGGGAATACATCCCATCCGTCACGCCACACTCTCCCTGTAACACAATCCGTCCCGCTGAGCAGCAAAGAGGAGCTGATGCTAGGAGGAGAAGCAGGTGGTGGAAAGTCACCAATTTTCCTCAGCTCTTGTCTTGAAACTTCTTTCCTTCCTTTGGAAGGAAACTCAGCAGTAAAACCATCTCCTAAGAAAACCCAAGTCTGAGCAAAGGAGCTCAAATGAATAGTGTGACTCAGAAGGAGGTATCAGGGCCACATCTGGCCACTTCCTGCTTCTGTTGCTTCTGGTGGCGTCAGAATGTGGCAGTTCCCCAGGCAGAACCTTCTCCAAGCACCGGACAGTCGGAAGGCAGGGCTGCCATGCCATCTCTCCGTCACCTGCGTTCAGTGAAAGTCAAACGGCAGGCAGGCCCATCCAGGAGGCCGACTGAGGGCCCAATCCTGACCAACCTTCCAGCGCTGGTGCCAACGAAGTGTGCGCTGCATTCTGCCTTGGTGGTGCAGCCCTGGAGTCTTCTTCCAGGTAAGTCAATGTTGCTTCCCTGTCTGCAGGGCTATTTTGCAGTGGCCTCAGTGCTGGAAGGTTGGAAAGGGTTGGGTGTTGAATGAGGCAGCAAACGGGTGGGAGAGCGGCCATTGCTGCTCACCGTCGTGGAGATTAGGATGAAAGAGCAGAGACTCCTGAAAACTTTGGTGTTCCCCCTTCCCTTCCCATCCCTTGGATGTGCCAAATACACTTCCGCTCAAGGTGTTTACCATTACAGGGCCATCATCAACTTTCAAATCTTTTCGGTGGAAGAGAAATTTCTTTCTGTCTGTCTGTCTGTCTGTCTGTCGGTCTGTCTACATTATTTATATACCTCTTTTCCACTCAAAAGTTCACAAAGTGGTTTCTTTATTTGGAATCCTTTCTCAATAGAGCTACCAACTTTTGGGGAACTGATTTCTCCCAGCAGGCACCTCAGACCACCAGAGACCTGCATCCTGGTGCCTGCCCCATCTCTGGCATTCTGAGACAGCCTACATCTAAAATGTGGAGGTTGCACAGATCCATTCTGGCTTGTGACCCGTCATGGACTTTTCCTCCAGAAACTGGTCCAACCCAAGCGAAACAGGCTGGATGCCAAGTTCCAATGGTCTTGTGGAAATTCCCCCTGAAAACCAGTTCTTTTGGTAACAGAGTGCCTCATGCCTGCTTCTAGAGAGACAGACCCAGCCTTTCAGAGTCCGGCTGCCTGAGTCAGGTCAAGACCCAGATCAAGAAGATGGTCAGTCTAGGGTGATGTGCACCACCACACACTTTCCCGAGACGCATGAGAAAGAAAACAGAAAAAGAAATGAAAGTGCCTGCAATGAGCCTCTCTTCCTTTATTCCACCAGGACCAAAGCATTCAATTGCCAAGTGCTCTTGTGTCGAGCTGCGCCACGAACATCGGAAGTGAAGGTGCCCGAGGATGTTGGCCTCTGGCCTCCCTTTGCTGCAATTATGCCAGCTATTGCAAGACAGCAGCAGCAGCACCAATTAGAGGGGATTTAAATTGTCAGCTCATTAAGAATCCAAGAAAAGTAAAGCCCCAGAAAACCACTCATGGGCTGCGCCACTTGCTCCCCTGTGGTTTTCAGCTCTGAAGTCACAGACCCTCAGCAAACCAGAAGGAGAGGCTGCAGAAGGGATATTTGTAGAAGGGGTATTTGTATTCTTGGGTGATCACACCCAGTTTGAGGGGGGCTTGAAAAGAAAAGAGCCCCTAAGAACGGGCTGCTCGGTAAAATCACCTGCTAGCCAAGGCTGGTCGCTCAGCCCCCTCACAGCTGCCCCTGTCATCTCCCATTTTGCTGGTCCACAACAAAGTGCACTTTTAGGGAGCTGTGGAAGGCAGTGACTACTTTTCATGGCATAATTTGTGGGGTGGAATTCTAAGCAAGTTTACTCAGGAGTAAGTCACACTGGGCTCCATAAGGCAAGCTACCCAATCCAATCCAACCCAACAGAACTCCCCTTGTGGTGCTGAAGTGGCTCAAGACACAGAGGAATTTTGGCATCATCTCAGGGCACAGGTATGTTTGCTCTCTTACCCCAGAGTAAGCCCAGGCACACTTGCCAAGTCCACTTGAACCTGCATCAGTTCCAGCCCTGTGGAAGCCTGGCTGGTCCTGGGTCAGAAGGTGGAGGCCACAAAGGCTGCCAGCCCCAGTTTGCCCTCCTCCCTGCCCTGTCCAAGGAGAAGAGTGGGAATGTCGTGCCAGAGACTTGCAGCACATTTTCCATGGAAAGGAGGGACAAGCAGTTACGAGATGGAGATGGAGGAGCTCCAAATCAGATCTGCTGAAATGCAAGCCAAGCCTTGAGAGTTGAAAGTCTAGCTGATGAACTTGCGATGACACTCCAGTGCCGTCCTTTGTCCTTATTCCTACTACAGTCAATTCCCCCCCAAATTTCATGCCTCTAGAACCTGCGGTTTTGATTAAGCATTGATGAATGAGTGAAGGAACGGAGATAAGTGAGTGATGCTGAGTGAGTGAGGTTGTCGGTCAGTGACTTCGGTTTTATATGTATGTGTGGTGGTACTTGGAGAAGTCTGGAAATTTGAGCCCGTTCCTTATCCAATTTATTCATTCACCTGTTTTGTCTCTACTGTATTTCCTGAAATTTTATATTTACATTAATGACATTGTGCCAAGTAAAACCGTTTTGGTTTTTTGGCCATAACTTTTGATAGGAAGGAGATATTTCAAAATGGATTTTTGCATTGGATTCAGTTCTTCAAGACGAATCCAATGACATATGACATGATGGGGCACAACACACCATCACAAAGTTGATTTTTGGTGTGCTCAGGGGGTGGGGACCAAGATGGTGGCCCCTCAGCCTTTGTGACCCCCCCCCCCACAACCTCCACTTTGAATACCACTGCTCTAGAAGATACACCAGGGAGACTGTACCTAGATAATACAGGTGACATCCCTCTCTGGTCATTGCAGGGTTCCCCGAAAGCTGGAAATGGCTGGACATCTCCGGAAATGGGGCTTTTAGAGTGGAAAAAGCCCCCATAATCAACTTTTTTTAGCACTTTAAAATTTTTGAAGTTGCCGCCTTCAATATTTGGCTTGGCCACCAGGTGCCAGACGCAAGAGCACACCTTAAAAAAAAGAAGGGTGCCGCGCCACTGCCCCCCAAGCTGGAACTGCAGGAAAAACAGGCCACATGGCCAGACTGGAGTTCTTGTGCCGGAGCTCCTGAGATTCCTCTGCCAACTTTCAGCCACATCAATGTAAAGGAAACAGGTATGGGGGTGCTCGAGCCCCTTTTTATGTGTCTGGGTACAAGAGAGTCTTACTGGAGTGCCTTGTTCTTTGCAGAAAGATCATGTCTGCTTTGTGCCCCTTTTTATTTGCATTGTTGGTGAAAAAAGGTCTTGCAAAGGGGTCTTCAATATAAAAAGAAGTGCTATAAAATGTTGAAATTAATTACAGGAAAGTAATACAAGTGTTTTTAGCATTGATTTTAGCATGTCCTACATTTTTGGGGTGTCCCACCCTTTTTTGAGGAATTTTGCTTGGATGTCAATAATTTTGGGGGACCTTGTCCTCTTTTTTGCGTTTGGCATCTTGTCACCCTGGATTGGATTGGAGTCCAGTGTCTTCTTTGCTCCAGTGTCACTTCCAGAACTTCTTACTTGGTTCCTGATGGCGACTGGGGCCTGCACCTTGTCAACAGGTCCCAGCTGAGTCTTCCAGACTGTTGTTCAAGGCAATGACGCTGAGCAGTGAGGAAGGGAGGTGCCCTTGGAACTGTTCCTCCGGGCAGTGGTGAGGACCCCCACAAGGACATGTGGGGAGTTGCATGTCCGAGAGCAGAACTTCACCCAAGAGAGAGCCTGACACTCTAACTCAGGCTCTGAGAGCCAGGAAGGAGGAAGTGAGAGGACTCACCAGTGTGGTGTTTCCTGGAGGCCGCACACTGATGGAGGTCATGAGAGAGCTGAGATTTGCTTCTTGAAGAGAATCTATTTAAGCTGGATCGGAAGAGTGACTCTTTGCCTTGTCTCTGGCGGTTGGAGGCTCCGCTCCGGAGGACTGGCTTTGGACAAGTCCAAGCAATTATGCTCGTGTTCGGGTGGGAGAGGGCAGAGGTGAGAGACTCGGGAAGCCAGGCGTGTGCTGGACCCGGAGCCGGCGAAGCAGGAGCAGCTCAGCTCTTTGCACCCAGGCTTTCCCAAGTGTGCAGATATGAACATGTGTTTCCTGTTATCCAGAAGGCCACATCCAGATAGTGATCTGCTATTTTGACATACCAGCTTCAGCCAAGATGGTTTGCAATGCAAAATACCAGCTGGCAATTTAATAGACAAAAGCACAAGGGATGGGGATGGTGAGGGAAAGGATGCCCGTGTGGGACATGCATGCACGCGCACACACACACATGCGCACGCACACACAGCCAGAAGGCATAATATTGTCATCCGGATAGCTGGAGTCTGGAAATGTGAAGCAGAGAGTGTGTGCACTCAAACAATAGAACTGTCCTCCTGAACTATTTGGACAGCCCCATCCTATCCTTCCCAGTGACCAGAAGAACAGGAGCACCCAAATGGCAGGACATTTACCCCAAGGAAATCTCATACCCTGCAGTGGGCTTCTCAGATCTGATCCAGCTTTTTTCCCGCACACATGTGAGAACCCCCATGTCACACTTTGCAGCCCAACATGGATAAGATCTGATGGAGCAGGGCTCCATGCACTATTTTTAGCCCAGGCTCCCGGTTTCTTCCAGCAGCCAGAATGCTTCCCCTTCCCCATCCAGAGCACTTCCTTTGCTCCACCAGGTGCTGGACTGGGCTGGTGCTCGCCTCAGAGGGTGCCATAAACATGCTATCCAGCACATGACTGCACCCGGGACCAGAACGAGGGCCAACACCTCAGCCACTAGCACGACGCTGGTGAATGACAACTGCCAGGTAAGACCCGATTCCAGAACAAACCGCTGATCTCCTGTGCCTGGAAAAACCACCTGACAGGCAAACCCTTTGCTGCCAGTCCACAAAGTGATGAATGGTGGCCAGTTTGGAACTCAGCAAATCCATCAGTGCTTGTGGTGACTTCCTAAGACTGAAGGTGATTCAGAACTAATTTGGCAAGCATGGTTCTTTTTTCCAACTAAGAGCCTAAGAACCTCAGAAGAGCCTCCACTTGATCAGGCCAAGGCCCATCTAGTCCAGCTTCCTGCATCTCACAGCGGCCCACCAGGTGCCTATTCAGGGACCACACACGACCCTTCATCCAAGCCTTTTGAGGTTGTCCACCTCAACACACACCCCTCCTGTAACCTGTGATGGTCCTTTTCTATAGGAATTTGTCCAGTCCTTTCTTGAAAGGCATTAAGACTAGATGTCATCACCACATCCTGTGGCAGAGAGTTTCACAGACCAACTACACACTGGCTGAAGAAATATTCTCTCTTGTCTGTCCTAACTCTCAATTCAATTTTGGTGGATGTCCTCTAGTTCTGTGTTACACGGAAGGAAAAAGAGCATCTCTCTGTCCATCCCTTGCATAATTTTGTACATCTCAGTCGAGTTCCCCCGTAAGTGCCTCTTTTCTAGACTGAAGAGCCCCAAATGCTGTAGCCTTTCCTCAGATGAGAGCTGCCCAAACACTCCATCATTTTGGTCACTGGCTCCTGCTGAGAAATTTTTCTGCAAACAGTGAACCTGCTTGGAATATGAAGTATTTCCTTCCTTTTCCTAAGTAAACTGCTTTGTGTATATGTTGTCAGAGTGTGATGTAAAGAGGACAGAATCCCAAACACCTCAGGGTGCCCCTCCGCGTCTGGCCGCACATCGACACCTTTCACTGGGCTCATCAGGCCAGCCCTTTGACTGGTGCTGGTGCTGGGTCAGTGCCAGGCCTGAGCTTGGACATCATCACTATCTTCCACACTCATCCCAGGTACTCCCATATATTGCTGCTGATGCTGAGACCTCCGTAATTGAAGGCAGGAAGGTGGATGGAGATCCCGTGCCTCAGTAGGCCCTTTGGATGGAGCCAGCCCTGATCAAAGCCACCGTCCTTCAGATTCCACCCTTCTTCAAATGGGAAGCTGCCTGGGGTCTTGCGGAGGATCTCCTTCCACCAGAAACAGATGCGTCTTCCCAACTCTTGTCGGCTCCCCAGCTTCAGAAATTTGGAAGGGGACAACTGGGAAACATCACATCTTGATTAAAGCAGCGAGGAGCGGAACCAAATGCAGCCACCCCTCCTTTCTGGCTTCAGTCTTGAATATGAATATATGAAAATGTGTTCCAAAATAGTTTCTGAGCCCTTTAATTAGCTGTTTATTGTGGGAATTATATCCTCTGGTCCTTTCCAGACGCGCACGGGTGGTGTGGCAGCTGGGGGCCAAGCGAGTGTTTCTCGACGTGGGCGTCAGCTACAAAGCATTTCGGAGGTTGCCACACCAACTATGCAAGCTTCAAGAATGATTTGACCGCTGACTGGTTACAGATCCCATTCCCGACGTCTCCTGCGTAATTGGGACCCCCAAGCCTTGCCTGTGCCGGAGCGCAGGGATTTGGTACTCTTCCCGCCTGCTTGGGGTTTGCTTTGGAGTGAGCTTTTTTGTGTGGTCTGACCACCCCCGAGGCTCTGCTGTAAGGCTGCTGTGTTAGCAGATACCGGGCTGCCGAGGCCGGCTGCCGCCAGATGATGTCGGGCAGAGCCTGGGCTTCTTTGCTGCCATGTGAACCACTTTGGATTTTGCCAGAGCTGCTCTTGGAACCGATTCTGAAGAGTGTCCTGCATCTTCCATTCCAGAACCCAAAAGTGTTTTGAAAAATGGATGACTTAAAGACACCCTTCAATGGCCCTTGAAAAACAGAACACAGAACCAAAACTCCTTGGATGCCAAAATTGTATCCTTGTACAGTGAGCCATCAGGTTCCTGGAGTTTCTGCCCTGCCTGCTTTGTGTGGTTGGCCCTGACCTCCATCAACCCACCCATGCAGAATGCCAGTCTATCAAATCCTGAAGACACTAAGGGCCCAATCCTGTCACCTGATGCTGCTGGGACAAAGCCCAGGGTGCTTTGCAGAGATATGCCCTACTGCAGACTGCACAACTCCAGAAGCCTCCATTGACACCAGTGTTGGTGCTGGAGCCGTGGGATCAGACTGGAGAAGGAAGAAAGCCGGGGAGTTTGGGGCAGGGAGGGCTGGAGCTCAGCAAGAGCAATTTGCTCCAGGATCCTGTTCCCTCATTTTGAATCCTCACCCCCCTTTCATCTCCTTCGACATGTGCCAGCAAAATGGATGGAGTGAGAGACCCAAGGAGACCCACAGGCCAGTGAGCAGCCTATTGGGAGGAGGAGATGAAAACTATTTTGACTTGTATCCTGCAGGCTGTCTGATTTCTCTCTCTCTCTCTCTCACACACACACACACAAAAAGCTTCTGTGAGCCTAGCTCCATCCTATAAATAAGAGGGAGATAGGATCAGATTTTATGATTTTAATAACAGGGCAAGAGTTTTCGTATCCATCTCAGCCCTTCAATTTGAAGGCCGCTTTTTCCAGGAGCCTGGAAAGTGTGGGTCTCCCTTTGAGTTTACACAAAGAAATCAAAGCAGCTGCAAACAGCTAAGCAGGCAAAATGTGAACAGAGAAGCCTTGTCAGGGGCAAATACCAGTAGCAGGCTGGGTGAGAAGGGAAAATATGAACCGGGAAACCCAAGTGAAAGAGGTTTCCCTAAGGTCAGAGATGCGTGAACGGCTGCCAAGTGGTTTGGCACCCACTCTAATGAGATACAATCCAGAACGAGGACTAACCACACACATGCAGAGGAAACCCTCACCTGCCAGGAACGTTAAGCAAAGGACTTTGCTTCCAAGATCTGCCCAGTTTGGCGGCTGCTAACCCTGTTGTGTGCCCATCTCCTTGGCATCTGAGCAGGTACACAGATGAATCAGTTCGGCTGTGACGGCTGAAAATGTTCAGGGCTGTCTGGGCTTGTGGTGGAAACAGCCCTGGAAACCGGCTGGGCATGGTGGCCACAAGGTTTTGGCAAACCGTTCCCACATTCCTTCCGCCACATGAAGGGCTTTTCGGCCAGTGTGCCTTGATCGTGTGACTTGGAGCTGTGAATTCCGTGGCCCACCCGTGTGCATGGAGGCAGCAGAAGTGGCCCATTGGCAGTGGGACTGGAGAGGGGCCTGCAGGGCTGCTGAGATGGGCTCCACTCTTTGCAGTGGCTCCGGGCAGAAGCGGGACACACTTTGTCTTGCGATGCCAGAGACTTCACCGGTGCAGCTGAGGATTTCTCTTTCTAGGGGGGATTCCAAGTTGCACATACCTTGGCCTCCTTCTTCCCACGCGGGGGTCTCGTTCTGCTCCTGGACAGCCTTAAACAGCAAAAAACAGTTGTTTTGGTGGGCCTTCCTACACGCTGTTTGTCTTCTTGTGGCTTGAGAAGCCCACAATCACACCCCAAGGGGCCGCCTGCCTCAGCATCACCACCATATCCTGTGTCTTTAGACAGTTCCCCCAAGATTAGCTGTTGCTCTTGTACAAACTGGCCCGGCTGACCAAGCATGCAGCTATTGTGCAAGTCTTAGAGCTCAATCCTAACCATGTCTACGCAAAGGTAAGCCCCATTGTGTTCAATGGTCTAACGCCCAGAAAAGTATCTCTAGGATTGCAACCTTACATGCATAGACTCACAGCCCGATCCTAACAAAACACCCTCCCCCTGTGCAGCCAGCCCAGGAGAGCGGGCACTACGTCCAAGCTTGGGCCCAGGAATATTTCTTCCCTTGCTCTGAAGTAAGTCTTGCTGCCATGCTGGGTTTACTCAGACCTGCAGTCGTGATTTTGCTGACAGCACAAGACAAGGGTAAGTAGACAGAGACCTGGAAGGGGAATAGGATACGGATGCTGCTGTTGCCACTGATATTGCCCCCTCTTGGCCTCAATCCATCACCCTCCCGTCCCAGTCTTTGCCCCATTTTGTCTGTTCCCTGCTCTTCCCTACCTTGCTTGGTCTAAACGACGGCCCCACGTGGTTTTTCATGCTTCAAAAACAGCAAGCATGCACGCGCAGACACACGCACCCCCAGACCCAGGCTGATGGGACTTGGGGTCTCAGATAGGACAGTCAGGCCAATGGGGTCCTGTCAATACTTCAAGAGTTTGGGGAGTTTCCACAGCCCTGCTATCGACATCCATCCCAGAACCTTTCCAGACCTGCCTCGGCACACGTGCTGCAGCAGAATGAAAGGCTCCCTTGTTGTCTTAGGGCCGCTCTGCTGTCAGCCAGTCCTGGATTTGATTGCCGCGGCTGTATTTCCACAAAGAGAAGGAGAACAGAGAAAATGGCCCCAGGGAAAGAAACCAAATCTGGCTTTTCTCCACTTGGCACAAGAAGGGGGGTTCCGACAGGGGGGCTTTGCAGGCAACTCCATGCAAATGTATCCCCAGAAGGAGTGTGTCCCTGGAAAAAATAGTGTGCCTTTTTTCCTTAAGAGAAGTGAGGCTGCCAGGCCAATGTATGGAGGGTGGGAGAGAAGAAGGTGCAGGAACCTGATGCGGAAGGAGGAAGAGTCACTCACCTAAGAAGCAAAGCCAGTCTTGACCACCAGGCTGAACTCCAGCCAGTCCTAGGTTTCTGCCCTACAGCAGCTCCTACAGAACCGACTTGGGTCTCCTTATCCCTGCTGGAAGCTGCTGGAGAAGACCCAGATTTCTGGGTATTTTGTTCCAGTATTTTTTTTTTACAGAGTTGAGCCGTTCAGAAAACAGAGTAATACATTTTCATTTTGATGTCCCTGAGGTGGGACAAGACAGGAGGGAGTTTGGGGCACTCCAAGGTGAGGGAGGGGGCAGCGGACTTTCCCAGGGTAGGCAGGTGGGAGTGGAAGGTGGGAGCAGGACTTGGCAGTTAGACCAGATCCTAGCCTGGGGGCTCCAATTTGTGCTACTGCTGGAGGTGGTTCAGGTTCCTCTTGGGCAGCTGCAGAGGGGATATGTTTCCCCTTGCCCTGGCCTGGCACAGCAGCAGCCCCCAAGGCCAGCCTGCCTGTTCCAGGGCAAGCCAGGATTGTGCTGCAAATGTTGCAAACCCCAAAACAAGTCTTTCTGATGGGAGATTTGAGAAGCAGCTTCTCCAGTTCTTGGATGCCGAGATCCTTTTCCTTCGAAGCCTCCTGTTTCGTCTCAGCTGCTCTCTGGTATTCTCAGAGAGTCACTCCAGTCTGTTTACACATCCCGCTGAAACGGCCAGGTTTTCTGTGGAGGGTTTGCAGTTTGGGCAGCCAGCCAAAGGAAGCAGACAGAATGTTTTCTATATAAATATATAGGTTGGAGACTTGCTTTCTGCTGCCACAGTGCCAAGAAAGGCTTCCATGTTCTCTGGATCTGCACTAAAGAAGCAGGGTGAAAGGTATGTTTTAAACTCTCAGCAGGCAGGGTTAGGCCAGCACAGGTAACATTGATGCTGTGGTCGTCCAGTGCTTGTCCAGGGTTCCCTTTCCCCAGACCCACATTAGCATCCCTTGATGAGTGCAGCAGCATCAAGGGATGAGTTGAATGTATAAATGAGCCGTCAGAGATCAGAAATTACAGAAGCAACACATCCTCCTTAGCATGGATCTCCACCTACATATCCATACCTATCAACATGTGAGAGGAATGGCTTTTCCTGTACACACAGCTGATCGTATGTTGCATGTGATGGTCATATTACATGTAAAGGAAGATGTAGAACGAAAGTAACGCTCTTGGGAGTCAAAAAAGAATCGACACGAATTGTTCATTTCCTGAATTTCCCTGAGAGCTCAAGCACATCCGATCTAGAATTGTGGAGAGGGGCTGTTTTCTGAACGAAGGGCTGGATCTGGCTTCTGTGACAACTGAGGAAGTGTGAGGGAGAACGAAGCAGGCCAGGGGCCTTTCCGACAACCCTTCAGTCTCGGCACGATGGCATCCCTCGTCCTCCACAGTGCGCAGCTGTTTGCATCTCTGCTACTTTTCTCATGTGGGTGGCCACAAAGATCTTGGTCCAAGCAGGGATTTGGAACTAACAAGTGGTTCCCTCGAATCTTGAAACAGCAGAATTCCCAAGGCAGGGGGTTACTCCTGTGGCAGCCCATCAAAGAGGATCAAGTGAGCTGGGATACTGTGAGTGGGTCTTCTGGTCCCTCGCAAGACCATCAACTCTTCTAGAAGTCTGATCAGAGGGGCTTGCTGTCTCCCTTGACTTTAGCTATTCACCCAAAATATTTAGCTGATTCCTGACCTGAAATATTTTGTCTGAACCTTAGAGTAGATATGCCAGGCATGTGCTAATCCCCTCTCTTTCTAATCAATGGCAGACCTGTGGCTTTTCCCCAAAGTATTAATTTATTCACGCATTAACAAAAACACCCCTTTTTCCCTCTCCTGTCCCCCAGTCGAGATGAAAGGCTTTGATATTTGGAAGTGTCCAGCGTGTATCTTGAGCATCACTGCAAATTGCACACCACTTGGTACCTCGTGGCTGCAACGTTCAGTGGGATCCGCCTGCCCATCCTTCTTTCCTCATGACAGCACTTTTCATAATTATTGCAAAATGATAAGAGCATGAAAAAGGTGGCTCCTGTTTTCCATTACCAGCAACAAAAGCAGAGTAATCCCCTCCCATCCCACATGCACGAGTGAGCAGGAGCAGTAATGGAAGTTACCGCAAGCACTCCAAGAAAGAGACCTGCTGTCACTTTGGATCAGAGGTTCAGTTCCCTCCCTCCCTCTCTCTCTCTCTCTCTCTCTCTCTCTCTCTCTCTCTCTCTCTCTCTCTCTCTCTCTCTCTGAAGAAATGCTTTTCTCGCACACAGAGTCCAAGCAAACCACAAGGCTCCAGCCTGCAAGAGTGGGAAGAGCACTACTGGCTGTGCTCTCTCTTCACACTCGCCATGTGTCAGATTGAAAGGCCTGATGAAGCTTTCATTACCGTTTTGTGTGGAAATGGTCTGGAGGTGATTCTCCCCCGCTTGGCGCCAGGCCCAGCCTGTTCACGAATCCAGCAGAGGCACCAGCCTCCACCTCTGGGTCTCCAGCACTTCTTCTCCCATAGGAAAACTAAGGGAGCCCTGAGCATGAGCCCTGGAGACCCAAAGGAGTCAGGAGAGACCAAACTAAACCAGATGCTCCAATCTGGAGCTCCTGGTTCAAGGCTTTCCCCCTTGCAGTGGCTCGAGAGTGCAGGAGATCCAGAGGTGTCTGTGCCAAAGTGGATGCGGGACTCACTGGGTCCTGCAATTCTGACTAACTGCATAATGCCGGATACATCACTGGGGAGAAGTGGCACCAGCATCCTGTCCCCTGCCAGCATCCTGCCTCTGACACCCTATCTCTGAATTCTTGATGCTGCATTTTCATGTGTCTGCTGCAATGTGTTCTTGTGCCCACAGTTGTGGCTGGAATTAGGAAATACGTGCAAATAGCTGAAGAAATCCTATTAATTTGTAGTTTAAAAAGATACAGTATGTCCTGCTTTGGGAGATGGAAAAACATTTGCAGGGAACAGAGCTCTCCTGGGGTATAAGGTGAGAAGGGCAACTTAAGGAAACCCTGCAATGGTGGACAGAATGGAAACGAGGAGGTCCCTAATCTTCCCTAACCCAGAATAATCCCTTCCTGCAGCCTCCTTGGTTGAGCCTATTAAAGCCTCCAGAGCCAGCCAGTTCAGAAACACCCTCCAGGCCTGAACTGAGGCACGTTGAAAGGTCCTGGCTTGTCTCAGGCAGGAAAGAACTGAGAATGCCTTCTCCGTCCACCGTGTGACAACTGATGACAACTAAGAGGACAATCCTAACCATGTCTAAGCCCATTGTGTTCAATGGGTCTTACTCCCAGGAAATATATGAAGTGTTTTTCTGACCCTGTTCAAAGACCTGTTTGCACCCTGCAATCCAGCAATCAGGGCCGCGGCAGGGTTTGGTCAGGTTTGGTGTCTCCACACCACCTCCTGACCTTCCCAGTCCAGCGAGAAAGAGCAGGACAACTGGCTGCTAAAATACAAAGGCAATGAAATGCCACCAAGACCTAGCTTGGCTCTTTCTATTGCATCTACTTGAAAGCACCAGCTCTGTTCGATTTCCTTCTTCAGCGATGAATAACCTTGAGAAGGATAATCTGCAGTCTAGACGGTAGCTTTCCAAGGATATCTGTGGTGTTGGATACAGCAAACCTGGGGACTTTTCCAACCAAGCCAATAGAAGTCAATGACTTCACTCTTTGGGAGAGTTCACGGCTCAGTCAGTCTTCAATAGTGGACAAAAACATGTTGCACCCCTTTTCACCCCTTTAAGGGTTAAATTGCTCAACTTCAGTTCTTGGTGGGAGTTGGTGTCACTGAAGGAACACCCTCCCCAAATTTCACACTTCTATGCCGTGCGGTTTTGGCTGGCCATTGATCAGTCAGTCAGTCACTTTTCAGTTTTATATCTGCAGATATATAATTGCATATAAAGATCTATAAAACAAGGACAGTCCCAATTTACGAGGATTGCGTTCACATATTGGCAAGTTTGACCCGGAAGAGAATTTTGTGGAAGAGAATTCTGGCGACCCCAACTACGGGAGACGTTGTTGGTGACCAGGCAAGAAACAGTACTGACTGGTCAGAATGCATCACTGGCAGGCGCTGCCAGTCAAACCAGACCCAGGACTCTGTCAAATTAACTGGTGACCAATATAGGGACTTCTGGTGAACAATCAGCCAGGGTTTGGAACGGGAGGGGAGCAGAAGGCAGCCCTCCTGGCTGAATCCTGGCTGTCCAAAGAGAGCCAGATGTGCACACAGACCTCCACTCTGGAAAAGATTTGGGCCCGACTCCTCAGTTACTGCCCTGGTGCGGTTGCTACTGAAAACGACTTCCACATGTCAGGGCTTCATGCGCCAGCCCTCATTTCAGGCCTCCTGGAAGTTTGGCTGTCAGAAGCCAGCCTTAAGGGGCCCTTGTTGACTGTGGGAAGCAGCATTCCCAGGAACACTCTCCAAATGGCAGCTCCCACAGAACCCACTCTTGGCCTCTCTTTTTTGCAGTTAATCAACAACATATTCCTTCCTCGTTCTCCGTACATCTTTTCTTCCCCTGCCCAGCCCTGCGGGTGAGGCTCGGATGAGATAAGCTTTTGTTGCCCAAACATTGCCAGTTAATTTGGCTTCCGCAAGCCTTGGAGAAACCTTGAGTCTCCATCTTTCTGTCTGGCACCTTCAAGGCAGCTCAGATCATCTTGGGTTTCTCAAAGGACAACAACAAAGCTTCTGGCTTGAAGCTTCAGCTCAGCAGGAAAATATTTACAAGAAAATTCCTCTGGGGACCTTGAAGCCTGAGTCATGCTGTCCCTCCAAGCAGCATCTGCAGAGCGCCTGGCGGATGGATTCCCAGAGGTTGTCTCTGAAGAGGCAGAGAAGGCAGCCCCCTAACGTGCCCTCCCAGGAAAGGCCTGGCAGCACTAAGTTCGCCCTACGCCAGGCCACCCTGCGCACCAGCCCACCCCAGCCAAGCCTTGCAGAAGCCAAACAAGAACCACTTTGTTGACAGCAGAGGATGGAACAAGAGTGTCACGTCCCTATCCAAGTAAACAGGTGTCTCTGCAACCCACGTGGGAAATGGGGTTTGCTTGGGAAGGGGAGGGACTGATTTGGGGACAGCAAAATGTCCTTTTACAGAAAAGAAGGCTGGAAGGGGAGGCACTTTCCAAGACACACCTGGCAAGGACAACACACTCAGGATGCCACCCCAACCCCCAGTTAGGCCAGCATAAGTCCTGTACTGGCCTGTCAGAAAAGTGCTATAAGGCACCCGGGGGGGGGGGGGGTCAGGCAGTGACATACATCCACCTGCCCACCCACCACAGGAACAGGGAGACACTGGCCTTAAACTGCACCCTCTACACACTATCCTGGAGCACTCTTTGGCCCAAAGTTCCACTAAAGTGCTGTAAGTACTGTGCTCCCCCATCCCCCTGGTGGCACCGCATGGGTCCCGAACAGTGATGGGCTTCAAAGAAATTAAGAACCGGTTCTCTGCCCATCTGGCAGCCACTTTTAAATGGCTATTTTTAAACTTTATATGTCCTATCTCTCATTAACAGCCGGTTCTAGAGTAGGTGCGAACCTGCTGGAGCCCACCACTGGGACTCCCGAGACATGGGCTGGATTCAGCACAAGTTAGGATGGAGCTGACAGTCACCCCAGCAGGCTGTCTTGGGGGGGCAGGAAGGACAGCCACGTTACCTCCATCTCCTGAATAATTCAGCTCCCTCTCCCTCCCTCCCTCCCTGCGCCTTTTCATTCCCTGTAATGCGTAAGTCATCCTCCGCACAGACAAAGAGGCACCGTATGCATCAAAACTTGCTCCATCCTGCCCGAGGGCAGCAAATTTAAAGGCAGTGACGGGACCTGCCAAGCAGGGTGTGCCTGTCCAGATCACACGGAGGTTGCGCAGGCAACTGCAGCGCTGGGGTTCTTTCCTGCTCTTCTTCTTTCTCCACCCCCATCCCAAAGGTGGAGCAAGTCAGGGATGCTCAAAGAGATAGTGCCTGGGAGACGGCAAGTCATGCAGGAGCAGCCCAGGTTGACCAGGGCAGTCTTCATCAGCAGGCACCAGCCTGGCAGTGGTGTTGCTGGGCTGCTCGGTACCCATTGCAGAGCTTGCCTCGTCCAGGCTCAGCATTCTGGAGGTTTGGGGAGGATATGATGACCAAGTTGCCCCATTTGTGGGGTGGAGGGGCAGGCTTGACCAGGCAGAGAAACATTTGCGTGCAGAGCTGTCCTCACCAGGAAGCAGAGCTGGGCTGGGCCACCAACGAATATTGTGTACCAAGACTTTCCATGTTCTCCCCTATGCTATTTTACATCTCCATTGAACCACTGGGTGTTTCCTAAAGGGTTTGGGACTGATTGTGGACCCCAAAAGAGACGTCATGCAGTTGTGCATGTCATGGCTTTCCTACAATGCGGCAGGTGCCACACCAGTTCACTCCCAGAGGCAACCACTTCAGTGGGCCGCATGGATGCACCAGGCATGTGATCAGCAATCCATGCTTGATGTATCCTAAAGGTTGCACAGATACACAGGTGGAGGAACATGTGCCTGCACAAGACCTAGGAATGATCCACACTTTTAGGGGGCTTCGCTCCAATGAAAAATGGCCATTTACTTGTGCCACGTGGTAGACAGGAGAACATTGCACTTGAAAGCAGATTCACTTTCAGCCTTGAGGCTTCCAGAGGACCCTGCGCCTGTCAAACTCAGCCTGACCTGCCTTGGGGGATTGTTTTGAGGGAAAATGGGGGGGGGGCTTAATGCTAATAAGGTTTGCTCAAATCTGTGCTGAGATGCCGGAAGGAAAAATATTAACCATATTACAACTCTAGAAAAACCCATTAGAGATAATTTGCCAGATTTCTAGACATGCTTCCTTTGGCTGGATGATGTCGCAGGGAGGAAATGTGTGTTTCTTTTCATGAAGTGCAATTTCCAAAGTGGTAAATGCTGCGCATATACTGGCTGCCAGATGTTTTCAATGCAGATCAAATGCCTGCTCTGTGGCCCCGAAATCAGCCCCGACACACGGTTCTTGGTTCCAGGAAACACTTATAGACATTTCAGTTACTGTGTTCTTGCTGGCCAACTGCTGTTGGTGGAATGTGAGGCAGCCAAAGCCAAAACCCAGAGATGAACAAAGAGTTAAAAGAAGGATGCCACATTGCATTGCATCTTCTCCTCCTCCTCTTCCTCTCACTTGTTAGCTCGGAAAAGAGGAGAACAGAGGAAACGTGCAGAAGCTCTAGTGTCAGAAGCCCAAGCCCACCAGCATCCTCTCTTCTAGACTTCCTCTTCTGCTCCATCCTCACTTCTTTTTCCAACCCCAAAAGTGGGAAGAGGCCATCACTAGGGAGCAGTGGTGTACCTAGGGGGGACCTAAGGGCCCTGAGCTCCAGGTACCACCTTCGGGGGGGTGACACACTGGGGTGACAAAAGTCATTAAAATGGTAAGATACTTTGGAATAAATCATTTCATATACCATTGGATGTGCAGAATCCAATGCAAAAAAACAGCTTAGAAATATATCCTTCCTATCGAAAGTTACAGCCAAAAAACTGAAAAAATAAAAATGCATGGAGCCCTATGGAAAGAAAAAGTGAGCTGCATTGCACCTTGAGTAGTGAGTAGACAAACGTGCCTTAGTCCATTGGAAAGGGCAGACTGAGCGGAATCCAACACCCCCAGAATGGTCCTGATCCAATGAACGCAGCCCCACAAATCAGCCCAGAAGGAAGTCACTGATATTGCATTGAGTCTTATGGAAAGTGGGACTGAGCTACACAGCTGCGTTTACTCACAAATAAGCAAACATGTCTTGACTTGTGTTCAGGTCAGGCAGAGGGGATTGCAAGGCCACCAGAATCATAGAATCTTAGAATCCTAGAGTTGGAAGGGACCTAGTAGGTCATCTAGCCCAACCCCCTGCCTGCAGCAGGAATTCCCCCTAGAGCATCCCCAACAGGTGCTGGTGGAGCCTCTGCTTGAAGATCCCCAGTGAGGGAGAGTCCACCACCTCCCTTGGCATCTCTTCCACTGCCGAACCGCCTGAACCGTCAGGAATTTTTTCCGGATTTCCAGCCGGAATCTCCTTTCCTGCAGTTTGTCCCCATTGGTTCTAGTCCTGCTTTCAGAAGCAGCTATGAAGAAATTGGCCCCTTCCTCCCTATGACAGCCCTTCAGGTATCCGAAGAGGGCAATCATGTCTCCCCTCAGCCTCCTCTTCTCCAGGCTGAACATCCCAAGTTCCCCCAACCTTTCCTTGTAGGGCTTCCCTTCCATCCCACTGATCATTCTTGTCGCTCTCCTCTGGACTTGCTCCAGTTTGGCTGCATCTTTCTTCAAGTGAGGTGCCCAGATCCAGAAGCCCAGGTGCCCAGATGGTCCCAATCCAGTGAAAGTGGAGCTCAACAGGTGCTACAGAAGGCAGCCTGTCCCTAAGAAAGTATAAAAAGGTTACACATAAATCCTAAACACTTTCCTGTTGGTAAGGTGATTTTTAAAATATGAAAATATTAATTAATATCTAATTAATTGTAGTAATTAATATGGATAATTAATTGATTATGGGGGTGTCAAAAAATTTGTGGGCCCCGGGTGCCAAATGACTGAGGTATACCACTGCTTGGGAGGGGCATGTCTGGGCACAGGGTGCAGTCCTAGCCAATACAAAGGTACCTTGGGTAAAAAACCACTTGGGTAAAGGACGTTTTGGGTAAAGAACAACATTTTCTCAGAAATTTTGACTTGCGTAAAGAACACTGTCTTGGGTAAAGAACACTTCTGAGGATGTTTGGAACAGGCAGCCATGGCAAGGGAACTCACAGCGGGGACGACGGGGGGACAAGGGGACTAGCTTGAGCTACGGTGGGGCCCTGGGCAAAGTTCTGAATAGGCTTCCATGGCCAGGGAACTCATGTGGGGTCTGGGGTGGGGAGCAGCCTGAGCCAGGTTTGTATGTGGGATCTGTGTGTGGCAGCGTGGAAAGTGTGCCTTATCAATGTTCTAATGCTGCTCTCCATAAGCAGCTTGGGAATGTTAAAGTTGCACAAAAGACAAAGATTCCTTTGAGCCAATGGATAGCAGTGACTCCATTAGTGATAGTGAAAGAGCACAATCTTAACCATGACTACTCAGATGTAAGCCCCATTGTGTCTTATAGGTCTTACTCCCAGGAAAGTGTCTTTAGGACTGCAGCCTAATTAGACCTCATAGCATCATGCCCGCTGAATGCATGTTTTGAATTCAATTCCAGTGTTTTGTCATCATTTTTACATACAGTTAATATTTTTATTTGAATATTTTTGGGGTTCTGGAACCAGTTGTCTGAGTTTCCATTATCTGCTATGGGAAAATCCACTTCACATAAAGAATGTTTCATGTAACAAACATGCCTCTAGAACGAATTAAATTTGTTATGTGAGGCGCCACTGTATAGGCCAGCACAACTCACCATGTGCTGGGATGCCAACATATGTTCCCAGGAGTAGCACAGAAGCACCTTTTGGGTTAGAAAGGCACAGTCATCATCTCACGTCCCAGGAGGTCATGGGCTGGCCCTGGCCATGGGCTGGCTTCTGCACTGCAAGTTGCAACTTCCCTCTCTCCGTTCGTTCGTTCGTTCGTTCCTTCCTTCCTTCCTTCCTTCCTTCCTTCCTTCCTTCCTTCCTTCCTTCCTTCCTTCCTTCCTTCCTTCCTCCCTCCCTCCCTCCCTCCTTTCCTTCCTTCCTTCCTTCCTCTTCCATAGTAGAATATTCTGGGCGGTTGGGAATAAGGTTGGAGTGCTTTCCTTTTCAGTCTCTTGCCAACTCTGCATTTCGGCAGCGAGTGTCCCTGTGGACTTGTGATGGGAATCCAAAGAGGCTCCTTTCAAACTCCTTCCTTTGAGGGGGAGACCTAAAATAGAGAGCGACTGGCTGCGGACAATCTCTCACCACATGTATTCATAGGTAAAATATGAGAGGTTTTGCAAGGGCTGGGGAATGTTTCTCCATCATGTGTTGACACAGCTTGATGCTTATTAAAAAGGTATTTCTAGGCGTTGTGCAATGGCTGGCAAAATTTTCCCCAAGCCTGTCATTTTTATTTTGAAAAAGAAATAAAAATAAATAATTTTTTTACAACCATCACTTTTGGACAGCTTTTTCTACAAAATCTGGAGATCTTACTAACAAGGAAGACACTGCTGGTTAATGGCATTCAGTGGACACATGTCCTGCCGCCAGGACAAGAGGCAGGGATGTGGATTCGGGAGGGAGACATTCAGACCCCATCAAATACACAAGAATTTCAGTGGTAGTGTTTGGATTGCCAAGGTGGATGCATCCATAACCTACAAGTTTCTAGGATGGGGCCTGGTGATATCCAAGACTGCCTGACGCTCTTGAGAAGTGGGAAGGCTCAGCATCACAATAAGGGGGCAGAAGCCAATGATCAAAGGGTGGATTGGGAGGGGTGGAGGTGGGGCCTGGTGGGAACATTGATGGCCTGAGGTTCACCTTTGCTGCCTTCAGCCCAAGGAAGAGCATGGAATTGCATGGCGAGGTTTGAATTTCAGGATTTGGCTGGTGGAGGGAACAGAAGTTTGTTCCCATTTGGGTTGGAATCCTGAATGCATTCAGACTCAAGCGGAAGGGAGTTCATTCACCCATCGCTGCGCTTGTGGTGCTGAGATGATGATGATGATGATGATGATTGTGATCCTTTTTTCTTCTTATCTTTACGCTTCAACTCATGGAGTTGAAAACAAGGAGGAACACGTTTGACTTGCAGTGAAAATGATTCCTGTTGGTTTTCTGCTTGTTTCCTGAAGTGACGTGTCCAGAAGCCTTGCTGGTGCTTGGAAGGGCTTGGCTGAGAGCAGGGCTGTCTTCTGGAAGATCAAGGCTCTTAAGGGGACCCTGGAAGGACTTTTCAGGCAGCACTGAGGGGCAGCCCTGGCACCAACACCTCCCAAGAGAGACAGGCGGACCTGGGAGAGCCAACTCCACGCATGTAACCCGAGGAGGATGAAAGTGGCTGCATTATTAAGCGTCAGGTCCAGAGAGCCCACTGGGGGAAAAAGATAAAAACAGAGTCATGGGGATCTCTGCAACCAATTATGAAGATTGCTGGGCAAGTTCACTCCTGCATCCAACCACAGGCAACTCCCTAGAACCTCACTCTCAGGCCCCTTTCTCTGATTTGCAGCAATCCAAATAAAAACCCTCCTTTCAAGCCAGACTCTTTAAAGAAAGAGGTGGGATGGTGCAAGCAACAGACCCCGAGTGGCATCATCCCCCAGGAATGCTCTTGAACAGCACATGAAGCAGCCCCATTTCGTTCCAAGGGCTTTGAGGGTTAATTAAAGGCAGCTCTTTCCATCTTGGGGTTTCATCTGGGTTTTTGCTTGTGGAGGAGGATCCTTGAAATTTCTCCTATGTTTTCCATTTGCAGCTTAGCCCTGAATTTATTTTCTAATTATTCATCCAGATAATAATATTTAACATTTCTATAGCTTTTTTGTTTTGGTTTGGAAGTGCAAAGCACTTCACCTGAATGATCGTGGAGGAGTCTTTACAACACTTTAGCCAGCATTAGCCAATTGGGGCCAGCATGTTGTAGTGATCCAGAGGTTGGACAAACCTGAAAGATCCAGTGTCAGGTCACCTCTCAGCCAGGAAGCTTCCTGGGTATTCAGCCAGCGACTACCTCTCAACCTCACCTACCAGAGGGTTGTTGTACAGAAAAAGGAATGGAAGAACCATATACCTGAGCTCCTTAGTGGAATGGTGGCATTAATAAGGGGGAAAATAAAATGAATGATAAATATTATTATCTGTGAGAAATGCCCTGTTGGAAGCACCCATCTAATCCAGCCTTTCTGTTTCTCACAGTGATCTAACAGCTGCTTCTGGGAAGCCCACCAGCAGGAGAAAAACTTTCCCACTTCAACCATTTGACCTCTAGAACTGGGATTCAGAAACACACGGCTGTTGCATCAAGAAGCAATGTATAGTCATCAGGATGAATGGCCATTACTAGGTCTGTCCTCTATGAGCTTGTCTGAGCTCTAGGAGAATTTCCTGCTGCAGGCAGGGGTTGGACTAGATGACCTACTAGGTCCCTTCCAACTCCAGGATTCTAGGATTCTATGAACCCCCTCCAAAAACCATCCAAGCAACTGACCATCACTATGTCTTGTGGCAAGAAATTCCATAGGCAAATAATATGCTGTGAGACTATGGTCCAAGATTCCTGCTGAGCTTCACAGATGTGAGTCCAAACCGAGCACCATGAAACTCAAGAGTTCCGAAACCCAGGCGTTTGCAATAAGGTGTCATGTCCAAGCTTTGTCCAGACTCCAAGCTGCATGGACTTCTGCGCAGATCTGCCTCGGCTTGCCTGTTGTCCTGGATCCCTTTCCTCCGACCCCAGCATGGAATTGGCCTTATCCATGGGCCATCGAGGCTAAGAGGGAGGGGTTCAGGTCATCTAAGTTCCTAAGGAGACCACCTTAGGGGGCTCCAGTTTTCTAAGGTCCCCTAACATGTTCAGGATAAAGGCAAGATGAAGCCAGCAAAGTCCGGAGTGACGGCATCAAGATCGGACCCAGACCCAGCGTGTGGTCAACCTTTCAACATTCCGGTTCCTGCAGAGAAGAGGGAATTTCAACAGGTGCAGTTTGTCATCAGACACCCACTCATGTTTAGTTGCTGCTTAAGGTTTGTTAAGCGCTGGTAACCAGGTAGCTGATTTAATGTGCAGACAATGCAGAAAATGCATAACTCAACCGAGAAGAGGAAGAAATGGGAAGAAGCCAACATGTTCTCCTTTCCGGGAGAGACATCTGACAGAAGGCCTCCCAGTTTCTTTGCCCCTCCAACAAACAGAGAAGGGATCCCTCCCCACCCAGCTCTGCAGAGCCAGCCAAGCCAAGACTGACACCTGGCATTCGGAGTGTTTTTGAGAGCTCAGGCTCACAATCAGCTCCTTGAAGGAGCTGAGCAGCCTGCTGTGGCTTTCATTCCACATCACCTCCCTCACCCCTTGTCCCTTGTGGTTCTTGACATACAGGGGCCTGTGTGCTGCTGGTGCTGAAGGCTGGCTTTGTTGCATCTTTGCCAGTGAGATCGCTGGGCAGATTGAAAGGGGTGGTGGTGGAGTTGCCAGTGATGGCAATCTGTCTTCCTCTAGCCCAGAAGGGCTGCATGGAAGCCCTTGAGATCACTGGGCTCTCAGCACCGCCACCAGCTGCTCTGAGCAGCTACGGGACGCCTTGGCAAAGGCGGCACTGCTGAAAGGGTGCAGCTGGGAGACCTCCATCATCATAAAGGCCACCGTTTCTGCAGAGGTGTCACTGAGGAAAGGGCAATCCTTCTGATATCTGGGCTCTCCCAGCACCACCATTTCAGCAGCGCCACCTCCGAGTGAGAAGCAGGCAGGGAGAGACAAAAGGAGACTCAGAAAGGAAGGAACGGTGCAGGGGAAGAGAAAGGAGAAGCTGCCCCCTTTCAACAAACAAACAGTTCGGAACACCTCTCAGCTGCTGAGTCTCCGCAAAAGTGGTCTCTCTGAAAGGGCTGCCCCCCCACTGTAACTCAGGCCTCAAGATCTGCATATTTTCTCTCCTCATTTGCAGCTAATTAGCTGCAGAGGAAAAAATGTTGCTGATTGCTGGTGATTCCCAGCTGAATTTTGTGCACTGGCAGTGAGGTCATGTCATAATGCCACTGACATCACTTTCAACCCTCAGCAAGTGCCAGGGATGCCATTCAATCCACTGGTCAGCCCAGCAGAGGAGGAGCTCTCTGGTGATGTCACGACCAGTGACCTCACAGGGCACTTGTGATGATAGCATGAGTTGTGCCACTCTGGGCAACCAGGATGAAAAGCAACGGAGGCTGCAATCCTAACCTCAGCACAGCCTAAGCCACAGCAGAAGTCCTATGCTGACCTGCGGGTGTCACAAAAGTGCCATGAGGCACTTCTGCCCCACTCCTGGGGGGCTTAGGCCACTGCACAGGCGTACGCCAACCTCCCCACACCATTACAAGAATATGCTGGCTGAGTTAGGTTGGACTCAATTGGTTAGACTTGCACCCTAAATAGTTGATTAACATTTTGAATCCAGTCCTACTGGATGGGGTCAGCGATCTACCCACTCCAGCATGCTCATTGGAGGCACAATGGGGAAGCCCACATCCTGAAGAGGACGGCATTCATTGCTCCCTGCCACTGGATTCCCCAGCATGTTTCCAATGAACCTGCAGATGGCACATCATAGCTGTCGTGACTACTAGCCACTGGTTGACAAGCAGCCCAGCCCTTGATCAAAACTAATGAGATCAGATTCTTTTCCTGCCACTAGAAGGGTTTTTTCCATCTTCAGAGAGCCAAATATCTCATGAGGGGCACCAGCATTCACTCTGTTCAGGCTAACCTCTTTTTGCCCCGTTTTCATCTCGGATCCAGTCTATTTTTCTGGAGCTTTTCAAACCTGCCAAACTTGTCAGATCAGAAATTCGACAGCTCAACAAAAGTGTAGAGTAGCTTACACCAGGAGCAGCAAATGCCCCTCACACAAAACAGCCTTCTGAAATGTCAGCATCTTCACTGGTCCAAGGGAGACAGATTTGATCTGCCAAAGGGGTGGTGGTGGTGAAGAATATCACCAAGAAATCAGTGGTATCAGGTTGCCAAATGAACCATCCAGACACTTCCAGATGCATGACTGAGCAGCATTGTATGAGAATAAAAGCAGAATATATGGGAATAAAAGCAAAAGAATTCTAGCCCAGGGTCTTGTTCCCCATCATAGCCAACCAGATGGTTGGAGGAAGCTCCAAAATGAAACATGAAGGCGAATAGGTTATATTTTCCTGCCAGTCCTTGAATCTGGAGGTAGCACCTCACCTTTCTGACTTAGCAGGCACTGTCAGACTTGTTCTCCACTAATGTGCCGAACAGCGCAGTCCTACGCGCATCTGAGAAGTACGGCTCACTGTGTTCGGTGGGGCTTCCTCCGAACACAGAGGTTACTTTCTGGACAGATGAAGAATCAACCACTCCAAAGCCACCCGAGAGAGCGGTCCTCCAATCATGCAGTCTGAGAAGCAGCTCTGTCCTCTTGTCTGTCCACAAAGCACTTTGTTTCACTGGGTGACCTTGAACTCCGACATTATGGGAGAGGAAGGGCCTGAAGTTCCCTGGCAGAGCACATACCTGACATATTTTAGGCCAAATCCATGGCAGCACCTCCAGCGACAGCACCTGCCAGCCACTGTCCACAATGGATGACAATTAAACTAGTAGATTCAAGTAGAAAGAACCTTCCAGAAATATTTATATACACTTTCTGTACACCATGCAACATTATACGCTTTATGTATACATTTTATATATATGAACTCACTCCCTCTGGAATTAAGAAAAGCTCCCTCCTTACAAGTTTTTTGGCAGGGCCTGAAGTCTGGTGGGTATTTGAGGCTTATTGGATTTTACAAAAGTTTTTGAAACGTTGATGTTTTTAAATTTAATGTTTTTAAATTTTTAGCTGTTTTTATCATTGTTATTATTTTGTTATTGGTTTTTATTATGTTGTAGCTGCTTCGGGTTCGCATAGCAGAGAAAGACAGGATAAAAATCCATTAATAAATAAATGAATAAATAAATATAAGCTTTGATCATATCCCCCTAAATTACTCCCCCCCCCCAACCATAACGCAGCAGATGTCCTAGTTGTTCTTTGCCATTTTCTGCACCTGGCGCGTCCTTTCCTACTCTAGAGTAGGATGCATAAGCAGTTTTTCCAAATATCGCTGTGGAAAGACTGACCATTTCAAGTGGGTGGAAAAATCACAGCCCCCAAATCTCTCCAGCCTCAGCACCTCCTTACATTCCTTACAGACATTTAAAATATTGAAATGAGCCACAACCTTCCAGAAAGCTGATTGCAAGAATGTTTTTACTTAGGAATGAATCTCCAGCTCATGGTTTGAGATTCCAGAAACTGAAACTCATAAGAGAGTCATTGTATACCTTGTTCAGTGAAATAAATAATTGCAAATGGTGGTATAGGTAGGATTGCCACGAGATCACAGGGCTCCTACCCTGGACAGAGAGTCTCTAGGGCTTTGAGGGGCTTAGGGTGCTCTGTCTGAACTCAGGCAGTTGGAGCAGGTTTCCATCCCGTCTCAGGAAAGGACCATTGTTCATGCCCATCTTGTCCAGCACCGGCGGGTGAAAAGGTCTCGGAGTCTGCGGAACGCTAAAGTGGGACAAGGCCTGCTGGAATCCGGCCGCGTACTTCTGCAGGTCGTTGCTGAGCCAGTTCACCACGTTGGCCTCCTCGGAGGTGCCCTGCTTGAAGAGGCAGACGGTGTTGACAGCGTTGCTGCGCTCGTTGTCCTTGATGACTATGACCTCTTTCTCCTCCAGGTTCTCCAGAGCCAGATCCAAGTCATTGGAAGAGACGGAAACGATGCTTGACTGGCTTGCGGCTTTCTTTGCTTTCTGGTCTCTCTCCTTCTCCTTCAGGTTCAGAGTGGAGACGTCAACAAAGCAAACCACCTCGCAGTTCTGATCTGGGGGGACGTCGTGCTTGTAGAGGTCAACTTTGCACAAGCCTGCCTGGCTGTTCAACCAGTCGATTTCCTGAGCCATCCTGGTCACTGGAAGCTCCAACCAACAATCGTTTCTTGCAGGAATCTGGCGTGGGTGACCCTGTCAGAGTTCAGGTGCTGCCTCCAGTCTCTGCTGTCTCTGCTTCTTTGACAGGGAGCAGGTTTCCCTGAAGAGGACACCAAGGTCTCCATGGCCACAGTGATGTCACAAACCTTCAGGACCCTCCAGCAACCAATGCCACATTGGCAGGGCTTTCTCCCAGCTTGGCCAAGATCAGGGGCTGGGTTGTCCCTGCTGCAGGCTGAGGCAGCCTGCACTGCTCCTTGGCCTTCCGGTCTAGAATAAAAAAGGAACAAGGCAGACGAAGAAAGGAGGAAGGGGTGGTGGGCTGAGTGTTGGCAACTTACTAGAAGCTGGAGATGCTCCAGTCCACTCTTCCCTTCCTTGCTTCCTCATGTGGTCTGTTCCACTCTTCCATTTCAATCCCAGCAGTGAGAAGAGGTGGCTGATGTGCTGGCCCTGTTCACTCAGCCTCCCTCCCCATCTTTATGACTGTAGCAGAATCCTTGCTTCTGGCACCACTTACCTGCATTTCCCTCCATCATGCCATCTCCTGTTCCAACTAGTTGCTGCAGTGGTTTGAAAAGAAGCTGGAAGGACTGGAGTGGGCCATATTCAAGTAGCAGGAACTGGGGGAAGAGGCAGAGGCCACTCACCCCTCCGCCATCTTCATAATGCTGGAAAGACCTAGTTCCCCAAGTGCTACCTGGCTTTCAGGGTCCATTGGCAGGGCAGCAGCCTGATTCCCAATGCATGGGACACTCTTCAGGAGGCCATAGCCCAGTGATAGAAAATAGGGGTGGTCTCAGGGTCAGGCTCAGGCCAGAAGCCCATCTCTGGACCAAGATAGCAGTGACTGTATCTAATGTACCTTCTTGTGTGGACTGCACTGGCGGAGCCAGGACCCCAATGCAAGACTTTGCCCAAGGACCCAAGTGCCCTGGAACCAGCTTGGTATGCTGTCCCTGGTTTTTTAAAAAAGTGAACCATGAGAAGGGAGCCAGTTCAAAAGAAAACAGCCCTGCAGTGGGGACCTGGGGGACTTGAATGCTCTAGTCCTATTCATGTGGGATGCTAGCAGACGAGGAGCTGGAAGGCTGACAAAGCCCCCCAGACAAGCTGTCAAGAGTTCTGCCTGTAAAGAGAACATTTGGGGCAGACCAATTGGGGTGGTTTGGCCACAGAATGGGGCAGATCCCAGCAGTTTGAGTGCCTGACAGCCCCTGAATTGATACCCCTGAATTTGCCTCCAGAAGGAGCTGGCATTGCTTTTTCAGGAAGCATGGGGAACATGCAAAGGGTGGGAATGTAGCCCATTGGCCTGGTAATCCTGTGCACTTTTGGGCCATTTGATTTGAATGCAGTTGTGCCCCCCCCCCCCCCCACTTGTGCTACTGTAAGGGCTAAAAAACTGGTTGCATCAGAAGTGAAACTCTGGCAGGAACAGTCCTTAGGTCCCCTAAAACCCATGGAACAGCCCAGAGTGGACCAGCAAAGACCCTGACTGCCCAGCTGAGCTGGGCTGAGGGATGTCCCTGCTGTTCTCAAGGGGGCTTTTATTCCAAGGCAGCCTTGCCTAGGTCTGTGCTGGAAGAAGCATTCAGTCATTGCTGGGGCCAAGAGGCAAGCAGGAGAGGTTCAACCCCCCAAGTTCTCTTGGGAGGCAGATGACGGTTGCCCATCAGCTGGAAACCGACATGGGATGGGCTCAGGGCCAACACCTTTAGGAAGCAACAAGTCTGGCAAAGTACAAAGAGTAGCTGAAGGCAAAATGGGGAAAGGCTGGAGACAGAGCACAAATTAATTGCACTACAAGAGATGGCTGATGTGGGACTCAGGCAGCCACATCTGAGGAGAAGAACCCGGGCAGGGAACACTCCAGATGAAAACAGTGCTGCAGACATGAACAAGAAAAGTCCTTCTACCATCCCCAAGTTTTAGAAACATTTTCTGCAGGAGAAAACAGCCGTCTTGGATCTGTACGTGCTGCCTGTGGATGGGCAAGACATGCAAGTAATTTGCCTGGCAGCTACCCTTAAGGGTCATGGTCACTGTGTCCAATGGGACTTGCTCTCTAGTGTGTGTCTCTAGAATTATGCCAGATTTTGAATGGCAAGGAGTCAGAACAGATTGGAGTTGGATGGTCTGCTTCTCCTTGTGCATCCCATGAGCAGTCAGCTGGGCTTGCTCTGGTTCCCATGAGTCCAGCAGAATCAATCCAAAATCCAAAGTAGGGAAATGCCTTTATTTGGACCAATCTATAAGGAAAAACATGTCAAAAAGTGGGCCTTCAAGTCTCCCAGAGACCATTACCTGAAGATGATAAAGAAGAGGATGGGGAGGGGGCCACACACTCTTCTCAGGGGTTTGCAGAAGATGAACCCAGAAGGCAGGCCAAGGTTCTGACGTACTTTTCAGTTCCAGATAAAAGACCTTAAAGGCCTAGCCCTGGGTTTTGTTGTTGTTTACTTGCTCTGCACTCAGCTTTTCACAGCCCAAGGTCTGCTTGGAACAAGAGCCCAGCCTGGCTAAAGGAATCTGCTGTCTTCAGCCAAAGCACAACCTTGGCCACCTTCAGTCTCCTTCTTTGCTCACACAAACGCCTGCTGCATCACCCCAGCCAGCATCTAGTCCAAAAGCAAACCTGCAATCCTATTGGGACCCATCACCACAAGGATGCTCACAGCCATCCCAGCCTGGTAGACTCAGAATGCATCTGTGCATGGCCCCTTGGTGGAGTCATGCCTGTGGCCAGGGATGTTCCCCTGCTCCCCTTTTACCCCAGAGTGTGGAAAGGGAAGAGCTGATCCACTGGCTTGGCTTGCTCTTTTGCAGCAAAATCCCTCTGAGAATTCAGAGCAAGGATAATCATTTAAGAACCCATCCCACTGGACGGGGGGGGGGGGGGGAGGAGAAGGTGCCCCTGTAAGTCTTGTACAGGCATGTACCCCCCCCCCCCATGGTCAGGGTTGCACTTCCATGCAGTGGTCCCTGTGTCACTGCAGGGAGCATGCCACTTAGTGCAACCTCATTTCCTACCACATGAGTTGCAGCTTCCTACAAGTCTAGGAAGGAAGCAAAGCATCATTCAACTTTGTACTGCCTTAATGGATATCAGGACTGCCACAACTCATGTGATGGCTTTCTATGAATCAGAGAGTTTGTGCACAAGCCCTTGTTGGGCCCAAGCCTCTGGCACGTGGCCCATAATGTCACACTGCTGGAATTGCCCGTCTGGAGGTGCAGCCTAAGGATAAGACTCCACTAGATGTACAGAACATAATATACACCATACTCCTTACACTCTAATTTGAGACATCCTTTCAAGTCACTAAATGTTGTACATGAGTTTCCTGTACACCAAAAGAAAATTACACATTATGGTCAAGCACAAAGATAAATAAGAGGTGAAAGGAAGCCCATGTATGTGCAGTTCTTGCATACAGACTCTTTTTCTCACCTACCACTCAGATGTATTAGCCACAAGTTTAGTTTGGATCAAGGTCCTCAAACCAGGGAGTATTTTTAGACATTAAATGATCTGCAGATATTTGCCAACAGCCAGAGGGAAGGAGTTGAAAAAGAAGACATAAACAGAAGACAGCCACACAAGTCTTGCCTTTAGGTCTCTGTGGTACACCCCAAAATAAAAGTGGCACCAACAATATTTCACTTCTGATGAATATGTTGAAGGGAAAAAGACCTGATCTGGCTGGCTGGCAGGCACCAACCCTCAGGAAAATGGAGACCTCCTGCCTTTGCTGGCACTTGTCCAGCCAGCTGAATTTATGGCAGTCCCACTGACCACCCCTTTCCTGGCAAGATGTGGAGGAGGGAAAACTATGGTTTTTCTCCCATCCCCCAAATACTCAAAACATTTGATGAGTATCAGATTCAGAATAGAGAAAAAGGGAATCTAATGTGGAAATATATTTAATATATTTAATTTATGCTGTAGTGTCAGCTTCCTCACATGGAAGCTGCTTGAATCAGCATGTAAGGTGGCTGTGCTGTCCCCCTAAAATTAGAGTTGATGGGACAAAACTGATTTAGTATCCCAAAAATACAAAAAAAACCCTAGTCCCATGTTTATGACAATACAGTGTTTGTGGACCTGTGTCACTGTCTTCTTATCTGGTTAATTACAGCCATCCTGAGGGTGGACGGTATTTTCCAAATATCCTCTCCAGTGACCTGGGCTATCTGGGGGCTTCACACAGAACATGTGCCATTCTGAATACAGCTGCTTTTGGCCACTCATATAGAATAATTTACTCGTTCCCAAACTCCTACACAGGAGTTGCAAACCTGGTAAGTTCTTGTGAGGTAAGCCATGGTGGTAAGCCATGGTGAGGGCAGCAGTAGTACCACCGTGACTATTGTGGTACTGGGACCAAGGGGCTTTTCATCCTACCTGGGAAGTTGCATTAGCCTCCAGCCCCATGGGCTTCCTTGCTGCTGCAAATAGCCCCAATGACCAGAACTATTTGCCGTTGCTGAAACAGGTCTCACCAAATCTGGTGCAGACCACAAACAGGCTGTTGCACAAACCTGCAATGGAAGGCAGTGGGAATACCGCTTTGTGAACTTTTTAGTTGAAAAGCAATATATAAATACTGTAGATAGATAGAATAACTTGGGAATAACTGTGGGGGGGAAATGGGCAAGGAGAAAGAGCAGATGCCATTTTATCTGCAGGTGGAGATTGGATCCTCCTGTGGTTCATCGTGACTGAACACAAATTCACAGGCTCCAAGTAGGTCGAGTGAATTTCACATCCACTGCACATCACTGGACTTTGCCAGCAGCCTCTTTTATTCTCCTTGAGCTGTGAATGGCTTGTGCAGACACATCACCGAGATCAGGCTCCCTTCAAGTGTCACACGTCAGTGGCTTAATAACACAAAGAGATACCCGATGAGCTTTTTTTCTTTGCATTCATACAGCCAATCCCCAAAATACAAATAAGACAAGACAATACATGTACTTCAAATAGTAGTTCAAATAACGCTATCGTCTAGACGTGCTCCTTGGGAAGACAGTTCCCCCTTTGCCTCCCCCCCCCCCCCTGAAAGCCAGTTCAACAAAGTTAGAAAATACCAAAGTGATATAAATTAGCCATACTTTGACCAAATCAATCAGAGGTTTCTTTGAAGCCAAACCCTTGCTGTGTCCAGCTAAGGGCGGTTGACACAGAAGGACAGAAGTTCCCCAGAGCTGCAAAGAGATTCTCTGCCCTAACTGGAGCTGCTCAGGGTAGAATCTGGGGCCTTCTGGATGTTCCTTGTTCCTGAACCCCAATGCACTTGTTTGCACCTGGGAAAGGATGGGAATGACTGGATTGAAGAAGCAAGTTTCTAAGGCCCTCTAGATTGCTCTGGCTGGAATTTGATGTGTGTGTGTTTGTGTACATACATGCATGTGCACACGTTATACTGCATAAATGGGGTGGAAACTTCTAGGACTTCTACAGCAGGAATGGTCATACCATCAGCAGGATTGCTCAGGTGCTACTTTTGAAATATCTCTCCAAAAGACTTTAGCTGAGAAGAATCAGGCCAGCAGAAGGAAAGAGAAATATGCCTAGGAAGCATCTTTTAATATCTAGGTCATATCTTTCCCAAGGGCTACTTGAGAGAAAGTATGTACATTAAGTGCCCAATTCTATCCAAATTTCTAGCACCGACACAGCCCCACCATATACTTCCTTACACTGAGAAAACCCCTGTGACTGCTCTCCCACCCCTGGATGCAGCATACATTTTATTGGCATGGCTGCATCAGCGCTGGAAAGCTGGATAGGTTTGGGCCCAAAGGATACAATTCAATGCAAACTTTCCTAACTAGTAAGGAACACAGTGGTACTTACTTCTGAGTAAGGCTGATAATTTCTTAAAATCTCAGTTGCCTTTGTTTATCCTCAGTAAAGAATTCCCAGCAGTCTGGTCTGAATTCTCAGCACTTCTCAGCTCTTTAGTAAGTACCTACATAGTACAAGAGGAGGAACTGTTGTCGAGTTTGAGTATGGAAGGAATTACTTAACGCCACCTACTGGCTTTTGGATTGGGCACACCGACTGAAGTTGTCGACAAGGTACACCTTTGCACAAGCTCTAAGGCTGCAATCCTAAGCTCGTTAGGCCAGTCTAGGCCCTTTGCTTACTTGCAGGTGTCACAAAAGTGCCACTTCTATGCCACTCCTGGGGGAGGGTTGAGCCAGTGCATAGACATAGACATGCACTGGCCTCCCTACATCACCGCAGGAACAAGATCAGTGAGTGGTGCCAGCCTAGGTTAGGGCTGCACCCTTAGTGTTCCCTATAAGAAAGCATTAACTTTATCAATGCACTTGAATTACTGCACTTTGGAAGGGAAAAGAGCCACATTTCTGACGGTCCTAAATGCCCAAACTTTTCAGCCACTAAAAAAAATCTAATGAAAAAGCAAAAATGATGCAAACTGATAAAATGTTCTTAATTCCAAGATGTTTGCCCTTCTTCCATATTACTTAAGAAAAACGATACAGTTCTGGAAAAAAGTGACCCTCTTCAGAAATGTATCTCTCTAGTCAATTTGTTTGCACTGTGGACAAGTGGGCAGTGCATATGAGGACAGGGACCTCTGCAGACCTCCACCCATATGTTAAAACCTGGGTCAGCCCAAAACCTCCTCATGTTTGAAATACTGAGTCATCATTGAAATAGTGCCATCACTTCTCTTCTATCTGGTGGCTCACCTGCTGCTGCTGCTGCTGCTGCTGCTGCTGATCTTCTTTGACCCATTTCCTGAATTCAAAATGGAAAAAAGTGGAATCCATTTAATCCACTGCCTGAGACAGTGGGATGGTCCAGATGGACTGGAAAGTTGCCTTGATAAATGTGAGAACTGGACTCAGGACCCAATTTATTCCAGCAGTGGAATGGGGTTTAGGCCCAAATCCTCTGACTTTCCGGCACTGACACAGTTGTGGCGATGGGGCATGTGCTCCATCCTGCACTTGGATGGAGTCATCAAGATAAGGGGATGTTTGTCCCCTTGCCTTGGTGCTGCATTGCCCTGACCTTATTACTGTTGGAAAGTTGGGTAGGATTCTGCCTGAAGTCATGCAAAGGGTCAAACTGAATGATAGGCAACTGTGAGGGGGTCTACTCTAGATATTTATTTTTTTCTAATTGAAATTAGCAATCCAAGCCACAGGCCAATATATGTTAGGGAGATTGGAGTTAGAATCAACAAGAGAGGCTGTTGCCCTTTCCCTCTGCCATGTCCCCAACCTAGATTATTTTCCATCACTGTTTTGGAAAGGAAGCTCCTCAGAGGAACTCCTGTTGGTTATAAAGTCCCAAGCTTTCTTCTTGGTACTAATAGCAAGCACAGGAAGCAATTCCAGTTGAAACCATTTGAAATTGAAGGACATTCTTTAATGATTTCAAGTATCACTCCTACCCAATATTCCAGCCCCAAGGAAAGAAACAAGCACACCCTCCCCTTGAGGTCTCCATGACTGCCCCCCAACAGGCATGCAGTGCACGTCCTACTGGCATAGCTGTACTGGCACTGGAAAGTTACCGTAGATAGGATTGAGCCGTTAATGGGTTAATTTAATGAGTAAAAGCACATTCAGTTAGCACGGAAGTATGACATTACAAGGAAATACACAAGCTCCGCTGTCTGTCATTGGCACAAGATTTTGCAACCATGATGCTGAGATGATGTAAAATGTAGTTGATCATGTTAATTGGATAGGATAACACAGAGTGATGAAGGATTAACAGCAATAAAGATCTGGCGGGATCTCCAGGATAATAAAACAGATTGACAAATCTATGAATGTCTGTGAATGTCTGCTGTTAGCAGATTGTGTTCATCACACAAAAATTGGACAGGTCTGTATCTGCTGTTTCAAATCTCTAATTATTCTTCTGAATATGATGCAGATCTGGGTAGAACTGAGTTGTAGCGTGGAAATATGTGCCAAATTCTTGCCAATAACAGCAATTTCAAGGTCAGGACCATGGCTAGAACTATGCATTGCCCAGCAGAAGATGTTTCTGACCTTGTAACAATTCTAATGTACAGTCACTGGCGGCGGGGTGGGGGGATTAACAGACAAGAAAGTGTGTGTTTCTCCATTGAGAAAAGGAAGGGCTAGGAAGGGAGCTGCAGCAGCACAGGTGTATCTCTTTTGGCAAGGCCAGCACTGCAAGCCACAGGGGGTACAAAACATGCTTGTTTGAGAGTACATGGGGAAAAGTGGTGAGTGGGTGGAGAAGAAGAGCAAACCTGGTGTGGGCGCCCTACAGAGCGGGGCCCAATTCGGAGAAATTGCTCCAATTGCCCTATGGTTGGCCCTGAGTGAATGACCTGGAGAAAATAATCTTTCAGATCAATCTGGCCTCTGCACCCAATGCACTGTTTTCACAAAACAAATCCTCTGGGGATGGAATTCTCATATTGTTCTCCAGCAGTCCCAGAGGTATGGCGTGACATGGAACAAGTGTTCCCATGACTTGCAGCACAGGCAGAAGGACATCTAGATATGGCTGGAGATGCATGGCCCTCACGGATGTCCTAGATTCAGCCTTCCCTTTTTGGTGCTTTTAACAGTTGTAACAGGAGACTCTGGCCCAAAGGAGGGATGTGCTTTTGTCCTGGACATGACACATGTCTGGTCTCCACACAGCAGATGCTGCCATGTGAGTGAGAAGCAAGAACTGCTGCCTGCCTGGCTTCCTGCAGTGAGATCCAGGAGTTGAAACTGCTGTCCTGAGATCTGCAGCTGACAGGAAACGGAAACCAAGGTGAGTGCGCCAGAGCATTGTGTGTGACTCTGTATGGGGGGGGGGCGCAGGTGACAGAAATGCCTCAGCTGCCCCATCCTTATTCGTCTATAGCCAGCAACAGAGTGTGGTTGATCCCAGCCTTGTTCCTCAGAAGTCTCAGGCCTGCCATCCTACAGGTTGGGCTGCCCAGAAATCAGTGCCTGTCTCCATTGCAGTGGTTCTCAAGCATTTCAGACTGGGACCCCCTTCTGAAAACATCAATCTGTCTGGGAACCCCCAGAAATGATGTCATCAACCTGGAAGTGATGTAATGGCAAGACGTGACATCACTGTGATGCCAGATCAAAAGTATGGGTTGAAGCCTGACTTCAAGGATGTGCCGGATTCCAAGATGGTGGTGCCTAGCTTTTTGTGATCCCCACAGGGGGTTCTGTCCCCACTCTGAGGACCTCTGCTCCAGTGACTCCTCCAGCAGTCCCATGGGCTGCTCTCCAGAGCATTTCACCCTGGACCCCCTTCTGACAATCTGTTCAAGATACACACACACACCCTCCAAAATGATGTCACCGTCGGGAGTCAAACAGGAAGAGATATTACTATGTTGCCAGAACTCCTCCATGTCTACTTGGAAGTAAGTTCAATTGTGTTCAATGAGACTTAGAGCAGAATCCTAACCATGTCTACTCAAAAGTAAGTCCTATTGTGTTCAATAGGGCTTGAACACAGCAAGAAAATGTTTAGGATTAGAAAGTGTTGAAAGCAGCAAGAAAGTGTTTAGGATTGTAGACCTAAAGATTGCAGCCCTAAAGCTTCCTAAAGATATGTTCCTGGGAGTAAGACCCATTGAACACAATGGGGCTTACTTTTGAGTAGACATGGTCTAGATTGCACCCTTACTCAGTAAAGTACAGAGTGCTGCTTGAGTGCCCTATTTCAACATGGTGTTGCCCAGTGTCGACAAACAGGAAGAGCTGTGATTGATGCTACTCCTCCATGTCTACTTGGAAGTAAGTCCCAGTGCAATCAATGAGACTTACTCTCAGTAAAGCAGCTTTTGTGCCCCATCCTTTGCACGTCTGCTAGGAAGAGCCAGATTCCAAGATGGCGGTGCTCAGTTTTTCATGCTCCTCCAAGGCAGGGTGTTTGTATGACTGGAAATTTCTGGATTTGTCCTCCTTTTTAGCCCTCTGTCCGTGTGTCCTCCAAAGGGCTTCACTGTCCTCCACTTTGGCTCCTGTTTGGAACTTTGCAGTGGTGTCCCCATCATGTCGCGTGTCGTTGGATTCGTACCGAAGAGCAGAACTCAATGCAAGACTCGGTTCTGAAATATCTCCTTCCTATCAAACGTTATGTCCAAAAAACTAAAAACATGGATTGAGGTCTATGGGAAAGTGCCCAGTATTGGGGCTTTACTCGTGAGTAGGCAGGCGTGCCACTGTCTGTGGAAAGGCCAGGCTGAGAGGAATCCAAACCTTCTCCTCCTTTGAGGTCTCCCTGCTCCAAGGGGTCCTGACCCCCACCCAGGGGACCCTGCTCCAGTGGGGGTCAGGCAGGACCCCTCTGAGGGTCATGAAAAGCTCCTCCCACTCAGTCCCACCAGTTACTCCAGGAGAGCAGCCTGAGCACCCACTCTGAGGAGGCAGAGCACCAATTCCAAGATGGCGGCGCCCAGCTGATGACCCCCCTTTGGGAACCTCCTCCCAGACAGCCTGAGGGGCCCTTCCTGGAGCCAGGCTGGGCTGGGCTGCCTTTCCTGGGAGTAGGCCTGTTGGAGGGCACGGGCTTACTCCCAAGTAGGGCTGAGGCTCCTCCACTCCCCCAGGGAGGCCTGAGGCGGGCAGAGCAGCCCTGAGGGCGCCTGCGCATGCGCACCTTCGCCCGCCCGCCGTGAGGAGAAGCCCTCGAGAGAGCGCCTGAGGCGCGCGAGCTCGCGCACGCGCAGAGAAGGGGGCGCGTGCTGTCCGGCTGGTGGCCCCTCCCCGCCCTCCTCCCTCCCTCCCTCGGCGGCGCCGCCCGCGCTGCCCTCGCAGGAGAGACCGAGGGAGGGACGCTGAGGAAGGAGCGCAGCCGGAGACGGGCAGGGAAGGAGGGACGCGGCGGGGCCGCCATGCCGCGGGTGGTGCCGGACCAGCGGAGCAAGTTCGAGAACGAGGAGTTCTTCAGGAAGCTCAGCCGCGAGTGCGAGGTGGGTGGAGGGAGGGAGGGAGCAGCAGCACCACACCGAGCCCCTCAGCGCCCGGCTCCAGCGGCTCTCCGGGCCCCCCAGGCGAGGGACACCGGCTGGCACGCCCCCGCTCTACTCCCGAGGAGACCCGGCCCCTGGAGCCTGACGCCGGCCCTGCCAGGGGTCCCTCTCGCGCGCCCCCCTCAGTCTCGCCTCCACCCCTCCCTCTGTTTGACCCCCTCTCCTCCCCCTCAGCCCTTCCCCCACTCTTTGAGCCCCCCTCACCCCGTTCCCTCCCTCAGTGTGGCATCCCCTCCCCTCCCCAGTTTGAACCCCAACCTCAGTTTGAACCACCCTTAGTTTGACCCCCTCCCCCTCCAGGGCTGACCCCCTCAGCTGTGCTACGGGGGGGGGACAGCTTAGTCCTTCAGACCCTCCGGGGCTCCCTCTTTTCCAGGACAAGTCCTCCTTTTTGGTCTTGTGTCCTGGAAAAAGTCTCCACTGTCCTCCTTTCCTTCTGAGCAGGCAACAGGGACTCTGATTAATAGACTGGCAGGAAAATTAAAAGACATTTTCCTGGGAGTAAGACCCAGTGAACACAGTGGGGCTTACTTTTGAGTAGCCTGTGACCCCGTAGACATGGTTAGGATTGCACCCTATAGGTATTCGTTTTAAATCTAATAATAATACACTGTAGTGCTTAAATTAACCACATGAAAGCAATACATGAGTGTTTTTAGGTGTTGTTTTGTCGTGTCCTACACTTTTCTGGGGTGTCCTACATTTGGGGGGCTCCATCTGCCTTTGCAGTTCTGATACGTGGTCCTCCTGGGGCTGCCCTGTTCAGGGAAATGGGACCATGCGGTGCTGTGTTCAGTGAGACCTCAGTGCTTCAGCCAGGGGATGTTGGGAGGGGGAAAGCGGAGAGGCAGGGGAGGCTCTGCCTCACCCTCCATACACACTTGTCATCCATCCATCCAACCTCCCGTCAGAATCAGCAGCAGCCCAGCTGGATCCTCAGGAGTCTTTCCACAAAGTACTCGGAATCTGCAGAATCCAGCCTGGAGTCTGCCTTGCTTGGAGGTGGGGGGGGGGGGGCACCTGGTTGAGACTTCACCAGATGAGAAGCTCCTCCTGAGTGCAGAGGCATAGCTAGAGGGGGCAGAGCAGGCAGCCTTACACTTCTGAGCCATTCTCAGCTGAACAGAATGCGGGTTTTGCTTTACCCCACCTGGAATGGCTCCAAAGTGGTGAGACTCCCTCCAACGCAACCCCTCTGCATACGCCACCACTTGAGTGTATTTTCAGCTGAAAACACAGCAAACGAGGGGTGCCTTTCAAGCACTGGCTTGATATTCCTGCTTGTTATCTGGGGTTGTTCCAACACCCTCTGAACTGGGTAAGATTTCACAGCCTTGCAGTTGCTCAAGGCTGGATAGCGTTGCATCCCTGTTGCCAAGTGTGTGCAGCGCTGCACCTATAATTAAATTCAGCACACTTGTCTTAGGCAGGTGTCCTTGAGCATCTTCACTCGCTTCAGTGGAACTTTCCTTTTGTCATTGTTATTGTTTAGTCATTACGCTGTGTCCAACTTTTTGTGACCCCATGGACTGCCGCTATTGTCATAGGATTGGGTTAATCTAGTAATGCGCGCCTGTAACGTGTTTGGACTGAGTATCGTATAGGTGCAATAAGGTCCTATGCTTCTTTACAAAGGACTGGCTAATTTCCTAATTAACATATTTAAAGCCTTTGCTGAGGTTAGTAAAACTTTTTACTGATAAAACGGCTGAATCTCCCACCACAATACACAGTTTCATTGGGGAATCTCAGGTTAACTCTTTTCACCCCCTTCTATCTTATTGTTATTGATAATATTTATTTGCACCAGACCTGATGAGGGAAGAATAATCTTTCTGAAAATATAAATCTTGACTTATGTATTAACAACTTACGTTTCTTATTGATGAGTTGGGAATAATGTCAAATTGCTAACAGGGATGAATCCATAAGCATGTCTTGAAATGGCTGGAAGTCCTAAGAGACACCCTTGTTCTATTTCACTGTGTGAAATTTTGAGCATTTGTCTCCCAGAGCATGAAAAGTTGAGGGGAAATACACTTGTACTGATTTGGGCAAGTTTGGATTTTAAGTGTTACCAATGATGTTATGTGACTGACTGTGAGTGTGACTGTGAGATAAAGGATGAGTGGGTGTAAACCAGCAGTGAGTGAAGAGGGCTCAGTTCTTGTCTCTGGTGCTCGGGTGGTGCAAGTGGCTAAGACACTGTGCCTGTTAACCAGCAGGCCAGGGTTCAATTCCCGGGTCGGCCCCACAAGACAGGGTGAGCTCCTGTCCTTAGCCCAGCTCTGTGATGCCAGCTGGGTCCAATTGTATCAGCTCTCTGATACAATTCCACTGGACTAATTCCACTTTCCACTGGACTAATTCAGTGGTGTGGAGAGGGGGATTTGCTGCTTGGGTAACAGCCTATCCTTCATAACAATCCAACCCAGGCTTTCGTGCTTCGCTTGCAGCGTATGCAGCGCCAAGCACGATACCATAGTCTTTCAAGACTGACGGAGGCCTGCTTATGAACATACTGAGAAGGTAGCAGTTATCCCTGGCTGATTTATCATAAAGATGCATATGGTGGTGTTAATACTCTTGACCCAGTTGAATCATAATTTTTGCCATATGCACAAGATCACACCTCTGTGTTCAGTGTTAACTAGGAACAGGCATACCGCCCTGTTCCTTTTGAAAGGAATGTCATGGGCACAAATTGCTTGTGCCTGGGTCCTACATGAATGTTTCTGAGTACTTCTCAGGATGTGATCTTGTGAACATATCCTACCTTCCATATGAGCACTTATTGTATTTTTCTCTGAGGCTTCCTGAATTCAAAGCATGTGCAGCAGCTCCTATTTCCCCTTTTTCATTATGTGCTCCAAGTGTCCCACCGGACTCTGGGGTTTGTTGCATGCTACAAATGATGTTAAAATAGAAGTGCAGCTTTTTATTTTGGAAGAGGAACAGCTTTCATAGTCCTGATTTTTGCTGCTAAATCCAGCTGTTTCTTTGGTCTGTACTCATTATTTCAAAACTGAATGCTAGGTACTAGTGGTGCATCCTCTTTTGTCTTGGTCTCTTGGCTGCTGTGGTTTATCATGAAAAATATACTGTATATGCTTGCGCAGTTGTTGCACTAGGTTTTTTAATGCCTAGTATCTCACATTACAGGATCTGAGTCAAGAGTTCTAGTCAAGAACTTCTAGTTCTAGTCAAGAACTGAGTTCTAGTCAAGAACTTCATTTTATTTATTTATAGATTTCTACCCCATTTCCTTTCCCCTTTGGGGGGAGTACTTAGGAGTACTTAATGGATATTTCAATTAAAAACTCTCATCTACTAGGGAAATTCACAAATGATTTTGGGGGCTCTATAATTTTGTCTTTTGTTGTTCCTGTGAGTTCCATTTTTTTATAGACACAACTTCAGATGTTTGTACTGCCAGTTTAGAAGAGCATGACGCCATTGCTCTTGCAAAAGCAGTATTGATGGCTTATGTCTAAATTTCCTTTGCCTGCCCTCTTTTGTCCCACTCCCTTCCAACAATTTGGTCCAGCATGCCAGTACAAGAGTAGGTGAGGAAGGAGTTGGGAATCATGATATTACTTGGTTTTGTTTTCATGCACCTGTTTAAAGACAGACTTTGGAGAGGGTCATTGTATGTTGATATTTTGTATCAACAAAATTAATAAATTTTATATTTGTAACTCATTTAGAGCACTGTGCTTAGATTCCCAAGAAGCAGAGTGTGCTTCAGTGCAGGCTTGTCCTTGTCGCTTTCTTGGTATTGTTTCAACATGCAGGATTCGGTTTTGATTTGTCTTCTATTCTTTGCAGATTAAATACACTGGCTTCAGGGACAGACCACATGAAGAAAGACAGGCTAGGTTCCAAAATGCCTGCAGAGATGGAAGGTCTGAGATAGTAAGTGTATATGCCTTAGTTGTGACCTTGATATAACAGTTGTATCTGCCACTTTTCTTTGATCTGAGCAGCTTAAATACATAGCTAACTTCCATTTTAAAAAATAGATGAACTGTATGAATGTCATGGAGCCCTTTCTATCTCTCTTTAGTATGAAATAAGTGTGCTTAGCAGCTTGGTTTTTCTTATTTGCTTTCTCCAGAAATGTTGTAGAAGGGATACTTCTAGTAGTATATTTCTAGTAGTATATTTGCAAATAAGCTTCAGAAAGCTATCTTACAATAACTTACTAGCCAGCCTATTTGTGAATTGCTTGTAGCGCTTGGATGAACTGAATGAATTAAAATTAATTCAATTTAAAGACACTCCACTCCCAAGTTACCTGGAGGTAATTCTCACCACAGCTGACAATGAGAGAGGATGTACCTAAAATTATTGGGGACAATATAGTATAGTACTATAAAACAAAGACACATCCTGCATAGAAGCTAAAATCAAGACCGTGATATTGTGCTGGTAAACTATGCATGCTTTAGTATACTGCAGAATTAACTGTCGCTGTGCAGAAAAAACTAAAAGCACTGTTAAAATATAAGATCAAACTCTAGCCTATTATAAGGTTTGATAATAAGTTATAATTTGTAAATTCAAAAGGCTTTTTGAAGGCAGAAAAATAGTATGCTACCAAATTAGGTGTGTGTTAAGCTTAATACTGTAAGATTGTTTTGAGTTTAGTTACTATTATAACAGATTGCTTATATTACGGAAGTATACTGTAGTAAGTAGTAGAAGCACATAATAACTGCTAAACTAGGGCTGTAGGTGGTGCAAGCGGTTAAGACGCTGTGCCTATTAACCAGCAGGCCAGGGTTCGAGACCCGGGTCAGCCCCACAAGACAGGGTGAGCTCCTGTCCTTAGCCCAGCTCTGCGACGCCAGCTGGATCCAATTGTATCCCATTGGACTAATTCCATTGGACTAATTCATTGGACTAATTAGATCCAATTCCATTGGACTAATTCAGTGGTGTGGAGAGGGGGGATTTGCTGCTTGGGTAACAGCCTCTCCTCCATAACAATCTAACCCAGGCTTTTGTGCTTCGCATGCACCATATGCTGAGCACGATACCATAGTTTCTCAAGACTGACAGAGGCCTGCTTTTTTTAAATGTGAAACTACAGGATTTTGATGACTTAAAATAACTGTCCAGAGTTCATTATTTGAGCCTAGCCTTCTTTCTCCTGGACTGAGAGTTGTGCTGCAGCCTGTGTGAGATGAACACTGGTCTTGCATTTCTTCACATATTGCTAATAATGGAAGTAACTGGAAGTTGATGAAATACCTTTTTCAGTCTACATTAGCAAAGTCATACTGGACTTACCAAATCATAAAAATCCTGTAGATAGAGGTCAGACTTCCTATTCATGAGCCGCACTTAACCACAGCTTTTCGTACAATCATTTATACTTAAAAAAGCAGATCGTAAAAATTTTAGTCAGGTAGTCTTGTTTAAGGAGTAAGACAGCACAGGTTTTGCAAACAGAATTCTAAATTGTACCTTAATATCTAGAAGAATTGAAGTATTGATTCTTCTTTGTATCTTCAGTGTGAGGTAGCTATTCACAATGTTGTCAAATGGAATCAGTTGTTTGTAACTTAATACTGAAGAAAAACTGTGAGTGCATTTTTTAAAAGTATACTGTATGCTGCTTGGCTTGAAGAAAGAAGCCAATGTAAAAATAAATGACTTGCTTGCATAATTTATGAAATGTCTTGCTCCCTGATCCTGTTTGTATTGATTTTTTTAAAAGGCTTTTGTGGCCACAGGAACCAATCTGTCTCTCCAGTTTTTTCCGGCTAGCTGGCAGGGGGAGCAACGGCAGACCCCAACCCGAGAGTATGTTGACTTTGAAAGAGAGGGAGGCAAGGTAAGGTCAATATATGGATAAGTTAGGAACAATGTACAGTGGTGCCTTGAATTACGAGCCTATTTTGTCCCTGAAGCATGCGTGTCATACAAAGTGCTCTTTATACAAAGTGGATTCATTCCACAATTCAAAAATATTCATATAAAAATTATTACAATACTGTAATATAATATGAAATTTTTAAAATGTCAGGGTGATAGTTTTTGGGTAGGGAGAAGTGTGCATGTGTGTTTATGAGTGTGTTTGTGAGCTTTGTTTAGAAGCCAGCTTTTGAAAGAACTGAGCACCTTTGCAGCTCAACTCATTTTGAAGAAGGGCAATTTCTGCAAGAAGTCAGTCTGCAAAACAAAGATGTCAGAAGGAATTAGCAGTTGGCTAAAAGAACCATTAGCACTTGAGAGCAATTAGCACCTTCTGCAGTAGGTCAGCTCATTGTCTGCCTTGTTACCATGGAAAGCAATTGCATAAGTTTCTTGGAACCAAGGCCTTCCTTCTTAAAAAAGGCTCTTCAGAAGAGGTCAGAAGGCCAGCCTCTGGAAAAGGTGCAAAACCTTTTATAACTTCTGCAGAAAGTGATCTTGTCTGCCTTGTTACTAAGTAATATAACAGCTGTTTTTTGGAACCAAATGTTCTAAGGCGTTGCTCGTTATTCAAGTCAGAAATGCTTATAATTTTTTTTCTCATCTTTCAAAACACTCAATTCAAGTTACTCATAAATCAAAGTACCACTGTATGATAGATGAAGTGCAATTTTTTTCCTTTAGAATAACACTGTGATGTGGAAGTTTTAATGATTCAGTTGCTGTCATACATTTAATATGTATGTTGCATTGTGTAGTAACCAATTGTCTTTGATTTAAGGAGAAACCTACAAAAAGTGCAATGTGTCTTGTTAGGTGGTTAGGGAGAGGATGCAAACATTCATTCTTGTATGTATGACACTACCTTCAGCATGCCAGTAAATGAGGTACTCCAGACATGCTGGGAGCTCTGGGGAAACTTTGATGTAGCCATAGATCAGTCTCATCACAGTGAGTCAGGTTGTCCAGGATTCTGATAATTCCATTTTAGTGTTATTTCTAAACTGTTCTGCAAAGTGTTCTTTGAAGTCCTGCATTAGCTGTTTCAGTTACAACATTACAGGTAAGTTCCTATTCTTGCTCAGAAACAAAAGCCGAGTCCTTTTTTCAGTTCTCACTAAAGATATTGCAATAGAGATATCTCTATCTCTATTACAAGTCGTACCTGTGGGCAGGGGGTTTGTCCCCTGGAGAACAATAGAAATACAAGGGTCCAGGAGAAAAATCAATCAGGTTCTTTAGTTGAACTTGTATTCATTATCAAGAGAAAAGGTTTATTAAGTCATGGAAGTATTCTGCCCTCTGGTCTTACTGAGCGTTATCTGGTGACTATTAAAATATGAATATACACTTGCTTGAAAATACATCACACTCCTGAGAGAAGTTACTTGCCTTTATCTTAATACTTCTGATCTTCTAGCTCTGTGGGCCACATTGACTTCCCTGTAGGTTGTGAACAACTGCCTTTTTAAAACCTAAAACTGATGCTTCTAACCAACTGTTGGAAGGAAGGACCAAATGGACTAAGAAGGACATAAGAAACAGATAAAAATTTTGGGTTTTTTGTGAAGTGAGATGATACAATTTGGTGCTTTTCTCTCTCTTTCGTTATGTTTGGTTAGATGTTAAAGGTGAGGAAGCAGCTCTAGGCTCATTTCCTCATTCTGTATTTCCTAACTTTTTACTCACAGTGCCTCTTTGTTTCTCTGTGTCATCTCATTACTCTGGTAAATGGAGTCAGAGGCCAACATTACTGCATTGGCATCCATCAGTCTTGAAAGACTATGGTATCATGCTCAACGCTGCATGCAAAGCACAAAGGCCTGTGTAGACTAATGTGGAGGATAGGCTGTTACCCAAGCAGCAAATCCCCCCTCTCCACACCACTGAAATAGTCCAATGGAACAGCACAGCCGATATGATTGGTTCCAGCTGCGTCACAGAGCTGTCTTGTGGCGACCTGGTTCTCATACCCTGGCCTTCTGGTTAACAGGCACAGTGTCTTAAAACACTTGTGCCACCCACAGCCCATCCAAAATTACTAAGTTTATGAAATAATTAAGGAGATCATCTGTATGGACAAAACTGTGACATTAAGCAAACATACATTTTTGGGGGAAGCATTGCTTAATAAGTGACTTTCTGGCTTCCTTTCCAAAGAATTGAGAAGCCTGCAAAGAGTTGCTTTCAGGTGAATTTTTAAGGCTTCTCATCTTGTTGTGAACAGTTCTAAGTTCATGGATTTTTCATTGAATATGCAGATACTACCAGCCATTTTTGCTGGCTACCTCAGAAAGCCAGATGTATGGGAGGGCACCAGATCTCTGTGCTTGTTGCTCCCTTTGTGGTGTTGTCCTGTGTGCTTCCTGAAGCATATGGTAGGCCACTGGGAGATATAGGAAGCTGGACTAGATGGGCCTTTGGCCTGATCCACTAGGCTCCTCTTCTGCTGGATGCACAGCATTATTTATTAGTTCCTTCACTTAATATTCCCTGTAATTGTGTGCTTCAAACATAGAGATTCAAGTACAGTGGTACCTTGAGTAAAGAATGACTTGAATAAAGAGTGTTTTGTGTAAAGAGCAAAATTTTCTCAGAAATTTTGATTTGTGTAAAGAGCACTGTCTTGAGTAAAGAGCACTTCTGAGGAAGTTTGGAACTGGCTTCCCTGGCAAGGGAACTCACACGCGGGATAAGGGGACTAGCTTGAGCTACAGTGTTAAAGTACTGAAGTTGTGCATTGTTTTGTATTTGTCAGTAAAACAGATAAAATTGCAATAGAAAGGTTCTGCTGGAGGTACTGGCATCTTCAACAACATCCTGTTAGAGTGCATTTAAGATTGTTTGATCTACAGTAATCATTGTTGTGATAATTGTACTGTCCTCTTCAGAACTTCTGTTTCAGTTGAGATGAAAATCCATTTCAACTTTTGTTCCCAGTAGTCAAAATGTCTCTTCTTGAATGACATTATTCTAGAGTCATGTAGAACATTGGCAATTCCAGTATGGTTGGTTTGTTGTCCAGATGTATGGCAGGGTGCCAGTTGGCAGTCATGGTGGTCTTACCATGAATAAGTGCTTAAGGGAAAACATTGCAATTCATTTGTAGACTTTTATGCATTGCTTTTCCTCTCCCCACCTTACTGGATTACACTACTCTGTTTATGTATAGATTACAGGAGGCCTTTTTAACAGATTTTAATTAGAATTCTGTGATACACCATTTTTAGAAACTCAAAAAATTAAGTGCCTATTCTTGCTAGTTTCTGTGTTGAAACTGTTAGTTTCAGTGTCTGACACAGTACTACGCACCCCTTCGTATCAGTGCTTTCAATAGCTGTGCACATAAAACCGCTGACATGTGACTTGCACTGGAAGTTGTAAAAGCCATTGTCCACAGTATTGAGGACGTTGGTTGACTTATGATCAGGCTATAAGAGAGAAGGGAGATATCTTTATGACTGGGGTCATCTGCACCGGCTTACTTGGGCATATCCACACAGTAGGTTAACATTTGAAGTCTGGAAACTTGCCAAGAATATTTGAACGAATTTCGGAGTGAACCAAATCCAAATATGGCGTTAGCTGCCCACTTGACTCCTTTGGGGGCGGGCGTATGGCATCGCCACTTTCATGCTGATTCAGGTAGTCTTCTTGTGAGGAGGCCATGGCACTGGAAATTGGAGCACATGCCTGTTGAACCTTTCAATGAATTCAGAAGCTCAGTGAGGTAGAATTTTCCCTCAGCAAAGCTGTTCTTCTGTGTGAACGTGTTTATTTTAAGGTTTTATTTTTGAGACTTTCTGCCATTTTACCTGCAACGAATGGTAGAGGCTGTAGATTCTCTGGTCTCCTTCCTTTTTAAAAGACTGGTGTGATGTTCTCCTGTCCTCCAGTCCTTAATATGGGGTCATTTTAAGGGACAAGTTACATATTTTTAGAGCAACATTGGTTAGCAACAGGGTACAGTGGTGCCTCACATAAAGAGCTTAATTCATTCCAGAGACATGCTCTTTAAGTGAAACACTCTTTAAGTGAAACAGATTTTCCCATAGGAAATAACGATTGGAAATAACTATTTCCCAGACGATTGGCTCCACGACCCCCAAAATATTCATGTAAAAATATTAACTAGATGTAAAAATGATGACAAAACACTGGAATTGAATTCAAAACATGCATTCAACGTGCACGATCCTATGAACATGCAATCCTAGGCTGCAATCCTAAAGACACTTTCCTGGGAGTAAGCCCCATTTAACACATTGGGGCTTACTTCTGAGTAGACATGGTTTGGAGGGTGCAATCAAAGACACTTTACTGGGAGGCTTACCTGGGCTGCTGCTGGAGGTTCAAGGTGGCCAGTGGGGGCAGTTAGGGGCAGCTGCCCCAGGCAACTGCTTCCAAACTGGGGCAGTTAGAGGCAGCAGCATTGGCCAGCAGCCCTTTTAAAGAGTCTACGTGTGGAGCGTCAGGACTGCATAGTACACATGCCCATAGCATGCTTGCTTGTTAGGTGAAGCGGAACTTGTGTGAAGCAAAATTGCTTAGAAATTTTTGCTTGTTATGAGAGGTACCACTGTACTCTTGTTTTTGTTCTCATTAACTATTGTGGCGTTTATGGGGCGCTGCTGCAAAAGAGAGTTTGATTTTGAGAGTTTGAGAAGTTTTAGTGACTTATATGATTCCGGGAATGTGGGATCAATACTCAGACTTAATTCTTGTAGTTAGCAAGCAGACCAGCAGTTCATTATGTACTTATGAATAGGGAGAAGCGTAGGGGAAGACTTGGGCACTGACTCACTCCTGAGTTCTTCTGCAAGAATGCAAGATGGACATGTTTGCTGGGAAAACGATTGAAAACAATTTCACTGCAGTGATATGCTTGTGCTGATCTGTTCCCTGTGGTGACCATTAGCAGGCTGACTCGCCAACTGAAGGGTTGTGACTGATAAACCACTTGCAGTCTAATGAGTTAGAAATTGTTCCATTCACTTAGAACAGGGGTAAGGGTCTCCAAACATTTCAGCCAGTGCCTCTGGTGCCTACTGCGTGGTGTTGCCCAGCGGTGTCCAGTGCCTGGCAGGGTTGACCAGTGCTCGGTAGGGATGCCTGCTTATGCCAGGTAGTATCAGCTGAGTGATACTGACTGAGTCAGTGGTTGAAAATTACAGGAATAGACATTAACACAGGTTGATATTCTACATAGACTATGGAATAATCTTTGTGCAAGGTGGCTAATTAATGATAACAATATCTGTTTGGCAGTAACGGATATAAATTATATATACAGGTTGAACCTCACCATCCTGTGATGTTTGGTTCCAGGAACCTTTGTGGATACCCATTTTCACGTTATACAAAAGCATTTGTTTACCATGGTCTCCAGGCAATGAATCTATATGTATAAAGTTCCTTTTAAAACAACTTAGTTTCAGCTTAGGCAGAAACTTCCCCTTGCAAAGCAATCCAGAAGTGATAATTGCTTTAGATCAGTGGTTCTCAATCTTCCTAACGCCGTGACCCCTTTATAAGTTCCTCATGTTGTGGGGACCCCAATCATAAAATTATTTTCGTTGCTACTTTATAACTGTAATTTTTTTACTGTTATGAATCGTAATATAAATATCTATTGACCTACTAGGTCCCTTCCAACTCTATGATTCTATGATTCTATTTTCATTGTTACAAAAGAAATGTGTGTTCTATGCACACATTGAACACAATGGGATTTATTTCAGAGTAGGCATGCATAGGATTGGGGCCTGAGGCTGCAATCCTATCCACATTTACATGGGAGTGAAGACCCCCCTGACTATAATGGGATTTATTTCAGGGTAGGCATGCATGGGATTGGGCCCTGAGGCTGCAATCCTATCCACATTTACATGGGAGTAAATGCCCCCTGACTATAATGGGATTTATTTCAGAGTAGGCATGCATAGGATTGGGCCCTGAGGCTGTCAGTCAGCCCCAGTGAGCGCGCAGCTACAGCCAGAGGTCTGGCAAACCTGACCTGGCCCCCTGCACCAGAGGTCTTTAGGCAACCCCCAGGAAAGCTCTAGGCGACCCCCAAAGGGGTCCCGACCCCCACTTTGAGAAACATTGCTTTAGATTGATGTGACAATCACATGGGGGAAGGGAGGTGTCTCCCTACCAGCTGAAACAAAAACCAAAGTAACCCTTTATGACCTTTTCTCAGGGAAGGTTATTGCCTGCCATGATAAGCAGGCTGCTTTTAAGCCATTAATTGTAATATAAGGAATCTTTTAATATATCGTTTATCTTTTAATTAAAGTGCTAGCCTCATGTGTGTTGTAACAAAATTGCTGATAAATAAAACACTGTTAATTGTAAAAGTTTTCGCTTGGTAGAGTTATTGCCATAACTCTGTAAAAGCTGTGTCTGTGTGTGTGCATGCCGTCTCCATTATTTGTTTGTCTTTTTTCAGGTCTACTTAAAAGCACCTATGATTCTTAATGGTGTTTGTGTTATTTGGAAAGGCTGGATAGATCTCCAAAGACTGGATGGAATGGGGTGCCTAGAATTTGATGAAGAACGGGCACAGGTAAGGAAGAGTTTCCCCCTTTCTGGTTCAGAGTGAACATCTGTAATTACATCCTTCATAACTTTAGATGGAAGAAGTTATCTAGTACAGAAGTAGCATTATTTCCTTGCTGTTGCACTAGATTTATCCAGTGGATCAGAATGCACAGCCTAGTTCAGTGTTACTCATACTAGGAGATTGTGATGCCCCCTCCCTAGTTTATATAAAGGCTCCCTTTATAGGCTCCAGGAGTTGCAGGGACCCTGTGCAATGCTCCCCGAGATTTGGGATGTTCACAAAGCACTTCCATTTTATAGTGCTTTGGGCTGTGGGTGGCGCAAGCGGTTAAGTCACTGTGTCTGTTAACCAGCAGGCCAGGGTTCAAGACCTGGGTCGGCCCCACAAGACAGGGTGAGCTCCTGTCCTTAGCCCAGCTCTGTGACGCCAGCTGGATCCAATCGTATCGGCTCTGCCTTTCCTTTGGACTAATTCAGTGGTGTGGAGAGGGGGGATTTGCTGCTTGGGTAACAGCCTATCCTCCATAACAATCGCACCCAGGCTTTTGTGCTTCGCATGCAGCGTATGCAGCGCCGAGCTTGATACCGTAGTCTTCCAAGACTGACGGAGGCCTGCTGCTTTGGAACTCCAATCTGCAAATGTTGCAAAGGTGAGAAAGCCCTGCACAGGGCTCCCTGCATCTCCTGGAGCCTGCATCAGTGAAAGTTAGGGAAAGCACCCCTTTCCTCTCAGCATTTGTGTTGTGTTTGTGCCCACACCTCTGCTCTTGACCCTTTTCCACAAGGACTTAGGCCTATATCCTAAAGTGAAATTAATCCCCTTGCTCCGGAGCAGTTAAGATGACTTTCCATAAGATAATACTGGAGGGTGGCGTAACTGTGTAGACCCGTAACTGCTCTGGATTTAGCCCTTACTTAGGGAGTAAATCTACTTAAACATTTGAGAACCACTGACTAAAACTAGCTTCAAATCCTAGGTTACCATCTGACCGTGCATATATGCTGATCTTGTAAGGTGGCAGATCCTATCCCTCACTGCATTTGTGATGCTGCATTTGTCCTGCATTGTGTTTGCTGGTTTATCTTCTAGTTATGTTTTTCCTTTTTACTCTGTGATTTTCTTTATTTCTAGTTTAAAACATACAAAGACTGTTTTTTTGTTGTTGGTTTTTTTTGTTGTTGTTGTTTGCAAGATATTCTTCCAGGAAACCATCTTATACTAAGTTCGTCTTTGACTGGTCTTTGCCATTTAGTACACGATGGGAGTTTTTCTTTCCTACCTGGAAACGCCAGGAAATTTTTATCACGTGTACAACTAAGCTGTAACCTCTCCTAAATGAGTTGTGATTGTCTTTTATTTCAGAAAATGCAACTGAAATATTTCTTGTGACTGTTTGGATAGCAAAAGGGCCTGAAAAGGGTCTCTTGAGGTACTAAACTGTAATAAGTTTCAGTGAGTAGTAGGCAACTTATGAATTTGTTTTATGGTTATTGACCTTTGTTAAAAAATTGCCCCTAAGGTAAATTTGAATTATCTGATGAAGATTTAGGTATATTTCTATTGCAGATTTATGTATGTTGAAACAATCAAACCGTTTTTATTTGCCTGCAGAAAACTGTAATTCTAACAGTGTTAAATGTATTAAAGTGATTCTAGTCTTAAACTAAAGTTTCCTGGTGAATGGTAGCTGGTTTCCTGGTAACTACGTTAATCAGATCGGGACTGTTCTGGTGCTATTGTGTTCCTCTGGCCCGTCCTTCAAAATGGGCTGAGGGCTGAGGAGTCCCTGCTCTTGAGTAAATGTGCCTGTGTAGTTCAGTTTAACTTTCCACATATTCAAGATATTTTTAGCTTGTAAGTTTCATGACCCACCAGCAATCAATCTGATCTGCTGAATGGAGAATCCAAAAATTTATGTAGAAAGAAAAAGATCTTTTCCTGACAAGGGAAATGTATTGAGCCCTCTGAAAAGCAAAACTAAGCCACACATGTTTATTTACTCACAAGTAGATGATGATTGGTATGGCTCTTATCAAAGGCCAGGCAAAGGGGAATGTACCACCTCAAGAATGATGCTGATCCAAAGAACATGGAGTTTTAACAAATGCGCAGAAGCCACGCACCCCACCTCACTATAGTAAACCAGGATAAAAACAGTAAACCAGGATAAAAACACAAGCTTGTGTGGCTGGTGAAGTAAAAAAATTCATAAAGCTATATGGGTCTCAGTAGGGTGTCCTTTTAGAAACTACTGTCCTGTCTTATTGCAGCTAAACTTGCAAGTAAAAAGTTAAGAATTGGTTAATGGTTTCTTAGATTAACATTTTTCAAACTGGGTGTAGGGGCTTGATTTCTGGTGGGTCCCAAGGAACCTCCAGTGAAAACAAGGATGATGGATGGCTCAGATAACTGATTGCCTCAAGCCCTGAGGCAGGGTCACCTGCTAACTGCCCTTCAAAGAGCTGAGTTCCTGGAGTTTGTGAGCTTGTATAAATTCATCCTGCCCACCTAGGAGGTCAAAAACATGTAAATGCAAGTAGATAAATAGGTACCATCTCAGTGAGAAGGTAAAAAGCATTCTGTGCACCTTCAGATGACCACAGATGTGTCTTTGGACAGTGTTGGCTCTAAAGGATTAGAAATGGATATGGGCACTGCACCCTATGGTTGGTCATGACTAGCAGTATAACCCATGGAGAATAACTAGCAGTATAACCTTTACCTCTAATAAATATAAGAAGATATGTTCAAGCATCCTTTGCCTGTGTGTGTTTTGTTCCCAAGTCTGTCAGTGACAGGTAGTGGATGCAGGTGAAGGCTTTTCCCAAATATCTACTTACTAAATTACATGGATAGATAGACTTAGGCTGCAATCCTAAAGACATTTTCCTGGGAGTAAGACCCATTGAACACAATGAGACTTACTTTTGAGTTAGGATTGTGCTCTTAGATATAGTTTGCAAGATTACGTGTGGAAACAATCTACAACAGCAGTTCTCAAACTTTTTAGCATTATAGTCCACAAGTGATACCATTTAGGGACTTATCCAGCTTTCTGAGACTTTTAAAAAGGTGATTTCTGAGACTTTTTAAAAAGGTGATTGATCACCTTTTTTAAAAGTCTCAGAAAGCTGGATAGGTCCCTAAGTGGTATCACTTTGAAAAGTAGATTGTACTGCTAAAAAGTTTGGGAACTGCTGTTGTAGATTATTTTGTTTCCACATGTAAAGCTGACATCTAATCTTGTGAACTGCATCTAAATTGTGGATGGTTCATAACTGATTTGTTCCTGTAACTAGTTAACTAAACGACAGAATGACTTTGCCATTTTGGATACAATCTCACTGATTTGTGGATGACTCTCTTTGTTGATAGCAGGAGGATGCGTTGGCACAGCAAGCCTTTGAAGAAGCTCGAAGAAGAACTCGTGAATTTGAGGACAGAGACCGGTCTCATCGGGAGGAAATGGAGGTGAGAGTTTCACAGCTGCTGTCAGTTACTGGTTAGTACTCTATAAAATCTAGATTTTTTCAATACGTATGTACTCTGTCTAGAGCAAGTTATTTGTTTTTATTTCATGCTGTCATTTTAATAAATCCTGTTTATACTAAGAGCACCAAGGTAGTGATTGAAAATCTGAATGCTTCTAACAAAGTTAAGCTTGCTGTTGAAAGTATCTTCTATCCAAGAGAAATTTATCTATTGCTTTGCGTGCCACACTGGGTATGTTAGATTTAATGCTGCGGTGCAATAGATACAGTTATATGTTAGACCTAACTGTACATGTTAGATTTTGCTTCCTGTCATCTTTCCAGTACTTAGAAACAAACATTACTTAGACAATACTTAGCAACAAGCTAAATTTTATTTTAGTATTTTAGACTGGTAAATACCGGTATGTCACAGAGCTATAGTTGTGGCACCCAACATACAGAAGGAAATTCTGCAAAGATTATGATGCCAAATAGAAATTCCTAGAATTGGTTTTATGTGTTATAAGATGTTCTAATTATTTCAGTGAATCAATTTTAGTATTCTGAATAGTAAGTTGGTGGAAATATAAAATGCATTTCTGGGATATATTTTCATTTTTTAATTGTTGGAACAAGCTTGATTTAAGAGCAGTCAGATTTCTGACGTGTATGGAAGTAAGCCTTGACTTGCAGAAGCGTTGCTGTTGAAACAAGCTGTAAAGTTAACTATGTAACATGCAGTAAATAAAACAAGTACTTGTATTGTTGTAGTCATGATTTTTCTAGCAAAACCAGCATGCTTATTAGTCTGGAATTGTCTCAATTTTTATCTAAGACCTAATTCAACTCTTTCTTGTTTACACTTTTAAAATGATCGTAAGCTGTGTGAACCCCCACTAATCTCCAACTTCGGCTTTATGTTAATAGAAAACAATTTTAGAGAGGAGTGTTGTCTAAAAATGTATTGTTTCTTCTTGAGTAAAATAGCTTTTAAAAACTGGACCCAAAAACTCATTTTCATATCATGAATTTATTGCAAATGTATGCAAAAAAGAATGAGTACAAATCAGAAAATTAAAAGTTAGAAATGATGTTAAGGTTGCTGCGCCTTTTTTAAAAAATGGCTTTAATAGATACCATATTTGATCTCCAATAAAGACAGAAACCCTTGCAATACTTGGTCTGCCTCTACCCAAAAGAGAGGCGCCAGCTCTTTGGAAGCATACAACTAAGCTTGAGCAGCATATGAAAATGATCACAGATTTATTCTTTATTTATACAGCTTTCTTTCCTTGAAGAGATGTCCCATTACTTTCTAACATGCTGTTCATTTTTTTCCTAGTGGTTTTCACAAAAATAAATAATAATAAAGGGGGTCTCGAAACGTTCAACATACAGTACTTGATATTGGTTCATTCACATTGTTAGAAAAGCCAGCTTTGTCTTAAAGGCCTGGGTATAAATATAGAAGTAAAATGCTTTGTCCAATGATAGATTTGGTATTGAGCTGAAGAGGAGGCAACCATATTTAAACATCAGGATTATGTTCTAATGGAAGAGCTACCACATTTGCATTCTTTGAAATGTCAGAATTACTAGTTAATAAGGTTGCCATAGCCTTTTCTTCAAAAGGAACAATGTCTTGGAGAGCCTTAAACTTAAGAGTTGAGTCTAATCCACGGATATGATAGGCCGTTATCATTGTATCCGTATATGTCAAAAGGAGACAGCTAAAAAATCTTAGCTTCTTATGAAGTTTTGTCCACTAGACCAAGCTTGCTTTAAGTTGAGAAAAAGTTTCACAGCCAGTACAATGCTATAAATATATAATTACTATTGATTGCTGTGGGGTCGGCATTTTGGTGTTTCTCAGCCCCTTTTCTAACCAACATTGACTCAGAGAAAATGCTTATTACACTATTGCTTGACTTGCAAAATGAACCTCCTCAGCATTGATTCTGTGCAAATTGTATAATGTGGTCTTGGCACGTGACTTCACTAGCACTTTTGTAGTCTATAGTTGGCTTCTATGAGAGAAAATTCTAATTAATTCAGTGCAACAGACATCTGCACAGAGGGTGCTCAAGTTGGTACTGTAGTCGAGTCATCTCCAGGTGATGTTGATCACCAAGTTCCCTTTTTTGTTAAGTCTGCAGACAGGAAAACAGCAAAAGATCACGTGGTGGTGGATGAAATGAGTTTGCATTTGAATGTTCTGGATTTATAAAGATCGTAATCGAACAAGTTAAAAACTTGCATTCTGTTTACAATACAGTTCACTAAAATGGTATTTCTGTGAACAGAAGTGTTGTATTTTGAAACTTCCTTCAATAAACTGCTAAAATGGTGCCACTTAGAATGAAAGTGTTGTTTCTTTTGCAATAAGTAAAATTGCCCATATGGCGCAAGTGGTTAAGACGCTGTGCCTGTTAACCAGCAGGCCAGGGTTCGAGACCTGGGTCAGCCCCACAAGACAGGGTGAGCTCCTGTCCTTAGCCCAGCTCTGCGACGCAGCTGGATCCAATCGTATGGGCTCCGCCTTTCCATTGGACTAATTCAGTGGTGTGGAGAGGGGGGATTTGCTGCTTGGGTAACAGCCTCTCCTCCATAACAATCCAACCCAGGTTTTCGTGCTTCGCATGCAGCGTATGCAGCGCAGAGCACGATAACATAGTCTTTCAATGATGGAGGCCTGCTTTTTAGTTAACGTGTGTGTTTCTCCTCTCTGGTGCTGCACTTTTTTCCTCAATATGACTGCCAATAAATTACTTGGCCTTTTCCAGCTGAGACATCTTGCTGGGTTGACTCTTTTTAGGAGTATTGTGGTGTAGCCAGAGAGAGGAGAATGAATGGGGCTAGAAAGCCTTCATCTGTTATGCTCAATGTAAGTTTAGGATGATTGTGGATAAATGTGCCATTACAAAAACTATTTTGATTTGCTGTACACTTAAAATGTATGTAGACCTTTTTAATGCTTCTCCATCCCCTTCTTTTCCCTGTCTTCCTGTTAATTCAGGCAAGAAGGCAACAAGACCCTAGCCCTGGATCCAACCTTGGAACCGGTGATGACCTCAAACTGCGTTGAGAGAAGTGTCGCCATGACCGTGGCTGTGCTTTTTTAACCTGGCAAATGATGGAATCAAAAGACCAGAAACTGTGATAACTGGGTATAAACTGTTGTCTATTCCCTGACCTGCGGCAGCCAAACTACCATGTTCTGCCATGGTTTGCACTATGTTTGTGTTACAATACCTGCATTTCTGTTCTTTAAGCATGTCGCCAGTGGGAATTTGAGATTCTTGTTTTTCTATGCAAGCTTAGAATTTTGTTGGCACTATTTTAGTGAAGAGAACTTTATGCAGCTATAAAAACAATTCCTCAAACTGTAATATTTGTTCATTTCAGTAGGTCAAGACATTGCAGAATAAAGTGTTTTGTGTGATTTATTAAACACCAAAACTTTCTAAATAACTTCTGTATGGACTTTTAAAAGTTTGGCTATCCATGTGTTCTTGCTATTTGAAATGCATTCTTGATTGTTTTGTCTCTTTTGCACTTTTGTCTGCCACACCCTTTATCTTTTTGCTTTACGCAGTCAAAACTCAGCAGCACAGTTTGTCAGTCCATTTTGTGGAATTGTATGTTCATAATTAACTGCCATTTCCTGTGATAAATTGCTGGCATTTAGGTTATGTTTCATAAGGAAAAAGTCTCAAGAAAGAGACTTTACTTTGTCAGCATATTCTGTTATATTTTCTGCACAATGGTTGGCAGTGCCCTCTGCGTGGATGATCTTCTGAAACTTTCGACAGTCTCTGATTTTCCTTTATTCAAGGAAAAATAGATCTAAAATGAAATACTGCAACCCTGAGATTAGGTTTGGCAGTCTGAGAGTTGACTGAGGATGAAGGTGATATGTTCAATACGATTTAAGTTGACTAAATATGCTTTAAGGGTGTTTATATCCTAGTCTGTCTGTATTCAGTGGGCTGTGTGTGGCGCAAGCAGTTAAGACGCTGTGCCTGTTAACCAGCAGGCCAGGGTTCGAGACCCGGGTCGGCTCCACAAGACAGGGTGAGCTCCTGTCCTTAGCCCAGCTCTGCGACGCAGCTGGATCCAATCGTATAGGCTCTGCCTTTCCATTGGACTGATTCAGTGGCGTGGAGAGGGGGGATTTGCTGCTTGGGTAACAGCCTATCCTCCATAACAATCTAACCCAGGCTTTCATGCTTCGTATGTAGTGCACAGCACGATACTCTAGTCTTTCAAGACTGACGGAGGCCTGCTTTTTTGTATTCAGTAGAATTATTTGAATTGTATGCCAAAAGTCTCATGCAGTGGCATCACTAAAGGGCAGCATTACGGCCTCACCAGGTGATATGCACTGGGGGTGAAGTGCACCAGAGGTGATGCAGTTAGTGACCAAAACGATCGTCCCTGTATCATTTGATATCTATTTACAGCAGAATCCAGTGAAAATACCCAGAATGAAATATCTCCATTCTGTCAAAAGTTGGGGCAAAACAAATATGCTGTACAACTGTCTTATGTAACTAAAAAGTACATTTCCTTAATTCAATATGGACTGATTGTTCAAAAAGCCAAAGAGATGTAATGACACAGCACTGAACCCATAAGATGTTAGTAAAGTGATAGCCTTGGAGGTGACACCACCAGTGACCAAAATAGCTAAAATTGCAGTTTCTAGGAATAATCCCATCATGTTATATACCATTTGATGTGCAGTTCACAGCAGAATGCAGTGAAAGCTACCACTTTGAAATATCTCTATTTTAAGAGATTGTATGGCCAAAAAATCAGCGGGGTTGGGCAGTAATGCATTGCCATGCTCATCAGCTGGGGTGTTGCCAGACACACTTCCTCCCATACCAGGTGATGCAGTCCCCACTGACATCACTGGTCTCAGGCTAGCCAAAAATGGCTTCTTATGTTTTTATTACATGGTGTTTTCCAACAGGATACATTGGAAGTAAAATTATGATTAAACATAATCCACCTCAACAGTCCATTCCTGGTTTTCTTGCCTCCATTAATCAGTATTCTTTGCCATATCTTGTATCCTATAAATAGGATAGGGTAACGGCTGGTTTCAGATCATTTAAACAGCAACTCCACCTTCTGTTTTAGTGTGGCTTAAGGCTACAATCCTCAACACTTACCTGAGTGTAAGCTTCACTGAACAAATGGGTCTTGCTTCCAAGTTAAAATGTGTAAGATTACACTGTAAGACTATACACTCTGTTGCGTACTTGTGAGTTCTAATGAACTTGTTTGTTTTTTATTACTGGGTAAACACCAATAGAATAGATCTGCAGGATGCATTACAGCAGAGTCTCTGGTTCTGCCGGAATCCATTCCTGGACAATGAAATCTGGCAGGGACTACAGCTATGACCAGAACTGCCTGCTTGTAGAGCAGGGGTCTCCAAACCTTCAGCTTGGGAGCTTCTAGACCTTGAATAATTGTGCAGAGGCGGGAATTTCAGCAGCTGCATCTTGCGACCTGAGATGAGAAGCTGCACCTGCTGAAATGCCCTCCTCTGCACAGTTGTTAAAGTTCCTGGAGCCCTGAGGTTGGAGACCCCAGTCACTGAGGCCTGAAAGCCTCCCAGATGGATCTGGAAAACATCTCTGCTTGTGTCTGGCCCCAGGCTGTGGTTTTGGAATCCGTTGTCTATTAAGACCATGGACAGTGAACTGTCAGGTAATGAGCCTGGACTAGTAACAGCTGAACTTAAAGGAATTCTAGATCCTTATGAAGTTCAAAATGGCAGAAGAACTTCCTCATCTATCATCATTCTGAATTTCTGTTTCTGTGTCCTGCTCTTCAATGCTTTGCTGTGAAATGTCATGGTGTTAATCTTGTTTCTTCTCAAGTTTCCTACAGTTGAAGAAGTGATGGTCTGAGAAGCCATTTTCCTTTTCTCTGGTAGGGGAAGGGGGCATTCCTGCCCTTTGGGGAGGCCGCTCTGTTGTGAAACAAACATCTCCTCCTTCTGGTGCCCAACACTAGTCCTGTCTTCCCAGGAGCATGGGTCACATCTCACTGAGCTCCTGCTCAGCATTTTTTCTATCTCCTTTTCTACCTCATCTACTCGTAATTGTTTTCTGCTTCTCTCCTCCTCCCAGTCCAAGTATATGGCTCAACTGGTTTGTAAGCTGTAATTCCTTTGGAAAATGGTGCTGACATTCCTGGCGGTAGCAGGGGTTGTTCCCCCACCCCAGTTGCAGTTCCCTCTTCCATGGCTATCCTGAAAGAGACCCAGGGATCTCAATGACAAGTGAGTGGAGGGTACTGTCAAGCAGAACTTAGACCGATGTCTCTCACCTTGCAGGCCGGTTCGTGACCTTGCCAACTCTAATATGGGCAGGCCAATGTTCTTGGCCGTCTCTGAGGTAACAATTTCCAAGGAAATTAGTAATGCCTTAAAGAACTACCTGGAAGGGATTTTGCTGGGACATTCACCTCTAGCAGTGACTAGGCAAAACATATTTGGACAGGTCCTAGACTGTTTGCTAGTGGAGAAGGAGAACAAGAGAAAGACCCAGGGACAAATTTCAGTTGTTCCTAACCTGGTCCACTCTCTTGCAAGGGCTCTGTTCTGTCCCCAGCAGTCAGGAATGCCCCATCCTCTACCAGAGAAAACGGCAATTTCTTGGGGAATTCCTGCTTGGGGTTTCCACCTCTTCACCAGTCTTGTTGTCTCACTCTTCCAGCTGATGGGCCACGAGTGGGCAGTAGCCAGTATCTGGGGGATTCTTGGTGGGTAACAACCTCCTCTGATTTCTTTTACCAGTTGATTCTCCTTGTTCTCCTGTGGAGATGCTGCCTTCAGCACCTACCCCAGGGTTCAAATGCCAGGGCTCTTCCAACTCTGCAGGACCAGCCTGGAAGCAGGATGCTCTCCTACAAGGAGGAGACGAGTGTTTCATGTTGGACCCTGCTGTCTGATAGGAGGGGGGGGGGTGTTCCTAAAGAGTCAGAAATTCCTCTTTCTCCCTCCCCTGAATTCTCAGGCAACAAATCTGGCTTTTAATTCTCATCACGTCTTTGGAAGGGGTGAGAGTGTTGCATTTGTCATCCCCTCCACACAGCCCCCTGAAACGGTCTCATGTTCTCTTCCAGCCAGTGGTTTCAGACCATAAATACGCAAGTTACGCCACTGCAGAATAATATTGCTGTCTGTATGTACCGGAGGATAGTTTTTGTTATCTAGCACTCTGCTCCTTCCTATGTCTTAATGCTGGCATTAAGAGCACAAGGCCTCTCTCTTGCTAGCTAGTCCAGGCTTGTTAAAGCACATTGTTAGGTTATTGATGCAATGTGATATTTTTTCATAATTTCTATTTAAACCGAAGTTGCATCATCTTTCCTGAGCTTGTCTCTTAAGAGTTGCCTTAAGCTTTAAAATGCTTTTGCTGTCTTTTTGTGTTAACCTCACAGTCATAATAAATTTCTGTGTAGTGAAAGCAACAGACTGGATGTTCCTTTGCAATTTAGTACTCGGTACTAATAAATGCATTTTTTGTTTAGGGATAAAGGGCAATGGGGCAGAGATTTCAATGGCCATCATCTTTTTGGAAGAAGTGGGCTAGATTTACTGTCCATCCAGTGCTAAGGCAGCATGGATGAGGCATTTTAGTCATCATAATAATGGGTATTTGTATGCTCCCTTTCTTCAGGCTACTCCTTTGACTTGTAAAATTTTAATGTGGTTCACACAAGCAGGGGTTGTGAATATCCCAGCTGGACCTTCCACAGTCTGGTGAACATTCTGGCTACAGTTGCCTCCCACTCTGACAACTCCTTTCCTCACACAGGAAGAGTTTCAGAACCAATTTCTTTGCCCCTCTCCAAAAATAGCTCAGCTTCTTTGGGTCTCACAGCTCGTGGAAGCTTCCATTTTGACCAGCAATATTAATGCAATACTAGAGGTAGCACCAGTAGTGTAGCTGGAGAGGGTGAAGGAGTCAGTCTTGGGAGAGCCATATGGCTCTGTTTGGCACCCCACCTCCTGGAATGGCTCTGATGGGGAGAGGCTTCCCCCAAGATTGACTCCTCTGCCCCCCTCCAGCTACACCACCGGGTAGTACTTGGCTCCACCAACATAGCAACCACTTGAGCAGACTCCCAAAGGAGAGATGGTTGGACGGGGCAGATCAGTGAACATGGGATGAGTGTACAGCTGTCAGGCTTTTCCTACTAGGCATAGTTCAGGAGGAGGTGCAGGACAAGGCCTGTTGGGAAGGATGTGCACAGCTTCCACCTCTGGGTAGCAGTGATGGTGCTCGCCAATGCTGAAAAAACTCGAGGGCAAGATCCTCAGTGTTTTCTGTGGGATAAATTTAAGAGCAAATTTGTGCAATGTTTTTCTGGGAACCTCTGATGTTGCTCAGATATTGAAACCAGGTGAAATGGATTGAAAGGAAGGAGCAGGTGCAAAGTGTATTTACCCTGCTTTCACAAAAGCCTATTGAAAATGATTTCAATAGAAATCTCCAGTGAAGACACTGATGCCTGAGCGCCTGGACACGAACACACCTGGCCTTGTTTCCTTTTCTGTTTAGTGATATTATATAGGCATACCTTTCAAAGGAGCAAGCAGGCTGCCCTGCTTGGATGGGAGCCCACCAACTTTATAATTCAGTAACAGCATGCTATTTGAAGTAAAAGTTTACGGATTGCTGAAGACTACTGACATCCATACTTTTCTAGGCAGGTGGCACTGAAAAGAATGTCACAAGATTGCAAGAACTACAGTTTTCCCAGCCTAAAGTTAAGATGCTGCTTTGACACTGCAGATGTGGGGGACTTGCGTGAAAGATCCTAACCACATCTTCATGGGAGTAAGAACTATTGTACACCATGGGGCTTCTGAGCAGACATGTTTCAGATTGCACTGATAGTGAAAGTGAAAGATTAGGTAGCAAAAGAGACGTTGGACTCTTGGCATTTACAAATGGAAACTGCACATATCCTCACCATACCTCTGGGTTAAGTGGTGTGTTGCCGGTGGGTGTAAATGTGCTGAGCGCTAAAATGAGTTTGTGTATCTCCTGGAAGCTGTGAGGTCTGGTCTCCACGCTTACCATGACGGGGTACAAGCACAGCTACGATCACAGCCCATCTCCGGCTTTCCATTAAAAATGCAAGAACTGCTAATAGCTTAGCTTTCCTCATTGTGCCACATGGCAGTTGTGGGCATCCTTGATACTTTGAATGTTATATTGCAGCAATCTTGAGATCCAGTGGTCACATCCTGACTAACAGAAGGAGGGAGATAAACCTGCATTGAACTTCCCCAAATGGAAACTTGCTCCAAGACCTTGCTCCAGTCATTCTCCTGGACCACCTGGGCTTGTGCTGTGAATATAATGGGATCCTCCAAGGTAAACCCCTCTGAGTTGCCCAGGAAAGGCAATGTGCTGACTGGGGGAGAGACTGTCATTAGAAGAAGAGCTCAGGCTAGGGGCGGGAACTTTCTGAAATCCTTAGAGCCACTACTGGAGACAAACTGATCTACAGAGGGATGGAAAAGTAACTTCCTATATTGCAATTGGTAAGTATTTTAAAATAGGGAGTTCTTTTCCATCGCCCTGAGGGTGTGCAAATAGTCTCAACCCTGCAAAAGCCGGTTTGAATGTTATATTCAGAAATGGACTTCAGCTGGAATTGGAGATGCAGCAGAGAGACTGCTGACATCCACTGACAGAACTACTCATTGCTATCTCTTCATGTTCATTTTTCTGCAAATGCACGGAATTGTTAACATTTATTTATTTATTTGAGTTCTATCCCGCCTTTCTTCCCCAACCAAAGGGAACCCAAGGCAGCTAACAATATAAATCACTAAAAATACTAAAAACGCAGTACCAGTCCCCCCAACCCCCAATATAATTAAAAAGCTTTTGGCCGTAGAACAGTTTTCAGGCCCTTCCGAAGTAGGGAGCAGTTCTTAAGTCAAAGGGAAGGGAGTTCCAGAGCTGGGGTGCAACCACCAAGAAGGCCCTGCTCCTAGCCGCCACACCTCTCACCTCTTTCAATGGTGGCACGGTCAGCAGAGCCCCCCCACCACCCCGACGATCTTAGGTGATGGGCCAGATTGTATGGATGGAGGCGGTCCCTTAGAAACTCTGGACTCGAGTCGTAGAGGGCTTTAATATTTCAGGACTATCTGAATTCCCCAGTAGAGATACTCCAACTTACACAGAAAACAATTTGCAAGTCTTTCTCATGCTAGAAAAAGCCCCACAGTGTCTTTTTCAGTTTGTCGTGTGCAAAATAGAGTGTATTTTTCTCTTCTAGCAGTCAGAGCATCCATCGGTTGGGAAAACACATGACTCATTTCCTAAAGAAAGACAGTGGTTTTTTCCTCCCTGGACAACTGAGTTAAGTTTTGATCCTATCCAGAATCTGGGCCTTGGTCACAAAAACATGCTGCTGTGGTTAACACAGTCGAATCCAGCCTAGTATTTTTATGTCCAAAAAATAATTTGTCATTTTAACAGTTCCCTTTCTATGGTGGCTCAAGAATTAAGCTGAAACTCCCTGATTAGTTCCACTATTGCTGCAGTGTTGGCCTCCCTTGTTAAGAAGGATAAGAGTTTCTTGCCTTATCCCAGAGTGGGGATCATCAAGAGTGACACCCCAACAAGAGTGCCAGGATGGGGTAGTGGTTTGGGGGTTGAACGGAGACCTGGAAAATGCAGGATCACATCCATCCTTGAACATGAAACTTCCTTGGGTGACCTTGAGCCAGTCACTTTCAACCTCACCTACCTCACAGGGTTGTTGTGAGGATCAATGGAGGGGAAAACCTAAGCCACGTTGGGCATTTGCATTGGCCTTAAATCCCTGAAATAAATAATGCTGATGAATCAGGGCTGTCCTAAGACCTCCCATCACCTTAGAGCCGTGGGCAGTGAACCAAATGCTCCTCTTCCTTACTTGCAGCACGTGCTGTGTGTGTCTACTCAGAAGTAAGTATGTCATCCCAGTTCAAGTAAACAAACCAACAAAAACAGATTGCTGGCCTGGCACGCAGCAACTTCCTGGCTGGCCCCTGAGACAAAACCTGAGTGTGTGAGTGAGCGAGAGACGGGTGTGCAGCAAGCAGTTCTGTCGCTGCAAAGACTTTTCTCCTGTTGTGGCAGTTCTTGGAGCTCTGTACAAAACATGTATTTTCCCTGATGCAGCAGCAGAGCAGGGCTGAGCAATGTGGCCCTGGAAGCCGCGCTTGCCTTGGTGTCATCGAATGCCTCCCTTGGCCAGAAACGGGCTGCACAACTTGGCCTGGCAGCCTGCTGAGTAAGGCCGTGTGTCCCCTTCAATCCCTGTGCTTGTCCCAGCCTGGCTCCCTTCTCTCCCACCCCCTGCAGGGCCATCAGGCCTTTCAAGAGACTCCAAGCTCTGGGCTGGAAACCCAGCCAGCAATATCTGCAGAGCGAGGGATTTCTGGGCGCCCAACATGCAGTCTGGATTACGCGCCTTTGAAACGCGGAGAGCAGCAGCACATCTGTTTCCAATGAAGGAGACAAATTTAGATCTGACTCTGCCTGAATCCGGGCTCTGAACCCAACGGAGTGGCCTTCGTGCCATTGTCATGAGTCTACCGGGGAAGCGGGGAGCGCCAGGCCCAGGGTGTGGTGCGCGGTTAATGGTTTCCTCCTGATGTGTGGCTGCCAGGAGGGGCCCTCCTCCTCCAGCTCCTGTCCCCCCAGCCAGCCCCAGCCCCTTGGAGAGCTCCCCGAGCATCAAGTCGCAGCTCCCAAGCAGGGCAGGCCACATTTCTTTCCTACCACCAAAAGGGGGACGGAGTCGGGAGAATCAAAACCAGACTGGCCAGGCTGTGGCTGAGCAGGGCTGCCTTGTCAGGGGGCCTCTGCTTTCATCAGATCATTTAATCAGGCAGCAAAGCAAGGCTGTGTGAGAGAGAGAGAGACTTTTGCTTGGATACTTCTGATGACTTCTGCAGAAGGGGGGCCACCTTGACAATGTGGGGGGGCTTTATTGTTTAAAAATGGAAGGGAAGATTCACCAAGGACATTTCTGGGAATGCACTTTGGGCTTAGAATTGGCCCTTCCCCTCCTGCCGCTGGGGCCGCACACTGTCCTTCTGCACACACCCTTCCGGGTCCCTACTAAAGCGACTGCACCACCGATAAAAGTTCATTTTTTTCCTTGTCCATTTTCTTGTCCTGCCACCTGTTTCCATGTTGAAAGTCAGTTCCGCTTCTGTCTTCTGCCTCCGTCTCTTGGGGCTCTTCAGCCAGCAAAGTGAAATAAGCAAGGTTCCCACCTCTGGGGGCGGAAGGAGTGCCAGGGCGTTCCTTCTCCCCTCTGCATTCCTCCTCTCCCCATCCGTCCATGCACTGGGCACCCTCTCCCCTTGCTATCTTCCATCTAGCACATGCCCTTAGCCAGATTTCTAAGTTTGCCTCCAGCTGTGCTTGTGCCGGACTCATCTTCTCCACTGGTTTTTGAAAGGAGTGACAAAGGCAGAGAGCGGGAACTCCTGTATAGAGTCAGGCCAAGCCTCCTGACCTCTGGTCTGACATGGCCTCCCAAATGCCACCCCTCTGACCTAGGGAGGTGTCAGCTACTTCTCCTGCCACTCTCCAGTCCTTCTGCGCCCTTAGTGCTGAAACATCTCTCCTGCTGGAAAGCTGCAGCTGCCCCACGCCACGGGAGCTCCCAATCCAACCCAGAGGTCTCTGCTACCAACAGATTTCTGGAAATGCCCCAACGTGTTTGCCTCCCCATAGTGCAAAAGATATCAAAGCCCAGCCTGGCCGTGCAGCTCGAAGCAGCCATGTGTCCAAGAGGAAGAAGATGCAGGGGACAGGAAGGCAGCAGCAGCACCAGTCTTCAGAAGTCTGGTCATGGGGGGGGGGGGGAAATGCCACTTCAGTGCTGAGCATCACCAAAGATCAGCCCAAATAAAAATGCCTTGACTCCATCCCCAGGCAAGCAGGTCTCCTTTGCACTGGGAAGGAGGGCACTCCAAAGTCCAGGATGCAGTCAGGAGAATGCTCTGAAATGGGTCAACCCCAACAAAAATTGCCGGTAGATGCAGACCCTGCAATCGAACCTCCCTCGGTGTTCTCACTGGATCAGCAAGGAAAGTGAATGAGACTGCCTTTCAAATATTTAGACCCTAACCAGTTAGGTCACCACCACCGCCTCGGGGTGTGCCTGGTAGAGCCCGGGTGTGACGTGGTGGTGGTGATGACAAGGCTGTCCTGGCCTGGGAGGGCAAGAACCAGGCATGCTGCTGAACTCCAGGATAGGAAAAGGCTGGAGACGGATGCAGGCTGGGCTCCCCACTGGCCACTAGATGCCACCCTTTCTTCACAGCCTTGGCGTGGTAGAAAGCTGGGCAGACTCCTTGCCGGAGAGCTTGACGCCACTTTACCATTAAGGATGGCACTAGACATCTTTAGTATTTTTATATTTATATGCCGCCCGCCTCCCCCATCCCCACCCCAGCTTTGGGGAGAAATGGTTGTGGATCAGTGTGATCCCAGGGCTTGCTTCCAGGGGTTTCAGCCTGAGCGTGAGGACTGACTAGGCCTGGCTGCCATCCACACATTGACCAGAGAGCGCCGCCTTCTTCCTATGGCTCTTCTTGCTGTGACTGAACAAGTCATGGAGAGGTTTCCCATGCAGAGAAAATGCCAAGATGCTTTCAAAGGCATCCCCGCCAAGAGTGGATGTCAAGGAGCCTCCGCTGTTCTCCCTGCAGCCAGGGCTGCCTCTGCTCCACTCCCTGGAAAATGCAGGCTAAGAGGAATCCAATGCCTCCAGAATGGTCCTGATCCAAAGAACACAGTCCCCACAAATCAGTCCAGAAGGAAGTCCCTGATCAGTGCATTGGGCCTTTGGCAGCTGTGTTTTTTACTCATGAGTAAGCAAATGTGCCTTGGGTGTGTTCAGGTTAGACACAGAAGAATACAAGGCCACCAGAATGGTCCCAATCCAATGAAAGTGGAGCTCTTTAGAGGAAAGGTGGCATAAAATATGAAAATATTAGTATTTTAATTGATTTTATTAATCAATACTGATATTAAAATTATTAAAATAAATCATTAATAATTAAAATCAATTAATTATTTTTAATTAATGTCATAATTTAAAAATTTTAATCAGTATTAATACTGATTGATTGATTAATTAATTAATTTTGATGTATGAGGGTGTCCCAGAATTCCTGGGCCGCAGGTACCAAATGACCCAGCTATTCCTCTGCATCAAGGCATCGTCAGGCCTGTTGGCAGCAGCTGCCCTCTGGCTTGGCGATTCCTTACCTTGGCATCTTCCAGAAACTGGGACACCTTTAATCCAAGCGGGTGGATGTTCTCAAGATCAGCCTCACCACCAAGATCTGGCTCCTTGTGGCCGCTCCTCCGAAGGCAAAGGCACCAAACCGTGGCTGAAGGCAACAACCAGGGTGTGCCCCGTTCTGCATCACAACCTCAGCTAAGGTCCCGCTGATGGCCCCACAATCTCGTACAGGGAGCTGCTTGCACAGCCCATCAGGCTCTGCACCCCACTTGCCAAGCAGAAGCAGCTGCCCAGCGTGGGTCTGTGACGGGAATCTCCAGAAACAGTCTGAGTTGGCAGCCTAAACAGCATTATGCTGGCCTGCCATGACCAGGATGAAGAACCCCAGGAAGGGCGTCGGGCGGTGGGAACTTTCTCAAGGTTGTGTTGCTCTCCAGTCCACAAGGAGCATCACCCAGAATCAAATGTGCCAGGAGAGGGAAGAAGACGCAGCAGAGACTGCTGTGGGCCTCCCTGGAGAAAGGTGTCCCCAGAACTCCCTTTCGGAGCATCAAACGGGTCCTGCCGTCATTTAATTCTCTGAATCTTATTCCAGGCCAAGGCCACGATCCTCTCCCCGACTCCTCTTTCCTGCCAAATCCCTGGAGAGATCCGGGAAGACAAAGCAAACAAACCAAGTGGGACTTCAGCACTGCAACACTTGGGCCTGCACAATGCTGGGGCAGCAGGAAAAGATCCTTCCGGGCAAATCTCAGGCTCCAGAATCAAGTCCTGCTTACAACAAAAGGGAGAGGAGGGAGGACAGTTCTCATACCCCACAAGGACCCCCAGTTGTTCCCAGCGCTGCCCATCACCAGCATTGGTCAACTCTGATCAGGATCTGGACCCAGCACGGTGTCTGGCAGGACTTCTGTCCAAATGGGGTCTGAGATCTCCCTGTCAGTGTGACTGGTGCTCCTCCACAAACTATTCTTCACATTGTTGCCCACTGCAAATTGAGAGCTGATCCCATCCCAGTCTCTGATTTTTCAACATGGGCCCCTCTGTCCTCGACTGGCCGGTGGACTTAGAGAAATAGGGCCTCGGCAGTGTTGATCTGGGCTGGCATCGTCTTGGTCCCAACAAACACCCTCAACAGTGCTTCTCTTCCGTCTTCCTGGGGTACGTGTCGAGATACAAATGGGCAGCTCTCCTCATCAACTTCAACTTATTTGGACCCATTTGGCATCACCTGGAGGAGTCTTGCTTCTGGGCCACTTGTGGGGGTCTCCCTCCCTCTCCCCCTTGCTTGGAGGTCTCCAGGCAGAGGCAGGCCCCTTGTCTGCCAGGAAGGCCTTGCTCCGTATCTCCTGTGGCATCAGGTGTGGGCTGGACTAGATGGTCTCTGGGGTACCCAACTCCATTTCTCAGGTTCTCAGATCAGGTCGGCAGAAGGAATCCCGATCCTGTGGGGTACACAAGCAGGGCTTTGGGGAAATGGGGGAGGGTCCTTCTGAACATGGGGGGGGGGCTTTCCCTCTCAAATCCCCAGGGTTTGGACCCAGAAGGGAGAGAGAGGCGTGCAGGCAACACATCGGTCAGGCCTGGAACAAACAATTGAGATATTTTGGGCAGGACACGTGTCCTCTTTTTCAAGGACGGGTCCTCTTTTTAAGGCACCTTAGAAAGCCTTCTTGTCATTAATGAATTGAATGCAATAAATCATTGTCATCGATCTATCAATTCTTGTCATTGATAAATTAATAATAAATGTATAAAATAGTTTTAAATATAATCATAGTGTTTGAATTAACCGTATAAAATGTACACATTAAATAATAATTCTCATTAAAATAAATAATTTTAAAAATAAATAAAGGATGCAATCCCAAAAAGACAATCAACGCAATGGGGCTTACTCCTGAGTAGACGGGGATAGGATTCTGCTCAGTTTTAAATCTAATAAGAAATACAGTGCTTGAATTACACACACAAAAGCACTAAACATGCCTGTTTTAGCTTTTATTTTGTCACATCCTACATTTTTCTTGCATGTCCGACATGCGGGTCCTGCTTTTGATGGTGTTTGGGTGCCTCTGAGCATGTACAGAGTGACTCCAAGAGGAGAGGCAATGGAGAGGCCAAGCTTTTTCTCACTTCTCCCTCTGAAAGTGCTGCCTCTGAGCGCTTGTAGAGTGTCCTTTGGGATGGGAGGCCAGGGCTGGAAGTGGGAGGCTGAGAGAGAGAAGGGGGCCTCTGAGCACTTGCAGAGTGTCCTTTGGGATGGGAGGCCAGGGCTGGAAGTGGGAGGCTGAGAGAGAGAAGGGGGCCTCTGAGCACGTGCAGAGTGTCCTTTGGTATGGGGGGCCAGGGCTGGAAGTGGGAGGCTGAGAGAGAGAAGGGGGCCTCTGAGCACTTGCAGAGTGTCCTTTGGGATGGGAGGCCAGGGCTGGAAGTGGGAGGCTGAGAGAGAGAAGGGGGCCTCTGAGCACTTGCAGAGTGTCCTTTGGGATGGGAGGCCAGGGCTGGAAGTGGGAGGCTGAGAGAGAGAAGGGGGCCTCTGAGCACCTGCAGAGTGTCCTTTGGGATGGGAGGCCAGGGCTGGAAGTGGGAGGCTGAGAGAGAGAAGGGGGCCTCTGAGCACCTGCAGAGTGTCCTTTGGGATGGGAGGCCAGGGCTGGAAGTGGGAGGCTGAGAGAGAGAAGGGGGCCTCTGAGCACGTGCAGAGTGTCCTTTGGGATGGGAGGCCAGGGCTGGAAGTGGGAGGCTGAGAGAGAGAAGGGGGCCTCTGAGCACTTGCAGAGTGTCCTTTGGGATGGGAGGCTGGAAGGGGGGAGGCTGAGAGAGAGAAGGGGGCCTCTGAGCAAGTGCAGAGTGTCCTTTGGGATGGGAGGCCAGGGCTGGAAGTGGGAGGCTGAGAGAGAGAAGGGGGCCTCTGAGCACCTGTAGAGTGTCCTTTGGGATGGGAGGCCAGGGCTGGAAGTGGGAGGCTGAGAGAGAGAAGGGGGCCTCTGAGCACCTGCAGAGTGTCCTTTGGGATGGGAGGCCAGGGCTGGAAGTGGGAGGCTGAGAGAGAGAAGGGGGCCTCTGAGCACATGCAGAGTGTCCTTTGGGATGGGAGGCCAGGGCTGGAAGTGGGAGGCTGAGAGAGAGAAGGGGGCCTCTGAGCACCTGTAGAGTGTCCTTTGGGATGGGAGGCCAGGGCTGGAAGTGGGAGGCTGAGAGAGAGAAGGGGGCCTCTGAGCACGTGCAGAGTGTCCTTTGGGATGGGAGGCCAGGGCTGGAAGTGGGAGGCTGAGAGAGAGAAGGGGGCCTCTGAGCACCTGCAGAGTGTCCTTTGGGATGGGAGGCCAGGGCTGGAAGTGGGAGGCTGAGAGAGAGAAGGGGGCCTCTGAGCACCTGTAGAGTGTCCTTTGGGATGGGAGGCCAGGGCTGGAAGTGGGAGGCTGAGAGAGAGAAGGGGGCCTCTGAGCACCTGCAGAGTGTCCTTTGGGATGGGAGGCCAGGGCTGGAAGTGGGAGGCTGAGAGAGAGAAGGGGGCCTCTGAGCACATGCAGAGTGTCCTTTGGGATGGGAGGCCAGGGCTGGAAGTGGGAGGCTGAGAGAGAGAAGGGGGCCTCTGAGCACCTGCAGAGTGTCCTTTGGGATGGGAGGCCAGGGCTGGAAGTGGGAGGCTGAGAGAGAGAAGGGGGCCTCTGAGCACATGCATAGTGTCCTTTGGGATGGGAGGCCAGGGCTGGAAGTGGGAGGCTGAGAGAGAGAAGGGGGCCTCTGAGCACGTGCAGAGTGTCCTTTGGGATGGGAGGCCAGGGCTGGAAGTGGGAGGCTGAGAGAGAGAAGGGGGCCTCTGAGCACCTGCAGAGTGTCCTTTGGGATGGGAGGCCAGGGCTGGAAGTGGGAGGCTGAGAGAGAGAAGGGGGCCTCTGAGCACCTGCAGAGTGTCCTTTGGGATGGGAGGCCAGGGCTGGAAGTGGGAGGCTGAGAGAGAGAAGGGGGCCTCTGAGCGCCCGCAGAGTGCCCCATGGAGAGGGGGCAGGAGGGGCGAGGGTGAGCCGGGGTGCCTCTGGGCGTGTGCAGAGCGCAGCCTTCCCGAAGCGCCAGGCGGGGTGGAGGGCGGAGGTGCCCCTGGGCGTGCGCAGAGTGCCGGGAGGGGGAGGCTCCCGAGGCCCCTCCCTCCTCCTTCTCCCCCTTCCGCCGAGCAAGGCCTGCCCCGTTTTGCAGCAGCCGCAAGTGAGGTGAGGCAGCCGGGCGCCCCCGACACCCCCGCAGGGAGGCGGGAGGCAGGGAGGGAGCGGCCCAGGCGGGGGGCGCCGCGGGGGCTCCGGGCCTGTGCAGGCGGAGGGTCCGGCCCTGCGGGGAGGGAAGCCTCGCCTGTCTCTGGCCCTCACTCCCCTCAGGGGCTTCTCCTCAGGGCTGGGGGAGGGAGCCTGGCCGGGCCTTTCCCTCCCCCGGGGGAGAAGGGGGAGAAGGGGCTCTGCCACTGGGGGCCCTGGTGGTGGGGGAGGGGCTGCTGCGGGGGGCCTTCTGGCCTCTGCACCCCCTCAGGCTCTGCCAGGCTGGGGGCTCCTTCCCCTCCACCCCACAGGGCTTGACATGGGCCCCGGGGGGGGGGCCTGGACTGAGCTGCCCCCCTCCAAGAGGCCTCGCCTTCCCTGTCTTGGGGGCCAGCCCCACAGGACCCCCACCCTCAGACCCTGTGAGGGCACTTGAGTGTCCCTGGATGAAGGGGGTCCATGGGGAGCACTGCAGGGCCAGACCCCACAGCCCCTGCACAGTCTGTCTTGTGACTGGGTGCAGCCCCCCCAGCCCCCCCAGTCCTGTGCCAAAGCCTCCCCCGATGATGGTGGTGGTGATGATGGTGATAATATGAAACTGTTCACTGTGTGTTTGTGGACAGTAATAACAACAACAACAGTAACAGTCCTGGGGTCTTGGCTGCCCGTCCGGAGTCTCAAGAGAGCCTCTCCGCTGACCCTGTGCTTGTTCTTCTGGAGTCCTCAGCCTGGAGAGTCCACTTGATTTCCTCCGAAAACCACTTTGTGAACATTCTGTTGAAAGGCAGGTTATGAATACTGTTGTTGTTGTTGTTGTTGTTATGACTGACTAACCCTAAAGAGGGGTCTCCTCCCTTTGGAAGAAGTCTTGGGAGCAACAAGAGCTGCCAGGAAGGTTTTTGAGGGTTTCTCCAGAGGAGGCCCCTCCCTGTTCCCTGCCTGGGGCTCTCCTTGTGGGGAGGGGGGAGGGGGGGGCAGCCAGGAGGCTCTTCCTTCTTCGCTGGGGCAGATCAATACTTAACTCGCTTTTGTTCCTGGCAGAGAAATAAGCTCCCTGCGCCTGCCTGTCTCAAAGCTCCTTCACCCTGCATGTCTTGATGGGGCTGCAGGTGCAAGCAGATGTGCAAGCAGGTGACCAAAGGGAGAGCTGCAGAAGAGGGGCCCAGAGTCTCCTCATCCTGGGGAAGGAGCCCCCCAGCCTGGCAGAGCCTAAGGGGGTGCAGAGGCCAGGAATGCCCCCAGTGCCAAAGCGTAGCTCGTAGTGCGTATCCATTTAAACTCTATATTTCCTGGATCGAGGGATCCTTCCAAAATTTTTGCAGTGCTCAAGGTAGGGAGAAGGTGAGAGTGCAACTTTTCCTGTGCAGAGTGAAGTCAGGGCAGCCCTTGGAGCAGCAGATCTTTGTTTCCCTTCCAAGAGGCAGTGTTTACATGTCGCTGTGGGTTATGACGTTGGATCAGGAGGGTGACACACAAACTTGGGCACGTGTTTTCTCTCTCCCTCCCTCCCTCTGTGTTCAGATCAAAGTACAGTAACATCTTGAACCTGCTGTGTGATTACTGGGCCTTTCCTGTGCTGGGGCCAATGCTAGATCTGGAAGTGGTTCCCGAGCGATCACTTGGGAATGAACAATGGGAATTCACCCTGGGTAAGTGGTGGTTTTCTTGTCAAAATCTTAGAATAATATAGAATTATAAATATAGTTTATACTATAATAATATAATTTAATTTTGTAATGTAATTGTAGATAATTATAATAATATGGATCATCAGAGGCTCGACGAGCACCTGTCGGGGATGCTCTAGGGGGATTTCCGGCTGCAGGCAGGGGGTTGGACTAGATGACCTAATAGATCCCTTCCAACTCTATGATTCTATGTAGTTGGAACAATAATTGGGCAGAAGATGTGCTCAACATTCATCACACTCGTGTAGCCGTTTTCAGACGCTTCAGTCCACTCATAGAAGACTTCAGTGACAACTTTATCCCCATCCTGAGCACAGATTAGTGTTCCTGACACACCTTCTGCCCACAAGAAGCCTTCTCCAGAGGAAGCCCCTTCCCTGTTCCCTGCTATGGGGCTCTCCTTGTGGGGAGGGAGGGAGGCTGTTCCTCTTTGGTGCACTTTATACGTTTTGCAGCCGTCTTTGCCACAGTGTCACCATCTTAAATGGGCATCTCCCACTTCTTGGACGGTTTTAGGGACCAGAGCACTGTCCAAAAGTGCAAAACTGTTGCAAATTGGACCCCAATCTTATTAGTTTATACATGTTGCTTCCAATGCTTTTTTATCTAGCACATTGCAAGTGCTCCCTTTATCTTGCCAATTCTTGCTGTATCACAAAGATTTCTGCACATGGATTCTCATTAACTCTTTGGGAATGGGATTAGATCAGGAGCTGCAACGTGGAGGAGAGTATTTTTGGCCTTTAGAGAGGTTGCAAGAGGGGAAGATGCATTGAATGAATGAGTTCTTGGTAGAATTAAAAGGTGTTGAAAGAGTGGATCATCAAAAAACGAACCATCAGAAAACAGGGATACCTGTATTAAATTGCAAAGCCTTGCAAGACAGACCAGTCTCATGACACTCTTAGACACAACCAATTACTACTACTCCCACCCTCACAGTTTCAAATAAAACATAAAAGTGTGGGAGCGTTAGGACAGACAAAAGAAAGTGCTTCTTTACCCAGCTTGAAAATCTTTGGAACTCCTTGACACAGGCTGTGGTGATGGCAATAGCCTAGATGCCTTTAAGAGGAGATTGGACAATTTCTGGAAGCAAAGTCCATCATGGGTCCATCAAGGTGTGTGCCACCTCCTTAATTTAGATATTGGCTTCCTCTGAATGCCGGTGGAAGGGAGGAAATTAGGATGCAGATCTTTCGTGGTCTTGTGTGTTCCCTTTTGGTGGGCATTTGGTGGGGTGCTGTGAGATACAGGAAGCTGGACTAGATGGGCCTTTGGCCTGGTCCAGTTCTTCTTATGGGGTCTGAGCTGTCAGTTACAAGCAAGGAAAAAGATCTTGGGGTCATGTTGCCAAACTACACTGTTGCCCCCATGTTTTAGCAGCTTGGAGAAGGCAGATTCTGTGTGAGGAATAAGAAAGGGATTGAGAATAAGTTCAGTATTATATAACCTGGTGCAGTCACATTTGCAATGCTGTGTACAGTTCTAGTTGCCACACTTCAAGAAATCTATTTTAGAGGTAGAAAAAGTACAAAAGAGCTCTCTGAAATGATCAGAGACCTGGAACCTTTTCCTTGTAAGAAAAGTAGATAATATATGGGCTTTTTAGGAGAAAAGGGTTGATTAATTGCAATGATGACCTGACCAAGACCTTTAAAAAAGGGTTGGGCACATTCTTGGAGGATGGGTCTATCAGTGGCTGCTTGTTATGGTGTTTGGTACTACCCCAAGGTTCAGTCTCTGAATCCCAGTTGGCCGATTCAAGGACGTTGGGAGCCTCCTTCGTTGGTCCTGCCCGCAACTAGCACCTAATTGTGCATAATTTGAATTTTGTTTTGTCTCCTCCCTTCCCTGGGTGCCCTCAGACAGTCTCACTTTGTTTATGCTTTGCCACTTCCTTCTTGGTAATTCTAGTATGTTTAGCAACACCATCTAGATCACATGGCTGTTACTCAGAACTGCTGGCACTTGGAAGCAGGTTCCTGAGAGTGGTGGAGTGTTTTTCCAAACAAAGATCTTGGTTCATCTATATATTATGATTGTCCTGTGCAACAGAAGAGGAAATGGAGCAATTTGGGAGTTTGAGAGGTGGAAACTGAGGAGGATACCAGAAGTACAAGCTGCTTTGGAGATTCTCACAGCTAGGAAGGTGGCTGTGCAAAATGGAGAGAAATAAGTGGAGAATGGCTCTCCCAGTGATTATAGGAGCTGTGCCTGTCAGTCTGAAGGTGGGCAGATCAGCACTTCAAGACCCGAGTACTGCAAGATGGAGTGAGCCCCTGTCCCTTGCCCAGCTCCTTTCAGCCTAGCAGTTTGAAAGCATGGAAATGCAAGTAGATAAATAGTATCACCTTGGTGGGAACGTAACAGTGTTCTGTGCACATGCAGGCTACATGATCACAGAGGTGTCTTTGGTTAAGGAACAGTTATGGGTTAAGAAATGGGAATGAGTACCACTCCCTACAGTTGGTCACGACTAGCAGGAGAAGCTGTGGGGGACACAACCTTTAGCTCTATGTAGTTTGTGGAGACAGTGGGGCTTCCTCTTGGTCTGGAAACTCACTGGATGATTTGGAACTCATTACTATCTCTGAGCCTGACAAGGGTAAGATAAAACGGAGTAATCTTCTGTAGGCCACCCTGAGCAAAAAAAAGGCAAATGTGCAATGACTGAGGCCTGTGAAATGCCTGTGGACTTTGTGAGTGAGCTGCAGGTATTTCAAACCCCGGACCAGCAAGCAGTTTGGGTGCCAGCAGGCTGATTTGCTCTAGTCCAGCTGTGTGTGCAGGCAGGCTGGCACATATATGAAGTTTTTTTCTCTTAGTTGGACCATTGGTTTTGGGCAGAGAGAGGGGATTTCTGCAGGCTTCTACCTGGAGATTGAACCTAAGACATTCTGCAAGTGCCATATCTGATCTGCCACTGAACAGTATCAACTGTTCCAACCTCACCCCTTCCTTTTCCTGGTCTTCTTAATATGTATTACCTTTTAATAGCCAAAGGATAAGGCATTGTACTGAGAGCTGCTTTGCTTATCTGGTGATGTGTCAGCCTTCTTCTTTGGCTCCCTCTTCCGCTCTTCCTTCTCCAGTTCAGGAAGTGTGGAGGTGAGTGGAAGGCTAGAATGTCCGCTTCCTCTTTTGCTCTGCTCTCTTTCTAATCCGTGAAAGGGGGACAAGTGGAGGCAAGTGTTGCCCACCAAAGTTGGATGCCTTATAGGAATGTGCTCCCTGAAGTGACAGCCTTAGGGTGAAATCCAGAGTAACTACGGGGAGTCCTTGCTCCGGAGTAAGAACAAGTTACTTTGGATTGTAATATGAATTTCCCATAGGTTTTCACTAGGTGGTGCAGTAACTATGGGTGCACATAATGTCTCTTATGTGCTCCTGTAGTTATTCTAGATTGTGCCCTAAGTCAACCTCATAAGCTTGCTCTGCCTTTATTTCCCACCATGATGAACTCAGGGGAGTGCTCATTCATTTCCCAAGCAGTCTCCCATCCAGACTGTACCAGATTTAAGATCTGCTTAACTTCCAAAGGATGGCTACACGTTTCATGAGTACTGCAGGTTATGCATGTAGATACCATAACCACATCATGTTCCTTCTGTAAGTTGTAAGTATTTCCACCTGCAGTGTACTTGGTCTGTATCAGGAATCTTTGCCTGCTGATTGCATTTCTTGGATTTGAAAAGTATCACTGTCACATGTGCCATTCTGTGTACCATGATGGAGAAAAAGTGGAACATGTAACAGTTAATAAAAATGGCTGTGTATTATCTTTCCAGTATAACATTTGGAATAAAGCTAACCAAATGCTGTCTGTACCATCAAGGGCCAGCCAGGCAGTCCATGTGTCCAGCTTAGGCAGTTGCCTCCAAAAGCAGATTGGCAGAGGCCATCCATCTCTGTCTCGCCACTGAACTCCACTATTCCTGCTTCCACACCTGGAACAGAAAGCACTCATGGCGCAGGAGGTGCAAGTGGTGGGCTAGAGCATCTCCAGTGCTCCATGCTTCTTTTTCTTTTCCGAGCCGGGCCGGGAGTGGGATGGACAGAGGCTTACGCGTCATTGGGGGCAGCATTTGGTCTTCTGCCTCAAGTGCCAGGCAGCCTTGGGAAACCCATCAAAAGTCTTTTGTGCCCAGGAGAGCTTTCTAATTCTTTTCTTCAGTGACTCAGCCTCACTTCTGAATTTCACAAGTCATCCCAGCTTTATCTCCTGAATGGTTAGAAAGCATTTAGTACTGAAGAGCATCTTTGGATCTTGTGGTTTGAGCATATAATTTTATAACGCTCTTCATTTGCAGGATAATAGATCTCCGAATCATTTTACAAACAAGCAGCATAATCCGGCAACTGATAGATCTTTCACAGCCCCCACTCCACCTGCTCCCAGGCCTGCCTGCTTCTCTGTTGCACCGCTCTGTTGGTCAAAGTATTTGAATATTGTGCAGTTGAAAGGCTTGTTCCCCTCTGGGATTGCTGCACAGTCTCTCCAGCACATCTGATGCAAGATATGTAGAGGTGAACGTAGCTGATATTGCAAAGAGCTGTAGCTGGTTTGGCTGATGTGAGTTTGTTAGTTATGCTAACGCCCCTCCCCGAAAGGAAATGAAGGGGGGAGACGGCACTTTTGCTGTCACAACTTATGAAGAAGTTTCTTCATAAATAAACCGCTTTGCCCGCTGAAAGTAGTTGAGGGAACAACGTTGCCCCAGAGAGCTCTCTCTGCCTTCCTCATTTATATTTGATCAGCTACAATGTAAAGCTGACAATGAGTTTGCAACAGCAAAACCTGTAATGCATGCTTTGCTGACTGGCTCCACTGGTGAGTTGCAAGCAGTGCCAGCTTCTTGAGGGCTCCTCCCAGCACTTCTCCTAAGCATGCTAGATTGAGGATCTATGCCAGTGTTGCCAGATGATAGGAAATTCCCTGACAGAACCGGAAACGAGGCCCTGGAACCTGAAGTCCAGGTAGAGGTCTCTTTGTCAGGAAATTGGGGGCCTTTCCAGCTATTTCCTGGGATTTTAGGCCTGTGTGCAGCTCCCTCCAGCTGCTGCAAGGCCCACTGAGCCTGCTGGTTAAAGGAGGGGGGACAGGGGGAGGGAGGGAAGGGAATTGTAGTCTTTCTCCCTCCTCCCCATGCTGAAGCACCTTTCTAAGCCATCAGTGGAAGAATTACATCTCCTAGCATGCATCCTGCTTCCCAGGTACTGAAGTGCTCCAGATATTGAATGGCTGGGAAAATGGCTGTGGCCAGCATTCAGCTCCAGTCCCTGCACTTTCCAGCTGTTTGCTGTAAAGAAAGGAAGGAGGGAGTTCAGCTGAGGCTGCTGCAGAGCAGGGGAATGAGGGAGCCTTGGAAAAGGAGCAGCTGCTGCTGCTGCTCTGAAACTTTGCAGTGAGTTTGGCTTGGAGGAAAAGGAGGGGGAAGAATTAATTTTTTAAAAGCAGGGTTGCCAACTGACCAGAGAAACCCCAGCCTCCCCTGCTCCTATGCCTCTGTAGATGGACCCACCAATATATACTTTGTACAAAAAACATGTATTTCACAACAAGGGCTTGAGTTGCTCAGACTGTGGGGCCTTTCAACTAGCTGTTGTCAAAGCAGAGAAGCAGGGGCTGGATGTAAAGTTGGCAACCTGCTCAGGGCAGGTATGGTGGGGATAACTCCTCGTTTCTTATGTTTTAAGCTTCCAACCCCAGTTGTGTCCACTCAAAAGCATTATAGTCAATGGAGCTTGTATTGTGTAAGGAGGCAAAGAAATGGAGGCTGAAAGGCCAAGCCTCTGCATGCCTGCCTTAGAATGCCTGGCTGCTTTGATCGCTTAAAACACTTTTTGATTGCAGTGAGATTTGTGCAAAGGTTCAGTACAGGAATCCAAGTGTTTTAGCTTTATTTTAACATGTCCTACATTTGCCGTACATTTTTTTGGGGGGATGCCCTATGATTTTTTTTAACCAGGTGGGAATTTTGGTGAATTGGGGGGGGGAGGGAGGGGAATTTGGGTCTTGCATCTGGTCACCCTGATCTATGCCTGTTGCAAACTCTTGTCAGAATCTGGTCAATTTACACATAGAAAGGGTATGCTAGGGTGACTACATGACTGGATTTTTCTGGATTTGTCCTCTTTTTTAGCCTTCTGTCCGGTGTCCTCCAAAAGGGCTTCCTTGTCCTTCATTTTGGCTTCATTTTGGAACTTTGCAATGGTGTGCAGGACCCCATCATGTCATATGTCATTGGATTCGTTTTGAAGAGCAGAATCCAATGCAAAAATCAGTTTTGAAATATCTCCTTCCTATCAACAAAAAATTGCAAAAAAAAAATCAAAAATATGCATTGAGCTCTACGGGAAAGTGAAAGTGCCCAATATCACAGCTTTACTTGTGAGTAGGCAAGAAAGGAGTCCACCAGAAAGGACAGGCTAAGAGGAATCAAAAACCTTGTCCTTTTGAGGTTTGGGCATCTGGTCACCCTGGGGTAGACTGAATATTTTGGGGGCAGGGATGGTCATGGAAAACCATCTCTTGCTTCTCTCGAGAAAATCTGGAAAATTCTGATAGAATTCTTAGTGGTGGTGGTGGGTCTTGGGGCAAAAGCCCTTGTAGGGCTACCCTCTTGCTTTAAGGCCACTTCCTACAGAGTCATACACTTTGTCCACCCAGCTTAGTATTAGCTGCACTGTCTGGCAGTGGCTCTCCAGCATTTTGTACAGGAATCTCTTCTCTGCCCTTCCAGGGATTAAACCCTGGACCTTCTGCATGCAAAACGGTCAGCCCTGTTATTTGTGCGCCAACTACAACAGTAACAACCCCCACCCCGCCTGTGAATTAGGTGACAGATGAATTCATGATCTCCTTCATGCCTGTACACACAGCTAAACTGGCAACAGTGGAGGAGGCTTATTGTGGGAGCAGCTGCAGCAGCAGAGCATCCTCTGTAGTGTCCAGGTGCTCCAGCCTGCAGTGCTGCTTCAGGAAATGGAACAGCCAGGATTTGTAAGGGGGTACTGGGGAAGAGGGGGTGGTCTCCTCCAGCTCTCCACCATCTGAGGCAAGCTGACTGGGGCTCAGTGTGGAGGCCTTCTGGGAAGAATAGGAGAGTAGGCAGTGGCAGTGGAGCCTGCTTAGCTTTGCAGAAGCCCCAGCCCTGATGGAGTGGCAGGGAACAGAACGTCTGGAAAGATGATTGCTATGGTGCTGCCCCTCCGCAGTTTCCTGCCTCAGGCTTTCTGGGCCATGGTGGGAAACTGTGGCAGCAGCAGACCCTCTCTGCTTCAGGAATTGGGATGGGAGGGTGGTGCAGCTCTGCGTAGACCCTTTGGGGCTGCTGCAGCATTAAGAGGAAAAGTTTTTCTTTGCCCAGAGTAGTGTGGTAGCAGCCCCAAACTTTCACTGGCCACTTACATTCTTGATTTTATTCCTCTGGGTTATTCCACCCCTTCTTTTGTGTATATGAAACAACCAAAGTTATGGAAGAGGGAGTGTTGATGTGAAGTGTGAATGTGCCAGGCAGATACAGATGTCCCTGGTTATCCATTAGGGGTCTGTTCTGGATAATAAAGAAACCAGCATATAGAGAAAACAGTGGGAAAAATAGGTTTAAAGACCCACTTCCAGGTTTCTTGCTGTTCTGTTGTACCTAACTGAATAAGGTAATGCCTGAATATCTGCAAGGGTTTGATTTTGGTACTGAAAAATGGAACAATTGCTTGCATGACTACTTCTCTGCAATGGTAGAAAAGCAGTTTTTTAAACTGTGATTTGCAGTGGCCTTTCATGTTGAGTCAGATCCGTGTATAACAATGTTGGATCTGTGCTTGAAAATGGAATGGACGTGTCAGTCTGCTTACCTGATGGAGTTCTAAAGGGTAGTGTTTTGAAGGAATCCTTTTAGCGTAGTGACCGATGCATGTCTGTTGCTGTGTAATGCCTGGTCCTAATGAACTGGATTCTTTAGGGAAAAACACTTTGTGGGTGCAAAGCTCAGGTCTGCCTGTCAGCTGAATGGATGGGAGTGAGAGCAAGTCAGGAATTGTGAGCATAATATGGCCAGAGAAATGTCTCAGAAGAGGTACTTGCACTTAATCTGGTTGTTACTGAATGGAGAAGGAAGGATGTTAAACAGCAGGTTGCTGAATTTGGTTGCTAATCTGTCTGCATGTGGCTTTCAGAGGTTCCCTGCCCCATTTGCCTGGTGTGTTTTGCCAGGTCATCTCCTCCAGCTCCAACTTGGTGGCCCAGAATGGCTGTTTCCGCTCTGGAGCTGAAGGCTTTCTCTCTCTGAATGAGAGGTCTGGCTTGGGAGCCAGTGATGCCAAACGCCAGCCCTGCTGAGCAAACACACCTTTGCCAGCGTGGCTCTGTCGGGGCTGCACCTCTGACTCTCTTTCCCTGGTGTCCTTTCCCCCCCTGCAGGAATGCCTTTGGCTCAGGCGGTAGCAATCCTTCAGAAATACTGTCGCATTGTCCGAAACGTCCAGGTTCTCTACAGTGAGCAGGTAAGTCACAGCCTCTCTGGCTCGCTTCCATTGAGTGTGAGTGATCAATGACAAGGGACAGGGAGGATGTGTCAACACCGGGTCTGTGGTTGCCCAGCCACAGGACACCCTGTCATCTTTTGATTGCCACATCCTGAAGTATGTGGCTTTCCCAAAATTCCCTGCAGCTTCAGCTGTACGGAGAAAATAATAAAAGGGAATGAGTTGCAATACTTATTTTTCCTCCACAGTTTTTATGTTGCCATAACAGAGTTTGTCACTGTGCAGTTTGGTATGGTGGGAAGCTCTGGAAAATGATACTGCACTGGGAAAAGAGGTTCTTGATGTCTCCTCTTGATGGGAAGGATTAAACGGGTTCTCTGTGTTAGTAATGACAGATATTAATTAATGAATATTTAATTGTAAAACTGAACTCTTCAAAGCATTTTGAAGGGTCTTGTTGGGTCTAGAACATGCAGTCATAAGAAGAGCCTCCACTGGATCAGTCCAAAGGCCCATCTAGTCTAGCTTCCTGTATCACACGCCGGCCCACCAGATGCCTCAGGAAACAGATACGACACCTGCATGCAGATGCCCCCTGCATCTGGCATTTTGAGGTTGTCCACCTCCACACACACCCCTCATGGCTTGTAACCTATGATGGTCCTTTAAGAACATAAGAAGAGCCTCCACTGGATCAGGACAAAGGCCTGATAGGAGTTTGTCCAACCCCCTCTTAAAGGCATTGAGGCTAGATGCCATCACCACATCCTGTGGCAGAGAGTTCCGCAGACCAACTACATGCTGGATAAAATATTTTCTCTTGTCCATCCTATTCATCCCTTGCATAATTTTGTACGTCTCAATCACGTCTCCCCTCTAGCACCTTTTCTAGACTGAAGAGCCCCAAATGCTGTAGCCTAAGTGTGTCTACTCATAAGTAAGTCCAATTGTGTTCAATGGGACCTACTCTCAGGAAAGTACTTTAGGATTGCAGCTGAAGTGCCTTGTCTGCCTGGGCAGTAATGTATTCAAAAATTATAAGTGGAATTCAGGGTTAGTCATAATACTGACATAGCCCAGTGGAAACTGAAGTAGCATAGAGGACCACGCTGGAAATCCATCCTTTCTTCTGTGTGTTCCGGCAACTTGGCAGCCCTGCAAGCACTGCAGGGAAGGGTCAGTGGGGGATGAAAGTTCTTTATAAAAAATTCTTGTCCATTAGTGATCCCGGGCTCAAATTTGTGCCAGACACTCAACAACTGAGTGATGTGGTTCCCCAGCGCAGAGCAATTACTAAAATAATTGTGAGTAAATCCTGACCTTTTGATTTTCTGCCAAGCACAGATTCCCTCAATTAAATTGATTGTCCCCTGTTATTCCAGGTTACATGGATTTATGGCTTCCATAATGACTGCACTTATTCTGAACAGCTTGACTAAGCAGTCAGTTACTAGCATTGCAGGCAGTCGTGACATTTCAACTGCAGAATTCATTTGGCTGCACGAAAGGTTGTTATGCTTTTTTCCCTCTTACAAAACACCAGAACCTGTGGACATCAACCCAAACTGAGAGCTGGGAAAGTTAGAAAATATTTATTTACCCAGCATATAGTTAATCTATGGAACTCCTTGCTGCAGGATGTGGTGATGGCATCTGATCTAGAAGCCTTTAAAAGGGTTCGGACATATTTCTGGAGAAAAGTCCAACAAGAGTTACGAGCCATGATGTATGTGTGCAACCTCCAGATTTTAGAAGAAGGCTACCTCACTATGTCAGAGGCAGGGGAGGGCACCAGGATACAGGACTCTTCTTGTCTGAGGCCATGTGATGGGCCACCATGAGATAAAGGGAGCTGGACTAGATGAGTCTTTGGCCTAATCCAGTGGGGCTTTTTTGTTCTCATGACTGGACTAGGAGGATAAAGGGTCTGACATGGGATAAAACTCACCAGGCTTCATAAGGGGAACACATAAGGTGGAACAAAGTGGGTGGGCAGATTCATCTAGGGAGAGAGTCCTTTAAACATCCTGGTCCCTGGCCAGCTTGGCTCATTGACAGCTTGTCTGGAACAATTTTTCTTACAGCACTTTTCAGAGACATGCCAGCAGTCACAAAATGCTTTGCCTCTTGCTTGCTGATCAGTAGAAGGCAGGTGCGGATCACTCTGTTCTCTCTTTGTATGGAATGAATAATGTATAAAGACGTTCCATTGGGAAGTGTGGGATTTTTGAGGTGATGTGAGAGTTCAGGAGTGAGCTCAGGGCTCATATTCACCTGCGTGAGCTGTTGCTGAGTGTTGTGGTTGAATAACGTGTGCCTGTGAAGCGGCCAAAGAGACCTGGATGACATCCTTGATTTGGTCAAGGAACTGGCCTTGGTTTGAGGAGTTTGAATTGCTCTGTTTATACTTGATCTGCTCTTTCCTGATGGCCCGTCCTTTCAAGTCTTAAGCGACTGCAGACGATTCAGACACCTTGCAGTGGACATTTCTTCCTGGTTTCTGGTCTGCCTTTTACTTGGAAGCTTGGCTCAGTTATCACTGGTTGGTTTGGAGCAGTGATGGTGCACCTTTTGGGCTGGGTGGGCCAAAATTTGGAAGATGCCTGCCTAGTTTGACTCTGCTGGTGTATCACCAACTCATTGACTCCCCCCTGAACAAAAGAGAAGCAATTGTGAACACATTAATTTTGTAGAGTCCAATCATGAGTGGTGCTGTAAGAGATAAATAAAAGACAAACCTTTTCAAAAATAATATGTAAAACACAATTGTTGTTGGGTGTTGATGAATGCTGGGGTGTTCACCAAGACACTGTAGTATGACACCTGTGACATGAGTGCCAGAGGTTTGCCACCACTGGTGTGGAGGGAAGGGCCTCAGGTGTTCCTTTTCCTGAAGGAGTTAGTTCCCTGTTTTGTCTGCAAAGTGGCAAACTCCATCCTATATTTATGCCATTTTAGTACTTCTGCCCAGGCCAGAAATGCTGCCTTTAATGAATATTTTTCTTCCATGAAAAGGACGAGCATCAAGTCCACGTGGTACATGAATGTCACCAAGTGTCTTGAGATGCCTTTGAATAGACAAAAGGAAGGAGAGCTAGAAAACACTACAGTATTTCATGGAACAGGCAGCTGTTCCTTTTTCCAGCAGGAAGAAGCCAGGCTCCAACTCATTGGCTTTGGGTAGCAGAACCCACTTGGTGACCCACCGGCCACCTACAAACTACTGTGTCTGTTTGTCTTTCCAGTCTCCTCTCAGCCATGACCTCATCCTCAACCTGACTCAGGATGGAATCAAACTGCTGTTTGATGCTTTCAATCAAAGGCTTAAGGTAAATGCTGAGGAACGCAATCCTTCACCCCCAGCCTGAAGACGTAAATATGCCCTGCACAGGTTGGTTGCACAGGTACCAAAAGGATACCCACAATGACCTGTGAAACTGGGTCCCTCCTCTCGGCTTCCGGTGGCCATTTCAGTTGGGTCCATGGCTGCCTGATTTCAGTTGACTCTCTGGTAGAATCAGAGCTATGGGGATGATGCTTCAGATATTTGGATATGATCTGTGTTTGCAGAGGAATAATGAAGTCAACTTTTTTCATTTTAGTTGTGAAAAATTATTTTAAAGGGCCGTTACACAAGAGGGGGCAGAACTTACTCTCTGTAGCTCCTGAGGGCAGGACTAGAACCAGTAGTCTGAGTACTGAGTTTGGGATTTAGGCTAAACTCAAGAAAGAATTCCCTAACTGAGCTGCCTCAGGCTGGAACAGTCTGCCTTCTATACAGCAATTGGCCTCTACCTTGTTGGAGGTTATGAAGCAGAGGTTGAAAAGCCTCCAGATAGCTTACTAATATCATCCAGTCCTTTGCAGCTCTACTCAGAAGTAGTCCCATTGCATTTCCCCACCTGCTTGGGCTTCTCCAGCCATTCCTAAAGCATGAACACCACCCTGATCCCTTGACTCCTCCTGCCACCCATCCTTCATCCAAGGATCTTTGCTTCCTCGGATAGACAAGAGAGTCGCTTCCTCCCTCCTGGCTGGAGCTTCCCTCCTGCTTTCCCCACAAGCTCACCCAGACTTCCTGACTCAAGTTATTCACTGAGTCATTGGCCTCAGACTCAAGTCAGTGCAGTCACCAGGACGGTGACTTGAATGTACATGAATCAGCCCCAGACCTTTTTTTCCATGGCTCAGACGAGGTTCTATCTCTTGTCAGCCACCTTGAACTGTCTGCTGCCTGACAACGCATGGCTGTTGTTGCTTTCAGCAGAACAAGGAAACATTAATAGCTTTACTGGCATTCTGGCATCTAAATCAAACCTTGCCATGGAAAATGCAAAGGTTGTTGGTTTTGCAGAGCTTTATTAACCTGTTTGTCGTCTGAGTGTCAAGACACTTTCTTGACGTGTGTTCTGGTCTTGCCTGCACATTAATTAGCTTAGGTTGCCCTTTGCTTCTTGATGAGAGGCTTTTCCTCCCGCTTCCCGTATCTCTGCCTTCTCAGAGAACCTAAAGTGCTCTGGTAAACTTTCCAATCAGTGACTGATCAATAGAGAGCTATTAAACATTCAGAACTTTGGGAGGCCCATCAGAAAGGGCTTCAAACGCGCTGCAGATGGCGGAGAAAGAAAGCGACCAAAGCTCAGCCCCGTGGAAGGAAAACAGCTGGCTCTCCGTCTTGAACTGACTGCCAAATGCAGCCATTTCTTTTACGTGGGTTCAGTTTCTTAGGTCTGAGGAAAACGCGGTATTGATTCGGGCTCCAGTAACCTTTCCCCATCACCAGGGTTCAGGGATTATCAATGATCAGTCCATATTAGTAATCCTTTTAAGAAAACATATGTGCAGTTTGTGTGTGTCTTGCTGGATAGTCTGGTCTGTCCTGTGAAAGTCAATTTATTTACATATTCAACATATAGATTTCCAATCCGATTGTTGGCAGAGCCGCCTCCTACAAAACAGATGTTGGTTGCTGAAGGCATTGCTGTGAGCAGATCCTTGTGTTCAACCAGTCTGCATTTATCATGCTTCAGTATAGAAGATTTTTCCAGTTATTTCTCTGCATTTTCTTTTTTGCTCCAAGAAAATTATGACAGCATGAGATGCTGCAGTGCTCTCTTTAATTGGTCAATTAAATATGTTAAAGTTGCAGAAAATTCATTAGCTGAATCCATGGCTGACATCCCTAGAGTCTCGGGTCTCCTTCTCTGTCCCAGTTTCATCTCCTGCCTCCAACCCTGCATTCCCATTTCCATCTCCTCCTTCTGTCCTCTGCATTCTCCTTTTGGTGCTACTAATCCCTGCTCACGGGTCAGCAAAACACCCTTCTCAAGGGATGACCTCCTGGTGTTTAGCAGAGGGAGAGCAACCATCTTGATTCGGTCCAACAGAGCATCTTCCCAGCAGCTCCTGCTGGGGTCTCCTCCTTAAACATGTTTTTCTTCATTCTTTCCTAAGCTTTAATGACTGACTTTTCATAATTCTTCCGAAGTAACATTTTCCTGTCTTTTTAGGTGATAGAAGTTTATGACTTGACTAAAGTGAAGTTAAAATATTGGTAAGTGGTTAGTCGCTTCGAGTGACTTGCAGTCCATATTGTGGGCTGCTTGCCTTTCATTTTATACTCTGGAAAACACAAAATGACATCACTGGGTGTGTGTGGGAGAGGCTAGTGCATCGCCCTACGATGGACCTCTTCCCAAGCGGTAGGCAGGCAACACCTAGGCAGTGGATGTAGCGATGTGCTGTTGCCCAGCCCCAACTGGTATTTTTGGCTCTAACTTTTCATTGCTTTTCATGGTTTCATTTTCAGTTTGTTTCATTGTATTTTCAATTTATTTCATTGCATTTGCTGTAAATTACACATTGATGGATATATAACAAATCAGTCCTAGAAAACACAATTTTATAAATTTTCCCAGTAGTGGGTTCCTATCCTGTATGTCACCCAGTGTGACATGCATTCCCCTCTTGACACTAGTGGGTATGTCAGCTAACGCACTGTCTGTGGTTGTTGTAAAGGTAAAATGAGATAATCCTACCAGTTGACCACGGAACCCTCTCTGTTGTTCAGCCCTGTCATAAGAACATGAGAAGAGCCTCCACTGGATCAGGCCAAAGGCCCATCTATAGTCCAGCTTCCTGTATCACACAGCAGTCCACCCATCAGGTACCACATAGGATACCTACATCCAGGTGCCCCCCTCCTGCAACTGGCATTTTGAGGTTGTCCACCTCCACACGCACCCCTCATGTGCAGCATCCTGCGTACTCTAGAGAGAAATTCTGCAAGGAAAGTCCATGTCCCATTTTCCTGCCGTTAAGTGTACTGAACAGTTACTCCCTCCAACTTACTTAACAGTCTTGCTCCTGTTGGGAGAAGGAAAAGGAATCCATATCCCTAAATTGAACATTATTGGTTCACTATGAAATGTATTTTTGAACACTGGGTTAAACCTTCAACACTGGGATAAAACCTGTGCAGCACTTTCCAGTGCATTGAAATTCAAACAGTTTTTGTTTTAGGTAAGAGAAATTTCAGGACAGATAATCTTACATTTACTTATATCTCTTTGTACGCCATGACTTAGGAAGAAGCAGTGAACTAAGTTCAGCAGTGATGGTGATGTCCCTGTTGTAGATCCGTAGTCCCCCTCATTGTTCCCTGGGGAGATGATGCGGTTCTTAGACCAGTTTAATCCCATAATGTAAATATGCCCTTTACTGCTTGTGATTTGCTCATAATATAATATATAATAACATTATATATAGCTGCTATGAGCAGCTATAGCTGAAAATAACATGAAGAGGAAGTTGGCTGTAAAAATGGTTTCATGTCTGACCCTCTCAAATATCTTGGTCTACTCAGCAAAACAAGAACTGAAGCGGAAACTCCCCCCCCCCCCCCCCTGACTAAAAATGTATTGAGTGTCTCTCTTGGCTGCTTTCCAAAATATTTTCATTCAAAAATTCTGCAGGTCATGGTAGCAATGCATATAGGCAGGGAAGTTGGCACGGAGTTCCAGATCACTGAGTAGAATTGGATGGAGCTTCCCGTCGTTTACTCAGGCCCTGGCTCTGTAAATTTGGGGCCTAAAGAGGAAGAAAGAGGAAGCTGGGATTGCCAAGGAATGCTGAAGCAGGGCTGTTTCCTATGCGCGTTTGCTGATTCACAGGTGCTCCTTTTCTTCCTTTTCAGTGGTGTCCATTTTAACTCTCAGGCTATCGCTCCAACCATAGAACAGATTGATCAGTCTTTTGGAGCAACCCATCCAGGAGGTGAGTTGTAGTTCTATGCTCTACTCAATCCTCAGGATACTTTCCTGGGAGTAAGACCTATTGAACACAATGGGGCTTCCTTTTGAGTTGACATGGTTAGGACTGTATACAAAGTCACGGCTTTCTGGTTTTGTCCATACAAAAGTCTCTTTCTGGAGCTGGTTTTTGGGTATAGCTGAGAAAACAGAATGGTTCGCAGTCCTGTAGCCATTTTCCTCATTTTTGTGGTTTCTTGGCCAGTTTCGTAAGTTTGACCAATACCTAATTTTGTTCATAGATTTAACCATTGTATTTGTCCAAACTCCTGCTATGTAACCTGGGTCCTTCCCCTGCTGACTTATATTTGTGCTCTCTATATTTTATTCTTAAGTTGTTTTGATCACATTTGAAAAGGAAAGAGGGCAAATAGTTCTTCAGATAGATAAGCAGCATGCAACTCGCTGTGTTTCCAAGGCCCCTCCGCCCACAAGAAGCCTATGACAGACACTGTTCCTCTTTGCTGCACTTTATAAGTTTTGCAGCCATCTTTGCCACAGTGTCACCATCTTAAATGGGCATCTCCCACTTCTTGGACAGTTGTAGGGACCAGAGCACTGTCCAAAAGTGCAAAACTGTTGCAAATTGGACCCCAATCTTATTAGTTTATACATGTTGCTTCCAATGCTTTTTTATCTAGCACATTGCAAGTGCTCCCTTTATCTTGCCAATTCTTGCTGCCACACAAAGATTTCTGCACATGGATTCTCATTAACTCTTTGGGAATGGGATTAGATCAGGAGCTGCAACGTGGAGGAGAGCATTTTTGGCCTTTAGAGAGGTTGCAAGAGTGGAAGATGCATTGAATGAATGAGTTCTTGGTAGAATTAGCAAGAAAGCAAATGCCATTTGAGGCTGCATTAAAAGGACTGGAGCTTCCAAGTCGCGAGAAGTTCTAGTTCCTCTTTACTCTGCATTGGTGAGACTCACCTTGAGTCCTGTGTTCAGTTCCGGGCTCCTCACTTGAAGAAAGATGCAGCCAAACTGGAGCAAGTCCAGAGGAGAGCGACAAGAACGATCAGTGGGATGGAAGGAAAGCCCTACCAGGAAAGGTTGGGGGAACTTGGGATGTTCAACTTGGAGAAGAGGAGGCTGAGAAGAGACATGATTGCCCTCTTCAGATACCTAAAGGGCTGTCATAGGGAGGAAGGGGCTCATTTGTTCATAGCTGCTTCTGAAAGCAGAACCAGAACCAATGGGTACAAACTGCAAGAGAGGAGATTCCAGTTGGATATCCGGAAAAATTCCTGAGGGTGAGGGTGGTTCGGCAGTGGAAGAGATTGCCAAGGGAGGTGGTGGACTCTCCCTCACTAGGGGTCTTCAAGCAGAGACTCGACGAGCACCTGTCGGGGACGATCTAGGAGGATTTCCTGCTACAGACAGGGGGTTGGACTAGATGACCTACTAGGTCCCTTCCAACTCTTGGATTCTATGATTCTTAAGTGTGATCCAATCCTTTAATAAATTAGCAAATGTTCCTTTTTGGTTTTTGCCCCGTGGCATGTACTGTTCTTACTCCAGTGTCATTTTTGGTCAGACTGGTTTCCTAGGTTTCATATGGGAGGTTCAAAAACTTGCAAAGCACGTTTGACCAGAAATTACCCTGCAGCGAAAGAAATAGGTGCGCACATTGCAGAAATCTAGGAGTTGGCTCAGACTGCCCCCTGCCTCAGTGCAGTGGACCCTCCCCTGTCCCTTTCTCTGGTCTCCTGCCCTCTCATGCCACCAACATTTTAGCTTGTGAAGACAGCTGTGTGTTATCCTAATCCAGAGCCCTTGGCTTCTCAATCACTGTTAAAACAAGATGAATTGGCTCTGAAGTCATCACTAACCAGGTTAAGGTTCTAACCACAGTTTGCAAGCTTCCTACATGGTATGCTCTGGTTAAAAACTAACCATGGTTACATGCATCACAGACAATGCCGGCATCATGGTGCATCAGCATTAAAGTAACCATATGCTCCTGCCTGACCTTCCTCCTCTGGTTAGGCTGAGAATATAGCGTTTGCAGCAGGACTTGTGTTGAACCTTGAAGCCTCATCATTGTTTGGAAGATTTGTATGAGATCATATGTGTCAGTGTTCAGTCCTGCATGCTGATCATGTATGTCCTGATGTAAAGGCAGCAGAGCTGGCGAGGAATGTTTTTGCTGCTATTTTAAGTTCAACAAAAGGTTGCTTTGTGTGCTTTCCGTTTATAATTTGAAAACATCCTTTCTGATCCCATCACCTGCCTTCCTTTTCTTACCTCTTGATTTTTCAATTTGTATTTTAATTGACTGAAAATACATTAAAGCTCCAAGCGTCACGTTTTGCTCTATAGGTATTTGTGCTGAACTTGGCTGATAGTGAGAAAGTTGTGGAAAGAATATACGAGAAATTAAATAGAAATGTAAACATGTGTGTGTTTTTTTTCCAGTGTACAACTCGGCCGAACAACTTTTTCACCTCAATTTCAGAGGACTTTCTTTTTCCTTTCAACTAGACTCATGGACTGAAACTCCAAAGTATGAGGTCAGAAACAGAGACATCTCTAAGCAAAGTCAATACTGTATTGACTGTCATAGGGAGGAAGGGGCTCATTTGTTCTCAGCTGCCTCTGAAAGCAAAACTAGAACCAATGGGTACAAATGGCAAGAAAGGAGTTTCTGGTGGGATATCCAGAAAGAATTCCTGCGGGTGAGGGCTGTTCAGCAGTGGAAGAGATTGCTGAGAGAGGTGGTGGACTCTCCCCCTTGCTAGGGATCTTCAAGCAGAGGCTCAATGAGCACCTGTTGGAGATGCTCGAGGAGGATTTCCTGCTGCAGGCTGGGGGCTGGAATAGATGACCTATGGGGTCTCTTCCAACTCTAGGATTCTAAGAATAACCAGCTTAGAATCCCAGAAAGTAATTTGGCACAAGGCCCTAATCCAGTGGAGCCAAATAAAGCACAAAGCACTTTGCAGCAAGGTGTTTTCAACAAAGAAATAAAGTTTCGTAGAAGTTTGTAAATCATCCAGACCCACCAAATTTCAAGATCTGAGATGCTTATGCTTACAATTGTATTGTCTGATTCAAAGTAATTGTATTGTGTCTCCACAGCCAAACTTTGCCCATGGCCTAGCATCTCTGCAAATTCCCCATGGTGCAACTGTGAAGCGCATGTATATCTACAGTGGAAACAGCCTCCAGGATACCAAGTATGTGTTAAATTGTGCGTTTTAAAAAAATCCAAGCTTTCTTCCCATAATCATACAATTAATTATACTATTTTCATGGTATTATATAATACAAAGTTTTAATATAGTATAAAAGCAGCAGGCCTCCATCAATCTTGAAAGACTATGGTATCGTGCTTGGCGCTGCATACGAAGCACGAAAGCCTGGGTTGGATTGTTATGGAGGAGAGGCTGTTACTCAAGCAGCAAATCCCCCCTCTCCACACCACTGAATTAGTCCAATGGAAAGGCAGAGCCCATACGATTGGATCCAGCTGGCGTCGCAGAGCTGGGCTAATGACAGGAGCTCACCCTGTCTTGTGGGGCCGACCCGGGTCTCGAACCGTGGTCTGCTGGTTAACAGGCACAACGACTTAACCGCTTGCGCCACCCACAGTCCACTAATATAGTATATTCCAACATTTTAGAGGTGGAGCCTTTATAGCCACAAAGGATCCATTCTTAGACTACCACCAATACCCCCTGCAGATTTCAAAAACTGTAGATAATGAAATCTGTGGTCTTTGGCCCCTTAAGTCCTGTAATGGCAACCAGAGCACAGTTTTGGTTCAGGTCTGGCCTGAGCACTTTCTGGTTCAGGTCTGGCCATTGCATTGGGGGGACCTGAGTTGAATCAGATTCACAAATTGGGGTTCACCGGCATTTTGTATTCCAGTATATTCAGTTGTTTTGGTTTTTCACTATTCATTTCCATGCCTAAATATACTAACTATTGTGCATCGGTTGTCAGAAATTGCAAACGGGGAATGAAGGAACTGAATTTGTGAACTCACTTGTCTTATAATTTGGAAAGATAGATTTGTTTGCACTAAATCTATCACCAAGAAGGTTGCTGTAAGTTCTGAATGTTCTGTAGAAACGCGGGTCGGGTCTCAACGCTCTCCATTCTGTGTCCTCTTAACTCTTCAGGGCTCCCCTGATGCCCCTCAGCTGTTTCCTTGGTAATGTGTATGCAGAGAATGTTGACGTACTGAGAGATGGAGCTGGACCCTCAGGTTTACGGCTTCGCTTACTCACTGCAGGTATCGTTACTGACGGGAGCTATTAGTGGTTCTTTTTCCTTTCAAGGCACGATTGCAGTTGTGTCCATTCATAAGTAACACTCATGGCAGAGTAGTTTGAGAGAAGCAAGCATCTTCACTACTTTGAACTAAATTCTACTCTTAACTCTTCTGGACTGGGTGAGGGAACTGACATCCCAGAAATATTTCTCCAGAAGATTCCAGACATTGCAACTTTTACTGGCACAAAACTTGGTTTTCTGTTCAGGGAGTTGGTGGGTCACCCTTAATGTAAAACAACACTGGAGGGACTCCCTGATTGCCTTCCTACATTTTCAGATGCACTTAGAGTAAGGTTTGAAGGCAGAGAAGGTCATCTGGCAGTGCACTTTGATTACACTTATACCATAGTGAAAAGCTTTAGATCTGTAATTTGATCTAATTATATATTAGATATATAATTAAAATATAAATGCATTAGATCGATAAGCTTGTAGTTTGTTTTTTTTCTTTTTGAGAATAGTGAAGAAAGAAAAACAGAGCCCAACGATTTGGCAGTGAAATATCCTGAAACACAGTTAGACGGGGTTAGACATGATGAGAACAAAAGTTTTGTCAAGCCTGTCCTTCAAAAATTTGGGGTAAAAAAATCTTGGTAAATGGGTTCCTCACTCTTCAGACCCTCTTAAACTGTCCTCATTTGATGCTCTTTCCCAGCACGTTCCACTGAGGTCACAGAACGGCAGCATTTCACAATGCAAAGAAAGCAGGAAATCCGAGAAAGGCATCAAAAGCAGTTCTGGGGAGAAATTCCTTTAGTAAGAGACTAGCAAAAAGCATACCCGCGTTGCGGGAGTAAAATTTCCCCATACGACATCACTCCATGGCGCATATTCCTCCCATGCACAACTTCCCCCCATCTGCATCATCCCCCGCCACGCGCATCATCCCCCGCCACGCGCACCTTTCCCCCCGCCACGCGCACCTTTCCCCCCGCCACGCGCACCTTTCCCCCCGCCACGCGCACCTTTCCCCCCCCACACGCAACTTTTCCCCATGCGCAGCATCCTCGCCAGTGCAACTTTTCCCCGAACAACATTCCCACTGCACCAGGCACTGAGCACCGAATTGGCTGGATGTTGTTCAGTCTCCCATGTTAAGTTTAGGACAGAAAGACGTTGCCCCCTTTTCAGCCCCTGAAGGGTTAATTTCTCCAGATGGTTCTTGGGGGGTGTTCAGGAGACAGAAGGAACTCCCAGAATTCCATGCTTCAGGCCCAGCAGTTGGGGCGGAATGTTGCTGAGTCAGCAATTCTCAATGCAAAGTATAGGGAGGAAAACGCGTTGCGCCCCTTTTCACCCCCTTCCGGTTGGAATTTCCGAAAACCGGTTCTTAGTGCACCCCTCCGTCACGGAAGGAATACCCACCCCAATTTTCACGCTTCTAGGCCCACCGGTTTTGGCAGGGCGGTGATGAATCAGTCAGTCAGTGAGTGACTTTTTTATATATATAGATTGGAAGAAGATGGTGTTGGTTTTTCATGACTGGTCCCAGGTTCCCCAGCAAGCTGGACAGCTGAAGGGGATTTGTACCTGGATCTTCCAGGTCTCAGTCTAACTCGCTAACCACTACACTTCGTGGCTCATTCATCCCTTCTGCTGACAAAACAGATACAGTACAGTTTATAAGATAGAGAAAAACTCTATATGGAAGAACAGCAGAGCAGAATCAAGTGTCATGCACTGTTCTGGTAAAGGGAATGCTGTAGTCCAAAGGCCAGCCTAGAACAACCTGGCATTTTCAGAGATCATCATCATCATCAACTTTATTTCTACCCCGCCTTTCTCCCAGAGGAACCCAAGCGCAGTGGTCTAATCATTTGGGTCTAATCATCTCCTGGGGAAGGTATTCACAGATTCCTCCCTCCTTTGCACCCCCATGAGCATTAGAACAAGGCTTTTGATGGAAGAGGAAAGTGTGTGGGCCTAACTCTTTTATTTCCGACAATGTGTTGGGAACTTGTCTTAATCTAATAAAGAATTATTTCACTGAAAAGAATGTGGCCATTTGCCTGGATTCAGATCCCTTCTCAGTCATGAAGCTCCTTTCAGCCTAATTTGCCTTGAAACGACAGTACGTGGATAAATAGGCTGGGGGGGGTCACTGCCTTGCATTCCTTAAAGGAAAACTGGAGTCAGAATCTTTTCTTACGTGGCTGTTTGAAGCTTTTGTAAAAGGCTTATCAGACATATGTCATATTAAGTGGTGTTTTTGCTTTTATTTTGTCATGTCCTACATTTTTCTTTGGTGTCCTACTTTTTGGGAGAGTCTTGTCCCCTTTTTTGGTTATGGCTTATGGTCATCCTGGGGGTGTGTGTGTGGACTGATGTAATAGCTCAAATCTGGGTTCATACGCATTGTAAGGGCAGGAAGACTGACACAGACTAAAGTTAGGCACGTGGGACCTATTTCAGAAAATCTCCAGTGCTTTATTCCAGAAACCCTTTTCTGGAATATACCATATTAGCAGCTTCTCTTACTATTTTCTAGCAAGCTTTTTATGTAGCTGGAGCCTACCTTGGCAGTGCCAGATCTGGGAAAGGTGCTGCCCACAGGAGCTTACTGCCTGTTTCTCTTTCTTCTTCAGGATGCGGCCCTGGAGTATTAGCTGATGCCAAGATGCGGGTATTTGAGCGCTGTGTGTATTTTGGTGATTCGTGCCAAGATGTTCTGAGCACTTTAGGATCTCCTCACAAAGTTTTCTACAAGTCGGAGGACAAGGTTAGAGCATGGAGATTCTTTTTTAATTATCCCACTAACATCTGCTAGTCTCTCCACACTCTCCATTGTCCTCAAATCATGCATGGCACTCCCTAGGAAATGCTGAGCAAGGCCTCTCCAGGACCTCCTGGTGCTGGAAGCCTGTCAAATGTTATTCCCTCCTTTCTCCATGACTTTCTGTGCCAAATACCTCTCCCCTACCTTGGCAATGCATCCTGCCTTCATGGCTCCTCTGGACTCTTCCCTCTGAACTGCACCACCTCAGATTTTGCAGGAGGAGGTTCACGTGGTGGAATGTTTGTCTTTCCCACACAGGAAGTCGCAGGTTAGCGGAAAGGCTGCTCTAGAACTCCTCTCTCCAGTGGCGTTTTCTTATATTTGGAATATTTTCTAACCTTCGGGCACCTGCATTGCCTCTAGTAGTCCAAACAGCTCTTTTGTGAGGGCTAAACCTTGATCTATATCAATCTTGGTTTGTCTCCCACTCTACCATTTCACATGGCCCTACTGGAAGTACACACCACTGGAAGTAACTGGTGGACCAGGAATGAGAGAGGGCCTTGTTCTCCTTGCCACAGGTTGTGATGATGGCATCTAGCCTTACTGCCTTTAAGAAGGTTATGGACAAATTCCTAGAGGAAAGGACCTTCATGGGTTACAAGCCAAGAAGGGAGTGTAGCAGTGGACAACCTCAAAATCAGGGGGGAGCACCTGGATGCAGGTGTCTGATGTGCTCCCTCAAGCATCTGGTGGGCTGCTGTGAGAAACAGGAAGCTGGAGTTGGCATGATCCAGTGGAGGTGGTTCTTATGTTCTCGATTTGCTGGACACAGCTCATCTCTTTCATCTTGGTCTGCTCTCAGGTGGCTGTCATACCAACTGGGAACATGCCAGGTCATTGGCCCCTGAGAGAAGAGGAAAGTATTGATGTGGGCATTCCCTCCCCAAAGTCAAGTAGGAGTTGCTTCCAGGCACAGTACTTCTTAGTTACTTTCTGTGCTGCTCCTGCTGGAGCAACGCAGCATTCTTTGGTGGAGAAACAGTCCTGCTGCTCAGGCCTCAGCAGTCCCCTTTCTGACATTGACACTGGTCCCCAAAGCACTGGCCCCCAAAGCACCATGAGTTAGGAAAGCGTCCTGCTCTCAGACCTCATTCTTTGACCTTGACTTTTTCAGATGAAGATTCACTCCCCCTCACCGCACAAGCAGGTTCCTTCCAAGTGCAACGATTACTTCTTCAACTACTTCACTCTCGGGGTGGTGAGTTGCGAACCTTTTCTCCCTCTGCCTGGCCACGGAGTTCACATTTCCTGGGGAAGAGGTGATTGCCCAGGTGTATGTGATTCCAGAGCTCCCTTGCTGGGCTCTTTGAAATGAGGCCATGTTTGGGTAACACAACAGGAATGCACCTGTCTCTGGGGTCTGTGCCTCACATTCAGTATCTGAGAAATGCTCTTGCTACACAAAAAATGCTCTAGGGAGAGATCAAGGACTGTATTTTACTTGAGAGCCAGTTAAAAGTTCTTGATGGGGTGAATGGGACAAGGTGGAGGAGAGGTGGCTCCACTTAAAAGTAAAGACTGGAAGCTCTCCAGGAGCAAACAGCTTTCCAGAGCTTGTTCCCACAGGTGCACCCAAATTCCAGATATTCCCAGGACTGTCTCCTTTCCACAGATCTCTTTTATCTTTTGCAGGATATCCTTTTTGATGCAAATACTCACAAAGTGAAGAAATTTGTTCTGCACACTAACTACCCCGGTCACTACAACTTCAATATGTGAGTAGGGAAGGGGCCACATTTGCTACACTTTCTCTTGCAGTTGGGGATATGGGTAAGCTGTTGCCCAAAAGGGTTAAACCCGCATGCTCTGGTATCTGCACTGTGAGATTACCCAGTTCCTCAGCCTTCCTAAAATCCCACACTGACCCAGAGCTTCCAGGCTTTTGTCATTGTGAAATGGTCAGACTTCCTATTCTGAGGCTACGTTGTGAGGGAGGATTGTGGGGATCTTGCTCTGCATGTGGGTTTCCTGAAGGTACCTTGTTGACCACTGTAGAAAAGAGGTTCAGAGCTCTGTTCTTGAGTCAGATCTGGGCTGCAGGGAAAGCAGCTCTGTTTCTCGGATGGGTCTGAATCAGGACTGGTCAATGTAACGTATTCATGCTTGTCTCTGTCCTAATAACACTTCCATTTCCGTTGTTTCAGTTACCACCGTTGTGAATTCAAGATTCCACTGGCTGTGAAACGAGGTAAGAAAGACGTGCCTGGATTGAATGGAGGGGATGTGGGGAACCTGCATTTATTTAAAGGCTAAGAACGAATGCATGAAGTGTTTAAAAAGCCAAACACTTATTGTGGCAACCACTGCCATTTTTGAGGAGGAAAGATGCGCATCCCTGGGCAAAATGTGACTGGTCCGTGGCTAGCTCCGCAGTGAAGCCGTGGCCAAGACCGGCCTGGAGTCCAGACATGACATTCTTACCTGGTGTCCTGCACTTTAAGTTCTGTCACCATTTCCACCCTCGTGGAGACACCATTAATAACCAACACCATTAAGGGAAAAAGGCAGTATTTCCTTCCTTACTGAGAAGACCCATCAGATTGTGTTCTCTGCATGATTCTGCCCCTCTCTCAAGTGGCTGCTCACCTCTTTTTGTTTCACACAATATAATTGGTTGATCTTGTCAAGCACTCAAAGGGCATTTCAAAGTCTCTGGGTGTGTGTAGTTCCCTTATTTCCTATTATTGCCCTCCCTCACCAGCCGGGGGGCCAGCCCCTTCTCTGATAGGGTGGCTGTTTTTAACATCATTGAAAATATTTATTCTCCTCATTTGGGCATGTCTTCATTTGTGGAAGGAGGTTTCCTTGCCCTTTATACTCTCAGCACGTCAGCCTTGCTGGTCCCTCCAGGGCTGAGTCAAGCTCTTTTTCCTTTGCTGTCTGATCTCACGCTGGGCAGACTCTATGTACACAGAAGAGACTGGATTCTTTACCTTCTCTTTCAACTTCTTTCTGATGATCTCATCTGAGGGATGTCTCCCTTTGGAAATCAAGGTTTTTGGTGTTCGATTTGCTTGACTGCAGGATGCTCACTATTTCCCAAAAACTCAGTAACATTCACATCCCTACCCAGATCCTGAGTAGCAAATCCAGAGTCGCCTGTCCCCTGCTTGACTCATTACAGCCATTTAGCTTCCAAGAAATCCTGTCTCTTTCATGAGCAGAGCATGAACTGGCCCAGCACATGTTGAGCCTGTTGTCCTTCCAGTGTCTAGAACAGTGATTCCCTCAGCAGACCAGAAAGTGGGTTTGGGAGAACTCTTGTGCACCCGTTTGGATGTGAAGCATATCCGCTTGAACAAAAGTTTGGGGAGCACCAAGATAAAGAGGTCTTTCAAGTGTAGAATTTGTGCGTGTGTGTAAGTAAGGGGGAAGATACAGCACCAGAACAGCTTCAGTCCTCATAGAAGCAGCCATTAAAGCCAGTATTAGAATCCCTCCAAGCCAGAGAGAATGCAAAGAACTTCTTAGGAGCAGGCAAGAAAGGGGTCTGACACCCTTGAGGAAACTTCTTCAGCTGGGGCTGTTTTCTCTGAGCCCCTAGAATGGCACTGAAATTGAAGGAGGGGAGGGGGGAGAAGGAATGAGAAGATGAATTGTAGTCTCTGGAAGGTAATTCTGTTTTCCCCCAACAGATTGCACCGATTCTCAAACAGAAACCTGCACAACCTATAGCAAGGTAAGATGCTGCCAAATTCATGCTTGCCTTGAGCTTCACAGGTTTTCATGCTATTTGGACCTCGTAAATCAAAGGGATGTTTATTTTATATAAGCCTCGGTACAGATTCTGCAATCTAGATAGGAAGGTCCACAAGCCCATAAAAGTCTATGGGCGCAATCCTGTCTGTGTTCTGGGTCAGTCTATGTGGGTTTCAGACTTGTGAAGCATGTTTGCAGCTACTTCTCCTCTTGTTCTAAAACATGTTTGCACCTCCTCTGAAGTAGATGCGAAAGCCCAGAGGCCAGATCCAGCCTCTGTGGCAAGGAAGTCCACACAAGCCAACTCAGCCGACATGGAGGCCTGGAGAAGATGGGCAGGAGGCATTTGAGGCCATGCCATGGCTGAGAACTGTGGGCAGGAGGGAGGGGAAGGTTGGGCTGGGACCTGGAACATGCTGGATCCAAGCCTTGTTCCCTGAAGTCGCCCAGAACCAAGTGGACCAACTGGGGCTGCTGCTGTGTCACCTTCAGTAAGGGGGACAGTTTCCCCTTGGCCCATAGTAGCACCTCAGCAGCCCCAAATGCATGATGAATGCGGTGCAGGCATGTTACCCTGCCTGCTCCAACACAAGTGAGGATTGCGCTGGATGCCACACATTTTGCAAATGTTGAAGTGGACCCAGATTTGCTGGAGTTACACGGCTCATTTTTGGAAATAGGATGGTGTTCATGGACCTTCACGGACTATGAGTAGGGCTGCCATGTTTCACTGATTAATCTACGAGGTTGGTCACTCATAGATTTATCATTTATTTAAAGTTGTCTCTGATGGCAAAAGACTCCATTTATAATTTTTATATGCCTGTAAAGTATGCAGGTGGTGGATGTTCTCTCAAATTTTAAAGGAACCTTAGCCAGATATTGACAGATTAACCTCCCGCAAGGCAGGTCTTATTACTTCATAACGGGCAGCTCAATCCCTTTTAAAAACCGAACTGGAAGGAGCAACTTCTGGAACAGAATTGTGTTCCATTGACCGGATTTTCACAGGGAACGTCACAATTGCAGCTGTGAACTGGTCTTTATTCAAATAAACTAGTCTTTATTTAAGCAGTCCAATTAGTCCTTTATCAAGGTGCTATTTAAATTCTTTCCGAGCCAGACAAAGAATGTATTTGTTAGCCTCTTTTGAGAGGGGAAGTGGTATATTCCCTGAAGACTGGAATTCCACATACTCCACTGTTGAGACCTCCAGGCCAGTTTCTGTCCTCCTCTTATCAACTTAATTGCAATCTGCTGACCCACATGCTGCTGACACATGGAAGGCAGGGGAGCAAAGAGGCCTAAATAAAGAATATCCAAAAGGTCTTTCTTCTTCTAAGACATTCTGATGTGCTTGCAGTGGGATAACATTCAGGAACTCCTTGGACATCCTGTCGAGAAGCCGGTGGTACTTCACAGGTGAGATTCTGCCTGTACGTGTTGCCTGTACGTGTTGTAATGGGTAATCTGCCCATTACAATGAAGGAAGTAGGAGTATTCTAGATTGAACAGCTCTGGATTGAACTGGGGAGTTGCAGTTATGAATCCTCCATATAAGAAACACCCACCAGCAGATGGAGGAGTCTTAGCTCAACAGTTCCTCCTGAGTGCACATTTGTGCATGTACAAGTTACTTTGCAAGGAGGAGGGTTTTTAAATGAGTGATTCCTCCCTTGCAGACTAATGTGGAAGAAGCCAAGAATTATCCTCCTTTACTCTGCCTAATGCATAGTTTGGGTCCTGTGTAATTAATTGGTTGGTTACGTGTGGTTTTCAGAAAGAGATACTCATACTTGCCCATCAGTCACTTTCATGTCACTGGCTTTAGAGCAAAGCCCAGCTTTGCAACTAGAAAAGCAGGTGGAATAGGAAATATGCTTAAACCATGGTTTGCTTCTTGATGATGCAGACCATTTCCATGGTTCTCGAATTCTTAATTTTTGCTGTCTTGTAACACGGAATTGTTACAATGCAAGGTTCCGTACGATGCAAGGTTCAGTTGGAATCGGTTAAAATTATTTGGTTGGGTGGTTAAAATGATCCCTTCTGCTCATGGTAGCTGGCAAATCTGCATTGCAACACTTCATAAGAAGAGCCCTGTTGGATCTTGCCTGTCTAGCCCAGACTCCTGTACTTCACTGTGGCCCACCAAGTGCCTCTGGGACCATGCAAGGCAACCAGATTCCCATGCCCTGTGGCTACTCTCTTGCATCTTACATAGAATCCTAGAGTTGGAAGGGACCTAGTCTAACCCCTTGGTTGGAAGGTCATCTAGTCCAACCCCCTGCCTGCAACAGGAAATCCTCCTAGAGCATCCCCGACAGGCGCTCATCGAGCCTCTTCCAAGATAGGCTTTCCAAGATAGGCTCCCTTTAAAACCTGGATGTTGCAGACAGTTGTTACCTGTAATGGACTTCTCCATAAATTTGTCCAGTCCCTGTCAGGGTCTACACCAGGTGCCATCACAACATCCTGTAGCAAGGAATTCCTTAGATTAATTACAGTACATAAAAAAACTTGGCATCCATCAGTCTTGAAAGACTATGGTATTGTGCTTGACGCTGCATGCGAAGCACAAAGGCCTGGATAGTTTGATATGGAGGAGAGGCTGTTCCCCAAGCAGCAGATCCCCCCTCTCCATGCCACTGAAACAGTCCAGTGGAATGGCAGAGCCTATACAATTGGTTCCAGCTGCATCGCAGAGCTGGGCTAAGGACAGAAGCTCACCCTGTCTTGTGGGGCCGACCTGGGTCTTGAACCCTGGCCTGCTGGTTAACAGGCACAGCGTCTTAACCGCTTGCGCCACCCACAGCCCACTGATTAATTACATTCTAGGCAAAGATATTGCCTTTATCTGTTGTAAGTAGTGTTGTAACTATTCTAGTGGATGTCTTGGTTCTTGTGTCGTGTGAGAGGAAAAAGGATGTCCCTCTGTTCACCCCTAATAATAATTTCAGTTATCCTGGCATCGGTTGGCATTTCCGTCTTGAATTCTCTTTTTCAGATCATCCTCTCCAAACAACACAAACCCATTTGGATCCACATTTTGCTTTGGTCTGCAGCGGATGATCTTTGAGGTTAGTGAAAAACAGCTGCGGCTGGATCAGCCAGAAAACAACTTGCAGATTATTTTTCCTAATTTTTTGTTTTTCTTGTTTTAAAAATGTGAACATTTTGGTGACATCCACTTTGTGGTCTGTGCCGGCACCTGCTTTCCCTCGCCATGCGTCTTTGTGAGAACTGGCTCCGTGTGGTGACTCCGATGCAGGATTTTCCTCATTAGCTATCATCAGGATTTCCTCAAAGTCCATAGTGTGAATTTTGCCTCTGACGTGAACTCAGCGGGAGGCTCTGGACAAGAGACACTCTCCTTAGCCTCCATCTCCCTCAACTTCAATGTGGGGAAAATACTTCCCTTACAGCGTTGTAACAACTGGAGGATAATGCCCATAAATTGCTTTGCACGCTTAGAAAGCATTATGCTAACTCCGAAGAGTACTGATAACGTGTGATGGCCAAACCAGATGAGAAGTTGCAGACCCACAGCTGGATCTCTCATCTCTTGCTTTTTGCAACAAATTGGATTAAGACAGTGGAGGAAGAAGGGCGCTGAACCTTTTCCACTTCATTTTCCCCAGTAATGTTTGTTTTCTCTCTTGCTCTCTCTGCTGGACAGAGAGCTTCAGCAGAGTACTTCACATAGGGAAAAATATAGCTTGTGGGAGGATTAAATCCTGTCCCTGTCAAAGTATCATGGTGTTGGCCCAAATCAGGGGACCCTCATGGCTGCTGTTTCCAAAAATGGAAAGGTGAGAGGTCCTGCCCCAGATCTCCAGCATCTCATGTCCTTTTTGTGGTGGTCCTTTTGAAATAACTCTCCTGAATCCCATAGTTAGTATTAATTGCAGGTTGGAGCAGAGAAGCCGGTAGCACTCAGAGACCAGCAAAAGTAATATCCTAGGCCTGAATCTGAACCTGAAATGAAGCCCCTTGCTCCAGAGCAGTTACGATCACTTTCTGTAAGATAACACTAGAGGGTGGCGTAACTGCGTGGACCGTAACTGCTATGGATTTTGTCCATAGTTAAATGAGAGACAGTAGAAGTAACAGTGCAATACTATTAGGGTCTACTCGGAAGTAAGTTCCATTGAGTTCAGTGGGGCTTCCTCCCAGGAGAGTGCTCTTAGAACGTGCAACTGTGTCTGTCCAGCCATTGTCAAGACACTAGGAGAGTCTTACCCTACAACCCATCGTAATCATGGGAGCATGTAAGATACATTACATGCACCTGTAGTTTCTGCACCACCTAGTGAAAACCTGTGGGAAATTCATATTGCAATCCGGAGCAAATTGTTCTTCTGTCGGAGCAAGGACTCCCTGTAGTTACTCTGGACTGCACCCTTAGTCTCTCTGGGCTCCTGCTGCTTTAGCATGACCTTCCTCTTTTGCAGGTGATGCAGAACAACCACATAGCATCTGTGACTCTGTATGGCCCAGCAAGACCCAGCAGCCAGTTGAAAACATCAGATCTTTCCCAGTGAAGTTGCATCAGCAAATGGATATGCTACACAATGAGTACAGTGTGCCTTGAGTTGCTGCCACTTATGATATGGAAAAGCACGGTATGACGTGGAATCTGCGTGTGTGTGTCTGTGTGCGTGTGTGTTCAGAAACTGTCTCTTGCCACCTGAGCGTACAGAGCAGGATGGGAAAAGCCGTTGACTGTGTGTTACCGGACATGTTACTAGTGGTGCGGGTGATCCATGAGACCCGCCACTGGATTGTCTACTCTCGGTTCCCCTTGTCCTTAATGGTGTGGATCTTAAAGGACTGGTCTGGCTTTCCTGAGCTAGAAGATGGAGCTGACGAAGAAAAGGGGAAAGAAGGCACACAAATGACTGCACCAGTTAGAAGCACAAACTTTCTGAGCCTTGAAGCGTCTTAAAGCAGGTATTGGATTTTAACATTTTTTCCCCTCCAAGTCTGTGTTTGTGTTAATTGTATCAATCCAGTGGTCATATTTTTTAAAAGGTGGAAGTGTGTCTGTATACATGCTCAAAACTTGTGTGTGTGTAAATATATAAAATAAATTACATGGGTATTTCTGTGGCTTAGGACATCAAACCAAATGTGACAAGTATGTATATACACGTCCATGATTTCAGGCACCACACGTCTGCCGAACGCTGAGCGCCAAACAGACAGTTGGTCGTAACATGTTTGCACTACATACCCTTTTGACTTACTTGAGAAAAGAGACGTTAATCTTCGCTGAGAGCATCTGTGGATTGCGGGGAGCTGGAGGGCTTTGCCGGCCGAGTTTTAATTGTTCGCCATGCATACGGCTTATTTATACGGGGGGTGGAAATGATCCCTCCTATTTCTGCACTAATATTTACTTGACATGCTGAAGCAGCTCTTTCTGCCATGCCTGGCTTACTAAATTTGTGTGGGTTTTGTTCAAAGGTACATCGTTTCCAGAAAGGAGAACAAAGCCAAGTAGATTGTTTTTCTTAAGGGTTTTGCTAAAAATATATCTTTCTGAAAAGGGGGAGAAATAAAGAAGTATTCTGTCCTGTGGGCTACAAGCAGTTGCCCTGGAACGCAACTGAAAATTCTCTTCTAAAGCCTGCAGAGAAAGAAAGGCTCGTTGGAAAACCTACGCACAGCTGGAGGGGAAGCCTTTCCCACCCAAGACTCACTGTGGTCTAGAGAAGTGGTGTGGCCTTAATGCAGGATGGGTTTTCCCAGAGGGACTTCCGGGGAATGTGATCCTGGCAGGTGGTGTCTTGGGGACGTAGCAGACATAGCACATTAGAGGGGAAAGGCCTGTGTGTGGCCCCCTCCCTCCCTCCCTCCCTCCCTCTAATTGGTGATCTCTCTTTAATGCCAAATGTTAGCCAAAGAGATCTTTCGTTTCGCTTCCACATTTCTGTACACATCCAGCCGCGCTGCGCAGGCGCCTGAGTCTTCACCCCTCAGCAGACATGATTCAGCTGCTTCCAGTCCGAGGTTCTGCTGCATCTCTGGCCGTCCCAAGCGGAAGGCCTGGCCAGCGTCAGGAGTTCTCAGACAGTTTTATTGTGGGCTCCAAAGAATTGGAATTAGTAACCTTTTTGCAACAATGGAGGGAAGGAGAAAAGAGAAATGTATAATTTTATCCCATTTTTAATATTTTGGTGTAGCGACTTGTGATATACTATAGACAATTTTTGTGAGTTTTACAAATGTATGTACAGATTTTTGTAAATATGAAAACATTTTTGTAATTTAACTCCATGTACAGTGTAATCATGTATAGTTTATCAGTGAATGACGCATAGAAAATTTTAGAGTGTGAACTACAAGTTTTGAATCATGGACCAGTAGCAGGGATAAATGTGGTGTGTGTGCGCTTGTGTGTGTGTTTGAGAGTGTGTGGTCTCTCCTGTTGCCATGTAGTCTTCCTGTATACTGTGACATTCTACACTCTTTGACTTCAAGAAGAAAAAGAAGAAAAAGAAGGAAGCCCCACTGAAAATGTCACGAATAAAGGAAAATGTTCTGGCTCCCCTTTATTCATGGATGTTCCTTCTCTGCCCCGATTGTGCCCCTTCTTGCTATGTTCATTGCTTGCTAAGAAAATGCCCAAATTCTTTTCTAACATGGTTTTTTCACAGCCCTTCTGTAAATTATATGAAATAATGAGCATGTACATGAAAAGGACAAATAAAATGAAACTCAGTTGCTGTGTAAGAACAGTTGCTGGGTGTGTGTATTTTGCAACGACTGGGTAAGTCTTTGGTGATTTTGTTTGCCTTGCTTCTCTGCTCCCGTCCCACGTGGTGTTGGCAGCCGTGCAGTTTGCAGGAGGCAGTCGGTTCACTGGTGTGGCAAGGACTGGGAGGCAGGCAGTGGAGTGGGGCAGAAACAGGAATTGGAAGTTTGATCATTGACCATCCACCTCATCACCTGATTGCAGGGTTTAGGGAGTGGATTGGAAAAGGGTGGGATTCCCCCCAGAGGAGGTCCCCTAAATCAGAGGCCTCCACACTACAGCTTGTGGTGCACCAGCAAATGATCTCCAGGGTGGCACGTAAGTAGCAAAGCTAGAGAGTTCTGCACCTTCACCTCCTATCTTCACAGCCAGTCCTTGCAGAGAATCACACAGAGCAGCAGCTTCTTCCACACACTGCTCCAGAAAGCTCTGCACCCTGATTTCTGGAGGGTCTGGGGCAGGAGAGTGGCTGCCCTGTGCAACTCTTCAAGCATTGACTGAGGATGGAAGGCTGAGGTGCAAAATGATTTCTACTCAGATGACCCAACCCACCCTAATCCTCTTGCTGCTTTCTCAGTACTAACCTACCTTTTTGTATCTTGTGACCACTTCTTTCTCTCACCCACATATGTCCCCTTTGATGACTTTGCTTGAAGATTAGGGTGTTGGAGGCCATGTCAGATGATCAGTAAGCTCCATTTCACACATGCCTGTTGTCACATCAGATGATATTGATTGTCTGCATAAACCCTTCTTTAGGAGGCATAACCCCTTGTAGTCTCTTTGGTCCTCGTCTTCCACCGGAAAGCCTTCTTCACGTGCTTCTTTTGTGTACAAGAGAGCCGGGGGCTGTGGAGAAGATTCCACATGAGCCAGATTTCGGCTACCTTGAGGCTGTGGACCACCATGAGATCTTTGTAAAAACAGGGGTCAAAGGTCTGCAAGTGTGGGGCGGCTGAGGGCTTGGCTATTCCAAAAGTCTTGAATCCTTCATGCAAAATGGGCTTCAGGTTGATTCTTTGTAGGCACATCCCTAAGAAGACATCATCAATGGGGAAAAGCTCTACCTCCCTGCAAGCCTGGGAGAGTTTTTTCATAGTACTGCTAGAAAGTAAGAACCCACCACCACCAGCATAAGCTGGATAGATGCCCAGCCCATACATGGTCTCAGGGATGTAGTATTTGCTGTTGCGGGCTCGAATTGGCTGTGCATTGTAGATGATGTCCCCAACAAAGAGGTCCTTGGAAGGATCCTGCTTCTCAAGGAAGTTGACAATGTTTTCCACGTTGACAAAAACATCGGCATCCCCTTTGAATATGAATTTGGCGGTGGAACAAAACTCATCTGCCCAGCTTAGGAAGTGTATCTCTTTCAAGGTCAAGTTGAAGAAGGTATCAAGGAAGTCCCACAACAAGATGTCCCTGTACATCTGGCTCTCCTGATGAACGAGGGTCTCCCATGCTGGCAGGGAGGTCTTATTCTTGGGCACCCCCAGGAGGAAAACTCTTTGCACCTGCATGCCATTGATGGGGCCTTCCCTTCCCCAAGTTTTCCGGACAATCTCTCGACGGTCAAAGTCCTCCACCCGCGATTTGATGACAATGAGCAGGAAGGGGCCTCCTGGACTCCTCGTGCACTTCTTGGACTGGTTGATGAGAAGGGCAAACTTACGGCTATCTTTGTTTCTCAGGTAATGCTGAAAGTCGAAAATGGGGTGGGTGGAGGGCGGTGGGGGGGTGACTTGGCTCTGCACTTGGCTGTGTTTCACTGCAGAAATAATTCCAGGCCCTGTTGATGTCACTTGTACTTGCAGCTTTTTCTGAAGGAGGAGGGGCCCGGGGAAGAGCCTGGGAGTTGGGGGTGGCTTCCTCGGATCTTGGGCTTTTTCTTTCCTAAGGGACGTGTGGCCCAGCTGGGTGTAGAGCACAGTGCAAAGGGCCGCCACCAAGATGAGTGTGCAGATGGCATCAGCTTTGAGTTGAACTCTCATGGTTTCCACGAACGTCCCAGAATTGTCAGGTGTTACGGCAGGGGAATCGGCTGCCAGCTGTGCCCATCTGCAAGCGGAGAAATCACAACATTGCAGGGTACAGTTTCCAGCAGCCTTTGTTTGATGTATGAATAGCTCTCCATTTTAAAGTTAGGCAGTGAATAGATGTTACTAGCAAGCAGTTATTAGTTATCATCCAGGTATGTGATATGATACATACTGTACACCCAACCGTCAGCTACAACCCCAGCTGAGGTGGCACAGAAGAGTGTGGAACCTCATGCAGAAGTTTCAAAAGGAGGCTCAGGGTCCAGTGGGGAGTCCTGATTTTCTGGGTTCAGCCTGTACCATTTGAACAGTAGCAAAGCCTGGGATCCTAAATGAGCATCTCCCCAGCCAGAGATTGGTGTGGCCAAGCCTCCTGCCAAGCCTCTCCGACCCCTCAAGGTAGGAGAACAGCTATTCCCTTGCCCTGTGGTGCTAGTGCACATGGATCTACTCTGATCTGCACCAGCAAAGCCACCGATGCAGATTTGAATAGCACAAGTCAGGCTTTTGTGCTTGGGAGAGGGGATAGGATCCAGGGGTAGAGGTTGCTGCCATCCTCACCCCCTCCTGGGCCTGTACCTTCCCCACACTGCCCCTCACACAGACGTTCACTCTTAAGGGGTGAGCATTTCTTGTACCAGCTCGACTTTTTGTTGAAAAGCAGTAGTTAAGTGTTAACAGAATACTGCTCGTGCTCCTATTGAGTTGGATGCACGTGTTCCTTGCACATGTCAGGAGGTGTCACGGAGCACAGATTTTTACAGTCAAATTGCTTTTGTGTATTGTTGCCACAAAGCCTGTGGACAAAATTGGGCTTATTAGGAACATGGCCTTCAATCTGGTCTCTGTGAACTTATTTTTATACTGCCCTCCCTCCAAGGGGAACAAGGTGAGGAACATGATTCTCTTCCTTCCTCTTGTCCTCACAACAATCCTGTGAGGCAGTTGAGGCTGAGCAAGAGTCATCCCAGGGGCTTTATAGCTCAGTGGTGACTGGAAGCTGGACCTTCCGGGTCAGTCCAACTCCAGCCCAGTCTGTCCCTGTGCAGTTTTTTCACTGAGCCAGCACTTGAGTGCTCGTCGCTACTGCTGCTCAGAAGAGTTGCTGTTCTGCACCTCCTCCCAATGAGGTAACTGTATAGCCTGGAGGGGAATCCTGTCCCATAAAGAAGGTGAAGGCTGGAGCAAGTGCCCAACATGGGGCCCTGCAGTCAGGCGCAGCCTCCAGAAGCCATGGATCCAACCCCTGCTAGATTGGACTCCCCACTACAAAGGGGCTTTCCTTGTATCTTTAAATCATTACCAAGGTTTGCACATTTCTCTCCTCTGTCATTTGCAGCCAGTGAGCTTCACTGTAGGGACAGGTTGCTTATACCTGACCATGACCTGGTTAATGATGTCACCTGAAAGCTTCAGGCGTTTGACCCCGTGGTATAGAGAGCAGTGACCTTCAACCCTTTTGTGCCACAACCCCAATATATAAATGGATCATGAGACTGCTCCTGTCCCCCTCCCAGGACCCCCATCTGCCCTCTTCCTGCCCCCAGCACTGTTTACTGCAACCAAATATTCATACTAGAGCAGAAAAAGCAACTCTATAGCCTGGCACTAGTGCAGTTAATGAGATATTGGGCAGAATTGGACACAAACCTCTTCTACCTAGAGTTGGAAGGCACCCAGGAGGTCATCTAGTCCAACCCCCTGCCTGCAGCAGGAAATTCTCCTAGAGCATCTCCGACAGGTGCTCGTTGAGCATCTGCTTGAAGACTCCCAGAGAGGGAGAGTCCACCACCTCCCTTGGCAATCTCTTCCACCGCCAAACAGCCCTCACCCTTAGGAACTTTGTCCTGATAGCCAACCGGAATCTCCTTTCTTGCAATTTGTCCCCATTGATTCTAGTTCTGCTTTCAGAAGCAGCTATGAACAAATGAGCCCCTTCCTCCCTATGATGGCCCTTCAGGTATCTGAAGAGGGCAATCAGGTCTCCTCTCAGCCTCCTCTTCTCCAGGCTGAACATCCCAAGTTCCCCCAACCTTTCCTGGTAGGGCTTCCCTTCCATCCCACTGATCCTTCTTGTCTCTCCTCTGGACTTGCTCCAGTTTGGCTGCATCTTTCTTCAAGTGAGGAGCCCAGAACTGAACACAGGACTCCAGGTGAGTCTCACCAATGCAGAATAAAGAGGAACTAGAACTTCTTGCGACTTGGAAGCTCCAGTCCTCTTAATGCAGCCTCAAATGGCATTTGCCTTCTAATTATACCCCTCCTTCTACCTGAGGGGTATAAATAGAACTATAGGCCTTTCCCTGGTGGTGCCCTCCTCTGGAGGTCTTCAAACTTACAAGTGAGGCTTTGCAACCCCACTGAAATCCCTACCTCAAAGTTGAAGATCTCTGGTCTAAAGGGCTAGACTAGATCTGATGGGCTTAAGTGGAGGAGGGTGGGTTTTAATTCATGATTAGAGAAACATCTAACTGGTCAGCTGAGTTTGGTGGCCTGGCTAGAATTGCCTTCAGTTGGAGGTTTCAAACTACCTCCTAGGGATGCTGTGCTCAAGCCGGGGATTGAACCTGATGGTGGTACGGCCCTCTTCACCTTTGTGATTCAGTCACACCCAGAGAGGCAGGCTCTGCACTGAAGAGGATCCTGGAAAGATCCTCTCTATTCCCACATCCAAACAATCTGGTGAGAAAGATCTGGCTCATGGGGCCACCTCCTGAAACAGACTCGGGCGAGGTCTGGCTCCAATTAACGCCTACCTCATTGCTTGCAGTTCTCTGCTTTTTATTTCAGGGGCCAGACCCTGAATGCTGAACACAAGGTTGGCCTGAAATCCTGGCTCTTTTCTTGGTTTTGGCTCAGATGACGGGAGCAGCTTTCAGGCAAGACAGAAAGAGAGCTGAACTTTTCATGATTTTTGCCTTGGAGACCAGTCCAGCTCCAGAACTATGTGTCGGAGCCCAGAACCCACTTGCTGCCACTTAACGAGTCTTTGAAAAGCCCTGCAAGAGACACGGAGCAAGACCTTCCAGAACTTCTCCAGCAGAAGCACTGATATCATCGGGGCAATCGGGTTTGGGCTTTGAAATGTTCTTTGAGGAAGGAGCTGAGCAGCAAAGAAGCATCAGGCTCAGCATGAGGCAAGCTAAGAAATTTGCCTGGGAGCACCTGCTCAGGTCTAGGGCTGGGCCATCCTTCCCAGCACCTGCTGGAGAGGATGCTGCTTCGCTTGTGTTGCATTAAGGCCAGTCATAAGCAACATCACCTGGGAGGAAGCTCTGTTGGACACAGTGACACTTCAGTGCAAACAGGCAGGGCTTCGAGTAGACCTTTCATAGCCAGCTGGGATTTTTTTTGTTTCCTTTTTTACACATTCATGTTAAACTACTAGACACTGGAAGAGTGTATTAAGACTTGAAGTTTTGTAAGTTTCATTTTCAAATTTTTGTAAGTGGGGAAAAGAAGGAGGAAAAGAGGACACCCCCATCAGCCACTAGCCCCATCCCATGCATGTGTGACCTTGATCTCAATAACTGCATTGCGACCTGATCCCAGGTTATTGCAGTCTTGCTGGGCTGGTCGTCTAGTATTGATGGGCTGTGTGGTCTGGGCGATCAGGAGCCACTTTTGCCACTGTATCACATGAGGCCTCAGTGTGAAAAAGGCAGCCAAGGCAGCCTCCTCTTTCATTATGTTTCCGAGTACAGAATTGTTCTGTGAATGGCCTTGGGAGACACAGTGATGTGAACGGCAGAGAGAGTAGTAATTCTATAATTAAAAATTGCATTTGCACCTTAACACGTGTGTACCTACAATGCAGTGTACAGCTTGCCATGTGCTTTGCTGCAGCTCCTAACAAGGGCTGAGATTACAGTGAAGACTTTTTCCTAAGGAAAACCTGCCGCCTCGAACGCAGCCAGCCTGTCTATGGGAAAAGTTACGGGTTTCTTGTCGAGGTGATGCTCGCCTGGAAAATTTCTGGCCTCTGGAATTTTTCCACAAAGAAAAGGCCACATCTCTGTGTGCTGAAAGCAAGTGTTGCTTTGCTGCAGGTAACAGACCTTTGCAGGGAAAAGCACCAGCAAAACCAGAGAGAGGCTCCATTTAGGTCCTTGGCACGTTGAAGTCCCTGAACCAGCCCCCGCCTGCCCGCCGTCCAGTGAAGATCTGGCACTGGTGGCAAGGCAGCCTCCTGATCCCCAACGTGCCTGTATAACACGCTCCCCAATCAAACCGACGCTATATTACTTACATCCAATGCAAACGCGTCAACGCCACATCCTCGGTAAAGCTTCAGCACGGGACTGCCAAGCAGGCACATCTGGAAACACTCAGTTCTGGCATCCTCAGCTTCCCACAGACAGCCCAGGAAATCCTTGCTGGTTTCAGCAAAAGATGCCTCCCATTGCACTGTCAGAAGAAACTGCTTCCGTGCAGAGGGTCTCAGGCCCACTTCCTTCCCCCCATCCCTGCTCCGAGAAAGCCTGTCTTTGGGGCTCTCCTTCCTGCATGATTTCCTTCCAGCTCTGGTCCGGAGTTGAGGAAAGGCACCCAGCTGGCCTCCAAGCACCGACCACGTGGCCTGGCAGATGTTTTACCCTGAAGGAGCAGTTTGCTTGCCAGGCCCAGGTTTGCCAGCAGCAAAAGGGGGCTGGCTGTGCAGGCATGTCATGCAATGAACTGAGTGCAGGACGGAGAGCGTCATGTTGCTTCCAAAAAACAACCAGCCAGTAATAAAGTTAGCTCCTTGTAAAAGACTAAATGAATCAGGCTGTAAATTGTCCGTCCAAGAAGCCAACTTCCAGCTGACGTCTGCTCTGCTCTGCGTAGTCATCGCCAGCACATTTGCCCTTTTTTGGAAAAGGTTTTGTGGGCTTTGCCTCCAAACATCTCAGTCCCCTTCGGACTTTAGCCAGAGCTCCAAGGAGCTGCTAAGCCCTGGGATAAGTTTCTGCCACAGCTTCGCTCTGTGGCTGGAGGAGGGACACAGCCTCAGTCTTCCTCATCTGCAGGATGGGAACATCCTGCTTCCCTCTGAAAACACACCAAGTAGTGGGACAACCTGGTGCTTTTTTAACTGTTTAGAGAAGTGGTACCTCAACTCTGCATTGGGATAGACTGGGCATGGGGGGCATAATTCTCTCCCACAAAACTGGGACAAGATCCCATCAAACTTGCCAGGATGTGAGTACACCCCCTGAAAAGCAGGACTGTCCCAGTGTTGGGGGACATATGGCAACCCTACCTAGTAGGCAGTCATGGGCTGCCCTGGCAGAGCAACTGCTCCCTCTGCCAAACAGCTGTCAAAGGCTAGAGCTCCACAGGCAAAAACCATGTGCTGAGGGAATTGGCCAGCTCCCTTCCCTCCACTGGAAACCAACTGCCCGGGACTGAGACTTGGATCTGGCTTAACTGCTGCCTCCTCCCTGACCAAGTTATTAGGGAACAGAAGAACAAAGTTGTTGATCTACTAAAATATGCATCTTGTCCCTATTAAAGCCACAGTGCAGCAAACATCACATCAACCTTTCGAAAGGTTAAGAGGGGAACCTGGGAAACTGTAGGCCGGTCAATCTAACGTTGATTCCGGGTAAGATGATGGCGTCTCATCTACGTATATAATACTGAAAAGTCACTGACTCACTCACTCACCAATGCCCATCCAAAACCACCAGGCCTAGAAGCATGAAATTTGGGGTGGGTGTTCCTTCTGTGATGGAGGGATCCACTAAGAACCAGTTTTTAGAAATGCCAACAGGAAGGGGGTAAAAAGGGACACAGCGCATTTTCCTCCCTATAATTTACACTGAAGAATCCCTGACTGAGGGATGCTCTGCCCCAACTCCCAGCCCTAGAAGCATGAAATTTGGGGAAGGTGTTCCTTCTGTGACATCAATATCCACCAAGAACCAATTTCTAGACATTTAACCTGGGGGAGGATGAGTATGGGGGATATGTGTCCGTGAATGTGTTCTCCAAAATGTATCACTGGGTTCCAGCTTGGACGTATTTCCTCCCCAGCCAGTCCAGACCCCCGATCAGGCCAAACCTTTCAGCGGAGTGAGAGCAGCCCAGACCCTTTTGACAGACTCCCGAGAGGGACCTCCAATAAAGACGCCATTCATTCCTTCTCTGCCGAGTGTATTTATTTGGCTTTGCAATTTTGGCAGAGGCCTTTTCATTAAAAAGCATGGAGTTGGAAAAGCTGCACTTCTGATCAGTGTTGCAGTGCAAAACGAAGGTCAAGAAGGAGGCTTTTGTCGTGTTAAGTGATCCCTGCCTGGTAGCAGCAAAATCTATGCAGTTGCCTTTGATTTGGCTCTTCTGTGCAACTGTACCTCAAGGGCCCTTCCAGAATGGAGACAGGCAGAAAGAGAACACATCTTGGGAAGAACGGCTGTCCTTCTTCATTCTGAGGCTTCCTTTTGTGAGCACACCTGCCTGCACATGGTGGGGCACTCTTGCTGAAGCTGCTGAGAATGCCCCAGGACACCACATGGAGCACCACAACAAAAAATGAGAGTCACTTTCCCTGTTGTGAGCAGGGATTGGATGGCCTCGGCCTGCAGGTGGTGGTCTGACGGCTCCTTTCCCTGAGTACAGCTGCTCTTTTGTTCTTTTTGGAAGTTGCCACCTTGAACTTTGGGAAAGTAGCATCAAAGTGTCAGAGCTTCATGTCAAACATTCATTTTTAACAGGCAGAAACTTTTTCCTGAGAAGTTTATCTCTGACAAAAACATTTGCTCGTTGACATGACTTGGGTGGGCTTCCAGGGAGAATTTTACACCAGTCACCAAAGACCTAAGTGAAGGTTCCACTGATGTGATGGGAAAGTGGAAACATCCCTCTTTCTTACCCAGTGTAGCAGCCTGGCGTGTGGGGTCAGTCGGCCAGAGAGAAGGAATTTAAAACCACCTGAGCTATGGGTATCACTGGGGATTTAGAAGGTACCTGCTGAGATAAGGGTGGCCACCTGGGCTCATGCCAGCTCCGAGGCCAGGCTGATCCTAAACTCTGAACACCTCACGCAGCTCAGATAAGGGCATGAGACCAGTGAAGTATGAAATCATTAACAGCTTTAGCAATGCTGCTGGTCTGAGAACATCCTCAGTTCTGATGAGTGAAGCTGCAGAGATGCTCCTGTCCAAACAGGACTCTGAGCCTGATGGTGTGTGTGGAAGGAGAAGAGTCCAGAAAGTTAGCTTGAGATCCTGTCTGTCTGCAGTCTAATGCTCTGGCCTTAGTTCTTGTCACTTTATGCCTTTTAAATAAAACTTTCTCTCTCTGATTTGAGAGTGGCTGACAAGATTCTTTTTTCCCTCTGCCAGAAGAAACTCAGAAGGAAGCCTGGCTGGTGCTACCACTTTGACACCTTCCATTTGCAGGGGCCTCCTAAGGCCTGCCTTCAGGGAAGGGACTCACCTGCAATTCTCTGGAAGGGATTAGTGGATAAGGACCCCGGCTGGGGGTCAGCGGCAGAGCCAAGTTAAGGCTGGACTCCATCTAAGCCAGGGGTTGGGTCTCCTTTTCCCCTTAACCCACAAACTGTGGGGCTAGGGTTGTCCTGCAGCGTGTGACAGAGGCGCTTGCTTCTTGTGATGTAAGACAGGATTATAGCCCAAGTCTTACTGAATACAATGGGCTTACTTCTGAGTAAGATAAATACTACCATTTTCAAACAACCCTTCCCATTTGATTTCCATCAGATGTCACTGTATGAGTGTGACTGTGCAAATTCTAGGGACAATACAGTCATGAAAATTGATACCTCAGAAACTGAGGTACCAACGCTAGAAACTTCAGGGAGGGCAGCACCAGAGAAGGCAAACCACAAAAAGTTATCCAGTGGAGAACTTACTAACAATTCCTGATGGTGAGCGTGGTTCAGCAGTGGAAGAGATTGCCAAGGGAGGTGGTGGACTCTCCCTCTCTGGGGATCTTCAAGCAGAGGCTCCACCAGCACCTGCCAGAGATGGTCTAGGAGGATTTCCTGCTACAGGTAGGGGGTTGGATGACTTACTGGGTCCCTTCCAACTCTAGGATTCTCTGATTCTCATTGGAGTCAAAACTGCACATGCATTTTTGAGCCCAATGACTGCAGCATCCCTTGGTGATAGTTGTACAAATCACAGGCTGCAACACAACAGCCTGCAGGAAGGCTTCCCAGCAGCTCAGAGTCCTTTCCTGAAGCCTCAGGCAAGGCCATGTAGGTGGCTCCATCTCTGGATGACTTGCAGCCAAAGGTGTGAATGGACTTGGTTGGCAAATGGATCAGTGAGCTGACCCCAGGCAATTTGGAAGTTCCATCTTGAGGCTCATTCTCTGGCACGTCAATGCTTGATGTTCCTGAGTCTGGGTGATGCTTCCACCTTCCATCCACCTTTCAGCTCTGAAGCAGGATATGGCCATCCACAAGCTCTGTTGGGTTCTCCACAGGTCCTGGGGAATGGAGTTACTAAACTGAGTAAGGCACACAGGAGTGTTCAATGTGAACTGCAATGTGTACTGCAGCCAGTAGTCTGACACTGAGGATTTTTTCTCCTACGAGCTGTTCTCATTTTGGTGGAACCCCACAAGTTCCTCAGCTAAGCTGATAAGGCTGTTCTCCTCCAAGGCAGCAACCAGTCTTTGTAAAGTTGCCTTCTTGCCCTCCGAGTCGATAAACCGGCGCAGCAACTGGTATGCTTGTTCGTACAGGCCCTCCCGTTCATACTCAATGGCCAAGTTGTCGATGGCAGGATCCCGAAGGGCCCGACAGGTCACCTGCAGAGACCGGCCCACCTGCTTCCACTTCTTTGAAACGAGTTTGGCAAACTTCTGATGGTCTTCAGGGGTGATTCTTCTGTTGGCTTCAAAAGGTAACAGAAAGGGCAAGAGAGTTCAGTGTCATTGGAGCAGCAGAGCTTGCATTATACAGTATATAGGATGGGGACAGCAGAGCTTCAGGGCTGAGCTAGCTCTCAAAACTTCACTGGATATTTTCCCCAAGAAAATATCCAAAGCCTACTAAAGCCTCTAGCTCATCAGTAAGACTCTAGTCCAGGAGGTCCTGCCAAGAAAGCATGTGCCTGGCTTCCTCTGGCTGGAGGACCCATCATGGCAGGTGTTACTGAGAACAACATGTTTCCTTGGCTTCTCCACCTGAGAAGCAGCACAGCAATAGCAGCAGCAGCAGCAGCGATCGCCTAAGGTGTGCTATGGAATATCCCAAGAGGAGAGGACAAAACCCACCTGGAATTATCTCCTTGGTGGGGGCTGCCCTGGCTGTATCTGCAAAGGGTGGAGAGGGCATACAGTCCTGATTCCTACAGTCCTGGTGAGCATGGGGGTTACAAGCTGGGGGTGTGGAGCCTGCTCCCTTCTTAGGATATTGCATCTGGAGCCAATGGGGTGGTGGGAGGGTAAGGGCCTTTTTTGTTATGGCACCATTTTTCTTTCATCAGTTCCCAGAATATCTGAGAATAGCCCCTCTTTATATGGTTCGTGGAGGGGGCTTTCACTCTTGAGAAACGAGGAAGAACCTCCTAAGGACCCTTTTTGCCCTTGCTTTTAAACCATTGTTTCTATGCTGTTGCTATGTTTATAATTTTATCTATGATAAAATAGATAAAATTATCTATATAGATAATATAGATAAAATTATCTATAATTTTATCATTGAACTTGTAATTTTAAATTGCTTTAAATTGTTTTTATTTGTATATTTTTATTTTTATGATTGTACTTTCATTTCCAGTTGTATTCAACTTTGAACTTAGAAAAGGTGACGTTTGCTTGGAAAGTTCTCAAAATCCTGGCTCGACACTGTGGTGTTCGTTCATCTCTGGTTTATGGGTGCATCTAGTTTGGCCCCCCGTGTTTGTGCTCTGTGCTGTTGTGTGCAGTCAAAAAGATGCAGTTGTGAGCAAGGAGAGCAAGTTGTGCTCCTTGAGGTGCCATTCAGGAACGCATTTGTTAAGCTACTTGCTTTTCATGCAGATATAAAGCATTATGGACCAGACCTCTTTCTTGGCACCTGTTTCTCTCCCTTGGCACTCACCAAACTGTTGCCCCTGGAAAGTGAAGGTGTCCGCTGCTGGCACAGCATTTGACACCTGCAAAGCAGTGCAGGGTGGGGGCAAAGAGTTGGCCAAGGGATGCTTGCTGTCAGAGCTGCTTTCTTGATAAAAATTCAGGCTCTGAAGGGTCTCTTCCAGCTCTGTAATTTCTTCGTCCCTGAGACGGTTAGGCTGAAACACACAGCAGTACATTATCCTTCATTATTTCCCAAAGGAAGTGTTTCCCATTAACTTCCAACTCACCTCCTTCCCTGCACAAAAGAGCAGCATCCCAAATACTTGCCTGGGAATAGCTCCCATTGCACGCAGTGCGACTCACTTTTGAGGAAAAAGATCGATGAGGGGTGTCCAAACCCTGACCCAGGGGATCAGATGTGGCCCGTGGTGAGCCTCAGGGCAGCCCACAGCAAGACCCTACATCTGGCGGTTGGACAAACCTTGTAATCCTCTGTATCGGTCTCTAATACGCTCTTATATGTAAATTTATGTAAACTGATTCAAATTTGAAATATAATTCATTTTTCTGGCCCCCAACATATTGTCAGAGAGATGATGTGGTTTTCCTATCAATAGTGTGGACACCCCTGAGATGGAGGAACTGAGCATTTTGGTTGCTGTTAATGAAAGCAGTATATAAATATTCCCATCATCACCGTAATTAATAGTACCTTTTTGTCAGATCAAATTTTCAGAAGTTCAGTGGCGCCTCACGTAACAAATGCCTCATGTAAAGTATGTGTCATGTAACAAACAAAAATTTCTCTAGGATTCTGCTTCACATAACAAGCTGTGCTTCACGTAACAAACACACTCGTTGGCAGTTGGGGCAGACATGCTGGCCGGCAGCCCCTTTAAAAAGCATCAGGGCTGCCTATTGTGCCTGCCCATAGCGAAAGCAACACTTGCGCGCTGTTCCTCCTGTGGCCGGAGGGAGAGAAGAGCAGTGGAGAAGAGGAAGCAGCTCAGGGTAGCCAGAAGGGAGCAGGGCAGAGAGAGGAGAAAGGATGGAGAGAAGGAGAAAGTGGGGAGACACTTGGAAGGTGTCTTGGATTGCAGCCTCCTAACCAGGTCTACCCAGAAGTAAGTCCCACTGTGTTAAATGGGGCTTACTCCCAAGAAAGTGTCTTTAGGATTTCAGCCTAAGTAGACTTCATAGGATCCTGCACATTGAAAGCATGTTTTGAATTCAATTCCAGTGTTTTGTCATCATTTTTACATCCAGTTCATATTTTTATATGAATATTTTGGGGGTTGTGGAACCAATCGTCTGAGTTTCCATGATTTCCTATGGGAAAATCCGCTTCACGTAAAGAATGTTTCACGTAACAAACACACCTCGGGAATGAATTAAATTTGTTACATGAGGCGCCACTGTGCTCCGAGGAGGCTGAAATTTAAGAAGTGTTAAAATCATGCAACATAAATTGTGCACAATAAAATAAGTCTTGCACGAAACAAAATCTTGCACAATAAATAAACTTTTCTGGATATTCTGCGTCTTGGACTCAGCCTTTGTCTTCTGCTTTTGCTGAACTGGGCTGTCTGGACACCCACCCTTCGCTTGTGGACCCCCCCCCCCCCCACCAAGCCTTGTGACTGAGTTACTTTGCAAGAGTATATTTTATCAGCCTCTGTTGTCACCTTTTCCCGGAAGATGCATTCCAGGCACCGCTCCTCCTCCCAAATCACGGAGTCCAGCTTCTGGGCGCCTGCCTTCAGCTCCAGCTGGACAGGGACCGCATCGGACGTGGCCAAGGAGGCCCGGAGATGCTTCTGGAGAGCCTCCTGGAGAGCTCCTTGCCGGTAGCTGTGCAGGAACTGCTGACACTTCTCCTGCCTGCAGAACTTCAGCTGGACGATCAGGTGGGGGTCGCTGCAGTGAACCTTCAGCATGTCCACCCCGTGGAGGCTACCTGTGGAGTCTGGAGAAAAGTCAAGGCCTGGCCTGAGGACGGTGTCTGTGCCCGGAAGAGGGTGACGTCCAGGACGGCCTGACCGTGACGTCTGAGGCCAGGCCGGAGCTGCCACTGCCGCAGGTCAAGCACTGCCGGGCAGCGGAGGGACACTTACCTGCCAAGGCCAGCTTGAGTGCCCTGAAGACGCGGGGCTTCTGCTGGGGGTCCTGGTAGAGCAGCGGCAGCGGCACCTTCTCGGAGGCGTCCTGGACGAACAGGTAGGCGCTCCCCACCCAGGCGTCCCCCATCGCTCCGCTCGGCCTCCTGCAAGAGAAGAGGACTCTGGGCGGGAGCTGCAGCGGAGCCCCTGCGACCCCCACGTCCCCCCAGGACCCCTTCTGAGAACGACACTCTCAACGTCACGTCTCCACCCAGCGACGTCACTGTGTCTACTCGGAAGTAAGTCCCATTGTGTTCAATGAGGCTTACTCCCAGGAAAGCATGGGCTCCTTGCGGCCCAAGTGCCCCGTTCCAAGATGGCGGCTACCAGGGTCCAAGATGGCGGCGCACAGACCTTCTTGTGACCCCCTGAAGAGGGAGGCACGACCCCCACTTTGACAACCACTGTGGGGTGCTGTGGAGGCAGGAGGGGCTGCCTCGGGGGGCTCCTGCACTGCTGGGCCTGAGGGGGGGCTGGGTGGAGGCCCACCGCGGAGGGGCTGCACCTGAGGCAGGGGCTCCCTCCTTCCCTCCCCCTCAGGCCTCCGCCTCACCTTCCCTTCCCGCCGCCTTCCGGCTTCCGAGGTGGGCCAGGCCAGGCCTGCCCGGGGAGGGACGCGGAGGCGGGCGGGAGGCGGAGGAGAGGCCGGAGCAGCGCCGCCCGAGTCCCGCCCAAGCCAGGCTCCTCCGCGTCAAGGGCTGGTGGCGTAGCTGGGGGGGGGGCGCAGCTCTCGGTCTGAGGGGCGTTCAAGGGGTCCCTCCGCCTGGAGCCAGTCAGGGGTGGGGGGCAGTGGCGTAGCTGGAGGGGGCAGCGTGGGGAGCCTCCCCTTCGGAGCCAGGCAGAGGTGTAGGCAGGGGGTGGAGGGGTCACCTAAGCCCCTCCTGGCCTGGCTTCGAAGGGGAGGGGTCCCTTCCACGGCCCCTCCAAGACTGACCCTGCGCCTGCCCCTGGCCTGGCTGCCCCTCCAGCTGTGCCACCAGCTCCCTCCAGTGTCCTCGGCCATCCTTTGGGCCCACTGTGTTCCCTCAGACGCCCCACCTTCGGGCCCTTTCAAGGTGGGGTGACTGGAGGCTGCTGCAGGAAGAACAGGCCCTCTCCAGAGCCCATGGCAGGTGCCTCTTCCCCTCTCAGGTGGAAGACTGAGGCTGGGAGCCGCCTCTCTGGACCACCTTGGATGGCGGGAGGGGAGCCAGGCTGTCCAGAAGTGCAACCCCCCAGCCCTCCAGGACCAGCCCTGCCTGGCCGCCCTCAGTGCCCTCTCAGGGGCTTCCTTCTCCAGCCGCCCTTGAGGCTCCACTGGCGGGTCAGGAGCTGCCCCACCAGCCCTTGGCACAGAACAGACTCTGCCCAAGCTCCATCCCTGTCTGTTTCCTGCAGGACTTTTACAAGGTGGGGAGTGGCAGGAATGGGGAGGCCAAGCAAACAAAGGCTCAAGACTTCCTTCTGGGGAAACCCCTTGAAAACCCTTCTGCGGCTGAAGGCAGCCAGAGTCTTCCCTTCGTTTTGGGAGCGGAAGCAGAAGCCGCCTGCCTGGCCCTCCTCCTCCTCCCTGGCAGTGCTGCGTGACTGGCAGGCCCCAGAGGAACAGCAGCCTCAGGCTCAGCTGGGAAGACCAGAGCCTGGCATCCCCTGGTGAGTTCAGCGCATGAAATTCTCTTCCAGGTGCGCAGGGGCTGCCTCCCAGCCGGCCCAGAATAACACTGCCTTGCTGCTCTGGAACTTGCGGGTCAGCCGACTGCCGCGTCTGCCAGGGAGCGGCAGGCCCGCCTCGCGTTGTTTTGAGGGCACACAAGTTGCTGGGGGGTGGATGTTGCTGCATCACTCACTGCTTCGGTGGGAGTTGGTCGGAACTGTCTGCTGTGTCACTCCAAAGCCTGCACATCAGCAGCTTTGGGACTGATTGACGTCCCAGTCCTAGCCAGCTTTCCAGCACCGACATGCACTGCAGTCAGTGGAGAGGCCGCCACAGAGGCCTCCGCAAGGCAAGTAAATGGGGCTGCATCAGAACTGGAAAGTTGGAGAGCATCGGGCCCGTCAGCGTCTCCCTGTTGAAATTCATTCTGTTGGTTACAGCCCAGGATTCCAGTTTATCCGGATCCTCCTGGAGGTTTCTCCTTCTTCTCTTGTGTTTGCTACTCCTCCCAGCTTGGTGTCATCTGCAAATTTGATCAGGCTCCCCCGTATCCCTTCCTCCAAGTCACTGATGAAAATGTTAAAGAGAACCGGGCCCAAGACAGAGCCTTGGGGGACCCCACTAGAAACGGACCTCCAGGTTGACACAGAACCATTTACTAAAACCCTTTGAGTGCGGCCATCGAGCCAGTTGCAGATCCACCTAACTATTGCCTCGTCTAGCCCATATTTTTCCAACTTGTCAACAGGGAGAAGTGCAAAGGTTCTGCACTTGGGCAATAAAAACCAAAAACACAGGTATAAAATGGGGGATACTTGGCTTGGCAGCACAACATGTGAGCAGGATCTTGGAGTCGCCACTGTGGATCACAAGCTGAACATGAGTCAGCATGTGATGTGTCTGCAAAGAAGGCAAAGGCCATTTGAGGCTGCATTAAGAGGACTGGAGCTTCCAAGTCACGAGAAGTTCTAGTTCCTCTTTATTCAGCATTAGTGAGACTCACCTTGAGTCCAGTTCTGGGCACCTCACTTGAAGAAAGATGCAGCCAAACTTGTTGCAGAGGAGAGCAACAAGAAGGATCAGTGGGATGGAAGGGAAGCCCTACCAGGAAAGGTTGGGGGAACTTGGGATGTTCAGCCTGGAGAAGAGGAGGCTGAGGGGAGACATGATTCCCTTCTCAGATACCTGAAGGGCTGTCAATGGGAGGAAGGGGCCAATTTGTTCATAGCTGCTTCTGAAGGCAGAACTAGAACCAATGGGGACAAACTGCAAGAGAGGAGATTCCGGTTGGAAATCCGGAAAAAATTCCTGAGGGTGAGGGGAGTTCGGCAGTGGAACAGCTTTCCAAGGGAGGTGGTGGACTCTCCCTCACTGGGGATCTTCAAGCAGAGGCTTGACGAGCACCTGTCGGGGATGCTCTAGGGGGATTTCCTGCTGCAGGCAGGGGTTGGACTAGATGACCTACTTAGGTCCCTTCCAACTCTATGATTCTAGGACCACCTTATAAATTTAAAAATCTGTCTGGGACCCTTTGTCAAGGGACCCTTTACCAGGATATAACATCACTGTCTACTTGGAAGTAAGTTCCATTGTGTTCAATGAGACATATTCCTAGGAAAGCCGGATCTCAAAGTGGGGGTCAGGACCCCCTTGGGGTCACAATAACCCAAAGATGTGCCCCCAGAGGGGGTCCTGATTCCCATTTTGAATACCTTCATTGCTGCCATATGCATAAAATATGTAAAATTTGCTCTGGACCAGGCCTGATTCACCAGGCTCATTTGATAGGCACAGAATGGCTGTCTTCTTTGACCTTAACAACTCCACTCTTGCCAGGCACTAATGGTGCAATCCTAGATATGTCTACTCTAAAGTAGGTGCTTTTGAGTTGGTGAGCTTATTCCCATGTAAACATATATGGGATTGCAGCCTCAGTGCCCTATCCTCTCCAATTTTCCAGCTCCAGTGTGGCCACAATACATCCCCATAGTCCATGGTGGCAAGGGAACATGTGTACCCATATTTTAAGAAGGCCCCTCTGACTGTCCTTCCACCACTGGATGCAGCACACAACTGAAAATTGGCTAGGATTCAATCCCCATTTCTCTTTCTTTCTAAAGAGGAGGGAAAAGCAGAGATGGGCAGCAACGGAGGGCAAAGGGGGTCCACTGCCAACCCACCTCTGAGATGATTGCCTCAGTTGGCCTTATGGGAGGGCCGGCCAGTTTCCCCCTTCAGTATTCACATAATAAAGTGACTGCAGTGGAGGTCAATTCTCCAGTTCTCAAACCACTGTTTTTATTGGACATCACATGTAAATTAATAACTTTTTTTAATCTTGAGCCTCCTTCTTCAGGCAGCTCTGGGGAGATAATTTGCCTCCATCATACCGCAGTGACCATTTTGTGTGAATTGCCTGTTTTGAGTGGCCTGTCTAGTCTGTCGTAGCCTCACCACTGCTGATTTCTCTTTTTGTGGGCCAACCTTTGCAGCACAGACCTCCAAAATCTGCAATCAGCCACCTTGCAAGGATGTCTGCGCCAGCCTCAGACACCTGGAACTATATCCCTGAAGAAATTCTGGCCCACATATTTTATTACCTGCCCCTGAAAGACAGGCACTCGGCGTTCCGTGTCTGCCGGCAGTGGGCCTCAGCCGTTTCTTCCAGTTCTGTCTGGCACTTTACGGAAGTCAGGTAAGGAGAGGCAGCCTCTGCAGTGGGTGGTGGTGGAGTCAAGGCGGAAAATGAGGGAGCAGCACCAGCCAGAACAGGGAGAGCAAAGGTTCTTGTGGGTGGAGGAGACTTTAATGAGCAAACTGTTCCAGCACATTTTAAGCAAACTTCCTGCAGGGGACTGAATTTACAACCCCCCCCCCCCAACATGGGACTGAAAATACACCCCACACACACAGTTCAGGTGCTTCCCCACTCCATTTCCTGCCAAATACAGTGACTTTGTGAGTGGGAACATCTGAGAAGTGGACATATGTATGTCCTCTGCTTGGAATAGGGGACCCCGGACTGCACAGGGATTTCAGCCTGAAAGGGAAATTTGCCATAAAAGTGACCCCAACAATAAAATACCTGAAAAATCTGTCCATAGTAAGAGGCCAGCAGTGAGCACAGGATGATCCATTCCACGTCTGGGGTGGAGTGATGCTGTCCATCACACCTTTGAAACTGGAAGTTTAGAGTTTGGAAAGGGAGGGACGTCTGTGCTCGCAGACTGCAACTTCTGTTGACTAGGATATAATATTGCCACAGGTTAGTAGATGGCTAAGCAATTGCTGACAGTGGTGCACTGCAGTCCTACTCAGTAGCTACTCAGTATTCTCAGTAGCTACTCAGAATTAAGCTTCACTCAGTGCTGTAGGCTACAATCCAGAGTCAATATGGGACCTTTTACACCAATGTAGTTACGGTGCCACCTATGGGAAACCTATGGGAAATGCATAGAGCAATCTGGAGTAGGTGCCTCTTATGTTTTCCTGTAGTTACTCTGGATTGTAGGGTTACTCACATGGAATGGTATATTGGACTGCATCCGAAGGCCTGCATGCATTTTCTGGGTGAGAACAACATCCAGCGATGATGTGCATGTGTGAATGTCACAGTAGTAGAACAGGTTTGATTTACACAGGAAGCTGTCCTATCCTGCATCAGACCATGGAGCTCACTGATTGCAGCTCACTGAAGGGCTAGTTCAGGTCCGCTGTAGGAGAGCCCTATTGGAGCTCCTTTTTCTTTACCTAACAGTGGCCAGGGATGTGGGAGGGGGAGATTTATATGAACTCCAGTCATGTGGCGCATCTGTTTTTATTTCTCTCAGTTGTGATGCAGGAGAGGAGGAGGGGACTTTGCAGAGTCTGCACCAGTTCCTGGGCCACATCAAGCACCTGAAAATTGTGTTTGATCAGTCTGAGGAGGCCACCCGGAGGAACGTCAAGCAAATCTTGGACATGCTGGCCGTGCGCAACCACCGGTTGCAGGCACTGTGCATTGGGTGCAGAGGGGAAAATCCGTATTTCTATTCTGGCCAAGACATCCTGCAGAGTATCAGGAACATCTGTCAGAGCAAGAACAAGATTGACCTTCAGCACATTGACTTCCGGCAAATGCCTTTCACTTTGGATGATGGGATTGTCCAACTGATGGCAGCCTGCAGTCCGAACCTGCACACCTTGTTCATCAACAACCGCACCCTGGTCTGTAATGTCAAGCCAGAGACCATCAGAGATGTTCTGAAGTCCTGTCCAAAACTGTCTACCTTAGGAGTCTATTATGCCAGCCTGTCCGAGGATGTCTTTCTGGACCTGATGGAGCCAAACAGAGCACCTTTCCACTGCTTGGACATTTTCTGTGAGCGCTTGGATAAGTACATCCCCGTCATCTCTGAACAAGTTTGGATTGGGGTGAGGAAGAAGCACCCAGAACTGCACGTGGAACTGGAATTTGACCATACTGTCCCTGCGTGGAAGATACCACGGATCCTAAAAGGAAATATCCCTGTGACCACCTTGCAACTCAATACATTTACATACATGGTGAACCAGATTAGGTTTGTTACATACAGCTACAGCAGGACCCTGGAGAGGCTGGTCCTCCACACCACCCCATCTGATGACCTCAACTCTTCCCTAATAGATCTGGCAAAGAGTTGCATGTCTTTGAAAGAGATCCACTGTTACTGTGTCGTAAGCCAGGCTGTGGTAGATGCTTTTCTCCTGCAGTGCAGAGATCTGAAGAGATACACTCTCAAAACCACCAAAGAGCGCCATCCTTGGCAACCAACCATTATCCAGTAGTTGGCAGTTTCAGCCAAAGACGTGTATCTTTCTGGCAAATGTTTACTCCATGAGTATTTGCACTTCTCTGCTGCTGACACTGCCACCTTGTTTTACTCTCCACCAAACCTGTAGTGTGGACACAACAGTGGGAATTCAGGACTACAGATGGAGTAAATTGCCTCCATTTCAGATAAGAAGACATAGTAAAGGTAGATGGGGCTGGAGAATCTGAATCAGCTGGATGCAAATGCACAAGCCAAATAAATTTATTATTTACTATCTACATTATTTTACATTATTACTATTTTACAGTATTACTATTGAAATGTACCTTCCATGTGTCTCTCCATGTGCAACATCCCTCCATGTGCATCAACCCCCCTCACAACAGTGGGCACCCATATTGGGCAGGTGCAGGATTTGGGGCTGGGTGTTGATCAATCTTGAATGTTAAGCATAGGCCAAAAATGTGTTGCACCCCTTTTCAGCCCCTTAGGGGTTAAATTTCTAGAAATCAGTTCTTGGTGGATGCTCCTGTCACAGAAGGAATTCGCCCCTCCAAATTTCATGCTTATAGGGTTTGGGGTAGTGTGTCACTCATGGATTCTTCAATGTATAGGAAGGAAAACGTGTTGTGCCCCTTTTCACCCCCTTCCAGTTGGAATTTTCAGAAACCAGTTCTTAGTGGGTGCCTCCATCACAGAAGGAACACCCTCCCCAAGTTTCACACTTCTAGGTCCAGTGGTTTTGGCTGGGTGTTGATGAGTCAGTCAGTGACTTTTCAGTTTTATATACTGTATATAGATTGTAGCAATTCATACTTGCCTTTCCCAATGCCCAACGCAGCTTCCATAGCTTTTTATCCATTTTGTCCTCACAACAACCCTTCGAGGCAGGCAGTTGTTCTATGGGCAGCCTGTAGAACTCTTTCAGATGGAATCCTTGATGAAGTGGTCATCACATCTGCTATCAGGGAATCTTCAAGCAGTTTTCAGGCCAGCCGAGCTGTAAACAGCAACACCTTATGACTCTGTTGACTCAGGACAGCTTTCAGTCTCCCATCCAGGAGGTACCCCCCCCCCCCCGGATCTGAGTTCTTGGTTCATCAGTTTGAACCACACAAATCTTTCACAGGATGCAAGTTGTTAATATATACTTTAGAACTGCACACAGTTAAAAATTATTTGTCGAATTGCAGCATTTTATAATGGTGATCATTTTTTATCCATGCTCAGTTGAAGTTTGCACATCTTCCTGGTATGTTTGCAGTTCTGTTTTTCTTGCTGTTCTTATGCATTGCAAAGCATAATATAAAGCCAAAATGTGGCTTACCAGTGATATCCTCAGTTGTCATGAAGGGTGTGGAGAAGGGAGGCGGGAGGAGGGAAAGTGGAGTAGTATTTGCTTCTCCACAGCGATGTGGCCCAGAGTTTGATCATCTGTTAATTCAGTGACACAAGACTGAAGAGACAAGGTTGACACGCAGACTGGACTGTGGTCAAAAAGCAGGAGTATCTGCAAGAAAATCTCCTGGATCAATGATCAGAGGAAAAATTTGAATTGTTACACTGAAATGCAAGTTTTATATGCACATCTTTGACATCGGAGTTTCCAAACGAGAAGCATCAAGAAATGTTACGAGGCAGTTGTGGAGGATAGAAGTCTAACCACAAAATCCTGTTTTGATCTCTACAAACTTGTTGGGATTCAGTTGGTAAAGTCAGTTGCCTTTGAAGATTACCCACAACTCTCAGGCATGGCTGTGGGTTCTGCTTGTCTACGTGTCTAGCCAGTGGTGGGCTTCAAGGGGTTCTCACAGGTTCTATAGAACCCTTTGCTAATGAGCACCTGGTTCTGAGAACTGGTTGCTAATGGGATATAGAACCTGTTGTTAATTTAGGTTATCAGGACTCTCCCTACAATCCAGAGTAACTACAGGAGCATGTAAGAGACATTTATGTCGATGTAGTTACAGCTCCACCTAGTGAAAACCTATGGGAAATTCATATTGCAGTCCAGAGTAAATTGTTCTTACGTCAGAGCAAGGACTCCCCGTAGTTACTCTGGATTGCGCCCATAGAACCTGTTCTTAATTTATTTGAATCCCACCACTGGTCTAGCCTCTATGCCAGGGGTCCTCAAACTTTATAAACGGGGCCGGTTCACTGTCCCTCAGACACTGTCGGGGGCCGGAGAGTGAGAGGACTTATGTAGGACATCCTACATTTTATCCGACATTTTAAAATGTAGGACATGATAAAATGAAGCAAAAATGCTTGTATTGCTTTCCTGTACTTAATTTCAACACTTTTGAAATGGAAAACCTTTTAATGTGCCTGATTCTCACCCAGACATGCAAGACGCCCTCAAAGCAGTTTCCAGCAACACGTTACTTCAACATATTTTACTTAACATATTTTACATGTCAGACTTAAGACATGTAATTGTAAGACACCCTCAAAGCAATTTGCAGCAACACAAGGAATGTCAGTGACATGCACAAACACACACCATGCACTCTCTCTCTCACACACACACAAACACAAGTTCAGCTCAATTTTAGGCTTGCTGTTCAGGAATTTTGCCCAAGCCTATGCATATCTACTCAGGAGTAAGGCCCAGTAGAGTCAGTGGGGCTTACTCCCAGGAAAGTAAGCCCAGCCCTCTGCATATCTACTCAGAAGTAAGGCCCATTAGAGTCCATGGGGCTTACTCCCAGGAAAGTGTGGATGGGAGGGTGTCCTTTATAGCCCAGCTCTCTGCTTGTCTACTCAGAAGTAAGCCCCTGGAAGCTGGGGTGGCTGCAAGAGAGCGGTGGTAGGCGCACGCACCAGCCAGAACCCCTGGGGTAGACGAAGTGCACATGCTGCTCCAGCTGCACGTGCAACATTTTTTTAAAAATTTAAAGGGCCAGCTTGAAGCTGCACAAATTCTGGAGCCCCAAGGGGCTCTCTCTCTTTACACAGGGCTGCCACGACTGGCGGATCTTCGCCGTGGCAGCCTTGAACTGCCCCCCAGTGCCCACGAAGCTCCTCCCAAAACCCCCAAAAGGCTGGCGGGCCGGATTGAGGCCTCTGGTGGGCCTGATCCAGCCCGCGGGCCTTAGTTTGAGGACCCCTGCTCAATGCCTTTAAAATATTTTTATCTAACTTTCCTGGGATCCTAGTGTCATAAGTGCATTCTCTAATTTCCTAAGTTTGAGCAGTGAAGCCTCCGTTTTGGAGTATTTTATCACTATTGCTGAGGCATCATTAGAGAGGCTGCGTATGAAAGGGTAATGAGGACATCATCTCCGCAACAGCTCAGAGAAGCCTTCTAAGTCAGTGGTTCTCAAAGTGGGGGTTGGGACTATTTCAGGGGAGTTGCAAAAACCTGGGTGCCACCATCTTAGAGTGGAGCACCTAGGCTGCTTTCCTGCGCGTCTCATTGAACACAGTGGGACTTGCTTCCATGTAGACATGGAAGAGCTGTGGCATTGTAATGGAAATATGAGTGGTAATATCAGGAAGAACCCAGAAGAGGCTTATGCAAGCAAAAGGTATCTTTATTGGAGCTCCAGACTACAGTCGGACAGAGTTTCTGCCCCACAAAAAGACTGAGTGCCTTGCACACTTTGCACACAATTTTTATAGCTTAACTGTCACGTAGGCAAACTGTACATAAAGAGATTATTCTGTTCCTGACAAGAGGATTCATACAGGTAAAGATTTTATCTCCAGGGACTTCCTGGATGGTGAAAAGGAACAGAATGTGGTAGGATTCATGATTACACATTTTACAATGGAAAACATTCACTGTTATCTAGTACGTAGAGGTTTCACATCTGGCTGGTCCATCCGGGCTTCCGTTCTCACAAGAAAAGGAATTAAGAATTTTATTTTAATTTTATAATCTTTGGGCTTCAGGCAAGTCCTTCCGTCTTATCTGATAATCACTATCTCCATTGTATTGTTTTTCTTTCCTTCCAGGCTGCAGGGGTAGGCAAGACAAAAGGGGGGCTTCTCTTTCAGATAAGCACAGCTTACAAGTTTTAAGTGGGCAATTTACTGCTGACTACAACAATGCTTGGGAACAGAGACAATGTACTGCGATGTCAAAATCCCTTCTCCTGGGAACCCGTGAAAGTTGACTGAAGCGTTTTTCCTCTGCAAACTGCCTGGGCTTACAGAATGATCTCAAAGGTATCAAATAATTCTAATAAATTCTAATAACTGGTTTTGTCCACTATAGCATTACAATGATGGCACTTCTGGCGGGCTGTGACATCCCTTCTGGGGGTCATTCTCCGAAGGGGGTCCTCCTGGACTAAAGAGCTTGAGAATCCCTGGGCTAAGCAGCCATCTGATGGTTTCACCCACATATCGGTTTGTTCCAAAGTTGCCCTGCAGGCCGAGGCCCCCCAAAGTGGACAATGGGTGACTTTGAAAAGTAACAAAATGTTCAGGGTTGGGGCTGCAGCTGGATCTGGAGCCTGCAGGTGGCTGCCCCCTTGGTCCTCGGGGGCACCAGGGTCTGAGTCTACTGGGAAAGCCCCCCAGGAGACATTCCTCTGTCCCTCTGCATCCCCATCCCTCTCAATGACAAAGGCACCTGCATCGTCCTCCACTGGATTCCACTCCTCCAGTGGACAAATCCTGGCAATGGGAACGTGAGCCTCCTGCAGGCGGAAACTCTGCAGTGCTGCCCCCTAAGCAAGCCCCAGGCCTGGACTTGGAAGGGACCCAACAGGCACCTTAATGAAAACATCACATTAATCAGTGCTATTTTCTGGAGAAATAGGTGCTGGTACCTATCTCTGTGTGTGTGTGTGTGTGTGTGCTGGTACACCCACAGAGGTGCCAGTACTCTGTACGGGTGAGAACCCCCTCAAAAAGATCCCTGAGGTTAATCAAAACATCTAAAGACAGCACAGCATCCCTGCCTGGAGCAGGAAATCCTCCAGCAACTGGGCAGCATCGCTGCACAGCAATGGGCAGGCCAGGGGGGTCCCGGTCCTCTTTTCAGCCTTGCGTCCTGGGGAAAAAAGTCTTCGTTCTCCTCTTTTTCCTCCTTGTCATTCATAAATTAATAATAATGATTAACACTCAATTGCCATTTATATGTTGTTACTGAGTGTATTTATTTATTCCTAGATGCCCAGCCTTCCTCCTGCAAATGGGACTCCAGGTGGCTCACAACATGTCAGTCTAATAACATCACATGAATTAAAACATGCAAAGATAGCACAGTCGGCACCACCACATGAGATTTCACCCCATGGAAATAAGAGCCCCCCCACCAACCCAGCATGAACTGAAGGCTTCTGTGAACAAGTGTCTTCAGTCCCCTAATATCAGTGGTTCTCAATCTTCCTAATGCCGTGACCCTTTATAAGTTCCTCATGTTGTGGGGACCCCAATCATAAAATTATTTTCGTGCTACTGCTGCAGTGCTGTGCACACTTTCCTGGGAGTAAACCTCACTGAACTCAATGGGAATGACTTCTGAGTACACATGCATAGAACTGGGTTCTAAGGCTGCAATCCTAGCACTTTCCTGGGAGTAAGTCCCATTCACTATCATGGGACTGACTTCCGAGTAGACATGCATAGAACTGGGTTCTAAGGCTGCAATCCTAGCACTTTCCTGGGAGTAAGTCCCATTCACTATCATGGGACTGACTTCTGAGTAGACATGCATAGAACTGGGTTCTAAGGCTGCAGTCCTAGCACTTTCCTGGGAGTAAGTCCCATTCACTTATCATGAATAACATCAACATTGAGGGGGCTTACTTTTGAGTAGAGCACAAGGAGCAGGGCACAACGGTTGGTGCACAAGTGGGGCACCCACCAGACAGCCCATCCGCCAGAGCTCTGGTGCCATGCTCACACCTCAGCGTGCTTAGCACTCTCAGTTGGCAGGCGCACTGAGGATCTTGGGGGGGAGGAGGAGGCTGCCATCTCTGGTGAGTGTGTCGGGCGCCTCCCCACCCCCAAGGCTCCACATCGGTCTCACACCAGCTCAGAGGCTCCTTCTGAGCCGCTTCTCAGCGGCTTCTTCCAGCCGCAGCAGCTCCAGCGTTGCTGCCAGGTCTTCCCACCTGGCCCCTGCACCAGGGGTCTTTAGGCGACCCCCCAGGAAAGCTCCAGGCAACCCCCAAAGGTCCCGACCCCCACTTTGAGAAACACTGCCTTACATGTTATATACGTCCTAGTGTTCCATTCCCGTCATGGTCTCTTTTCTCAGAGGAGCAGGTGCTGCTGCAACACCCTCCTCTCCAGGTGACTACTTATTAATCAGCTGCAGGGAGGCTGGGGGAGGAAGGAGCAGGAGCCCTGCTAGTAGTATCATGGGAGTACCATATGATTTTCCACTGGTGTGCCATGGAGGGTCCTCAGGTCTGCCACAGGAATTTGGGGAGGGTCATTATGGCTGGAAGCCTAAAGACATTTTCCTGGGAGTAGGACCATTGAACACAATGGGGCTTACTTCCGAGTAGATATGGTGAGGATTGTGCTCTAGATGCAATAAATTATGGCTGCAATCCTAAAGATGCTTTCCTGGGAGTAAGATCATTGAACACAATGGGGCTTACTTCTGAGTAGACAGAGTTAGGATTGCAGTGTCCTGGTAGGAAATTTGAGTCAGTGGCAAAGCAACCCCAGAGCCTCTTTGGCTGGTGGTCAGGAGGGGGAACAGCCTGAGAATCAACCACTGGGAAGGACTAGCAGTCCAGTAATTCAGGCTTCATAGTACAGTGCGGCCTCCCTTAACAAGCGTTTCACATTACAAGCAAAAATTTCCAAGAAATTTTGCTTCACATAACAAGTTCTGCTTTGCTTAACAAACAAGTGCGCTATGGGCACGGCTGCTATGCAGCCCTGACACTCTCCACAGAGGCTCTAACTGTTCCCAAGTGCCTCCACCAACCACCTTGAACCTCCAGCAGCAGCCCAGGTAAGCCTCCCAGGAAAGTGTCTTGGATTGCAGCCTCCTAACCAGGTCTACCCAGAAGTAAGCCCCATTGTGTTAAATGGGGCTTACTCCCAGGAAAGCGTCTTTGATTGCAGCCTCCTAACCAGGTCTACCCAGAAGTAAGCCCCACTGTGTTAAATGGGCCTTACTCCCAGGAAAGTGTCTTTGATTGCAGCCTCCTAACCAGGTCTACCCAGAAGTAAGCCCCACTGTGTTAAATGGGCCTTACTCCCAGGAAAGCGTCTTTGATTGCAGCCTCCTAACCAGGTCTACCCAGACGTAAGCCCCACTGTGTTAAATGGGCCTTACTCCCAGGAAAGTGTCTTTGATTGCAGCCTCCTAACCATGTCTACCCAGAAGCCCCATTGTGTTCAAATGGGGCTTATTCCCAGGAAAGTGTCTTTGATTGCAGCCTCCTAACCAGGTCTACCCAGAAGTAAGCCCCATTGTGTTCAAATGAGGCTTACTCCCAGGAAAGTGTCTTGGATTGCAGCCTCCTAACCAGGTCTACCCAGAAGTAAGCCCCATTGTGATCAAATGGGGCTTACTCCCAGGAAAGTGTCTTGGATTGCAGCCTCCTAACCATGTCTACCCAGAAGCCCCATTGTGTTCAAATGGGGCTTACTCCCAGGAAAGCGTCTTTGATTGCAGCCTCCTAACCAGGTCTACCCAGAAGTAAGCCCCATTGTGTTCAAATGGGTCTTACTCCCAGGAAAGCATCTTTGATTGCAGTCTCCTAACTATGGGCACAATCCAGAGTAACTATGGGAGCACATTAAGAGACATTATGTGCACCCGTAGTTACTGCACCACCTAGTGGAAACCTATGGGAAATTCATATTGCAATCCAGAGTAACTTTTCTTACTCAAGAGCAAGGACTCCCCGTAGTTACTCTGGATTGCACCCCATGTCTACCCAGAAGTAAGCCCCATTGTGTTAAATGGGCTTACTCCCAGGAAAGTGTCTTTAGGTCTGCAGCCTAAGGAGACTTCGTAGGCTCCTGCACGGTGAATGCATGTTCTGAATTCAATCCCAGTGTTCTGTCCTCATTTTTGCGTCCACTTAATATTTTTGTAGGCCTGTTTGGGGCTGCGGGACCAATCGTCTGAGTTTCCATTGTTTCCTATGGGAAAACCCGCTTCGCGTAAAGAGTGTTTCGGTTAAAGAGCAGCCTGGGAACGAACTGAGCTCCTGGTGTGGGCGCCCTGTGCGGGTCAGAGCCTGCAGTCCCAGAGTCCTTCCTGGGAGTAAGACCACTGAGCTCGATGGGCTTCCTTCTGAGCTGACATGCCGAGGATGCTCCTGGCAGGCTTTCTGCGGAGCTCCGCGTCCTTCTCCCTTCCCCGGAGGCGCCGTTGGAGGCCTCGCTCCGAGCAGCGCTTCCTTCTGGGCTCCGCAGGCGGCGCAGTGGCGGGGAGTTCCGCAGGCGCGGGCTTGGCGGAGCTCCTTGGCAGCGAGGGGTTAACCCAGCAGGAGCGCGGGGTGCGCATGCGCGGAGGGTCACGTGACGGGCGCGTGCAGAAAAGGCGCGCGAAGGGGGCGTGCGCTGAGGCGGCTGCAGCGGGTGAGGCGAGGAGCTCCTGAGGAGGGGCCGGGAGGCTCCTGGGCGGGCAGGGGAGGCTCCGCGGCCGTCCTGGGAGGGAGGGCGTGACCCGGGCTGAGGGGAAGGAGGCGCACACGACGCCCCGCCCACGCCCCGCCCACACGACGGAGCTCCTCCCGTATGGGGCGTGGTCTTCCCGATGGGCGTGGTCTCGGCGGCGCCCCGCCCCTTGTTCTGATTGGGCAGAGCCTGAACAGTACACTTGAGCGTGTGACGTCATCGAACGTGTGACGTCACCATTGAACTCTGCTCCTTCGCTGACTGCAGGGGGGGATTGGGAGCTCCCAGGGAAGACAGAGAGACTGAAGGGAATGTCCTGTGGAACTCCCTCCCACAAGATGGACAGGCTGTTCCGAGAGAGGAGGAGGAAGGGCAGCCTCCAGCATGGGTGGCCTCTGGAACTCCGTGCCACAAGAGGTGCTCCGGATGCCTCCGGAGGGACTGACTGGCAGAAGCAGCAGCTGGGCTTCCTGGGGAGGCAGGAAGGAGCTCAGCCTCCCTGGCTGACCCTCAGGGCTCTTCCCTCTCCCTCAGGGGGATCCCCAGCAGTGGGAGGGGAGAGTGCAGGGCAGTCCCTCTGCCTGTCTGTCTCCCTCTCTGTCCCTGCCCAGCTCTTGAGGGGCTGAAGAGGGTGGCTGCGAAGGAGTCTTGTGGGCTCAAGACTGTTTGTCTCCTTTATTCAGAAGCACAAGCAGGGCCGGAAAGGTACAGAGAGCATTAAGCCCAGCCAGGTCCTTTGCTTTGCCCCAGGCGGGCCCTTTGGGAGCTCCTTCCTCCCCTCCTCTGCATCCAAAGGCGGTGGTGGCTTCAAATAAACGACAACAGGTTCTCTGTCCCATCAGCAACTGGTTCTCAGAAGCAGACGCTCATCAGCAGAGGGTTCTAGAGAACCCGTGAGAACCCCCTGAAGCCACCACTGCAGAGGCCCACACGCACTGCAGCACTGGGTGCAGGTTCCTCTCCACGTCCGTGCTGCTGTTCTGTGGCTAAAGTGCATGAGATTCCTTCAGCTGTGAGTCTGTCGAGAGAGAAGCTGCTGAAAGATCCCAGGAACGGAGCTCTGTGTGCCTTTTCTGGCACGTGTGTCTCCTGGAGTGCAGCGTTTAGAGACTGCTGTGTCCTCTTTCAGGGCCGTTTTCTCCTTCGGTGAGGGAAGCCATGCACAGAAAGTGTCCCCCGCGGTCCTGCAAGACGCCTCAGCCCCCCACGGCTGCCTGGAACAGAGTCCCTGAAGAAATCCTGGTCCATGTATTTTCCCACCTCCCTCTCAGAGACAGACACAGTGTCTTCCTCGTGTGCAGTCGCTGGGCAGTTGTGGCCGCTGCAAGTTCTGTCTGGAGTTTTACAGAGATCTGGTAAGAAGTGGCTGGTTGTGGAGCTGCACAGACCCTTGTCAGGTGCTTTGTGCACTTCTGGGCTCAGGAAATATGCAGGTGGTGTTCATTTTGGAAGGTGCTGCCGGAGGGACAGAGATCCTGCAAGGTCAAGCCTGGTCGGTCTCCTGAACGTGGCTATGAGGCTAGCCCTGTTTTGCCCACCAATGGGTTACGGTGTGAATGTGTAGTTGAGGTTACTCCTGCCACCCTCTTCCAAAGTCCCCCCTCCGCCCCTCTTCTTGCACTGGAGGCAGATCAAAACCAGCCTCTTTTGAGAGCTGGCAGAGCATGGTGGCCTTGCTGTGCTTGAGCTGTGAACTGGGGCTTTCCCGGCTTGACTCACATCTGTCATCACTACTGACTTGGTGGCCTTAAGCCAGTGTTTCTCAAAGTGGGGGTCGGGACCCCTGTGAACCAAATGCTGGATGAAACAAGTATGTTTTGAGCCCTCATCAAAAAGTCACGAGGGAATTCTCAGTTTCGTGGAAGGGGATTCTATAGTTAAAGGAGGAAGGTGAGGGAGAGCCCCTGAGATGATCTAAGAGGGTGGGCTGGAGTACCTGGGAGGAGATACTCCCTCATATTACTTAAACTGGACCCAAACTGTGAACAGCTTTGAAAGGTCAGTATGAGCATCTTGAATTGGGACCTGAAAGAAATGGGTGTAGCTTCTGAAGCAGTGGTCCAGCAGTCTCGTACCTCCTGGCCCTTGTGGCCACCCTCTAATCAGCCTCAGAAGAAATTCCAGTAACCACCAGTAGAAAAGTGACTGTTGGGCTGAATATGGAAACACACACCCTGCTACATACGAGGAGCACTGCTTAAAGCGAGCTTCTCTTTGCAAAGCACGTCATAAGGTTTTCTCTTGGGGTGTCGTTTTGCAACCACGTTGCAGCCAAGGCTGAGAAGGTCTTTACTTGCCTGAAGCTGCCTGCTGAGAATTCTTGACAGGCATGAGATTTGGGGAGACTGATTTGCTGTTTGGACCTTCAGCTGCTGGGCTGTAATGACTAGTGGCTGCCAAGTGGTTTTAGGGTTTCAGACCAGTTTATTGGAGGTGCTCCCTGAAAATAAGGCTCTTTGCATTCTGCTGACTGTTGCTGACTCAAGTGGTCTGGATCCCCCTCTGCCTTTCCTCTTTAGAGCAGTGCTCCTCAACCAGTGGTACTTGGGTGGTGACCTCTAGAAACCTGCTGCCCAGCAGTTAGACTGGCAACACAATGCAACAACAGCAGTAGGTGACTTGGTGGGCAGAGATGCAAAGGATCCTTTTCAAAGCTCCCCCCCCCCCAACAATCATCTCGGAGCCACGTTGTGTTTGTCATGTCATATCTGGCTTCCCAATGCAGAAGTTACTGGTGATGACATCCTCAGTTACTTTTGTGGCATTTTCAATAGGTGTACTATGCAAAATGGAATTTATTTTTTATTTATTTCAGTGACTATATCCTGCCATTCTCCTGGGGACCCTCTGAGAAACAGAAATATGGAAGAAGTATTGTTTCAGAGCAGAAAATTAGGGGGGAAAGGAGGCAGTGAGACGGTGCCTGGAATACCTGGTGACCCCTTTTGCTGCTCTACTCTGGCAGTGCTGGAGCAGCTCCCTCCCTCTTTCCACTGCCCATTGTCCCATCTCTTTTCATCCCCATTTTTGTTTTGGAATACAACAGCAGAGCTGACGGGAACTGGACACAGGAAAAATGTACTGTCCTATTCTTTTCCCCCAAAGAGGAAAAGTGGGGGAGGGAGGGGAATGTGAGGCAGTGCTTCTCCCCAGTTCCTTGTTCTGGTCAACTCTACTGTTCTGACTTGCAGTATAGGATTGGAACTGAGTACATAGGACTGGAAGAAGGAAAAGTTATTCAGGTTGATGTAAAGCAGCTGCAGGGGGAAGGATCTGCCTCCTTGCCCAGTTCTGGGGACTCCAGTTGAAGCACAGTATGTATGAATGGGGAGTGCACATAAATAAGATAATTCAGTCATGACAGCCAGGCAGGGCTGCAGGTCCACTTCTGCTCCCACTGTGACTTTTCCACAATGTGTTTTTCAGTTTCGGCATAGAGGATGTGGGTGAGGACACTGTATTGCGAAGGTTGCGCCATTTCCTGCACCACATCAGGCACCTGAAGATTGTGTTTGATCAGTCCCTGGAGATCAATCGGAGGCGCGTCTCTGAGATTTTGGATGCCCTGGCCTGGCAGAGCCACAAGCTCTGTGGTCTGTCTATGGTTTGTACAGGAGAAAGTCCGTATTTCTACTCTGGCCAAGACATCCTAACGCACGTCAGGAGACTCTGCCGGAGCACAGGAAACGTTGACCTTCAGTATATTGACTTTCGGAAAACACCGTTCACATTGGACAATGGGATTGTTCAGCTGATTGCAGCCAACAGTCCCAACTTACACACTTTGTTCATCAACAACCACACCTCAGGAGTCATCATTCTCAAGCCAGAGACCGTTGTCGAGGTTCTTCGGGCTTGTCCTAAAATATCCACATTGGGAATCTATTACTGCGTCCTCTCGGAGGATGTGTTTCTGGAGCTGGTGAAGCCTGGTAGACGAACTTTCCGGTGCTTGGACATCTTCTGTGAAGGTCTAGACAACGATGTCCCTGAAGAGCTTTGGTCTACTCTCAGACAGAAACATCCACAACTGCGAGTGGAGCTGGCCTTTGCCCCCCTTGTCCCTGCGTGGAAAGTGCCTTTGATCCTAAAGCCAAATATCCCTGTGACTGCTTTACAGTTTAACACCTTTGGAAATTTGTCGGAGCAGGTCAAATTTATCACCACTAACTACAGCAGCACTCTGGAAAAACTGGTTCTGCACACAACCCCCTCCAGTGACCTCAATTCCTCACTTGTAGATCTGGCAAATAAATGCGTGTGTTTGAAAGAGATCCATTGTTACTGTATTGTTAGCCAGGCAGTGGTGGATGCCTTCCTCATGCACTGCAAAGGTCTGACAAGATACAGCCTATCAACCTCCCTGTTCAAAAAGGTATCTCTCCAGTGGGATCTCCGTGGCGGAGTCAGACCTTAATAGCCAGAAGTTCCTACTTCTCAGGCAGGCAGGTCAGGTTCCTGAAAAGAGGGGCTCCCTCGATTTCCCAGAGTGACCTTGCACCTTTGGAAGCAGGTCGGGCTCCTTGCTGTAAGAGCCTCTCTTTTTGGGGACCTTTGGGCCAATTCTGGGTGGGGAAAGGCTGCAGGTGATTGTGATTTTTCCCCAACCATACATGTTTAGTCCAGTGGCTTGACCCACGTGAGGAATATTTGCACTTGGAAATAACCCCATGTTGGCCGTGTGGACTGGAGAGAAACGAAACTTCTGGAGTGACTGCTGTTTTTAAAGTATACAGACACATCCAAAACTGGAGGACCCAGAGATAGGGGAGAATCATGTGGAGTAGCAGCCTCAAAACCCACAATCTGACTTGTAGAGAAGAGCTTTTTGGCCTTGTATGAAACACATGCAATAGCTCTCAAGGTTAACATTGTCCTGGCTGCTGGGTATTAAAATGTTTTATAGAGCTGCACATTTTAATTTAATGTTAACTTTAAATAAATTATTATTTTATAATAAAGTCCTGAATATTAAATGTTGGCCGTGGTTCTTTATTAATAGTTTGGTAATATCAAATTAATAAGGACTGTAGTCGCTCAGTGGTTAAGATGCCTCGCCTGTCGACTAGCAGGCGGGGGTTTGAGATTTGGGTGCTACAAAAGTGCAGTGAGCTCCCATCTCGTGCCCAGCTCCTGCCTACTCCGCAGCTCAAAAGCATGGAAATAATAAATAGGTAGCACCTTGGTGGGCAGGGATCAGTGTTCTGTGCTGCTCTGCATACAGTCATGCTGGCCACGTGACCACGGAAGCATCTCTGGACAATGCTGGCTCTTTGGCTTAGAAATGGGGATGAGCACCGCACCTAAAGTCAGTCACAACTAGCAGTTGGACCTGCAGGGGACACCTTTACCTTTAAATGTCAAGTACTTTATTTTGCAACAAGTTTCACTACTGAGGCTGAAGCATGCAAGAGGGGAAAGAAGGGGCATCTCCCTTGCACTGGGTTCTCAAGTATTTGGTTTAGGTTTAAATAACCTGTCAAGTTTTTGGTAGGATGCAGCACTTCTAATCTTACTCTGCTGCTTTCAGAACCACGAGGTGTCATGCAAAATGCATCACATGGTGATGTTGCCCCCATTCACTTCCTGATTCTCAGGCCTGTTGTGAGCCTCTAAACCAGCTATTTTCAACCTTTTTCGTCGCGTGGCACACTGACATGGCACTGAAATGGTCAGGGCACACCATCAGTCAGTGCTGTAGCTGGAGTGGGGGGGGGGGTGTGCAAAGCACCCTTTCCCTTCAGAGCCCTTCTAGGCTGGTGGGCTCCCCCAGACTGGAAGGGCTCTGAAGTGCATGCCTCCCCCCGACACTGACACTTTTGCCCCCCTCTAGCTACGCCACCGCCATCAGTTTTTTGACCATTGACAAAGCACACCATGCCGGTGTAGGGGGCTCAAATCGCCCAACTGCCCTACCCAAACTTGTGTGGCACATTTCACAGTATGTGGCCTTTACTTGCTTCTGCTGTTGCCGCTGTCTTGCTGGCAAGGCATCTTGTAACACCCAGGCAAGTGCCTTGCAGTTCTCCAGGCTGTTGGGATCCACTGGCTAAACGTTGAGGGAGTGCCCTCTCCTTTCTGATTCTTGCGTCTGACCCATCCCAGTGCTTCTCTGTTCAAGGACTGGTGGAGAGGAAACCTGCCTTTGTTCCCCCACTGGAAGTGGCAGCATGTAACTGACAAGATAGCCACTTCATGATTCTTCATGATTTAGGGCTGTGGGTGGCGCATGGGGTTAAGACGCTATGCCTGTTAACCAGCAGGCCAGGGTTCGAGACCTGGTTGGCCCCACAAGACAGGGTGAGCTCCTGTATTGGCTCTGCCTTTCCATTGGACTAATTCAGTGGCGTGGAGAGGGGGATTTGCTGCTTGGGTAACAGCCTATCCTCCATAACAATCCAACCCAGGCTTTTGTGCTTCGTATGCAGCGCCAAGCACGATACCCTAGTCTTTCAAGACTGATGGAGGCCTGATTCTATATTTATAATTTATATTTTTCTTTAGGGCTTGGTCCTGAACCTTGCTTGCATGATGCTAAATCCTCAAGCAGAGTGAGAGGTTTCCAGTGCGACCTGATGTCTGGCTTTTTGGAAGACCGCTATGAGTTGGCTGGTGGGATATAGTGGAGAGAGTGCCTGCTAGAGGCCTCTGTCCACTTGCCTCCTTCAGGTTGCGTGCGCTGACCACAGGCGGGCAGGTGGCCCCCTTGGTGCTTTCTAGTGGCTCGCTGACCTCCCTGGCCTCCCGTGTTTGTGCAAGCAAGTCTGTTTTGCATGATGCGGCATCTTTATTCAGGGCATTGTGGGATCAGATGCAGCTTGCTTTCATTCTGTGCATTGTTCCCATGGGTGGCCATGCCTGGGCATTGTGTGGTGGTTGGAAGAGAGCCAGAAACGGTGCTGATGTGACTCGGGGGGCGGACTGGGAGAATAGGTTTTCTCAGCTCAGTACAGACCACTAAATGGCTCTTTCTGTCACACGCAAGGAGCGCGGCCGGAACAAGGACATGGTGCTAGTGTAGTTGGAACGCTGCAAAGCAATGCAGGAGTCATCCACTTCTCTGGCTATGGATGGCTACTCCAGTAATGTGCCAGCTTTTCTGACAAAACTGTGGACCCTGGTGGAAGATCCGGAGACCAACCATCTCATCTGCTGGAGCATCGTGAGTGCAGCTGTAATGTGGGCAGTTATTGGTATGGTCTAGAAAAGAAAGAACAACCTCACTCTCAGGCAATGGTACTCAGACTGGGGTGGACCCCCTTGGTGGTTGTGGCCTCAGATCAGAGGGACACCAAAAGGGTGGGATGAACCATCTTGGAATCTGGCACTGAACTTTCCTCGGAGTAAGTCTCATTGAACACAGTGGAACTTACTTCCAAGTAGACGTGGCATTCTGGCATCACGGTGATGTCACAGAGCTCGACGGAGGGTCCTGGAGATTTTAAGTCTGAAAGCGGGTCCTGGGCTGAAATGCTCGAGTACCACCACTCTAGGACACTATGTATTGTGCATGGTTTTTGTGTTTTTGTTCCAGTTGTTGTGTCCATTATCAAGACAGCTAGCAGGGACTGGTCAGACACTTCACTTGTGCGTCTAACATTCAGGGTGTACGTGTGTGTGGACTGTGTGTCTTCACAGGGGGTGCCATGTGTCAGGGATCTCTGCTCCGGAAAGGTCTCCCTCAGGGATAAAGATCCCCATGAACACTTGGCACACATGGATACTTCCTGGGCAAGTGGAGGAGAAGAGTAGAGTGGCCTTATTTCTTCTCTTTGCCTTCCCCATCCGCTGCTTTATTGCCATTCCCAAATGCCTTGTCCTCCCAAAGCGATCTTGTGTGTGTGTGTCAGTCACCCGGGAAGCGTAAAAAAATAGCATCAGGGAATGAAAAGGCCTGGGCTGCTGCTTCCGTCCTTCCTTCCTCCAAGCCTGGGCAGAGCAGCAGACCGGCCTCTCCATCTCCCAGCACCATATTCCAATTCCTGCTCTCCTGGTAAGCCACCTGCACACCTGGATCCCGGTGGGGAGCAAATGATACGGGCTGGTTGCCTGACTCCTGGTATCGTGGGAAGGAAAGAGAACCCTTGTGTATGGTTTAGTTACTTATTCATAGCATTTTTATTTATTTTTCTCCCAAACAAAAGCCTAAGGGCACAATCCAGAGTAACTATGGGTAGTCCTTGCTCTGGTGTAAGAACAATTTGCTCTGGATGGCAATATCAATTTCCCATAGGTTTTCACTAGGTGGTGAAGTAACGATGGGTACACGTAATGTCTCTTATGTGCTCCTGTAGTTACTCTGGATTGTAGGGTAAGAGACTCAAGGCAGCTAACAAGAAATAAAAAGCAATGGGATATATATTAAAAGAATTAAAAATTAAAATAAGCACCCAGGATCAAAATTATAAATATCAATAATAATTAAGGCTGTCATTCTAACCACATATTCCAGGGAGTAGGTACTATTGAACACAATGGGACTTCTGAGTAAACATGCTTAGGATTGTACTGTAGGTTCGTTTCTGAAAAAGGCCAGGAGATTGCGGTGTTTTTGCCCCAGGTTCCTTTCCACCCGTTGCATTGCTAGGGGAGGAGGAGGTACAAAGCTCTAGGTTTTGCAGGTGCCCAAACATGCCGTGCAAGTGGAGTCATTTCAGGCAGTGGGAACAAAAGGTTTCAAGTCAGAATTGGGCCCCAACATGTTCCTGTGAGTAAGACTGATTTGCGCATTATGCAGGCAGAAGTGGCAAAATCCTGAACTAAAGGCAAGCTGTGGGCTGCACATGAGGGGCCTGAGCTGGGTTTGTAATGATCCTAACCTCAACTCAGGCTGAAATCCCAACTATGGGTGCAATCCAGAGTAACTAAGGGGGATGCTTGCTCTGGTGTAACAGCAATTTACTCTGGATTGCAATATGAATTTCCCACAGGTTTTCACTAGGTGGTGCCGTAACTAAGTCAACGTAAATATCTCTTATGTGCTCCCGTAGTTATTCTGGATTGTAGGGTATGTCTCCTCAGAAGTAAGCCCCATTGTGTTCAGAATTGTGTTTAGAATTGCGGCCAAAGTGGCAGGCAAGAGTGTCAAGCAGTGATTTTTCTGTGACTCTTGTCTTGCAGAGCATCATAGCTGTTCACTCCTGGTCCTCTTAGGGGCAGAGATCCAGTACTTGCTTTGTTACGTGAACTCTTTCTGTGAAGCAGTACCTACCCCCATGGGGTAAGAAAAACTAATACTGTGGAAGAGTAATGGTGCTACATGGTCCTCCAAAAAAAACCTTGCACAGTTTTGAATTAAAAAGCAGAGACAAAGAACTAGGGAGTGGTGCTTAAAAATTTCCAAGACCTTGAGGAACCTGAGCATAGAGGTTACTACTAGTGGTTGAAGAGGGAGCAGCTGTGGTCTCCAGAGGGGGGAATTAAATCTCAGAATTGGTACTGAATTTATATATGTTTTAAATATATATCCCCCCCTTCCTTGACAAAGCAAATGTTCAAGGCAGTGTACAAAACCTTCATAGGGGCAATAATAATAAAAAATTAAAAGAAGATGGGGCAGCAACTTCAGTTTTGAAAGCAATAGTGCTGGGGGTAAAACGAGCACCATGACTGAATTGGGGGTGCCGTTCACAGAAGAGGAGCGGCTTATAAAATGTGAGGGTCAGAGATTATGAGATTAAGCAATGCTCATTATGTTTGCTTGCTTGAATCAAATGTACTGTATGTATGCAAAATCTAGTATGACATAAAGTGTGGGGAGGGAAACAAAACACAAAATAAAACTCCATGTAGATGGTTGCCAAATCCTATCCAACTTTCCCGCACCGATACAGCCCTGAAGAGGCCTCTGTCTGCACCTCCATTGCAAGACGCAGCACCTAGCCTGTTGGCACAGCAGCACTGGAGCTGGGCAGTTAAATAGGACTGGGCCAGTGGTGGGCTCCAGCAGGTTCACACCTACTCTACAGAACCGGCTGTTAACCAGAGATAGGACATCGAAAGTTTAAAAATAGCCATTTAAAAGTGGCTGCCAGATGGGCAGAGAACCGGTTCTTAATTTCTTGGAATCCCATCACTGGATTGGGCCCCACCTCACTGGGGCGCCTGAGTCCATAAATTGTTGGATGGGTGGAAAAACAGAGCAGAAGAACCTGATAGTAAATAAAAGCAGAAAGTGAGAAAGAGGAGAAATCTATTCCTGGAATACGTTAGCTAAATTCAAAGTCTAGAAGCACAATCCTAACCATGTCTACTCAAAAGTAAGCCCTGTTGTGTTCAATGGGTTTTACTCCCAGGAAATTGTCTTTAGGATTGCAGCCTAAGTCCCTCCATGTGGGCAGAGATGTTAAATTTGAGTTGAAATGCCGTCAAATAGCCAGAAGTGGAACTCAGTTTCAGTTCAGCTTCTGACTACGCCCTGAGAGCCAAGATGGTGTCGTGCTGGACCTGGGTGTTGGTCCTTGTCCAGCTGGGAAGCATCCTGGCCGACCTGGCTGGGGCCCATCTCTTATCTCTCAGCCTTGCCTTCCTCATGGAGAATCCTTGCAGGACTTTAACACAGGACTGTGTAGTTGGGCAGTATTGGCCAAGAATCCAGTTTTGCACACGCATTCAGTTTTGGCTGGGGTTTCCTGCTGGTGTCGAGGTGGGGGGGGCCTCACCTGGTTGGATCTTATTTTTCTGCTTTTAGAATGGCACCAGCTTCCACGTGTTTGACCAGGGTCGGTTTGCAAAGGAAGTCCTGCCCAAGTACTTCAAGCACAACAACATGGCCAGTTTTGTCCGGCAGCTGAATATGTGTGAGTAACACTACCAGATCTTTTAAGGCGCAGCATTGCAACAGTGAGGCGGAGAAAAATGAAAGCTAAAACAATGCCATAGTCACCCACCAGCATGGACAACATACCAGGCCAGGCCAGGACAATGTGGCGCAGGTCTTTGGAAACAACGCATTATTCGTGTCAACGCAATTTGTTCACTTGCCATCTGTAAATGTGGGCAGCTGGATATTGTAGCTTCCATTTTAGAAATCTCAAACCCTATTTGGAGAGCTGGCAAAACGAGCCTCGCTTTAAGTGTTCTGCTCTTGTGCTCTTTAACCTGTCCTTGAAAGTTGGGGTTGTGATTCTCTTGATTTGTCTGGTAGCCTCTCATTGATTCTGGCCACTTCATCTTGACCTGTGCCAAGATCCCTGCTCCCTCCAGCTTCCTTCCTAGGCAGCCCTCCTTCTAAGCCAGGGGTTGCACTTGTTTCATACTGTGGGTAAAACGACATTCATGGTATGGTTAGGGCCGAAAGTGACATCATTAAGCAGGTGATGGCCAAAGGAGATGGCCAAGGTGATGGCACTTGCTTCTTACTTAGGAACGAACACATTGGCTTCTAAAGCCAGAAGTGAAACATGCAAGTGGCCATATTTTCAGGATCTGGGGCAGCCCAATTCACTTCTGGGCCACCCTTTCAGCAGTGCCCCTGTTTCTGCCAAAGTGTTGGTGGTTCAGCAGCTGGTTCAGAAGTGGTCTGCAGAGCGATGCCTTGGCAGAAGTGGTGCTGCCATAAGGATGGTCCATGTGATATTTAGGCTCTCTCCTCCCTAGCATCTTCCTCTCTCACCCCTCTTGGTCTGCCTGTGATAATTGTGGGCTCTCCCAGCACTTCCCTTTCACTAGGGCTGCTTCTGCTTCTGCTGTGGGAAGGAGAGATAGGAGGAGACCTCTGAAGGCAAAGAATGCGCCAGGGGATCCTCACACAGTTATCATGGGGGTCAGATAAGGAGCTTCCGTGGGCCACATAAGGCTCCACAGGCCTTATGTTTGATGCCTCTGCTCTAACCTAGGAATCTGTGTAGCTAGATTCAGGGCATCTACCATGACAGTGACGTTATCTTGGAGTGGCTCCTCTCATTGCCTCTGACGTTCTTGGAAGTGTCCTTCAGCATAAGAACGGTGGGGCTGAGTAAACTCACATCTTTGCACTCGCAGGTGCCCCCTCCTTACGACAGGGACATAACGTGTGAATTGGAGGCCACTCTCATTCTTCTCTTCTTCTGTTGCTTTAGATGGTTTTAGGAAAGTGGTGAATATTGAGCAAGGGGGACTTGTCAAGCCTGAGCGTGATGACACCGAGTTCCAGCACCTGTATTTCCTCCAAGGCCACGAGCACCTCTTGGAGCACATTAAAAGGAAGGTAGGGAATGTGGCTTGACAGGCTATGGGGGGGGGGGGAACAAGCTGTTTCTCTGAGCAGAAGAGGGTTAAGAACAAGCTGGTGGTCTCAGTTTCTGTGCGATGCATTTGTCAAGTGAAGTATAAGCAGGCAGAGACCAGCAGTGGTAGAACTGGGAAAACGCTGGTCTCAGAAAGAGACGCCAGGATTCCAGCTGAACACCTTGGCAGGACTTTCCGGCACAAGCCCTGCAGGTGAATTTGCAGTGGGATCGTTCACGTTCTGCTGCAGTCCAGTGAAGTTGTTCTGGATCCTTTGGTGAGGTCGGTTAAGGGGGCAGATGGATGGGAGAAACATCCAGGGCAGCAGGTCTGGTGGGACTGCAAAGCAGAAATAGACTTGGATAGATTTTAGAGGGGAGACTGAAAGCTGATCAAGCTCTCATGGGACAACAGAGCCAGGGGGTGTCTACAGTTTGGTGCAGCTGAAACGCCTCCCCCTGGAAGGCGTTCCCTGATGACCGTGCTGTGTGAGGGATTCCATCTGGAAGAGAAATGTTCTGTGTGCTGCCCACAGAATGATCACCTACCTCACAAGGTTGTTGTGAGGAAAAATGGATAAAAGCTGTGAAAGATGCCTTGGCCATTTGCTTTGGCAAAGGAAAGGAGACTAAAGCTCATAAATAAATAAACTGAACTGAAGAATCACTGACTGACTCACTCATCAATGTTCAGCCAAACCCCGGGACCCAGAAGCATGGAATCTGGGGAGGGAATTCATTCTGTGATGTAGGCAACTGTTAAGAACCAGTTTGGTGCCCATTGGTGCCTGCTGTTCGGCAGGGATGACTGGTGCCTTCTGCCCACTGGTACCTTGTTGTGCCCGCTGTTGAGTGCCCACTGTTGAGTGGAGTGCCCAGAAGAGATGTGTGGTGTCTGATGGCCCGTCCCTGGTGCCTGTCAGGGATGCCCAGTGTTCAGTGCTGCCTGGTAGGGGTGCCTGGGGGTGTCTACTGCCTGTTGGTGTCCAGTAGTGCCCATTGCCTGCTAGTGCTCAGTGGTGCCTACTATTGCCCAGTGCTGCCTGCTGATGCGTGGTAGGAATGCCTAGTGCCCCATGGTGCTGGTGCTTGGTGGTGCCTGATAGGGATGCCTGGTGCCTGCTAGTACCTGGTGGTGTCTGCTCCCTCCTGGTGCCTGTTGCCCATTAGGGATGCCCAGTGTCCACTGCTGCCCACTGCCTGGTGGTGCCTGTTGCCCATTGGAGGGGTGCCCAATGGTCCCTGCTGCCCAGTAGGGGTGCTTGGTGCTTGCTTTTGCCTTCCACTGCCCCCTGGTACTCTCTGGTGCCCAGTGCCCAGCTATGCCTGTGGCCCACAAATATTCTTGAAATTTTATTCTTCCAGCGACCAGTAAATTCCACGGGTCTATACATATATATTTACCCATGTTGCGCTTTGGAGCCTAGGAGGGGAGATAAAATTCAGCGGAGGAAGCCTCTGCCAGTCTCAACCCCCCCCCCCCATCCTCACACTGCTTGCAGTTACCTGTGGGTGCAGTGCTGGATAGGACTGTGAGACGTGAACGTATCTCAGATATGGGGCTGGGGGAAGGAGGGTGTTAATTCTGCTGCGGAGAGAGCATTTGCACTCACCATGTGGTTGTGTTTCTGCTGTTGCATCTTTTATTTCTTAAGGTGTCAGTTGTAAAAAGTGATGAAACCAAGATGCGCCAGGAAGATCTGAGCAGATTGTTGTACGAGATCCAGATCCTCAGGAGTCAGCAGGAGACGATGGAGTGCCAGATCCAGGACATGAAGCAGTAAGCGAGTCCTGCAGTCGGCTTTGTAGCAGAGCTTCTGATTTGACTACTTGCAAATTGAAGATAGTAGTGATAAATGTTCAAGTGTAAGAACTTGTCATGGTGCCCCCTCTGCAGTCCCTCTTGTAATGCACAAAGTCAACTCTGAAGTCTTTCATTAATTTTTCCTTCTCTTTCCACGGATCTTTCTTCTGAAACTGAAAACAAATATCTAATAGCATCTCCAAGATAAATATACGAATGGCATGGGAGTGCCATCCTCTTTCTGCTTGGTCAGAAATTGGTTCCACTCATTTCTACCTTCTGAACAAGCCCCCTGCCACTCTTAAAGGGAAATAGGATCCAAGAGGATCTGCTCCTTCCCTTCTCCTGTCTGTCTGTCTGTCTGTCCCTCCCATCCCATCCCATCCCATTCTATCCATCCATCCATCCATTTGCATCGTTGCTCCTTGTCCTTCTGCATTTGAGGGCAGGGCACAGGAGCGTGTGCCCTGAGGCTGATGTCTCAGTCTGTCTCTTGCCAAGCATGACACATGAACTGGGCTGGAAGTAGCACTGGCCGTTCTTTACAAGAAGGCTTCATCTCTTGGCCAGCGTTGCTCGTTTTGATCTCTTTGGTCTGGATGTCCTGATTATTTACCAAGGAGGTCAGTGATGCATTTGATGTCATCCAGACATAAACTTAAAGGCCTGCCCACCGCCGCAGTCCTGGTCAGGATGTCATATGGCCCCAAGTCACAGATATTGGTTCATTGCAGGGTCGGGACTGCCCAGTAATGCAGGATTCTCTGTTTCCTTCAGACAGAACGAAGTGCTGTGGAGGGAGGTTGTGTGTCTCCGGCAGAATCATTCCCAGCAACAGAAAGTGATCAATAAGGTAACATGAGGTCAAGTGCCGGTTGTGCGTTGAGAACATGATGCATTGCTGCAGGGTGTGTGTTGTGAGGGCGAGTTTGTTGCAGACCTTGCAGAGGGCATTGTCAAAGCATTGCAGGGAAATTTTATGGGGATCATCTAAGAGAACTAATGTGGATGCAAGGACAACAGTCCTCCCTTGTGTTTGGGTTTGAATCCACCTGAGCTCGTGGTCAGAGTTGCATCTGGTGACCATGGATTGCAGAAAGCTTTAATATGCAGCGCATTGAGACATGTTCTACCTGCTCCGGGGCCAGCCAAGAGGTCGACTGAGTGTGCAATACGGAGCGCTCTCTAGGTCGATGCAAGTCCCTTATGCCAACCTAGTACTGTTGCAAATGTGCTGTCAAGCAAGTCTGGGCCATTTTAAGGGGAGCTCTGACCTTCTGCTGGCAGGCCCAAAGAAGGGAGACCCTTGCTGGCCTGGCTACTGTTCCCATTGTGTGGGCCTGAGCCTCAAGTGGTGGCACCCTGAGGTAGGCAGCGCCAGCCTCTTGACTCCGGCTGGACTCCGGCATCATTGATGGTCCAGTTCAGCAGAAAGCAGTTTCATAGAAATGTGTGTTGGGTACTTTCATATTTGAGCAGGTGCTTTGCATGCAGGAAGGTGGGCTTGCTCTGCTTCTCCTGCTGCTGCCACACAGAAGCTCCTTGTGTGAATGGAAAAAAGAGTGGTTTGTGGAATTACTGGGGTGACAGGCAGAAGCCCTGACTCTGATTCTTTCCTTCCTGACAGCTGATCCAGTTTTTGTTTGGCCAGCTCCAAGCCACCCCCAGCGGTGCTGGGATAAAGAGAAAACTGTAAGTACCTCACGTGACGCAGGCCTGGGCAAGGAGCTGGGAAGTGGCTCTTTAGTTGAAAAACGCCAGCGGTCAGCTCCAGGTGGCGTGGTGGGTCACCGGACCTGGACACGCTGCTGATAGGAAAATGAATGGCATGAACTGATGAGTCAAAGCTGCTGACATGCTCCATTCAGAACCACAAGGTCAGCTTGCTGGGAGCTTTGTTTAGGTACCATTCAGGGCATTGAAAGGAGGCTGTTTTGAAGGGGAGGCAAGAGCTGCCGCTGATGTCCCTGCGGAGGTTTTTCCATTGGGATGAGACCACTGAATCACTTGGGCATGGGTGGTCTTAATGGGTGACTTGGGGGATGGTGTCCCCAAATGTGGTGTTGTGGGGGAAGGCAGAAGCCTGTGTGGAGGGAGCAGTGGCCGTGGCAGGCAGAGGTGTCCGGGCTTGACCTGGGTAGCCGGAGTAGGAAGTATTGCCCTAGAAACAGATTTGGGATCCATGAGTCAGACTGAGAAGGTTGTCTCAGCTCTGGATTTGCTCTTACTCGGGGTTTTTGAGAAGAAAACAGCAAGGAAGCTGCATAAAGGAGGGTGGTTGCATTAAAACAGTGAGAATGCTTTAGCTCAGGGATTGTCAAGCTTTTTAGAGGCCCCGGAGGCTGCTGCCTGATGATCCCCCCTTAAGTAGCAGCTTGTTTCATCTGTCCTATTAGTTTCACAAACCTCAAAATAGTGTGTCATGACCCTGTGGTGGTCCTGACCTGGACCCACCATTTGGGACCTGCTGCTTGAGCTCCTGACTCTGTGGCATTGGGGAAGAGCCTTGATGGCCATTTCCTGAGAAAGATGTCTTTGAGAGGGAACCTTGACACATCCCTGTTCGCTGGCTCCATGCCAGCTGGGCTTTTCTGTTTCTCCCTCTTGCCCTCCTCCCTCTCCACAGTGACCTCCCGTCTGCACTGCCCTTTTATTAGACGTAGAGCGTATGCACAGAGCGGGAAACGGTGGCATTCTAGTGCCCCCTGGGCTTTCTAGTGATTTGCAAGAGCAGGAAACATGGTGGCACAGTGTTGTGTTGTGACTATTTGTGCTTCTTGGAAAACTCTGCAAATGGCCTCTGGTGCATGCCAAAGGGTCTCACTCCAGCTTGGCAGGAGGGCAAGAAGTTATGCAGAGTGAGGTCACTGCTTCGTCGGGGTCAGCCTTGGCTGGCAGTGACTGTCCAGGGTCATAGGTGGTGTGTCTTGGCTCTTTCAGGAGATGCCTGAGTGTGAGCCTGGCGCTGCTTGCCTAAAGAGCAGGTGCTTTTCCTCCTAACAGCCCCTTCCCTGCCACTGGAATTTCAGGCTGCCTTCTCTCGGCCCACGTTCACGTCTGCCTTAGCCCTAAACTGGCTCAGCCTTCTGTCAAAGTTCCTTAACTGGGAATCCTTCTCCAGAAAACATTAATGTTCATTCACAGAGGCTGCATTGCTCCACTTAGGCTGGCCTAAGTCCTGGCACTGACCTGGAGGTGTCACAAAAGTGCCAAAAGGCACTTCTACCACAACCTGGGTTGGGGAGTCAGGCCAGTGCACAGGCATGTGCCAGTCTTCTCACACCATCATGGAAAGATAGGCCAGCCTAAATTTCTACGGACTGTGCCCAGAAACACAGTAGGTTCTTGTGAATTGTAGAGGTTGGGAAGGAAGGGTTTATTGCCCAGTGACTGGAAGTGTCTTTCCTTCCCAGGCCTCTCATGCTGGATGATGGGAATCCTGCTCCCCCCGTGTCCAAGTTCAGGAGGCCTCTGTCTCTGGATCCTCTGCAGGATTCCTATTTCATTCAATCGGTGAGCTTGGACTCCGGCCAGGCAGTTTCCCACTTTTCTGGTTTGCCTGTTCAGCTTTTCTTCAGGAGTGCACTGCTTAGGGATGAATGGCTTTAAAGCACGTTGCTTCATTAAAAGGGTTCATGTTCCTGATAAATTTTTAGTAATAATCAGTATTTTAGAATTAATCAATATTAGTATTAAAAGCAGGCCTCCGTCAGTCTTGGAAGCTATGGTATCGTGCTCGGCGCTGCATATTCTGCATGTGAACCACGAAAGCCTGGGTGGGATTGTTATGGAGGATAGGCTGTTACCCAAGCAGCAAATCCCCCCTCTCCACACCACTGAATTAGTCCAATGGAAAGGCAGAGCCCATACGATTGGATCCAGCTGCGTTGCAGAGCTGGGCTAAGGACAGGAGCTCACCCTGTCTTGTGGGGCCGACCCGGGTCTCGAACCCTGGCCTGCTGATTAACAGGCAGAGCGTCTTAACCACTTGCGCCACCCACAGCAACCACTTGTGCCTCCCACCCACTATTAATATTAGTATGAATAGTTTTAATATTAATCAGTATTAATATTTTAGTGAATGTTAACAATACGAATGTTGTGAGGACTCCCATTGTCTGGATTAGAATAACAATATTGTTTGTAGCATTTGTATAGTGCTTTCCTATTGATAGACTTCCTGTTGTTAGGCTTCTGCTGCTTGAGCCCAGTTGGGGGAGAAGAAACATGAGAAGGGGAAGGGGTTGAAGGTGCCTCTGCACCCGTGATTGACAGCTTGTCACGTACCTTTTCATTCTGCCCTGAATGGAATTGCTTCTGGCTCGCAAGTCTGCACATGGCGGTGCTGCGAGCGAACCCTGAGTGCTGCTGCCTGCCTGGCTTCATCTATTCTCTCTTCTCCAGCCCCCTACAGAACCCCCCTCCTGCTTGAGTAGCCCTGCTCTTGCCGGAGGACCCATCATCTCGGACGTCACTGAAGCCGCACCTTCTACTGCGGTGGTCATGCAGCCGCCACCTGACGAGAGGTAAAAAAGGCTGTTGCTGCCATGAGCCTGCTCTTCAGGCTTCCCCACCAGGCCAAGGTGGAGGTTGCCTGGAAATGTGTGTAAAGCAATCCTGGTCGTGTTCTCCTGAAACCAGAAGGTGTTGCTCCTAGAAGGCTGTAAAAATCAGGGCGATGGTGGGGAAGGAGCACTCTTTGCCTTCCCTGCTGCCCACCATCCCCCACCCCAGAGGTTCTTAAGTTGAGCAAACACTTCCTCGGAGCTTTGTAGGAGGAAAAGCCGGAGTGTGTTGGAGAAGATGTGAGGTCATAAGGAAAGCCCTGCTGGATCAGGGCAAAGACCCACCTAGTTCAGCTTCCTTTATCTCACGGTGGCCTCTGCCTTCCTCTGCCTCACAGAGCAGGCAGGACAAGAAGAGATACCTGGTATTCCATGGTAGCCTCTGGATGTTGCACGTAGACATCATGGCTTGTAACCTGTGATGGGGTTTTCCTCCAGAAATTTGTCCAGTCCCCTTTTAGGCCAGTTGCCATCACCACATCCTGTAGCAAGGAGTTCTACAGACCACTTCCATGCTGGGTAAAGAAATATTTTCTTTTGCCTGTCATAATGCTGCCAGCACTCAATTTTAGTGCATGTGTCCTGGGTCTGGTTCATTGTTATTAGTCTTGGAACTGCATACAGACTGTTATGTGACTCTCCATTCCTGGGACTTCCGACTTCCTTGAGTAACTAACTTACTTGAGTTACTTGAGTACTCACAAACCGACTGCTGATTCCTTGCACACCCAACAAGGCCCTCTTCCCCCCCCCTTGTGCTTGATCATGAGAATCTCGGTTTGATGTTGTGGGGTTTTCTGACTGCATAAGGGAAGCTGCTGGGCCTCTTCATCTTGTCCTTTTACCTGTGCAGGTAAAGGGATGAGCAGCCCAGTCAGTGGGCACGTGTTCAGTGATGGGCTTCAAAGAAATTAACAAGCGGTTCTCTGCCCATCTGGCAGCCACTTTTAAATGGCTATTTTTAAACTTTACATGGCCTGTCTCTCATTAACAACCGGTTCTATAGAGTAGGTGCGAACCTGCTGGTGCCCACCACTGCACATGTTGGTTACAGGTGGAAGATTGGCAAGCAGCTCGAGCCATGAAGGAGGAAGGCCGGTCTTAGTCCTCCTGCAGCCGTGCTTGCTGTTCAGGAACAATTTATTAAATATCCTGAGAGGAGTTCCTAAGATCATTGGGGTGGGCTGAGCTAGAAATGCCCAGGAGTTTTAAAAGCGGGGAAGGGAGAATGGGGCATTTATCGCAGGTGCTGAGCCTTTTCTTTGGTTCAGGGAGTCCTGCCTTCTGCTCATCAAGGAAGAACCCATCAGTCCCAAGACGAAAGCTGCTTCCCTGGAAGCCGCAGTGCCCTCGGTGAGCTGTGACTCCTGCTCGGACCCTCCAGTGCTGCCGGTTTCCATGGTCCAGTCTGTGCTGAACGGCCAGGGGAACAGCGAGGCTTCTCAGCCCCAGGAAAGAAGAGGACGGGCACCTCCGGACAGGTGAGGGCAGGAGCACCTCTGGGCACTTCAGCGCCATTCTGCTCCACTTCTAATGGCTGCTGTCACAGCTGCGGTAACTGTCGGAAAGGAAAAGTCTTTTGATGTCAGAAAAGACAGAGAAACGGGCATGACTGCATAGAGCAGTGGTTCTCAGTCTTCCTAACGCCGTGACCCCTTTATAAGTTCCTCATGTTGTGGGAACCCCCAACCATAAAATTATTTTTGTTGCTACTTCATAACTAATTTTGCTGCTGTTATGAATCGTAATGCAAATATCCGAGACGCAGGATGTATTTTCATGGTTACAAATGAAAAGAATGGGACACGACTGGGAAGGGAACCATATCGGTTCTCAAGATCTCAAGCTTCCCTTTGGTATCATGACTGTACATGAAGCATTTGCTGACCCTTAGAGGCCAGGCAGGAAATAAACTGTTTGGGGTGTCCAAACCCCGGCCCAGGGGCCAGATGCAGATTCACACAGTACTTAGGTGTATGAATGACACTTTTCATTTGACTCCCAACAGCAGATGCTTCTTCTGTGCTTTTCTCAGGGCAGAAACTTCAGATTCTCTGGATGGCACTGATTTGAATCTAGAAGGGCTTCAGATCCTCCTGAGAAATCAGCAGTACAATCTAGAAGCTGCCAATGCCTTAGATGTAAGTTCTTGATAATCTGTAATACTTATTCATGGCTACTTAAATTTCCTAGAGACCACTTTGAGTGGACCACTCAGAATTGGTCTGATTATTCAGTGCCATTAAAATGAGCTGCTGGGGAAATGAGGGGGGAAAATAGGAAGGCTTGGATCCTCTGCCCACCACTCTGCTGCTCTCTGCCCATTCCCTTCTGCTTTGCCCCTGGACCTTTTCCACGCCATGAGAGAGCAGTGGAGGTGAGAGCGTGGATGGAGGTGGGCCTTCCAACCAGCCTGCTGAGACACAAAACAAGATTGCAGAAGCCTGGCTGGAAATTGGCAATCCAGAGTTTTGGGTGGTAGAAGAGCCCCCTATTTTCTAGTTCACTTCATCAGGAGAGACCTCTTGTTTCCATCAGGTCTTCAGCCCTAGTATTTCTGCAAGTGAATGGAATCTGAATGACGTGGAGGCAAATTTATCCTCGGTAAGGAAGGGGTTTTGGTTGGGTGGGGGGAGGAGGCCTTTTCTAGGAAGACATATACCAAGGTCTCCAACCATGCCCAGCTAAACCTTGAGCCAGCACAGGTCTGCTCTGCTGTGCTGTGTGCTCCCACCAGTACACCAGGGTCCCCAGTGTGTTGGTGTGTACGACTGGAGCAGGGGTGCTTCCCTTGCCTGCACAGTCTCTGAGGACAGGCCCCCAACAGTTGTCAGTAGGACATGGAAAAGAAAGGTGAGAGCTGGCTTTGCCACCTGCCTTCCATGGGCTGCCAGCCTGGAACGTTAACAAGGAGGTCAGTACTGACTAGGCAAGAATCTACCATTTGTAGCTCGATGTAGAAATTTCTAGGATTATGGAAAGAGTGGCCGCCAAAGGGGAGGGGGGGGCAATCAGGACTCCCCTGAAATGCCTCAATTCTCTTTCCTCTGCTTGAAAGTTCTTCTCCCCCTCACTAAGCTGTGTTCTTTCCCCCTCCTGTAGCCTCTCCTGCACCCACTTCAGAGCTAGACTGTCTGGGGGCCCAATCCTGAATTATTTCAACAGACACTGGTTGCCATAAATCATGTTTATGGGACTCAGAGCGTAGGGAGTGCTGGGCCCAGACCAGTCAGCTGCCTGGCCCAAAGCCGTCATGAGAAGCAGGAGCTGCCACCAGGGGCAACCTCTGGGCACACAGCGGGGGGAGTGCAGGGCAAGGGTGGGGTGGGGGAAGAACTGGGATGGGAAGGGGTAGAACCAGCTGAGCTCTCTGAAATCTGTATTGGGGCAGAGAGCCCAACGCGGAGGCCCTTGTGTCTGTGCAAGCAAAATAGGTGGCAGAAATGGTAGGAGTGCTGTTGCCAGGCCAGAGCCTTGCTTGGGTGAAGAAGACAACCTTCCCTAGAAGAGTCTCCTGGCAACTGCCAGTGCCTGCTGGACACAGCAGCGGGCATAGGATTGGGCCGTTAGTCAACTGGCGGTAAGATTCCTCTTGGAATGACTATGAGGATTTTGCCTGTCCAGATGGGCACTGCAGTGGTGGGATTCAAATAAATTCACAACAGGTTCTATGTCCCATTAGTAAAAGGTTCTCAGAACCAGGCACTCATTACCAAAGGGTGCTGTAGAACCTGTGAGAACCCCCTGATGCCCACCGCTGGGGCATTGCCACGACTGTTTCAAAGGATACATCCCAGTATTCGGAAAAATCGTTTCTGGCTTTAGCAGTGCTAAAAGGGGAGCAAAGCGAGGGAAGATGCCTGCTAGGAAGGAGAAGAGAAAGCGGACCGAGCTTGTGCAGTCCTCGCAAGGATGATGAAGAACACAGTTGTCTGAAACACTTTCTGACCCTTTCTGTCTTTTGTGGAATTGTGCATTGCCACAGTTTGTGCTTTTGCATCAAGACTCAGAAGCCCACGCAGGACCTGGAGAAGAATGCAAGTAAGACGGCCTTCCGAGTGCTGAATCCTCCCCTTAACAAGCAAGCTCAGGTACCATTGCAAATACAAACCCCAAAGTTTCATGTTAAGGCAGATCCTCTGTGAGTGCCTAATTCTGCTCCCCTTAGTGGGAGTTCACCCCCTGGCTTGAAAAAGGAGGGGAGGAGTGGAAGGGGAAGTGTGGAGGAGAGCAGGGAGCTGGACTGTGCCTTGTTTCCATTCAGTCTGTGAATCTAGCCTCTCACTCTCTTCCATGCTGATGCTTCTCCACCCCCTTATCTTTGAGGAAGAAGAGGAGTAAAAAGATTCATTCTTTGCTTCCCCAGAATAACTTGGTTTCCAGATCTCTGAATATGTCCTCCAAACTGTTCAGGAGTATTCGTGCCCTCCTTAGCTGGACGTGGGATTTCAAGCAGGGTCTGATTAGAGCAGAATAAAGTGTCTGATATCTTTCTTAAGACAGCCCAGCCCTGCAGCTGCATCTCACTTGCTGGCTCATGTTTTGCTTCTGGTCTAAAATATCAGGATTTTTTTTTGCATGCGCTGTTGCTGCCGTGGTTCTCCTCTGAGAAAATGGATACTATTCCACATTAACAGCCAACACACCTTATTGAGTTGCAACCTCCAGGGCTTAAGTTGCCTTTACACAAATGCACAGCCTGGGAAATAAACAAGATGAGCTGGAGCTTTTAGCAAGTGAAGGGAAATTTGATTTGATGGGAATAACTGAAACTTGGTGGGACTCCCATGACTGGAACACACAATTGGAAGGCTATCAGCAAAAGGGGAGGTGGAGTAGCATTATATGTCAAGAACATATATACTTCCTCTGAAATCCAGGAGAGTGGTCCGGATATCCCTGTGGAGTGTGTCTGGGTAAAAGTAAGGGGGGAAAATAAGAAACAAAACACTGTGGTGGGCGTCTACTATAGACCGCCAGGCCAAGGAGAAGGAGTAGACGATGTCTTCTTGGAGCAACTGGCAGGCATTGCAAGGAAATATGAGGTAGTAGTAATGGGGGACTTTAACTACCCAGACACTTGCTGGGAGACAAACTCAGCCAAACATGGAAGCTCCAGTAGATTCCTGATGGGCCTGGAAGATAACTTCATGGTCCAGAAGGTGGAGGAAACGACAAGGGGAGGGGCCATCCTTGACCTGATCTTAACTAATCGTGAAGAACTGGTTGATCAGGTCAACATAGTGGGAACTTTAGGGGAAGCGATCATGAGCTGCTGGAATTTAGAATAATGTGGGAAATAAAAAGAGTGCAGAGTGAAACTTATATGTTGGATTTCAGGAAAGCTGATTTCAACAGGCTTAGAGGAGTCATAGGTGGGATCCCCATGGGTTGAGGATCTAATGGGGAAAGGGGCCCAAGATGGGTGGGAGCTCCTTAAGAGGCAGCTTCCACAAGCACAGTCAGAAACAACTCCCATGAAAAAGAAAGGGGGGAAAATGCTGAAAAAACCAGGTTGGCTCCACAGGCAACTTGGGGATCAGCTGAAGTCAAAGAAAGAGAAGTATAGGGAGTGGAAGACTGGAAAGATCACCAGGGAGGAGTATAGGGAGGTAGCCCGGTCCTGTAGGGAGGGGGTCAGGGGTGCTAAAGCTCAGTCTGAGCTGAGGCTGGCCAGGGGAGTCAAGGATAACAAGAAGAGCTTCTTTAGATATGCCCAAAGGAACAGGAGGAGAGACGAGGGGCTGGGGCTGCTCCTGGACAAGGATGAACAACAGGTGTCTGGAAACCAGCAGAAGGCGGAGCTGCTCAACTCCAACTTTGTGTCCGTCTATTCACAGAAGGAGGGCTGTGCAAATGGGGTTGCGGGATCATTGACTGATTCGGGGATGTGTTTACATCCCCTAAGAGGTAATGAAAACATGGATGGTGCAGAAGAGCAGATTAAGATTGACAGAGAACTGGTTCGAAACCACTTAACTGGCCTAAATGAATTCAAGTCATTTGGACCGGATGAGCTGCATCCTGGAGTTCTTAAGGAACTGGCAGATGTCCTTGCAGAGCCTCTGTCGATCATCTCTGAGAAATCCTTGAGGAGAGGAGAAGAGCCTGGACTGGAAGAGGGCAAATGTAGTCCCAATTTTTAAGAAGGGGAAAAAAGAAGACCCGGGAAATTATAGACCAGTCAGTTTGACTTCAATCCCGGGCAAGATATTAGAGCAAATCATAAAACACACAATTTGTGCACATCTAGACAAGTACTCGGTGATCAAAACAACCCAGCATGGAGTGACCAAGAATAAATCTTGCCAGACAAATCTGATCTCCTTTTTTGATGAGGTTACGAGCTTACTGGACATGGCAATGCTGTGGATGTCATTGATCTTGACTTCAGCAAAGCATTTGACAAAGTCCCACATGACATTTTAATTGGGAAGTTGGAAAAATATGGGCTAGACAGGGCAATTGTTAGGTGGATCTGCAACTGGCTCGATGGCCGCACTCAAAGGGTTTTAGTAAATGGTTCTGTGTCAACCTGGAGGTCAGTTTCTAGTGGGGTCCCCCAAGGCTCTGTCTTGGGACCGGTTCTCTTTAAAATTTTCATCAATGACTTGGAGGAAGGGATACGGGGGCGCCTGATCAAATTTGCAGATGACACCAAACTGGGAGGAGTAGCAAACACATCAGAAGAAGGAGAAACCTCCAGGAGGATCTGGATAAACTGGAATCCTGGGCTGTAACAAAGAATGGATTTCAACAGGGAGAAGTGGAAGGTTCTGCACTTAGGCAATAAAAACCAAAAACAGAGGTATAAAATGGGGGATACTTGGCTTGGCAGCACAACATGTGAGCGGGATCTTGGAGTCGCCACTGTGGATCACAAGCTGAACATGAGTCAGCAGGTGATGTGTCTGCAAAGAAGGCAAATGCCATTCTAGGCTGCATTAAGAGGACTGGAGCTTCCAAGTCACGAGAAGTTCTAGTTCCTCTTTATTCTGCATTGGTCAGACCTCACCTTGAGTCCTGTGTTCAGTTCTGGGCACCTCACTTGAAAGATGCAGCCAAACTGGAGCAAGTCCAGAGGAGAGCGACAAGAATGATCAGTGGGATGGAAGGGAAGCCCTACGAGGAAAGGTTGGGGGAACTTGGGATGTTCAGCCTGGAGAAGAGGAGGCTGAGGGGAGACATGATTCCCTCTTCAGATACCTGAAGGGCTGTCATAGGGAGGAAGGGGCCAATTTGTTCATAGCTGCTTCTGAAAGCAGAACTAGAACCAATGGGGACAAACTGCAAGAAAGGAGATTCCGGCTGGAAATCCGGAAAAAATTCCTGAGGGTGAGGGTGGTTCGGCAGTGGAACAGATTGCCAAGGGAGGTGGTGGACTCTCCCTCACTGGGGATCTTCAAGCAGAGGCTCCACCAGCACCTGTTGGAGATGCTCTAGGGGGAATTCCTGCTGCAGGCAGGGGGTTGGACTAGATGACCTACTAGGTCCCTTCCAACTCTAGGATTCTATGATTCTATGATTCTATTTCCTAACTTACAAGTTAGTAGAAACATTCTCCATTTTCTGTTTTTACTCCTAGGGAGAGAGGTTGTTCTGGAAAATACCTGGCAGCACCTGCAGTGGTCACCAAGAAAACTTGGGAGGGCATCTTTTTAAAATGTACCCTAAAGTTCAACCCCTTGCATTGGAAATGCAAAGTTTCCTTCTCGGACTTCAGAAAAAAGCGTCCCATCACATCCGACTCCTTTACATGCGAATATTGAGTGATCTTTTGCTTAGCTTGGTAAGACTATTTTGCCTCCTCCTCTTGTCTGAACATCTGAAAGGCAAGGAGCAGAAGGTGGTCACTGTCAAGAGATGCACACAAGTGAGAGTGTTGCGTTTTCTGTCCAAAGTTGTCACAATTGGACACCATCTTTTGTATTCACTGCTTCTCTTCTTCAGGATGAATGGGGATTATCTGGCTTGCTGGAATTCACCTCCTATCAGTTTATGCTGGAAATAATGATATTTTTATTGTTATGTACTGAAAATTTGATTGGGGGCTAACTCTGTACCCCCGGTTTGTCACCCCTTTGCTCCCATACAATGCTGCTTACTTAATGGGGAATTTTGTACCTCAGTCAAATACCGCGCTCCACGTGCTCCACAGAGCAGCGCTCTCCATCTGCAGGGAATGTTCTTTGCCCTCGTCCCGTCCTTCATTATTGGAGGCTGAGTGGCTGCTCCTTTGGGCCTGATTCTGCATTAAGACTCATTGCACAGCCTGAATGGTGTATGACTGTGGTGAGATGGCTGCTGGAATGCTTTGCTTCCTTTATATTCATTTTGTATCTTAAACAGTTTTCTTGAGTGGACCTTGAATTGGTTATCTTGGTGTGACAGCTGAATTTCTCAGCAAGGTAAAGCTTTGTTTGCAGTAAAAGTAGTTTTCAAACAAGAGTTTATGTTAGCAGTGCTTCCCAAACTTTTTTCCACTGACAGCTCCCTTGACCTGCCTGTGGCTCCCCAGTAGGACTGTAATTCTATACATTGTACAGGGCAGTGGGTTTTTGGCAAGGATTTGCCAGTTCTCCCAGCTGCTTTCCAGGCTCAGTTTGGGAACCACTGCATTGGGATATACCCTGAGCCCTTTGGCTTATAGGAACTCTCATCCTTCCACGTAAAGTGCCTTTATAGTTGAAACAGGGAAGGCAAGACGATCACACACTTTGTGATCTATGCCTTGAGTGAGCAGCCCCCTGGCATGTTTCTGCATCTCTCCAGCTCCATTTGTGCGTCAGCCGTGTTGTAGTTGCACACACGAAAATTAATTTCCCAACTTTTAGGGAAGCGAGGCCTTTGAAGTAGATTTTGTATCTGGTTTCTGTAGGGGTTTTTGGGGGCGGTGGTGGGAACAGGAGTTGAATGTTCCAAATTTGAAATTGATAAAAAATACCTCCTTGCAGGTCTCTCGCAGTGGGAGGGTTGTGTGTAATAATCCAGAGATTTGTCATTTGAAGTTGATGTGCTGAGCCAGCAACTTGCACTCTGCTGTATATTTGTAAAGTTTTTTCAGGGTACGATAAGTAAAAGTTTTCTTTTGTTCTCATTTGTCACTCCTCTTTTCTTGGATTCCTGTTCCTGCAGCGACATCCGTGTTTCATAGCATCAGGCATCAGTCAGGCAGGCATATGAATCATTCACCCGTCTAGTAATTTGGGGTAATGTACAAGGCCTTGTTAAAGCCTCTCAGGCAGCTGAATCCTTGGTGGAGGAGGAGGCCAAACTCTTCCATGCCACCCTCCCCTTGTGCTCAGTACTTTTAAAATCTTCTTTAAAATTAATAGCAGGCATTTGTTTGAGGATCTGTCCCAACTGCCTTCAGCAAGAAGCCACTGTAGCTACATGATCTGACACTGTTTTTACACAAATGCATATATATGTATAAGTCAAGCACTGGAAGATCTCATTTTAGCCATTCTAACAGCCTTCACTGACAAAGGCACATACTTTTTCCAGGTAACTTATTAGCCAGACACTCTCTGACCTACAGCCTGTTTGATTCCCTCAGTAGAGCATAATTGATTGCCAAAACTGGTGGAGACGCATATTAGGACTAAGCACAGACTTTCGCTTCTCAGCCTCTTCTGTGGTGCTCTGACTATAAAGGATTTTTTTAATAGGACAGGCTAAAGAGGAGCTGGGAATAAGCTCAGCTGCACAGGCTCCACAGGCTGTGCCTCTAACCCTTAGATGACCATCTAAGAATAGCCTAATTTGCATAAATTATCATTGCCGGACAAAAAATCCGGTTGCTCATCTAAGGGTGTCCAAGTTTTCAACTTCATGGCTCCTGGACCTTTAATGAGCTTGTCAAAGAGGGAATTTCAGCAGGTGTAGCTTGTGATCTGTGGGATGAAAAGCTGCACCTGCAGAAATTTCCTCCCCTGCATACTTGTTCAAGGTCCTGGAGCCCTGAAGTTGAAAGGTCGGACAGCCCTGCTGTAAAGGCTGCTCCTCCTTTTGCCTTGGTCTCCAGGGGAATCTGTCCAACTCCTGTTACACAAAAGGTCAATACACCTCACAATTAAGATCAACAAATGGGGCAACAAACTGGGAACAAAAAACTTTTATGGAAACTAAATTAAAAGCAAACATTGCATTGAAACAAAGGAAAAACAAGAACATGTGCCCTATGATGGTAATGATCCAGCAAGGAAAAGCATCCTTGAGTTTCACTGGATTGAGTTGGGAGAGAGTTGAATAAAATAGCTCAAGCAGGCTTTACTTGAGCGAGCCTGTGCTGGTAGCCATGTGGCTTCTATAAAGGTGTAAGATACCTCTCTATCAAAGGTGTTAAGAAACTGTCTGATGAACTTGAAATGCTGGCTTCTGGATCGGAAGTGCGGACCCTTCAGTTGTATGTTTTGGAGAACTGTCAGTGCCTGGCTACGGTGCACATGAAACCCTCTTGGCCAGGGTCTGCTGTGGCATTGCTCACAGCAGCATGACTGTAATCGTGCACGGTGGCTGAAAACAGCCCTGCTTTCCGAACCTGAACCTTGTGACGCTGTGACTTTATGACACCAAATGATGTTCAGTTAATCCAAACCACATGCTTCATCTTCACTGTTTCCTGGCAGGTGCCTCTGCTGCTGGTTCTCTCCCTCGGAGATGGTATCTGTTAAGAGATGAAAGTAGTGTTGGCCTGGGTAAAGGAAGAGGAAGGAAGCCTCAAGGAGAAAGAACAAAGCCTAATTCAAGACAGTCCGCAGGGGGAGAAAGAGAAACTGGCACACGTTCCTTGGTGGGCAGGGGACAAGTATCTATCTACCAGTATTTATATACTGCTTTTCAACTAAAAAGTTCACAAAGCAGCTTACAAAGAAAAAGAAAATTCATGGCAAATGGGTCCCTGTCCCAAAAGGGCTCACCCTCTAAAAGGCAGAAAGAACACTAGCAGAAGCTATTAGAACAGGCGTTGCTGGGCTGAGGAGGGTCTGTTACTCTTTCCCTGCTAAATAAATATACCAAGAGGAGCACCCACTTGAAAGAGCCCCTCTTGCAAAAAGAGGTACTTCCCTGCTTGTCAGCTCCTTCTGTTTCTGATACTAAACCAGGACAACTAGTCCCTAAATTGCCTAACCCTGCGGCAAAGCAAAGTTCCTGAATCCTCTGGCAATCTGATGCCTTCTCTGAAGTGCTTCATTGCACATGAAAGGGATTCTGCAAGAAAGGCTGAAATGGGCTATTACTCTGTACCTTGTTTAAATGCCATTCCTGTTTAGGCTCATGGCTGTAGACAATCCTAACCCTACCCACACTCCTGTCCCCTGGATATTCCAGCCTTCAGAATGTCTGCATGCTGCCCTCAGGTGCACATGTAAAATTCCATGTGGTCACTGCCAAATTTTATGTGGATAAATGACTATGTACTTGTACATATGAGATTCTGTGTCCCGCAGCTTGTGTGCCGGTGTATGAAGCCCATATAGGCCCAGAGCAGAAAGACGTGCACCCAGTTAATGAACAAGACCTCCATCTGTCTTTAAGTACACAGAAGCTCATCCAGTGTGTGGTACCCACTGGAACTGCAGGAGTCTCCCAAAGGAAAAAGGGGCTTCCTTGGGCTGTCATGTTAACAAGCCCAACACCATGGAAACAGGTGGTCCTGGAAAGAGAAGCAGCTGCTAAGTGACTTGTAAGAGCAAATAGTAGGACTGGAACAGGACTGGAGCCACTGCAATGGTCCTGGAACAAACCACTGGGCTTGGTCCTCTCACTACAACGCACATGGATGCACACCGTATCTTTGCATGTGTGGATTGAATAATTGGGGACTATACCATGGGACACTCCATTGCTCACAGCCTCTGGAGGTGATGCTGTAGGAAGCAGTGACGAATCCAAAGGTTCTGGCACCACTTCTTCAATCAGAGACTTGGCTTGTTGCATATCGGTTTCCAAGACTTCCTCGCTTGCGAGGTCTGCTGTAAGAATCCTTCCAGCTGGATTGCCTTCTGGCTTCTTGTGTACGTTGGAAAAAAAGGAGGTTGGGATCTCCTCCGCCTCTGCATTAGCTGAATTGTTCTCCTTGGCTATGAAGTCTGTGTTAGAGCTTGATTCAGAGATCACTTCAATCTTTGGTGGTGAGATCTGAGAAGGGAAAACAACCAGTAACCCATCCAAAGATACCGGAGAAGGTTTCCACACAAATGGATGTTCTGGCCTTGCCACTCAGAAGCACTTGGCTTCCCTGAAGACAAAAAAGATCCAAGCAAGCTGAAGCACTTTTTAGAACCGCATGGACTATTTTAGAATGCAGGTGTATGTCTGGATATCCAAATGTTTGTATGTGAAAAGAATTGGTTCTGAGAGAAGGTGCATGCATGTCAACATACCTGTGGGAAGCTGCATCTGCATGCAGGGTGTTCACACTACTTCCTTCAGGGAAAGAGGTGGAACACCTGGGTGTGTTAGAGCAAATGAGTGCAACTCACCTGTCAGCACACGTAGGCAACTGCTAGAAAATTGATTCTTTCTGGGCACTGTGATGAGGGAACACACCTTACCATACCCTCACATACGAGGTCAGGTGGCTTTTCCCAAGATTACCAGGCATCCTAATCATATGGGGTAGTCCTCTAGAACAGTGGCATCCAGGCATTTCAGCCCGGACCCCCTTTAAAATTTAAAAATCTGTCCGGGACCCCGTCAAACTTACTGGGATGTTCTGCCATGTCTACTTGGAAGCAAGTCCCATTGTGTTCAATGAGGCTTACTCCCAGGACAGCCCAGTGGCAGATTTCATGATGGTGGATCCCACCCTCTCGCAACCCCCCTGACCTGTGGTTGGGACTCCCAGGAGTATCCTGACCCCCACTTTGAAGACCACTGGTCTAAAAAGTGTCATAGTTAAGAAGAGTAGATGTCACAGGCTCCCAAACAGAGGCATTGTGATGTGAGTTGCAGTTGCCAGGTTTAGACTTTCCACAGCTTGGGGAGCCCTGCAGCCCCATCCCCATTCCAGAGCCAGCACTGCCTCTGGAAACTGCCTCTGGGAAGGACCAAAAAACCTGGTGATTGCAGCACTCCTTCCCCACAGAGGCTTAGAGCAGTTCCCAAACTCCTAGAGAATTTGGGATCTGTTGGTACGTTCACATTTGCAATTGGAGCAGGACCAAAAGCCAATGTTAATGTTTAAAGAGCGTCTTTACCATCAAAAGATACATTAGGTTTCAGTTTAACCCTATAAGCCCAGGATGATCAAGCTGATAAAATAACTAAGGAGAGGAAACTCACCATTTTAATGAGGCTCTTCTCATCTACTGAAATATCAGTGCTATCTATATCTTCCAAATCAGGCAGTTCCTAAAAATTAAAAGCAAGCAGGGATTATTAAAGACAGTGACCTCAAATACTGATAAAAGTTTGTGAGAGTGTGACTTTCAAAGCCGAATGTGAGATGATGCCGGAGTTTTCCCCTGTCTGGCCAGGCCCCACACACCCTGGCCTGCAACCCATCTTTCCTGCTCCACTCTCAGTACATACATGCAGGAAAAGCTTCTCTGGCGCCTCCAACTTCATCTGCTCGATGTCTGCAGAGTTGGGCAGCTCAGAAAGCAGTGGTCCTGCAGTTGCCTTTGTGGCTCCTGGCACCTCTAAAGGAAGCAGAGACAACATTTAGCATGACATGGAAGAAGACGAGCTCTGGGCTCCTGATGTCACTGTGTGTGTCTCTCTTCGGCCGTATTTATACAGGGCCTGACACCTTTCTCTCATATTAATGAAAGGAATTGGAGTCTTTCAGGGAAACTTCAGACTTGTGGCTGTTACCTTTTTCAAAACACAGTGGGCAGAATGCCAGCACAATCCTAATCCTAGGCCAGGACAAGTCCTCTGGTGGCCTGAGCTTGACACATAAGTGCCATCAGGCACTTCTAGGCCACTCCTGGAGGGCTGGTGTTGCATGCACTGGTCTCCCCACACCACTATGGGAATGGTAAGGTGGGTGCGTTGTGCTGGCCTAAATGGGTCAGGATTGCTCTGAGGACACACTTAGGTAGGACAGTAATTCCATCATTCATTGGTGTTCTTGGTCACCTTTACACAAGCGAAGCCTGTAAGGGGGGAGTCAGTATTCCTCAGAAAGAACAGGCAGGGGTCAGGCCTGGCCTGAGGTGTTCATGGCTGGGCTGAGCTACTAACGCTCAGATACCACTATTTCAACTCCTGAAAATTATGACACAAGAGATGCTGAGAAGTAGTAGCTGTTTCATGCTCCATGCTCTGCGTAGAACATTGCACAGTAAACATGGAGATCCTAATCATGTTGTCCTCACACAAAAACTGCCACAAGAGTATGGTGGGTGGGTGCTGCTCTGCTGAAATGCCGCATGATTTTACACTGAGAAATGAGCTCCACTGGAGGAAGGCCAGCAGCAGGATTGATGTGCAGGGCTAATATGTGGGCACCAGGCCATCCATTTGATCTTCCAAATGCTACCTTCATTTTACCTTTTCAAACGTACAAAGCACGCATTTTTTAAAAGTAATTAGCAGTTTAGCATCAGTATTAGCAAAAGCAGAACCAGAATAATTCTCTTTTTTCTCTTAAGGTATTGCTATTTTTCAGGCTGCCTGGACACAGGAGATGCCATTACCTTCTTCAGGAGATCTATCAGCACTGAAGCCTGCTTCTTGTGCCATCTGTTGAGGACTGTTCTCTGGACTGTTCAGTTGGTCTGAACTTGCAGCTGTATCCTCAATTTCCTGCAGGGCATCCATGCTTTCATTAACAAATTTCTCTATCTTTTGTTTGGTCCCCAATTCTTCTGAAGTACTGGAAGCCTCTACAGTACTCTCCACCACAGTGTCGTTGCTTGCAGTTGGAATTTCCTCTACAACGCCAAATAACCAACACAAATGAATGTCAAGTGAATACCTGAGCAGGGCCAATTCTTGTGCTTGCCTGGAGCAGCACTCTTTTGTCAACACACAAAATGGAGAGATGTTGGAATCCATGTTTTGAGCTTCTGGTTCCATGAATCAGAACAGACTCCAATCAGCCATTTTGAAGGTGTCACTAAAACAAGACCCCACTTTTCTGCACGGCAAAAGTCATGCCAGTGTCATCTAACACTTTGTTTCCTTGGACAAGTACTGAAGAAACCAGGCCTCAGTGATACAATTGTGAGGAATGTCAGAACAGATGCAAATGCCCCACTTGTCTTGACTCTTTAGTGCCTCTCTCTAGGGTGGAGAATAAGCTGTTTTAAGGGGAACCTGATTCATATGGATTCGTTGCCTGCCTTTTTCCCATGGGAAACAATGGCTTTTGAATAACACTCAAATGGGGAACCACTGAGGTTCCTGGAACCAAATGCTGTGGATGGGAAGGTTCAACCTGTAGCCTGAATTCTATGGATGACCATCTGTCTCATCTTCTCAGCTTGTTTTGGGGATTAGTACCTACACATTATTATTTATTATTACAGAAGTTAATTTGCTTGGGCCAGTTTTACTTCTTGAAGAAAGGAGAGTCTCCTCCCACTGAAAGGGATCAGACCAAGCCATCTGCACAGCCCGTTCCTGAAACAAGTGGAATAACCCAGTTTCAGCTCCGAGGCAGAAGCTCCCCTTACAAAGCAATTCAGAAGTGAGGCTCACTTTGTCTTCCTGTGATCACCTCATGGGGGAAGGCAGGGTCTGCACAGGCTGAACCCTTTCTGAACTTTTCTCAGCTAAGCTTCATTGCCTGCCACAATGCCAGGGCAAGCAGGCTACCTTGAAGACATCGACTGCTACTTAAGGGATGTTTCTCTTTTCATATAAAAAGCCAACCTCATTTGTGTTGAGACAATTGCTGATAAATAAAACACTGATGATGAGGTGATACCTCTCTCTGTATTGGTCTCTCTCCTTGAACCCTGGTTTAGAATGAAAAGGGGCCAGGCATTCAGCAATCACTGAACTTCAGGCTGCTGTGAAGAAATTCACATGAGAAGAGGAAACCTACACAGGCCACCCTCTTAGCAGCCTGCTTTTGCCAAGGGGTCATTCCACAGCTCAGCTGTTGAAAGGTGGTCTGTGGAGTGAAGCCTTGGCAGAAGCAGCATTGCTGCAAGGGTGGCCAGTGTGCTAGTTGGGTATCTCCCTGTTGCATGCCTCACGCTCTGCCTCTGTACACCATACTGTTCCTCGCTTTCTGAAGCCTCCTTCCATCTCTCCCTTCTTGCACAACCAGTGCCAGGTGAACACACACAGGCCATCCTTTCAGCTGTGACACCACACTTTGTCCAACGCGTCACACACAGCAACTGAAAGCAGGCAATGGTGGTGCTGAGAGCACCACTATCACACAGGCAGGAAAAAGAGCTTCTGTGAGTCTCATCCAGGCCATGTGCCTTGTGCTTGACCGTCCTATCCTACCAGTCCTGATCCTGCACTTGAGAAGTGCCTTGCCTTCTTTGGGCCCCCCTCAACACTCATTTCACAGTTGTTTCTTCTCATAGGCTTGTTGTTTCAAAAACCTCTTACATTTCCCCCTTTCGAAAGGCAGGTGATAAATGGTTGCTCTTAAGCTATTCAGTTTTTATCATCTTTTGTGGTCATTAGTTGGCCAAGTTTGGGCTTCATTAATTTGTAACCTGTTGGGATCTTAGAGCAAGTTGGGTAAGAACATTTGATGTCAATATGACTTTGACCCCCAAATCACTGAAGCTGTTCTTAACTATACAGTTAAGATTGGCCTCTGATATGGAACGTCCGCTCAGCTGCTTCACCACAAACCTTCTGGCTGGCCGGCGGAGGTTCCATCTCTTTCTTCTTTCTCCATTTGCTGCTGTCTTCTCTTCTCTTCTGCTCTTTGCCGGACTGCGCTCAGAGCATCAATACTATCCTGGATCTTCTTTCGTTCTCTGGTTTCCCACATGTCCCTTTCATTTATCTCAGCCTCGCGGCCACCCTGAGCCCAGGCTTCTGCACAGGCTCTGAAAGGAAGCAGGCAGGTTTCCATCAAGTACTTGGCAGTACGTGGTCTGGATTTCTATTTCCTTTCAGAGCTGCTTTGTACATTTGGGATTTCCCACATTCCAGAAGTCTGCAGGGCTCCTTTAGGCTCACTCCCTGGACTTCCCAGCAAAGAGTAGCATTTGGGGAAATTACCCAAGAAAGAAAGGCGGGATATGAATAAATACTCTATGTGGGTAAGGTGAATATGCTACCACCACAGTGGAGTCTGAGGATACATGATCTCTATGAATGTGATTGCTTGCTGGCCCCATTTCTTCAAGATCACAATTTCAGGACCCCAAGAACAAAAGGATTGATAATAACTACATATTATTAACTATAACAAACAAGTTAATATTCCATTTCACAGGTGACATAGCCAGATCTGTTGGACTCACTGCCAATATATCAGATTTTACAGGCACGGATACATCTCTCCCACCTCTGCCCCAGTTCTACCTGTCCTTTGGAAAAACTGGTCTGTCATCCAGATATGTCAGGTGTTTTAATCGAATGGTAAGTGTTCTCCTATAATTGGAAATGGTCTTAATCACTGCATTTCCGGTTAAGTTCAAGACCCGCTGCCAAAGGAAGCAAAGTATAATCAGTTCTCATTATCTACTACAGGAAGGTCCCTAGAAAACCTAACTAGTAGATTCAGAATTGAGCCTATGACAAAATTGGGGTTAGGCTTCAGGGGACTCTCTTCATCATATGCTCTATGAACTTTATGAGCCTGAATCTTAACTCAGTGTATATGGGGCTGGGTGAAAGTGAGGGTCATCAATCCCTGACGCTTCCGTCTCCATGCCCCGGAGAAAGTGACCTGACAACAAGGCTCCAGTGCATCAGTGGGTAGGGGACTGCTTCACCTCCTCTTCTTTACTTGTTCAAGTCACATCTGACTCTTTATGATCCCATGGACTGCAGCATGAAGTTTGTTCGAACTCATGCTCATTGCTTCGCGGACCTCATCCTTTGCCATCCCCTTCCTCTTTTGCCTTCTTTCATTGTTTTGAGTGGTTTTGCTCTCTTTCAGAGCCCCCTCCCCAGCTGTCCCAAAGTGGGTGGGTGTGAATTCAAAAATGCCCCCCTCGGCTCCCGTATCATGATCCGAAATCACATTTGACTTACCAGATCAGGCATGGTCTCCAAGACATTTAAAATGTTTGAATTATCTAGCCTGTTGTAAGAGAGGTCAAGAACGCTGATACTTGGGCACTCCTGCAAGTGCTGGATGTCTTCAACTGTCTGTAGTCTATTGTGAGCAATCTGCAGAGTGTGCAAAACTTTCAAGCCAGCTGCCAAACAACAAAATGAGGAGGGAAAGTAATTTAAGCAACTCCTCTGGGAATTAATGGGACTGCCAAAGAAACTGAGTTACAAGTGCAGCACAAATCCAGCCCAAGCAAGAACTGGCAGCCCAGTCCTAACCTGTGCTGGAACAGGCAGCCCTGCAGGACTGTGCTGTATCCAGCACTCAGTTTAAGCAGTGCGTGGCTCAACCAGGACCAAGGGGAATTGGTTGAGCCAATTATCTGGGGGAGAGCCACTGGGATCCAGTGGGGCAAATCTGTGCTGCCTGGGAGAGGAGTGTGCCAAACAAGTGCCAGATCCTGGCCTCATCTCCTGCTCCCCATCGGCCCTACCCTGGAAATGCCTGCCACCTGTCTTCCCCTGCCCTTTCCCCTTTCCTCCTCCCCACACCCTGCACTGGCCAAGCTCAGCCAGCACAAACTCACCTTTCCCCCAGGCTCATGTCAATGTGGGGAGACTGGTGTACATCTGTATGCCAGCCAATCTCCCACTTGAGTGGCATGACAGTGCACTGCAGCACTTTCCTGCTCCTGGACCATGGCAAGGATTATGTCCATTGGATTGTGTCCTAAGACCTCTACAAATTCTCAGAGTCCACCTGAAGGGAGGATTTCAAATTCTAGGCATGAGGGGCATTCACATCTGACGCTTGTAAGAATATTTAATGTGGCAGTCTTTTTAAGCACTTCACTGTAACTATTTCCATGTCTTCAACACAGAGCAAACACCAACAAAGGTGTTTGTGTCACAGTATACATGTTTAATTTCTTAAAACGAGTCTGTGCGTAGAACGGGTGATTCTCCCAGGATATGGCATTTTGGAAAAATTTCATATGGTCTGAGAATATGGGTTTCTCCAAATGGCATTTCCAAACCCTACTACTCAGTTCAATCTTAGTTGTAAATCTAAGCTGCCCCACTATAAAACTGGTCTGTGGTGCTTAATTAAATGTTAGTTAAATGAGCTTAATTATGTTTGACGACCACGACATGACATTTCAGTTTCTGTAAAGGGAATTTAGATAAGAAAACCTACAGTTGGTGAATATGTTACAAATGAGAATTGTAGCATTATTCTTTTTAGATATTTTAAAGCTCTATTTTTCAACCAGTGCTATGCATACCACTGGTGGTACTGTGGACATCTATAGATAATGGTGCTGTAGGGTGCTCTATTGTCTGATCACGATGGTCAGAAGAGGAAAGTGATGTGGCCAGAAGTGTTGCTGAAACAAAAGCAGCCTTGTCAAGCCTTGATGAAGCCACACTGAAGTTGGGAGAGAAGCGGGATCTCCAGTGTGGCAGTGGCAGCCTGGGAGTGTTTCAGTTGCCCACAGTTTGGCCAGGTAATAGTGACAACTGTCCTGCACTGCTGGCATGTCAAGGGAGCTCTGTGTGAGTGTGTTCTGCTGTTATGGAGGCAGATGCAGAGGAGCCAGGATGGACTTTAAGGTCTGACTTCACAGAGGCCTTTTAGAAATCATTATGCAAAACTTGAGCTCCATATTTTAACACTTGACAGAAATGGATGTTTACTGCCAAAAGTGTGCTGGATTCAGTGGAACTTCAATGTAATTGAGCAGACACAGATGTATCTGGCTGAAGTACGTCCACTGAAAACAAAGACATCTTTCCTTCTGAATAAGCATGCATGGATTATACCTGCACATTACATGACACTGAGACAACGGGTGCTGTTCCCAACGCATCAAGATACTTACAGAGATTTTCTATTCTCTTGACACAGTTGTTGCTGAGGTTGAGAGAGTCCAGCTTTTGTAAGTGCTCCAGGTTCTCAATTTTATGAATCAAATTGAGCTGCAGATAAAGGCAACGCAACTCTGTCTGTGCCTCCAGGTTCTCAATCTTGGTCAGGCCATTGCATTCCAGCCAGAGGCACTTCAAGCCTGTGTACTCCTCAAGATTCTCCAAACGATCAAATCCTGGAGAAAACCCCAGATGAGGCCCGATTTATTTTCCTTTGACTCTCCACTTTGCTCACTGACCTCAGGGTGGTACTTGGAGATCTGTTTTTATAAAGGGATTTATGCCCACCTTTCCCATGCCAAAGCAAATGGCCAAGGCGGCTTACAAAGTTTTTATCCTTTTGTCCTCACAAGAACAAGTAAGTGACTGGCCCAACGTCACTCAGGAAGCTTCAAGGTTAAGAGGGATTTGAGCCCTGACCTTTCAGGTCTCAGTCAGGTCACCATCCTGGCTCTCTATTCCTCCCCCTCCCCTTCCCATTCCTCACAAGTGAGATGAATTAGTCAAGAAAGAGATTCTGGCCCTAGACTCACCCAGTAAGCTTCATAGCTGAGCAGAGGTTTGAAGCCTCCATTGTCCAAATTGCGCATCTAACAGTTTTACGGTGGACACGTGTGAGCGACAGAACCTCCAAGTGCCTCCAACTTAGGTGCCTGGTAGCTACAAGAAGATAGCTCAATCCAGACCCCCACCATCCTGCACAAGTCATGATGTATGATTGCACCAAGCCCTTCACCTCTCCCAAGCTACTGAATATAGCATAAGCAGAGTGCTGGTGAGAGGCAGTCTTTTTCATTTGTGTGGCATTTTGGAGATGGGAAGAAACAAGACTTGTCTCTGCTGCAGCTTGAAAAAGCCTCTGGTTGTTTTGTTTTTAATTTTCTTCCAAGAGCCATGCAAACAAGAACTCTCAAGAAGGGAAACAAACGGTATGCTCTTGAGAATCTGCTCCTCAGTCCCAGCGGCACACACACACCCATGGCAAGTGGGGATGTGGGCACCTAGCTTTAAGCCAGCTTCAGGAATGCACTTTCTGCATCAGAAGGATGCAAGGGGAGCCAACATGTGCACTTGACTCTGGGACTTAAATGGATCTTCTATATTTCATCCCTCACAGGATTATTCCACTTCTCCCTGCTGTTTTCATAGCCCCTGCAAAAGTCGGCTCTTACCTTTGTAATGGAGATAGAGTGTATCATTTAACCTTGGGGTTGTGTATAATTTATGCTCTTTGCAGAGGTCCCTAAGTAGCTTTTTAGTCATTCTGAAATATTAACAAAAACACCTAAATTATAATGCATGTTTTAAAAGCTTTTTGTAAACAGTCTCAAACTCTGCTATCAAACTCAATTAGCTGTTTTCCCTGCAATGCATATCACGTGAAAGCTTTCTGTGCCTCTTTATTTTGTAACTGGTTTCTGCATTGAGCTTCTTATTTGGAGAATAGGTGTACTGGTGAATATGCTTCTTCTGTTATATTTCTCCAGGAAGTCAGTTTCCCAATATTACTGTCTGGGAGACAGACTAGTACCACAGACCTCTGGGTCCACTTCTTGGGTTGCTCATAGAGCTAGGAAACCCTGCTTGAGCCCATGGCCAGATGGGACACTTCGAGGTGTGCAGCTTAGCCTTGCCTGCCTACCATGTTCCTCGTAAATTTAGCTTCAATAAAAGGAAGACACAGACTTGCCTGGGCTGTGTAAAGAAGCAAAACAAAGGTAACGGCTGCACAGCAGTGCCTGGGCCATGGAGGAGGACTGTACTTGCCCTGTTTCTGTCTCCAGACGCACAGAGGGGAAGAGAACATCTCTTCCAGACACCGGGGAAGGCTGTATCTAGGATTCATCACACTACTGACATAGGCCAGCTTCTAATCTGTTTTAAACTTGGTAAAACTCTAACTCCGTTTAACCATGGTTTGTACCAGTGCAAACATCTCACTTAGGCTGCAATCCTAAAGACACTTTCTTGGGAGTAAGACCCATTGGACACAATGGGACTTACATCTGAGTAGACATGGTTAGGATTGTGCTCTTAGCCATGTTTGACCTGGAAAAGAGAGTCCCAATCTTTTAACCATGATTAAAAGTTCAGGAGCATTTTAATAATAATTTTGCTTGGCATGTTTCTCTCAGCCTGTAAAAAATTACCTCAAACCACCTCGCTTTAATTCTGATGGTTCACAGGATGAGTCTGCCTCTTGCTTACAGTTACTTGATTTCCCTTCATTCTCTTGATTCATGCTCGTCACAGAGTCGTTTTTCCTTGGTGGTGCTTCAGCATTATATGTTAAAAAAATCACATTGGAAAGCAAGCCTTTAAAGTGTATGGATCCAAATATTCAGTTTAACAGCAGCAATCAAAATTCAGGCTCGGTTCAAAGAACTCATCTTTGTATGATATTTAGTGCATGGGTAGGACACTGTATCCAAGAATCACAATTTTCTTTTTCAAGTGTATAGGCTACTCTTATTGCAATGTAACCCTCTGCAATTAAACAATATATGTTTAAACTGGTAATTGGAATAACTGGAATCCAAATCCATTTACATCAGTTATATTAAAATATCACCGGACAAATGTTTACAACAGTTGGAACAGAAATAAAACTTGGATTTGCTTGACATGGCTTGCCAGGTTCTCAGCACTGCCTTCTGTGCAGATGAATTATCAGTACTGCACTTGGGGTTCCCCTTCTAACTTGTTCCAGTTCTGCCAACCAAAATTGTTATTTCCAGCAGGTGGGATTCCCCTCAGCACCTTATCCTGGAAAGGCTTGCATTTCTTCTATGCGTCTGTCCTGCCTTAGCTAATTTATTGCAATCCAAAAGATATTTCTTGGCAGTAGATATTTATAAGGAGACTTGAACTAGTGCCAAGGTTCCTGACTGCTTTCTGTTTCTGCCCCTTTGATGCTTGTGCCATTGTGGCCCCTCTAGGGGGAGATGCCATGGCATCCTTGTATCAGGTGTGTGTGGTATGTTAATGTCATGAGAGCAGCTCCATTTTGCTGTGCACTGACCGGCTCCTTGCATACCTTGCCCATGTGAGGGCAATGCCTTGGGGCTGGTACCAGCTACCTGTCCTGAGAGGCTGACTGGTTGTATTTCTCTGGGATTTTAAACCCATTCTTTTGGCACTATAGTACAGGATCCAGATTACAGTTCTCTAGTATAACCAGACTGCAGGCTTCTTATGATTTGCCCTGTAAGGAACATGTTAATTTTTAATTTCTCCTTTTGAAATTGGATGGTATTGTTGTGGCTGTTTTTTCAGCAGGATTACCTGGTTCTCCATTGCTATAAACATCCTCAACTATTTCCAGCTTTCGCTCCTGATGGTTCATATCCTCAGTTCCTGTTTTTGTCCCTTGTTCTCCTTCAGGCACTTGCAGTTCTAGGATTCAGAGAAACAGAAAGCAGCTCAACAGATGTTTGATTATGCAAGGAATTGTTTTGTCTTCAGTTATAAGGAAGCAGGTTTGCCCTGAGACATCCAGAGGCAAAATATATAAATCAAATCAAAATGAAATTCAACCTATGAATCAAAGGTCGGGCAAGGTGGAATTCTGGTAGAATTTCATTCATAACCATTGCAACAGAGAAGGGGGAAAATGCAATGCAGAAGGAAGTTAAGCCACATCAATTCAATTTTTGTTTTCTAGCAGGGGTTTCAAGTATCGAGAACGTGACACCACATACAGTGGGCAGTTTCCACACAGTTCATAGCACATGGGCAATGTCTGTCCACATGTGGTATATTGTGAAATCTTCCATAGAGAACTGCTGAAGGTATTACATTGAAATGGGCTAAAGAGCAGACTCTCTGATCCTGAGGCTGATGTACAAAGTTTAGCTAGGAGGCTATGTGGCCATATGGGACCATGGCCAATGAGTTCAGAGGGGAGCAAGATCTTGCATTTCGTTATCAAGTGTCCACGCTGTATACTCTGCAAAGCCTCACATTGAGAGCGCATGCTCAGTGTCTCAGAAGATAGCCCCACAGCTTTAAGCTTGTTTTCCCATAAAGTCAGGGCAGCTGGTGAGGGTGAGTCTGAGAGTAATAGAGGCTGCCAGTATCACAATTATAAGGGATACACAGCCAGAATTCAGAGATCATCAGCCATGCCCTGGATTCTAATAGACCTTGTCTTGTTTTAAGGCACATGGCCGCATAGGGGACACAACGTGGGAGAGCCAGGATCTTTCATAGGAATTTGCCCTGGGGGTGTTCTAAGATGTTGTTTGAGTCCGCAATCCATACAGGGATGGCATATAAAAGTAGCGGGCACACCTTCGCGTTAAAAATCTTTAGTGCAGCAGGGATATATTGATTCCCTCTGGATAGAAAAACCTGCTAATTGCTTGGGCAGACACCATTGCCCCGTTAATAGCCATTCAATGGTGTAAAACCCAAGAGCCATTATACTGAAAATGGACTCCCAAGTATTTGAAAGATTTCATTGCTCAATTATGTTACCACCCAAAGACCAGCAGCTTTCATTACCTGCTTTCATTAAGCTGTCCTGGTTGTTGGAGACTCTGCCCTCCTTCGTCTCTTCATCCCCTCCATTCCTCTTCTCTGTTGCGTCCTCTTCTGACCCAGGAACTTCATCGTGTGGGTGCATTTTGAAATACTCCTACTGAGAAAGAGTACAAAAATGTTACTACAAGATGTATAGCTTCTTGTCTCTGCTGTTATTATTATTAATTAAAAATTTTCTTAATTATAAACATTGCTTCTTAATCTCATTTGCATTGAGGCTTGGAATCTGGACTGGACCACTATTGGGTCAGCCGTTTACTACCTCCAAGTGGCATCCAGTTCAGACTTTTCTGAGTGACAGAGAAATAAAAACACACAACAACCCTTCCTGCACTTCTTGTGTAGGTCAAAAAATGAAATGGGGGGAGGGAAGCACATACTAAGAATAGGATGTGACAGGAGAAGAGGCTGCAGGGATAGAGGTGCAAACACACACCCTTTAAGGAGAGATGGTGTCCTGCATAAGAACCAGTAGTGACCCAGTCCCAGGCTATATGCTCCATAGCAGATTTTAGACCCATCCTGACTTCTGACTGGTCTGGAGATGGACTTTTCCTCCATCAATCTGTCCAGGCTAGACAGCATCACCATATATGTTGCAAAGAGTTCCACAGGCTAATCACCTGCTGGGTAGACAGACTGGTCTACACTGAGTTTCCCAACACTCAGCTTGAGAACAGCTGAGCCTGGATGAAAGACATCTCCCCACTTGCCCTCCCAACCAGATGCATTGTTGGTGGGCTGGGAGGCAGAGCCTCCCTATGGAGGGCTTTGAAAAGGGCAGCGGCTATGGGAGGCATCCAAGCAGAGAGGCCCTGCTGCTCCCTGCACAGGCAGGCTCTGCCTCACCTGACCCCCCCACAGAAAGGCCCTGCTGCTCCCTGCACAGGCAGGCTCTGCCTCACCTGACCCCCCCACAGAGAGGCCCTGCCCCTCCCCCACAGGCAGGCTCTGCCTCACCTGACCCCCACACAGAGGCCCTGCCCCTCTCCGAAAGGCAGGCTCTGCCTCACCTGACCCCCCCATAGAGAGGTCCTGCCCCTCCCCTCACAGGCAGGCTCTGCCTCACCTGACCCCCGGCACAGAGAGGCCCTGCCCCTCCCCCCAAAGGCAGGCTGTGCCTCACCTGACAACCCCTCAGAGAGGCCCTGCCCATTCGCCCACAGGCAGGCTCTGCCTCACCTGACCCCCAGCACAGAGAGGCCCTGCCCCTCCCCCCAAAGGCAGGCTGTGCCTCACCTGACAACCCCTCAGAGAGGCCCTGCCCATTCGCCCACAGGCAGGCCCTGCCTCACCTGACACCCCCACAGAGAGGCCCTGCCCCTCCCCCCAAAGGCAGGCTCTGCCTCACCTGACACCCCCACAGAGAGGCCCTGCCCCTCCCCTCACAGGCAGGCTCTGCCTCACCTGACCCCCCCCACCAGAGAGGTCCTGCCCCTCCCCCACAGGCAGGTTCTGCCTCACCTGACCCCCCCCCCCAAAGAGAGGCCCGGCCCCTCCCCCACAGGCAGGCTCTGCCTCACCTGATCCCCCCCCCACAGAGAGGCCCTGCCCCTCCCCCACAGGCAGACTCTGCCTCACCTGACCCCTCCCCCTCTCGAGGGAGGCCCCGTTATTCCCCCTGGCCCTCCCCCCAGTGAGGCTGTGCTCCTTCCTGTCGGCTCCGCTGGGGGCTCCCTGGTTGGAGGGGACCCGCGGCGACCCTCACCGGCGCCTCCTTCCTCCCCCCTCCGTCAGCGCCCAACGGCTCTTCCCAACGGCGTCCCGTCTCCATGGCGACGCCGCGCTCGCGCGCAAAGCCTCGAACGGTTGGCAGGCAAGGGGCGTGGCCTCCGCGGCACGAGCTGCGCCTGCGCAGGAGTCCTCGGCCACGCCCACCGCCCTCCCCTGCACTTCCGCCAGAAACCGGACGTCCCTCCTTTCCGCTGCCTGTTTGGGGAGGCTCTGCCATAGAGCTTCGGGGGGCAGAGCGGCGCCAGAGTCCTCCCACCATAGAGTTCAGAAAACCCCAGAGGTGAGTGTCGCCTTCACTCCCTGGCTTTATGTAGGAGTCAGATAGCTATAGAGATGTATAGTCCTCTCTCTATAGGGTCTAGTAGGGGGTGTGTAGATATGTAGATGTATGTAGTGTCCAGGACTGCGTGCAGAGTCCTGTGTATATTTCTACATTTGTATATGTGTGTGTATGTATGTACATGTACGACACGAACGTATGTATATGACATGTGCCAACATATACAGGGCTCTGCGTAGTCCTGGCACTATATATATCTATATGGGTGTATATATATGGCTCTGTGGGGGTCCTCTCCCAGGTACTCAGAACCAGCACCTTCTCCCACCTGCCTCCCAGCTGCTGCGTGGTCTCTCCCCAGAAAAAGGCACTGTGAACATATAAGAAGAACATACATACATACATATATATATATATATAGGTGGCGCAAGTGGCTAAGACACTGTGCCTGTCAACCAGCAGGCCAGGGTTCTAACCCGGGTCGGCCCCACAAGACAGGGTGAGCTCCTGTCCTTAGCCCAGCTCTGCGACGCAGCTGGATCCAATCGTATTGGCCCTGCCTTTCCATTGGACTAATTCAGTGGCGTGGAGAGGGGGATTTGCTGTTTGGGGAACAGCAGATCCTCCGTATGCAGCGTATGCAGCTCCCAGCGCAATACCATAGTCTTCCAAGACTCACACACACACGTGTGTGCATGTGTATCCGGGTCTGGGCCAGGGTGACTGTAGGTCCTTCTTCTCCGGGACTCATCTTTATGTCCTGGAAGAACACCTTCCTTGTCCTGCAACTCCTGTATATTCAGAGGGGAGCAAAAGCAGGTGTAGTTTTATTATGAAAACACAGCATCCCAGTAAGTGAAAAAGACAAACTGGGTCAAGGAGAGTCTCTTCGGGGCCCTTCAGCACTTACACCTTCTTCACTCTTTGGAGACCTGCTTGTACATCCCTCATATACAAGATATGTATAATGTATACACAGTATACATTTTTTTGTGAGCAGGAAGCATAATAAGTAATACTGTGTCGTGTTTAACTACATGAAAGTCAAGTATATGAGTGTTTTTAGCTTCTATTCTATCATGTCCTGACATGTCCTGAACCAGTGGTTACAAACTGCAAGAAGGGAGATTCCAGCCGGAAATCCGGAAAAAATTCCTGATGGTGAGGGTGGTTCGGCAGTGGAAGAGATTGCAGAGGGAGGTGGTGGACTCTCCCTCACTGGGGATCTTCAAGCAGAGGCTCCACCAGCACCTGTTGGAGATGCTCTAGGGGGATTTCCTGCTGCAGGCAGGGGTTGGACTAGATGACCTACTAGGTCCCTTCCAACTCTAGGATTCTAGGATTCTATGATCTATACATTAAATTAACAATACATTGTACAATAATGCAAACAATACATTAACAGTGTTATTAACCAGACTGTGAATGTAACATCTTGAACGTAGCCGGCTCTTGAAAGACAGAACCACTCTGTGTTTGTAGAAATCCTTTCGGGGGTTTAGATTTGCCTCCCTATGTAAACCGCTTTGAATCCAAAAAGACTAGAAAAGCAGTATATAAATGCCTGTATTTATATATAATAACATATATGTTATTTTATATATATATATATATATATATATATATATATATATATATATATATATATATATATATATATAAAATAACATATATGTTTATGTGTACACACACACACACACACACACACACACTTTATTTTATTTACCCTACTATCCAGAGTAACTACGGGAGCACGTAAGAGACTTTCCGTGCACCCATAGTTACTGCACCACCTATGGGAAATTCATATTGCAATCCAGAGCAAATTGTTCTTACACCAGAGCAAGGACTCCCCGTAGTTACTCAGGATTGCGCCCTTATTTGTTTTTAATATTGGGCTCTCCCCAAGAAAGTGGAAATATATATAACAGATTGGATTTCTCCTCCACCTTTCTCCCCAAGGGGCACCTGAGGCTGCTAACAATCAAGTTTTTGAACAACAATAAAATACGAATAAGACAGTAAAGCCCTTAAAGACGGTCCAAGATACACCATTCCAGGCACCAGCAGTAACAACCCTGCTAAAAAGGAATTACTAGATTGGAGGACCAACATTTGCTTGCTTGTCTTGTCTTTCTTCTTTCATTTCCAAGGTGCTGAAGTTCTGCCTGGAGCCTGAAAACCTGGGTTTTGGAGTGTCATGAGCCGACTCTCTTGGCCATTCCGGAGATAGATCCACTTGCCGGGATTTCTCTTGGTGCTTCAGGGTAAGGGGGGGAGATGCTCCTCCTGGGGAGGGGCTGCGCAGGTGTCATTATTTATACTCTGCTGCAAGGACTGCCTGGGTAAAGAGAGGGCGCCAGGTAAAGGGAGGCAACACCACCACTGGGCTTAGTTTTCAAAGAAGAGCAGGTTGGATGGATGGATATTTTGGAACGGTCTAGAGAGGAACGTGGTAGGCGGTTCAAGGATCTCAGCATTGCAGCCATCTCTGAATATTCTCTTTTGTCTCCAGCTTGTCCTTTAAACCTGAGATAACTGACTTGTTAGTGTTTCTGGGGCCACAGAGAAGCCTCCATGTGCCTCGAGTTCCTTTTTCTGTTCTCTGCTGCACCCTTACTAGGCAGGAAAGCTCCACTGGCTTCAGTGGAATGTAGGCTGCAATCCTAACCACACTTTCCTAGGAGTAAGTAGTATTGAACACAGTGGGACTTACTTCTGAGTAGACATGCTTAAGATTGCTTTGTTTACTTCTTGTAAACAGGTCTGTGTCCCAGACTGATGTATGTGCCATGTGCAGAATCATGCACATCTATTCCATTTCTGGCCCAGTAGCCCTAACAATCCAGAACTTGTGAAAAAGTTCATCATCTGAATGAGTGACTTATGGATAGCAAGTATATATGGACTTACTTATGGATAGTTGAAAGAATTGTTTAGCTACTGTATATGCATGCAGTGTTTCCTCTCTTGATTAAGGCCTAGAGATAGTTTCAAATTCTTCTCTATATAATTTTTTGGTCGTTGCTATATCTCTTTCTGTATTCTTATGTATATAATTTCCCCCTTTTTCTTTTTCGGTGTGTTTTATGTTGATTGTACGTATTTCTTTTCACTAATAATGGGAGTGGAGACTAAGTAAAGAAGAATAAGAAATTAGTGCTATATAAAATAGCAACTTGCCAACAAAAGCCACTAACCAAAAATTAGTTAGTCCAAATGTTCAGTGGAGCAGGGTTGTTTTTAATTGCTGGTGGAATAACGAATAGCCGGCCTTTGACTGCAATTCTATGGCAGAGGAAGCCTCATGGACTAGAATGGGACTTCTGAGTGCAGGTGTCCCTTGTTATCCTCCAGGGTTTCATTCCAGAACCTCCCATGGATTAAAAACTCAGTGGATAAAAAAACTGGAAAATATTTAAAGACCCAGTTCTGGGTTTCCTGCTCCTCTGTTGTGCCTAATTGAATAAGGTAGCGCCTCAGTATCTGCAGAGGTTTGATTCTGGGGCTGAAGGATGGAATAAGAGCTTGCACGACTGCCTCTTACAACAGTAGAAAAGCAGTTTCTAAAACAGGTTTCCAGTGGCTGTTCATGTTGAGTGAAATCCATGTATTGAGTCAAATCCATGTATTAAAAATCTGTGTATAACAAGATTTAACCTGAAGACATGTATGGAACTGGGCTGTTGTTTTCAGAGGTACAGAGATTGAGATATTTGAAAGCAGTGTTATTTACTCTCAGAAGCAAGCTACTTGTGTTCAGTAAGATTTAGGCTGCAATCCAGAGTAACTACGGGACCTTTTACACCGATGTAGTTACAGTGCCACCTATGGGAAATGCATAGGGCAATCCAGAGTAAGTGCCTCTTGTGTCTTCCCATAGTTACTCTGGATTGTAGGGTTAGTCTGTAATCCTACCTTACTCACTGGGGACAAACACTTCCATGGGTTTCTGCTAGAACTGGACCTTTTCAGTTGACATCCCAACCCGCCTAACAGAGGCCCTGATGTGATCCTTCTTCAGTTGCTTTGTAAGGGCTTGGCTTTCTTGGTTTTGTGTTTGGGGTTTGGTCACCTGTGGGTGGGGATGATCAGGTGTTGTGGGTCCAGTTTATTTGGGGCTGGAATTGCTGAGCTGCCTTTTGAGTTACTGGGTTTTTGATAATCCTCCACTGCTTTTTACTGTTATTTCTTGTATTCCAGATTGGTTTTATTCACTGGCATTAACCATGCCTCTGATGGACAGGAAAGACAGGACAAAAACCTCTCACATATATAATAGGAAAAGAACATATAGCAGAAGGCTTTTCTTTCTAGCATTTATTGGTGGCTGTTGTTGAACTGAAAGTACGTTCCACTCAATTAATATACAGTCCCTAAAAGCTGTCAGTGTCAAGCTCTTGAAAATATGGAAATCTTCATGTTTTATTGTTAGCCTCCTTGAAAACCTTATTTTGGTTTTCAAAATAAGAAAAAAGTTGCACGAGAAAAAGTGGGATATAAAGAAAAAATATATTTAAATATTGGCTTTGTTTAAGCCTCAGTGAATGTTTCAACACTCTTTCGTTGGTGATACTCTTTCGTTCACTCTTTTCAGCGTGGCCTGTGAGCTTTCAGGTGTGGGAAGTCAGAGGGAGACTGACTGTCGCTGGATCCTTTCATTTTGTTCCTCACTGATCTGTTCTTCTTTCCAGACATTTGGCAGCCATGGCCGCTGTGGACAGCTTCTCCCTCTTACTCCGGGAAGTGTGTCGGTCCTGTGGTTCCTACGTGGAGATGCTGGCCTTCATTGGTGCCCTGTACATGGCCAAGACGAGTTTCACCTTTGCAAACGACACGTACACCTTGATCAGGTTACATTTCATTCCTCGGCTGGTCAGAAGGGCTGATCTAGTTAAGCAGTATGGAAAATGGGCCGTTGTCACAGGTGAGAGGCTGCAGCTGCCTTTTCTTGTTCCCTTGATTTACTTCCAGGTAAATAGTTTTCAGACTGACAAGCCAAGGTCTCGTTGTTCTCCTCTTGCAGGTTCTACCTCCCATGTTGGAAAGAGCTATGCTAAGGAACTGGCAAGCCGTGGGGTTAATGTTATCTTAATTAGCTGGAACCAGGAGGAAATGGATGCTCTTGCTAGAGAGATTGCAGACACCTTCAGGGTTGAAACGGTGGTGATTCTGGCTGACTTCAGTAAAGGCCGTGATATTTACCCTGTCATTGAGAATGCTTTGGTGGGCAAGGAGATTGGCATCCTGGTGAATAATGTCACCATATTCTATGACCAGCCAGATTATTTTACCAACTTGACAGAGGATAAAATCTGGGATATCATCAGTATCAATATTGGGGCAACTACGATGATGACGTACATGGTGCTGCCGGAGATGGTGGAGAGAAGGAAAGGTGCCATTGTGAATATTGCCTCGCTTTCCTGCTGTCATCCCACTCCACTGTTGTCGGCGTATTCTGCCTCCAAGGTACAGTTCAAAATATATATCTGGCATGTGGGGAAGGGGTGCTTTGATGGGGGTCCCAGGCAGATGGGGGTCCCAGGCAGACTTTTTAAATGTGAAAGCAGGTGTCAGGCTGAGAGATGCCCAAGACCACCACTGCAGTGTTTGGCTGTTCTGGCATGTTCTGCATACTTTGGGATAATCAGAGAATTCTAATGATGTGCTTTTAATCTTAGGCTTACGTGGACTACTTCAGCAGAGCGCTTCATTATGAATATGGTCACCACGGTGTCTTTGTTCAGAGCTTACTCCTCTCTTTCATGTCCACCAACCTGATAGAACACAGTAAGGAGCCTCGGAAAAGTGGGGTTTTATTTCCTTCCGGTGAAGACTATGCACATCATGCCATTGACACCCTTGGAATATCCAGAAGGACTGGAGGGTACTGGCCACATTCCATTATGGTAAAGCTGTGAATTCAATTTTTTGGGAATAAATTTTCTGTTGGTTTTTTAAGAGGGTGTTGAACCATAAACCCTGGATTGGATTTGACAGAGCTTATCAAGCAGGCTTGGGGCTGCAGTGGCTCGGCTGGTTAAGACACTGTGCCAGTCATCCTTCAGGCTGGGGTTTGAGACCCAGGGGCTGCAAGATGAAGTGAGCTCCCATCCTCAGCACAGTTCCTGCCAAACTAGAAGTTCACAAGCAGCCAATGCAAGTAGATAAATAGGTACCACCTTGGTGAGATGGTAAACAGTGCTCTGTGCAGCCATGCTGGCCACGTGGCTCTTGCAGTGGTGGGCAGCGCCTGGTTTGGGCCGGATTGCTTGAACTGGTTGTTACCTTTGGTGCCCCGCCACCAATCCGATACCTACAGGGGGGCCAGAAAACCGGGCACACTGGTTCAGGCCACACACTGCGTGTGCGCCAACCTTAGCGCACGCGCAGTTCGTGTGTTGAAGCTGGTCGACCAGCAACATACACACTGCACATGCGCTAAGGTTGGCGCACGTGAAGTGCACCGGGGTTGCAGCCCACTCTTCGCCCTGCCCACCTGCACCTGCAGCACCTGCACCCTGCACACCTGCACCCCTGACCCCGGCCTGGCCTCCCCACTTCCGGCGATCCGGTTGTTGGGCCAGGCCGGGCCCACCACTGGGCTCTCGGCTGAATTGGGGATGAGTGCTGCACCCAATATCTGTGGCTGGTGCCACGACTGGCAGAGCAACCTGCCAGGGACCTTTACTTTTTATGAAGCAGGCGCTAGTGGAGAATGCAGAGCATGCTGGTCTTATGATTTCAAGAATCATTCGATTTCCTGGCTACTGATTCATAGATACAGAAACTAGGATCAGGTACAACTCCTGAGTTCAGATGCACATAATATGCGCGACATAATATGCCACCTTCCCGTGCATGCTATGAACCAACAATTTTCTTTTCCAAAGTCTAATTGACATGGGAGATGAGGAAGAAAAGCCTTTCAGAACTCCCCCCTTTTGTGCATTATGTCTCCAATTACAATAACATTTTTATTTCAGCTCAGGGGGAAATATTCTGTTGCATGGAGGAGGGTTGGATATTTTTGGGCACACCCATTGCTATCACATTTACCCTACAATCCAGAATAACTACAGGAAGACGTAAGAGGCACTTACTCTGGAATGCTCTATGCATTTCCCATAGGTTTCCCATAGGTGGCACTGTAACTATGTCAGTGTAAAAGGTCCCATAGTTACTCTGGATTGTAGCCATGGTGTGTTTTGAATTTTGTTGGAACTCCTCTGGATAACAGCCTGCGCATCATTGTTGACTGTTAAGCCTACATAAGCTCATCAGCTCTCTCAGATCAAATGTTGGAGGGGGGCGGTAGGAGGAAAAGTTAGGTTTAGATGAATGACTGTATTAAACAAACCACTGAGTCTTAACTTGCTTATGTTTTGTAGATTATCTTAAGCCAGTATATACCAGAATGGTTCTGGGTCTGGGGAACGTACAGAATTGTCACCTATTTGTTCAAAAAACCCGTCTTGAAAAGATCGCAATGAGAATATCTTCCGAACACCCGTTGACATCAAGCAGCCTGTTCTGAGAATTGCTATGAAATCCCAGCTGCTCCTGGTGGATTCCCTTCTTATCTCCTAAGAGGAGCATCTGTGGTGGAGGGAGCTGAGACGTCAAGCCTGGATCTTCTACTAGGACATATCAGTTATTGGCAAGAAAATTTCATGTGTTTCTATTGAGTAGCTGACTGTCTGGTTCTTGCCGTATTGCTCTTCTCTCTGACATGAATGGAAAATACTTAGGATGAAAATTAAGCTGACAGAATACTCAGCCTCATAAACAATGCGCGTAAATGATGCACAATGTTCGGCATTGAAGTTCGTGTACTGTTCTTCCAATGCAAAGTTTCATATTTATTTTTAGTGCAGGAGTTCCTGTGTGTAAATTGTAAGCTGTGTGTAGTGCTGATAGTTGTCTGAAGTTGTCTTCATAATGAAGAAAGAGTACCTTTTTTGCAGTGACTTTGTGGCTGTCTGATGTGCTTGTTGTGGCAGGATTATACAGAGACCTGTGAGGTGTTAGACTAAGGGTAAAATCCAGAGTAACTATGCGGAGTCCTTGCTCCGGTGTAAGAACAACTTACTCTGAATTTCCCATAGGTTTTCACTAGGTGGTCCAGTAACTACGGGTGCACGTAAAGTCTCTTACGTGCTCCCGTAGTTACTCTGGATTTGGGGGTATGTTTACCTTTCTCAATCATGTAGGACTCCAATCAGCCTGCCTAGAAATAGCAGGCCTCCATCAGTCTTGGAAGACTATGGTATCGTGCTTGGCGCTGCATATGCTGCATGCGAAGCACGAAAGCCTGGGTTGGATTGTTATGGAGGATAGGCTGTTACCCAAGCAGCAAATCCCCCCTCTCCACACCACTGAATGAGTCCAATGGAAAGGCAGAGCCAATACGATTGGATCCAGCTGCGTCGCAGAGCTGGGCTAAGGACAGGAGCTCACCCTGTCTTGTGGGGCCGACCCGGGTCTCGAACCCTGGCCTGCTGGTTAACATGCACAGTGACTTAACTGCCTGCGCCACCCACAGCCTGTTGTCTAGAAATACTCAGTTCATAATCTGATGTGTCTACAGATTTTGAGTCCTTCTGAAGTATCACACAGCATTGAATGACCCAAATACATATTTCATGGTTTTCATGCTTGTGGGGGAAATGTGTTTGTCATTGAAACTAATGCTTTTGCAGCTACTAGAACGGCACTCATAGTGTCATCAGGATGGATCATTGTTAATTATCCTCTTCGTCGTTCTTCTTCTTGAAAGAAAACACCAAGGTCAGCTCACAAGAGGCTCATAACGTACAATTTTATAATACAATAGCTGGCCACGGGTGGATTTCGCTAAGGCAAGTAGAGGCCAAATGGCAGTTGGGTCCATTGACCAGCAGAAGGAGCCTCACAGTGCAATCTACTCAGAAGTAAGCCCCATTGGATTCAATTAGAATTAGGATGAAATCCAGAATATCTACAGGTAGTCCTTACTCCAGAGTAAGAACAAGTTACTCTAGATTGCAATATGAATTTCCCATAGGTTTTCACTAGGTGGTGCATAACTATGGGTGCACATAATGAGCACACTCTTAACCATGTGTACTCAGATGTAAGCCCCATTGTGTCCAATGGGTCTTACTCCCAGGAAAGTGTCTTTAGGATTGCAGCCAATGTCTCTTACATGCTCCCATAGTTACTCTGAATTGTGCCCTTAAAGCACAGTCCTAACCTGTTTGTGCTACCCTAACTCACCTGGCATAATTTCCCATGGTGATGTGGGGAGTCCAGTGCATGCCTGTGTACTGGCCTAAACCCTCCCCCAACAGAGGGGCAGAAGTGCCTTACGGCACTTTGATGACACCCCCAAGTCAGCACAGGACTTATGCCGGGGCTTAGGCTGGTCTAACTGAGGGTTAGGACCAGAGGTGGGCAGAGGCCTATTCGGTCTGGTCCCCAGGGACCGGATCTTACAAATCCCCTGCCACTAGCGAGTAGGCAGCGGCGAGGGGAGGAAGAAGTGGGCGAACCGGTATGGTGCGCTCAGCGCAGCCTCTCCCACCGGCGGGGAGAGCGGGGAGTCACCCGCAGCACCTCTGCGCCCAACGCAGCCTCTCCCGCCGGCGGGGAGAGCGGGGAGTCACCCTCAGCACCTCTGCGCCCAGCGCAGCCTCTCCCGCCGGCGGGGAGAGTGGGGAGTCATTCGCAGCACCTCTGCGCCCAGCGCAGCCTCTCCCGCCGGCGGGGAGAGTGGGGAGTCATCCGCAGCACCTCTGCGCCCAGCGCAGCCTCTCCTGCCGGCGGGGAGAGCGGGGAGTCATCCGCAGAGCCACACGCAGCACCACCCAGCCTCTCCCCGCTGGGGTGGGGGGCTGAAAGGCACATAGCCCCATCCTATGGAGGTCTATGCAAAAGTAAGTCCCATGACAGTCAATGGGACTTACTCCCAGGCCAGTGTGGAGGAGTGCAGCCTTAGAGCCCCATGCTGTGCAGGTCTACTCAGAAGGAAGTAAATTTTTTAATTTTTTTATTTTTAAATTGAAAATCTCCCTGGCCCCGCCCCCTGGCCCTGACCCTGCCCCTGGCCCCACCCACTTCTGGCGTACCGGATCTTGGGGCTGGCTGGGCCCATCACTGGTTAGGACTGCAGCACGGGCTGCAATCCTAAAGACACTTTCCTGGGAGTAAGACCCATTGAACACAATGGGGCTTACTTTTGAGTAGACATGTTTAGGATTGTGCTCTTCTCTGTGCCCAGAATAATGGGGTAGAAGTTCCTCTGATTATGTTCCGGTGATCTTTTTATAACTTCTCCAAGTTCAACTGGGCCATACAGGTTGCAAATATTTGGAATATGAAAAAATGAAGTTGTCCACATCTACATCTGTCTCTGCACACATATGCACACACACACACACACACACACACACACACACGCACACACCCCAAGGCTTATAACCTGATGGTCCTTTCCTCTAGCAATTTGAAAAAGAGGACAAGGCCCCCAAAATGTAGGACACCCAAGAAAAATGTAGGCCATTGCATAATAAAAGCTAAAAAAAACTCCTATAGAAAATATAATGCTTTCATGTGCTTACACGCTTAATTTTAAAACTATTACATATAACTTATTTCATCTAATTTTTTAAGTACAAGAATTCTACATGCAATGTGCTCACAAGGAAAAGGAGGGCCCTGGAATTTTTATTCCTGGACACAAGACTGAAAAAGAGGACATGACCTGGAAAAAGAGGACTGTGGTTGCCCTGCATGCAGGTAGGCACAGCTGGACCACGTGCCAAAACAAAGACAAGACCACAAATGTAGGACATTTCATAAAAGCTGAAAACACACTATGTGTCCCTATGCTGTTCCTCCTGTGGCTGGGTGTCTGCTGGGCAGAGGGAGAGGAGAGCAGTGGAGAAGAGGGAAGCTGCTCAGGGTAGCCAGAAGGAAGCAGGGCAGAGAGAGGCTCAGGATGGAGAGAAGGAGAAAGTGGGGAGACACTTAGGTGTCTTGGATTGCCCCCAAGTGCCCCCACCGACCACCTTGAACCTCCAGCAGCAGCCCAGGTAAGCCTCTCAGGAAAGTGTCTTTGGCTGCAGCCTCCTGACCATGTCTACCCAGAAGTAAGCCCCATTGTGTTAAATGGGCTTACTCCCAGGAAAGTGTCTTTAGGACTGCAGCCTAAGTAGACTTCATAGGATCCTGCACACTGAATGCATGTTCTGAATTCAATCCCAGTGTTCTGTCCTCATTTTTACATCCAGTTAATATTTTTATATGAATATTTTGGGGGTTGTGGAACCAATTGTCTGAGTTTCCATTGTTTCCTATGGGAAAATCCGCTTCACGTAAAGAGCGTTTCACGTAAAGAACATGCCTCTGGAACGAATTAAATTTGTTACGTGAGGTGTGTGTATAAACACATATATACACACAGACACTTATAAACACAAATATAGGGGTTTTTCCCCAAGACTAAAGAGGAGGTGGTGACTCTGGGTGTGCAGAGTCCTGCGGCCTGGGAGGCTGTCAGTGCCAGACTACAAGTCCCGTGGTGCACTGCGGCGGGGTCTATACAAACAGACAAAGCCATCGCGGCCACCGTACTTCTGGCCCCGAAGGGCTGGTGGGCGCAGGCACTGCTGGGTGTTGTAGTTTTTGGAGGGCGCGGCTCTCCTGAAGGCGGCGAGGCGAAGACTACGAGCCCCAGAAGGCCCCGCGTGGTGTTGCTGAGGGATGGTGGCTTCCCCTCCGCGGCTCTCTCCAGCTGCTCCGGGAGCCGAAGCAGGAGCTCTGCCGTCGCCAGCCTGACGGGCTGCGCCTCCCTCGGCGGCGGGGACAGCGCTGGCGGCCGCGGGCTCTCCAGGCCGCTTCAGAACTCCCGCCGCCCTCAGCGCAGCAGCGCCGGACTTCGGACCGCAGGTGGGAGCCGCCAGGGCCAGCCAGGGCCTGCCCCTCAGGCACCGCCTCGCCTCACGCCTCCTCCGGCCTGGCCTGGCCTGGCTCCCTACCGAGCCTCGGGCTGCTCCCGGTCGGGGCTGAGGAGAGGCCGGAGGCCGCCCGGGAGGGGACGAATCCCTGAAGGGGCACCGAGAACCGCCTCAGCACCAACACCCCTCTCTGGTCGCCGCAGGGCAGTCTCTGGAAGGACTGAGGGGGAGGCTCCTCCTGCTCCCCTCCCCCCTGCACCCCTCCCCCTCCTACACCTGCTGCCCCTCCCCCACCCTCACATACACCTGCTGCCCCCTCCCCAACTCCTCTCCAACACCCTCATCTCCTGCCCCTCCCCCACCTGCACCTGTTGCCCCAACTTCTCTGCAGCACCTCCATCTGCTGCCCCTCCCCCAACCCCTCTCCCCTCCCCCACCTGCACCTGCTGCCCCTACCCCTCTCCAGCACTGTAATCTCCTACCCCACCCCCACTTGCACCTGCTGCTCTTCCCCCACCCTCACCTACACCTGCTGCCCCCTTCCCCCAACTCCTCTCCAGCACCCTCATCTCCTGCCCCTCCCCACCCTTTCCCCCTCCTCCACTCCTCCACCTGCACCTGTTGCCCCCCAATTCCTCTCCAGCACCTCCACCTGCTGCCCCTCTGCCAACCCCGCTCCCTCCCCCACCTGCATGACTCTTATGCCACTGCTGGAAAGTTGGTTTGGATTGCACCCTATTCATATAAGTTTCATTTCTATAAGCAGCTGTTAGTCGCTGTAAGGTTCGGATAAGCAGAATTTACAAACCTGCAGAGGAAGAAGACCTGACTCCCCAGACGTGCTAATTGTATTTTAATAGAACTTGTATTGTTGAAAGTGCAGATTATTCAGCATTGCAGAATAAAGTTAGCAGCGTGTTATATTTTCACTCTCAAAGTGTGGTGTTGTTGTTCGCACACAGGTAACTCGGAGTAGAGTTGCTGCACAATTTTTATCTCCTTGAGGATTAAATTAGAAAATGTTTGTATGTGATTGTTGCTTGTTTTTTACAGGCTGGACTGTTTTTTCAAGGGCTTGGATAACCCTGTGTTGCCCTTTCCTCATCTGTGGAAGATGGAGTTTAGGACTCACTGTTATCTCCTGAGCGATGGGATCCTTTGATCCAAAATGGAGAAAAAGCGTAGAAAGAAATGAGCCTGTTTTCTAGGCTTCCTCAGAAACGACAATGAAGTCAAAACTTTTGCTGATCTTGGACAAAACATTAAGACTGTCCACTTAAAAAGCACTTCAGGCACCACTTTCTGAAACCAAAAAGAACTGATTCATCCAGAAGCAACATGTCAAGTGAATGCATGGAATTCCCGGAATGAAAGCTTGTACTTCGATTATCATGAGGGCTGCAAACATCTGGTTGTTCCTGACTGTGCTCTTCCTCTGCAGCAAACACCACCTGGGGTCCAGACTAGGGAATTCCTCCCAGGAGAGCCACCTGTGTTCCGAGTGCTCTCGTCTGTCTCTGAAAGTGGAATTCTCTTCAACAGTTGTAGAGCATGGTAGTGAATATGATTTTTTTATGACAGATCTATTGTGCGCTTGCAAAACAATCAGTGTCTTTGGTTCTGTTTAAAAGTGACAGTATTTTAAAGATGATCATTGTGAATAATGGGATCAGAGGTTCTTAGCTCTGTCTCCTTGGGAAATACTTCTTGCATTGATTTATATGCTGGGGTGTGTCAAAGCATCTGCCACAATTTTTGTGTGATGCTCAGTATACTTGCACACTGGGTTTGTATACATTGTTTCTGTCAGGTGTTGGTCAGACATGTAGAACCTCTGTGCTGACTCAAGCAAACCCAGAGCATGACCTAGTCCTAGAACAATGTTTATGAAATTGTGAGTTGTGAACCACCACTGGGTTGCAATGCAGTATCTGAACAGTCATTTGAGAACCAGCTCCCTAAAGCTACTGTTGTTTCTGTTTCAGATTATTACTTGGATTTCACAGCTGATCATAGGGTAGAAACTTGCTTATGCTTTCCAGATAGGATGGAAGAGTCAGGATCCTCCTTTCCCTACAACTATATTTGCTGTTTTCCACTTCAAATGTTTTTCCTCATGTGTGATGGTTTCTTTGCAGAATATATTGTGGCTTTCAATGGCTACTTCTCAGCACATGCAAGAAGCAAATTCATTTCAAGTGCACTGAAGAGCAGCAACATTGAGAATTGGAGGATCGTGCCCCGTAACAACCCAGCCAGTGAATACCCTAGTGATTTTGAGGTCATCCAAATTGGTGAAAAACAGAAAGATGGAGTTAAGACTTTGGAAGATCACCCTAACATCAAACAAGTTACTCCCCAAAGAAAAGTGTTTCGCTCTCTGAAGTACACCGAAAGTAAGTACACTAAAAGCCCAGTCCTAAGCTCTTTAGCACCATTGGTTCATGCGTACCAGCACGTGCTGGTGGTGTCATAAATGTGCTGTAAAGCACGTTTATGGCATCCTCTGTATTGGGACTGCTGGTGCTGGGAGTAAGGGAAGAGCTCCAGGTAGTGATGTTTGTTGGGAGGGGGAGAGGGTGTTTCAGACCATGAAGAGGGCAGGAGGGGGTGGAAGAATTGGAGCAGGAAGTGGGCAGACCCATAGAGCACAGGAGGGACCCTGTGTTCCATGCAGCTTCTCTAGTCTGCACTGACAAAATAGCAGGTCCAGATTGGAGAAGATCTGTGGGGCCGCACCCTTACCTGAAAGCCCCTTTCCCTTAAGGATACTCCAGGAGCTGCCACGGTGCCCATAGGATGCCGATAGGACAGCCATTTTGACACAACTGCTCCTCTAGGCATTGGGCAGCTTAGGTCTGGACTGTAATCTCTCTACGTATCTACAGTTTAGGTTTCAGAGGATTGTATGAAGTTGGAATGTATAGGTGTCTTTTTGTATTGGCAGAGGATCCCCCCAACTGATATGTCAGATCCCCACTTGCTTCCCTGATGGTGTTGAGCAGCCAGAGGAGACCCATATCCAAGTAGACCGTTGGGGCTGCTGCAGCCTATCTCAGAATAGAGGCAGATTCCCCTCCCCTGCAGTAGCGAAGCAGCAGTGCAAGTGAGGATTGCGCTGGGCGTACTAACCTGCTTCCTTTTTTAATCGCACTGTACTGTGTAGAGAAAGACGATATGGGATATGAACAGTGTGCTTTTTCTCAATTCAAAGAACTTTTCTCCTTCTCTCCCAACATGTAGCCGAACCAGCGTTTCCCTGCAACGAGACCAGATGGACACAAAAATGGCAGTCGTCTCGTCCACTGAGACGGGCAAGCTTGTCTTTGGGGTCTGGATTTTGGCACGCGGCTGGCAGGCACTCAAGCAGGCGTTTGCTGAGAGCCATACCTCGGCAGGTTGCTCAGACTCTTCAGGCAGACGTGCTCTGGCAAATGGGCTTTACAGGTATTCTTGCACTCATGGGCCTTCAGAATAAAACCTGTCCCCTTAAAATAAGGTGTGGCTGATCACAGTGTGGCTGGCTGGGCGTGATTTGTTTTTCCACCGTAATGACTTGTTATTCTTTATATCCAGGATGTTTATTTTTTTAGGAGCAAAAATATATTATTATTCAATCCATTTTGAGAATGTTTTGTTGGAAGGCAGTCTATAAATAGGCAAAATAAGGTAACATAAAGAGAGCACAAAAACTGCATTATGCTTTACTGTTTTTTATTGTATAAAAATCAAAATACTTTTCTAAAGAATTGAACACTTACTGGGGAAAACGGGATTTTTAATTTTATCTATCACATAAAACAGTGTAACCCCTCTCCATAAACAAACAACTTAGAACTTAATAACTGAACAGTAAGGTGATCTTTTTTAAAAAGTGAAATTACATGATTTAATTTTCTTACATTAATTAGCATTGTGTGAATTGTTAGACTGTCGAGAAAACAAATGTTGTAGAAAAGCCCGTTGTGTGTTATGCACTAGTTTGCCTTCAGAAATAAATCTGTTCATATCCTTTAAGTCAGGGGTCTCCAAAGTTTTTGTCAGGAGGGCCACATCATCTCTCTGACACTGTGTCGGGGACTGGAAAACTAGTTTACATTTCAAATTTGAATACATTTACATAAATACAAGAATGTATTGGAGTTGATTACAAGGCTTGCCCAAGGTTTGAATAGAGGGGTCTTGCCAGGGGCCACATCTGGACCCTGGGATGGGGTTTGGAAACCTCTGCTTTAAGGAAACGTATCTCCTCGTACACCATTTCACAAATCATCTTCTGTGCAAATAGGTGCAGGGGTCAGAGTGGCTGTCTTCGACACTGGGCTGAGCGAGAAGCATCCGCACTTCAAAAATGTAAAAGAGAGAACAAACTGGACGAACGAGAGAACCTTGGATGACGGTGATTTCAAAATTTACTGTTCTGAATAGAAAGTTTGCTTATAGAGGTTCAACAATTGTTATACATGGATTTTTTAATACACAAATTCTACTCAGCATAAATGGCCACTGCAAATGAGAAGGAATGTGCCGATCTCTGGAGAAGGGGAAAAATACATCCCTTAAAACCAGAGGTTTAAAAGCTGCTTTTCTGTTGTAAAGACATGTAAGCAACTGTTCCATTCTTCAGCTGAGCCAAGCAAAGGCAAGGGGGGTCTTTTGCATTTTTAATTGCTGTCTGCCTGTCTACAACAGTAAGAAAAACTGTTTTTAAACACCTGTAAATTACGTTAGTGTCAAAATGTGAACAAGGCAGTAATAAGCCTCCTACAAGTACAGTCTCTCTTCTCCTTGTTTTACTTCCTGGTTTGTGTTGGGCTGTACTTTGCCCTTTCTTTTAAGCTACCAAACCATGACTTGTGTTTGCGGCTCTGTAGTCTAAGATTGTAAACCATGGTTTATTCTTGCTTTGCTGGGTAAGTACAAGCCACAGGTACAAGCATAGTTTGGACAAACTGCAGCCTGATTTTGCGAAATAGCGCAAAAGGGGAGAAGAGATATGTAAGCTTGAGGATCCTTCATGTACTGCTATGTCGTGGTTTGGCATAGTGTCCTAACTGAGCCTCTAAATGCTCCAACTTTCTATCAGCAAGAATTTTTCTGGCCCACCATGGCATAAACTGAATAGCATAAACATAATAAACATGTTTGTTATGGCATAAACATAATATTCATCTGAATAGTTAAAGGGCCCAATCCTAAACCTGGGCACTGCCAGCAGATGGTGGCTCCTCTGGCAACTGCGGTCAAGCAAGTGCCACACAGAATTTCCCTTCCAGCGATGAGGCCAGTGGCAGTCAGTGCTGGGCCTTGTTACCAGGAAGGAGTGCCAAACAGTAAGTGTCCCTGGCAGATGACACACAGTTTCCAGGGTAGGGGATGGGGTAGAACAGGGCAGAAAGTGAGCAGACCTGAGAGAGTACTGGACCTAGGAGGGGGACAGAGACAGTGGCAGATTCTGTTGCTCAATGCAATGCCTCCTATTGAGCTGCTCTGTCTGACACAGGCCTCCTTGATTCTCTGCTTCCTAAATAGTGGGTGCGGATCTGTGGGGACCCATTGCCACCAGCAGACATTGACATGGCGTCAGGGAACATTGGTTCCCTTATTGCAAGGAGGCTCAGGTGGCTGGTCGTGCCCCGTAGGATACAGCACTGATGATTGCAACACTGCTGTTTCTTGCGATGCTGCTGCAGATCATAAGATTGAGCTGTGAGTTGTCTTACAGTGTCGAAGGCAGCAAATGTCTTCCCGGCCCCTTCGCATTGAAAACACTAAGATATCTTAGAAAATGATCATAGAACGTTTTGAGTTTTATTTAATCTTCTTTTTCTCTCCAACAGGCCTGGGCCATGGAACGTTTGTAGCAGGGGTGATAGCTAGCATGAGAGAATGCCAGGGATTTGCTCCAGACTCAGAACTGCATATATTTAGGGTCTTCACTAATAACCAGGTAGGCACTCTAAATGTGAATATAAACTTTGATTTTTAATAAAAACGTTTTAGACTTTTATTTTAGAGTTCTGCACTTAATAGTCACATGATATCATAACCAGTTCTATTTTTAAAATTAAGCTGTGACTTTATCATTCAGCAATTAGTAATTAAATTCAATAGTTTTTTTCTTATTTGAGCATTCTGATGGAGGAAGGAAGTGGGATTTGGGTAGATTTTTAAAAAAACATTTTACTTAGAGCACAATCCCAACCATGTCAACTGAAAAGTATGCCCCATTGTGTTCAGTGAGTCTTACTCCCAGGAAAGTGTGTTTTGGATTGCAGCATTTTTGTAATGTTTAGTGTTTCCTTCTACTTTCATCCTCGTTAGGTCTCATATACATCATGGTTTCTGGATGCCTTTAACTATGCCATTTTAAAGAAAATTGATGTCCTGAACCTTAGCATTGGAGGCCCAGACTTCATGGATCATCCGTTTGTTGATAAGGTTTGTAGGAAGTGCAAAAGAGGGTGACAAGAGAAATATTTTTTGCAGACAGCTGTTCCTTGGCATCCAAAGGGGTTTCCTTGTTTGTTGAGCAAACACTAAAGAGTGCATGTCCACTTGAGGGGAGCTAAGAGTGACAGTAAGTCTGTGAACTAAATTTTGGTTCAAATCCTGCCTCTACTCATTAACTCAGTAAGTGGCTTCAAAGCTTGCTGCTTTCTTGCAGACTCAGCCCCCTCCCATTTGTAATTTTGGGATAGCAACACTGAAGTATCTTACATGATTGTTGTAAAGATTAGAGGTAGCACATGTGACGTGGTCTTTGAATTCCAATTTGTTACCCAATTAGCAGCTGGCTAACAAATTAGAATTCTATGAATAAGCTTATAGCAAATGCTGAGACTGAAAATTATGTCAGCAAAGCAATCCTTGAAATGGGTGTCTTTCAGGTAACCAGCAATGGGCATCCACTTGGGATGACACAAGTCACAGTAATCTCAGGTTGTCTCAAGTCACAGACGTCACTTATCCTTATTTGAGACTCAAGAAACAGACTCAAAATGAGAGTTTCCCCTGCTCTCTGTGTGTATGTGTGTGTTCTTGCCCACTTACACATCCCACTGCCACACTCATCTATGCATTTTTGTTCAAGAACTTGTGACTCTAAGGGTGTAATTCTAACCAGTTTAGGCCAGCCCAGCTCACCCATCTCTGCATTCCTGTGGTGGTGTGGGGAGGCCAGTGCATGTCTGTGCACTGGCCTACCCCCCGCCCCAGGAATGGTGCAGAAGAGCCTTACAGCACTTTTGCAATATCCCTAGGCAAGCTTAAGATTTGTGCCAGCCTAACGGGGTTAGGATTGCAGCCTAAACGAAGAAGACTCATGACATGAATAACTTTAATTTTTTCAAGTCGTTGTGACTGGGGTGCACTTAGACTCACAAGACAAGTCACGGGGTCAGTGATGTGCACCTTGAGCCTAGTGAATTGGGGACATCCCTGCAAGTAACGTTCTCTATAATAGCAGATTGAAGGGAGTGGCAAAAATACATGTGGGCAACCCCTTTTCTCTGTTAGGATTGCAGCTTGGTGGTTTTCAAAAATCTGAATTTCTCAATTTTAGGTATGGGAGCTGACAGCTAACAATGTGATAATGGTCTCTGCTATTGGAAATGATGGCCCTTTATATGGGTGAGTAAATTCACTACATTTGTGCCTGTGTTTAAATGTGGATTTTTCACAGCTCAAAGCAGCTTCCAACATAAAACGTTATTTAAGGAGGCAGGAGTCTTGTCTAGCAGGAGGAGCAGCCATTATGCCCAAAGATCATATCTGAAAGATGTGTTCAGGATCACTGTAAGCTTCCAGGCAAGACCTCGACAAGGTGCGCTGAGCTCTTTTGGGTGAGAGCCAAAGAAGTCGGCTTTGGAGGTTTGCGTGGAAGGAGGAGGCAGCTAGAATGTGATCAGACTCTGAAAAGATCCACCTGGAATGTCATCAGTTTTTGAAAGAGAAAACATCTTGTAAAATGTAAAAATGGTTTTGGGGGTTTAGAGAAACTCTGCCCATAAACAGTGACGGAGAAGCAGATTATTAACTACTAGCAAAAAGCGTATCCGCATTGCGGGAGTAACATTTCCCCATACAACATCCCCCCCACGGCACATCAACACCCCGCGCGCAGCTTCCCCCCGCATGCAGCTTCCCTCCATGCGTAGCATCCCCCCATGCGTAGCATCCTCACCAGTGCAACCTCTTCCTCCGAACAACATCCCCCCACTGCACCAGGTACTGAGCACCAAATTGGCTGGATGTTGGTCAGTCTCCCATGTTAAGTATAGGCCAAAAACACGTTGCCCCCTTTTCAGCCGCTGAAGGGTTAAATTTCTCCAGATGGTTCTTGGTGGGTGTTCAGGTGGCAGAAGGAACTCCCAGAATTCCATGCTTCAGGCCCAGCAGTTGGGGCGGAATGTTGCTGAGTCAGGAATTCTCCAATGCAAAGTATAGGGAGGAAAATGCATTGCGCCCCTTTTCACCCCCTTCCCGTTGGAATTTCTGAAAATCAGATCTTAGTGCACCCCTCTGTCATGGAAGGAACACCCACCCCAAATTTCACGCTTCTAGGCCCACCAGTTTTGGCAGGGCGGTGATCAGTCAGTCAGTGAGTCATTCAGTGAGTGACTTTTCTCTTTTATATATATAGAAGATGATAAAAGCAGCATTAATCAAAGGCTGATAACTAATTTATATAGAAGTTATAGTTTTTCTTTTAAACATAAAGATCATTTTCTTTGTATTGAGTGGAGAGGTTAGAGCTCATTTCGTTGTATTCATATGTGGGGTGTGTGTGTGTGTATATATATAGACACACACCATATGTAGTATAGCTATAGTTCAGTTTTGTTCTAGCACTCTTTGCGCTGGGCCATAATATTTACACTCTCGTACAAAGGAAACAGTAAGGGCTGTGGTGGTGCAAGTGGTTAAGACACTGTGCCTGGGTTTGAGACCGGGGTGCTACAAGAGGGGGTGAGCTCCTATCCTTAGCCCAGCTCCTGCCAACCTAGAAAGCATGGAAATGCAAATTGATAAATAGATACTACTTCAGTGGGAAGGTAAGTGTTCCATGTGCGTGTGGGCCACATGTCAGATAACATTGGCTCTATGGCTGTAGAAACAGGGATGAGCACCACACCATAAGTTGGTCACGACTAGCACTATATCCTGCGGGGGACACTTTTACCTTACAAATGATAAAGTATCATTAAAATCCTTAAAATCCATAAAACCATTCAAAAATTAGTACAGCTGTCCCCACTATACTTTCATCCAGCAGAAGCTGTGTATTCTGGCTAGTGCTATGCCAGTGAGAACAACATATTGTGGGGCCAATTGCTTGCAACCAGGTAATGCTTTGGGAGGGAAAACTACCCTAAACTGTCCAAAAATGCCTCTTTCCACAAGAAGCCTCTTGTTCCCAAAGAAGAGTCCCACTCGTGCTCATCCTGGCTCTTCCATCATCTTCCACCTCTGTTGTGTAGGAGGAGTAACAGCATCAATGGTCAGTTGTGCAGCAGGTCAAACACAGTCAGTACTTGGAACACGTCTACAATAGAATGGTGTTATCATTATCTCCTGTAACACTACTTCACACAAAACTGTTTTCCAGGAATAATGTGCATCCTGTTACTGGAAATACTGGCACGAACGGGAAAGCTGGGTTTGGTAGGAAATGCAAGCCAACCATTTGCATTGGTTGTGTTTCAGCTGCATTGGTTGTGTTTGCATTGGTTGTGTTTCAGCTACTGTCTGTGCTTCCAAGAAATTTCAAAGCCTGTTTCTGTTCAAGTGTTGTGTTCTGTTTTTGTCTTGTGAAAATCCTGCTTCAGCACACTGAACAACCCTGCTGACCAAATGGATGTGATTGGAGTCGGGGGCATTGACTTTGAAGATAACATTGCCCGGTTCTCATCAAGGGGAATGACCACTTGGGTGAGCATCGTCACAGAACTTTCTTAGAATACTGACTGATGATAGAAGTATCTGTGCATGTGCTTTTTAAGTCACAACAGGGTTTTTCCTATTGGTTTCTACAATTAATATAAGCTAAATTGGTTACCTTTAACTTCTAAGCCCAAACCTTGAACTTTCTGACAGAAACATTAATTTGAACCTTTTGGTGCTCTAGAGCTTTGGGATTCTGTCAAAAGTTCAAATAACACCATCTGGTTTTCATCAGACTTCCCTGCTTTTGACTCTATGGGATTTATCTACAAAAGGAAAAATATCCCCTTGCCCCGAGGAAACCTCCATTGAGCTCCAACTACAGGATACCACACAGGCCAGCAGAATTAATCTGATCCATTGCAGGGCTGTGCAAGTTAGGATCAGGCTGCCTATTAATTACTCCCTAGTAATTCCAGTCTTTTGGTACCAGGAGAACAAGCTTCTCTCTGTTCTTGGACAGCTGAATTAGGGAATTCTTGGCAGTGGACTGTCTTGTTGCCAAGTGTGTAGTCTGAAAGATTGTGTCCAGTGTTGGGAGTGTAAAAAAGGCAAGCAGATTTGTTGTCTTTTCTGTTAGAAGTTATTTTGGTTTTTTGCCTTCTTCCCAAGGAACTACCTGGAGGTTATGGCAGAGTCAAGCCTGACATTGTTACTTATGGCTCTGGAGTGAGAGGATCTGGTATGAAAGGTGGTTGCCGCTCGCTCTCTGGCACTAGCGTGGCCTCCCCTGTAGTGGCTGGTGCCGTTACGCTGCTGGTGAGGTAGGAGCTCGGTGTGGATGCAGTGACCATGTATCTTTATCAGTGATCTATTGCAGTAGTTTTCATCTACTGTGCTTTGACACACTGGTGTGCAGCAGGAGTTTGGGAAAGGGAAATGTATTAGGAGGAGTATTGGGGGATGTACGCTTCCCATCAGCAGCGCTGTGCGCCTTGTCAGTTGTCCACACCCTCCCCCCAAAAAGCTGATGGTGTGCCTTGATAGTTTTAGCACCTCGTCATTGAGCAGTGAAACCAAAAGGTTGTAAATTGGTTATCTACTGGCTTATGGTCAATAAAGGGTGATCGTATGTCATAACCACCCTAAGTAAAAACTGTGTAAAACTAGGTAGGTGGAATTTTGTTTTCATCAGTAAGACTTTCCTGGGATATTAAAAATCAAGGCAGAAACTTTGGCATTCTCTGTTGTTGAGAGAAGGTGCTTTATTACTCAAATATCTACAGTGTTAACAAAATAATGAATTTCTGGGTTGCAAAGTTGGTTGTAAAACGAATAATTTAAATAAGCACATAGTAAATTTATCACTTTCAGAGCCTTGTCTCGCTACAGTCCTCATTCAGTAATGTTACAACTCTATCATTTTTAGCACGGTTCCAAAGCGTGAAATGGTGAATCCTGCTAGCATGAAGCAGGCTCTGATCGCATCAGCTCGCCGCCTTCCGGGAGTCAACATGTTTGAACAAGGGCATGGCAAGCTGGATCTTCTCAGAGCCTACCAAATTCTCAATAGCTATAAACCACAGGCCAGGTGAGCTTTCAGGATTTTCTGTGTCTCTCTGCAGTGTCTTCAAGGTGATAACTTAAAGTGGTCTTCTGGTCTTCCGCTTTATTTAACTGAACAGCTTTGATTGTGTTTTATTTTAAAGTATGAAGCCGGCAACATAGCAAATTTTGCTGTTCTACATGAGGGTTTTGAATAAAAATTTTTTGACTAAAAGTCTTTTCCACTTTTCCACATACTGTACAGTTGCAGAGCCCATAACTGCAGGCCCTGATCCAGGATGCTGCACGTACAATTCCAAACAAGAGTTTTTAGCATGAATGTGTGATGTTTGTCCTCTTTGCCCATAGAATGCCATGAAAAGCTTTATTTTCCTTCCTTTTCTAAGTGAGACACTTTACTCAGGGTAAGGGCTGTCAGCCACCATGAGGCACCTATACCTGTCCGCAAGATCTCAGTTTTTTCCCTGCCTGTGTTAAGATTATTTCCAGGGCTTTTAAAATTCAAAGCAGTAAGAGCATCTTTGAATCTTCCTGGGATGTCTGCCAAGCTTACTTTTTGACACTCACTGGACCAGCCATGGAATCATAGAGTTGGAAGGGATTGAAAAGGTCATCTAGTTCAAGCCCTTGCCTGTAGCAGGAAATCCTCCCAGAGCATCTCCAACAGGTGCTCATCAAGCCTCTGCTTGAAGATCCCCAGTGAGAGAGAGTCCACAACATCCCTTGGCAATCTATTCCACTGCCGAAGTTTAATGTTACTGTATTAACTACTTGTATATATATATTCTTTTTATGTGCTTAGTTTAAGTCCCAGCTACATTGACTTGACGGAATGCCCTTATATGTGGCCCTATTGCTCCCAACCCATCTACTATGGAGGAATGCCAACCATTGTGAACGTTACCATCCTAAATGGAATGGGGGTCACTGGAAGAATAGTAGACAAGGTAGGATTTGACAGAGTTAAGTTTGAAGAGTTCTCATTTTCTTTGATAGGCTGGATGTTTGGGAAGACATGCAGATGGTCCTAACCATATTTTACTCAAAACAGAAATAAGTCCCAACAATCCCATGGAATTGGATTCCATTTGCTTTTTTTTAAAATCAGAAACCCAGTAACAGAAAATAATAAAAATGAAACCTTTTGTTTAATTTTATATGAGAAGTTTGTCACCTGCTGTCAGTAATAACTGTCACTCCTTTCCATGAGAACATATGTGTCAAAATACAGTTCCTGAAATGATTGCATTGCCCCCTTCCAATCTCTTAGCCTCCAAGCTTCCATTAAATAGGCTTGGATGATGCATGCTAGATGCATGCACAGAGGGCTGTTTTGTAGGACTGTTAGAAACCCTTTTTGCTCAGTGCTTTAATGGTGCCTGTTTTCTGTTCTGCAGCCTGACTGGCAGCCATATTTGCCTCATAATGGAGATTACATTGAGGTGGCCTTCTCTTATTCCCCCGTCTTGTGGCCGTGGTCAGGGTATCTAGCAATTTCTATCTCTGTAGCAAAGAAAGCAGCCTCTTGGGAGGGCATTGCTCAAGGACACGTCATGATCACCGTTTCCTCCCCTGCAGAAAATGAAGTAGGTTTGCCTTATTTTTGATTGTTGTTTAGTATATGCTTGCCTGGAACTGTATACTGTGGAAGTCATTGGGACTGTGGGAAAAAACTGCTGCTGAGAGAAGAGCAGGCCCCACTTAGCATCTCTGATTGCACAACATGACATTTGGGTTGAGGAAGTTCCCAGTTAAAGAGCAAAAGTTTCTTTCCAGTTCTGAAAATAAGACTGACGTCTTATTGTTGCTTTGCTTTGCTTTGCTGCCTGGGATTCTGCCTTTTTCACGCTCTGGGAAATGCTGTCAGAACCAGTTTCTAGAGTGATTGCTTAAGAGTGTTTTTGTTTATTCGTAACTCAGCCAAACTTGAACAGAAATCCAAATACAATGTTGCTCCCTAAGGATGTTGATGTCGACCAGGCCCTTCCAGTCTCTCTTACTGCCGATGCTTCCTTGGACAGCTTCCAGCTTGTGGCCATGTCCATGGCCTCCAATGTGGTCTCCAGACTCAACTGACTGCGCAACTGGGAGGTGGATCAGGGGGCTCAGGCCAAGTTATTCACCGTCCCCTATAAGGTGGCCAGGCTCTGGATCCACTTCTAGCAAGGACAAACTCAAGGTCCAAGCCACCCCAACAGGAGACCAACGCAGGAGCTTGGATTCCAATTTTTTCATGGCCAAGGGGAAACTATCAGAGAGGTTCTCTCGCAGTCACCAATGAAAAAGGTTCCACTTCTTCCCCAAGAACATACCCTTCTCCAACAACAATCAGGCCCATTCCTCCCTGTCTCATCCTCCTTGGGAGGCAAGCATGAGGAACACAGACCCAGCTGACACCAGAACAGCCCCCCATTCACCACAAATTGGGGGGGGGGGGGGTCTGCAGCTCTACGCAGATCAGTGGAACCAGTCAACTATAGACTGCTGAGTCCTAGAGACTGTTTCAGATTGCAACTCCCTGGAGCTGCAGCAAATCCCCAGGTTTTGGCAAATTCCCAAGTCAAGGGACCCTGCAAAGCATGCCAAAACGAAGGACACAATTCAACATCTGCTGTACAGACGTGCAATAGAACCAGTGCCCCCTCCCAGAGGGGGAAGGGTATCTACTCCATCTTTTTCCTGGTGCCTAAGAAGTGTGGCAAAATGTGAGCCATTTTAGATCTCAAGTAGCTGAACCAGTTCCTGGTCCAACACAAGTTCAAAATGGAGATCTGGAGGTCCATGATGGCCTCTTTGGACAAGGGAAACCTGTTAGCTTTGGTAGACCACCGGGAGGCTTATCTTCATCAAATGATCCATCCAGTCCACTGTCACTTCCTGCGGTTCTGTTACAGCTAGCATCACTTATAGTACCATGTGCTACTTATAATACCGTTAGTGAGTGCACTCAGAATTTTCACCAAGGTTCTTGTGGCCTACCTGAGGCCCATGTTGGAGGCCATGGAACTGGCCATGGGAAACAGGCGTCCAAGGAAACAGCAGTAAGGGAAACTGTAAGGGCCAGCTTCTTCAGTGTGTTCTTGATGGAGCGTGGGAGGAATGTTCTTCTGAATGACATCACCTTCTCTCCTGGAACTAGGATTCATGTAAGAAATCTGGCCTTTTCCTTACCAAAAGGCAGTTAAGCAAACCACCTGCCTTCTCACCTCAAGCTCTTTCCCACATTTATCTTCCTGGCTCCCTCTGTGCTGCTTCTGTCAGGGTGGTTTAGGAATGGAGATATTTCTAGAATATTCCCTGCCCTGGAGGAGGACCCAGTGGCAGCACAGAGGGAACCCTGCAAGGTAGGTGAATGTGGGAAAGGGGCTTGGAGAGGACAGCAAGGGAGGTGAAATCTTCATTATACACCAGATAATTTGGCTTTTATTGTACTTAACTGTATTTGTTTTTAAATCATATCCATTTGAAAAATTAATACAAATTGAGTTTTGAAATCAATACCCTTCATTCTGTGCTTATAAACTTGCTATGCCCACTCTTGAGCTTTTGTGATATGATGGTTGGAAACCAACGCAGCGTCTAAAAAGGAAAGCAATTTCTAATTGAAATAGCAGGAGACAGATTCTGACAGTAGAGGGCTTCCAGGTATTTCAGAATCAGTTTGTTACATAACCAGACATGAGACTTTCACAAGAGTAGCTCTCTGATAGCACCAAAACCCCTTAATTAGGACATTGTGTAAAATGATTCTTCTGTCATTTTTAATTACTGTACTGTTTTATTTATGTCACAATTTTACTCAATGTAAATAAGCATGATAAAGTTTAAAATCTATATTGAATCTCCTTGCATCAATATAATACAGTACATAGAAATAAAACAGCAGCATCTGAATTATAACACAGGGACTGGGCTCCAAAGAATAACATGAATGGACACAGACAGTCCCCCATCTGGATCATTAGTTTTTGTAAGTCCTTTGAGTTTCAAAAGCTGTAAGTTCTGCATTGTTTGGTTGTGGGTTGAGGTTGAGGAGTTATTGAGAAGAAACATGAGTCCTCCCATGGGCATGCAGGCTGTTACAGGTTCTGAAATACCAGGGGTGGTTTTCTGTAGTATTTTGCCTTTTGCCCAAAGCAGGGTGACCAGATGACCAGAAAAACCCGGATTTGTCTGGATTTTTAGCCTCCTGTCTGGGTGTCCTACATTTTGGCTTCATTTTGAAACTTTGTGATAGTGCACAGTACCCCATCATGCCACATGTCGTTGGATTCGTGTTGAAGAGCAGAATCCAATGCAATAATGAGTGGAGATATCTCCTTCCTATCAAAAGTTATGGTCAAAAACCAAAAAAGAAAAACAAAAAATACTCTTTTGGCAATGTTTTTAAGCAGGTAGGAATTTTGGCCTGGGATTAGGAATTTTGGCCCTGGGGTTCAGGAATAATCTGGTCATCCTGGCCCAAAGAGATTGGAGTAGTATCTTAGTTTTAGAAGAATCTTGTGAGAGTTACTTGACTTGTGGAATTCATATTTGAACCTGGGGTTCTAAGCTTCAGGCCATTGACTGGAGACTGAAGGAAGGGGTTGAGTGGGATGCAGCTTTTCAAACTCAGATACTGTAGTAATAGTGGTCTGCGCATATGGATTAAATTCTGTTTTGAGAATTAATTCATGGTGGTTGGAGTCTTTTGTTTTGTATCCAATTTCTTAGTCAAAAGCTGGTGCTGGACAGACTTCAACTGTGAAACTTCCAGTGAAAGTGAAAGTCATCCCGACCCCACCTCGTAGTAAACGGATCCTGTGGGATCAGTATCACAATCTCCGTTATCCACCAGGATATTTCCCGAGGGATAATTTGAGGATGAAAAACGATCCTTTAGATTGGTGCGTACATTATTTTAATGTATCCCTGGATTCTGTGTAAATAGAGCAAGATACGTTTGCAGAGCTACTTGAATAACACAGAAAAGTACAATTCTGTTCAAAAGATGATGTGAGATTCTGACACATTTCCAGTTACCCTCAAAGAAATTATAAGTGTGATTCTTTCTCATCGTTTGCTAGCCTGATTAAGAAAGGGGGGAAATTTCTATTGTTAGAGATCAAATGGAATTGCACATTAACTGCAGAACTTGTGCTTTTTGTTGCTTTTGATGTCAAGCAATTGAAAGTTTAGGCAACCATTTAAAAATGGTCTGCTTACCCTGGTAATGTGGCAGGTAGTTTCTCCCTCCCTCTCAGAGCTTCATTTCAGCTCTCCCATCCAAGGGAAGAATGCAAAGCTCCCAACTGCTTTGCCTTTTCCCTTTCCAGGCAGGGCAAGGGAGGGTCTGCCTCCAAGTTGAAAGGAAGCTCTTCTAAGGAGAGAAAGATAGACCTCCGATCCTGTTACCACAGGAAAAAAGTGGTATTTGGGGTTTTTTTGCCTTTACAGACATTTTCTCTCTTAATTTAATGGGCCTGCCCAATTGCATTGAGAAAAAAAATATGATACCATAATTAGGTTATAGCTGTATAGTTAAACTAAGAGTTGTTTTGAATTTGAATGTCCACATGTGAAGAAGGTAACCTGGATTTTAAGCAAAAAGATGAGACACGTTAGCCCCAAAGTTTGCTGATTAGGTGTGGGTTTGTTTTTAAAGTTTAATGGTTCTAAAATTTGCATTCAGTTTCCAAAGTACTGTATATCAAAGTATATTTCCAAAGTATACCATATGGAGAAATACTTTGAATTAAAATTGTTCTTACAGAGGGATTTCAGATTCTTCTCCAGATCCCCCTCTTGTCTTAGATTGCAATCCTAACTTAGGTTGACACAACTTACTGGTCTTCCCATGCTTGTGATGGTGTGTCATGTCTGCACTGGCCTAACTCTCCCCCAGGAGTGGCACAAAAGAATCTAATGGCACTTTTGTGACACACACACCCCCAGCTAGCACAGGACTTATGCCAGAGCTTAGGCCAGCCTAATTTAAGGTTAGGATTTCAGCCTTAGTGACACTTAATATACTAAAATGGGCCCAGAGAGCTCTGCACAGTTTGTTGAGTATGAACTTATACAGAATGTGCATCCTTTACAGAAGCAAGATACCATCATATCAAAATATGTATATTTCTCTGATTATTATGCAAATATGGTCTTTTTAGGAATGGTGACCACATCCACACTAACTTCAGGGATATGTACCAACATCTGAGAAGCATGGGATATTTTGTTGAAGTTCTTGGTTCACCGTTTACCTGCTTTGATGCCAGTCAGTATGGTAAGTAACTGAGCTGATGTAACAGGGCTAACAGTATACATTTATATATATCTTTGCAGAAGTAAGTCCTGTTTGGTTCAGTGGGACTTCCAATTGAACTGTCAATTGTTTTGAATCTTACTTTGGAATTGAAGTGGTGGCCTTAAGCCCCAGGCCCTTCCTATTAGTCACCATCTTCTCCAGGTGTGACTTGTACATGAACATGGTAAATCAGATGTTAATGTTCATTGCCGTGTATTTTGAGAGCCAGAAATTCCACATTGATGTCTGGCTGCCAACTGTCGCCAACTGCCAATTCTGGCTGCCAATTGTTGCTAGTTGTCTAGTTCACACTTTTATGCTATCCAGGGTGCACCACAAGGAGGCAAACTAGCATCACACCCATCACATATGTGATGTGGAGATGTCAAGTGATCTGAACCTTTAACAACGGTGTCGGAGAGAGAACTTCAGCAGGTGCAGCTTATCTGTGAGATGAAAGGCTCCACCCTCTGAAATTCCCTCTTCTGTGCCATTGTTAAAAACACAGTAACCCTCAAGTCGCCCAGTTTGCCCATCCCTAGATGTGCAGTTGGAAAAGCTGGAAAGCCACATACAGGACTTAGATGGAAACCATTATGGAATTTTGTTCACAAAGAGGGCTAAGAGCTATAGGATCAAGATGTGAGGAATCTCCTTTTTCCAAATCTAAAGGCAGTCTCAGGCTTCCTCTTCTTCCCTGCTTTGCTTTTGTGGAAAGAAGTGTCAAAACGCTTCCCAACCCTGAACCACATGGCTCTATTTACACAGGAACCTTATTGATGGTTGACAGTGAGGAAGAGTATTTCCCAGAAGAAATCACTAAGCTGAGGAGGGACATTGATAATGGGCTCTCTTTGGTAGTATTCAGTGACTGGTACAACACATCGGTAATGAGGAAAGTCAAGTTCTATGATGAAAACACCAGGTAAGAGTTATTGGGAAACACTGCAAGACATGAACATATCTAAGACTATTTATTTTTACCGAGTTACCATTTACTGAGTTACCCAGACAAGAGGACATTGTATGGAATACTGAAGATGAGTCTCAGTAGTTGTATCTTCATCACTTATAAATAGGGCTTTGTTTGCAAGAACAGCATCATTGCCACCACAGGCCATTGCTTGCATAGATGTGGGGATGACATCCCACAGTTTGTGCTGCAAAAAGAGGCTTCCTCAGTTGCTGCCTCTTGATCTCTGGACCTCTTTGCCCAAGTCACTTCTCTCTTGAAAGCGTGAACAACCACACAGTCACACCTTGTTGCTGGTGTACAAGCAGGTGGTGATATGTGAGAGTGGCTCAAGTGCCACCTGTCAGATTCTGAACTTCATTGGTTTGCATAGCAGTGGTTCCAAGGGCTTCATTAGTTAAGAGGAACCAATCAAGAAGGTTCCACCAATTGCCAGGGCATCAGCTCTTATTGATAGAAAACTGTTTTTTAATGCAAGTAGTTCTAAAAACTGCAAGGAGCAAGTACTATTTGGGAGCGTAATTTTTCCTGTGTAAGAAAGAGGGGGATATGCTTCTTTGCAGAGAATGGTTCTGGCCCCAGAGAAATGGTAGGGTTTCCTGTGGTAAAAACTGTGCTAAGCTGCTTCTTTTTGCAGGCAGTGGTGGATGCCTGATACCGGAGGAGCAAATATTCCAGCGCTGAATGATCTTCTCTCAGTCTGGGGCATGGCTTTCAGTGACGGCCTATATGAAGGGGATTTTACCTTGGCAGGCCATGAAAGTAAGTAAATGGGACCCCTCAGTAGCAGTACTGAATCCTGGGGCCTGTTTTACACAAATAGGCCTTACGTGTAAAACTGCCTCCAGGCTGTACCACTACAGATAGAGACTGCTTTCCTTCTGTCGCTGTTTTTCTGTGCATTGGCATTAAGCTGCATGCCTGTCTTACGCAAAGCCCAAAGTTTGCTGAAGGCATCCAATTCATCACATTTTGGAACACCTGACACCTCGATCTACAACTTATTCCCTGCAGATGTATTGCCAGAATGGGTGGGAGGAAGAGAGCAGCAGGTAGTTGTGTTCCTCCCCCATATTATTCTAAGCCTGGGTGAATGAAGGGTGATCCCTCCAACAGCATACAGTATGTCTTCTTGTGGTTTGTGTTCAGTCTGCAGGGTTTAGTTACAGTATCACTTCACTGGGAAAAGGAACAAGAAATAAACTAGCTAAAGGAAATGGAGCTTGAAGAAGGGGGTGGGGCAGTGTAGCGTCTATATAGTAAACGGGACCAGGGGTGGGCCGACCCTCTCCCAGCAACCGGTTTCAGGGGGCGGGACCGGAGGTCAGGGGATGGGACCGGGGGCAGGCCCCAATCCAGCGCACTGCGCATGTGCCAACCCCGGACGCATGTGCAGTGCGTCTCCTCCAGGAGACACACTGCGCAAGCACCGAGGTTGGCGCATGAGCAATGCGTCTCCTCCGGCTGGAGGAGACGTTCTGCTCAAACGCCGAGCTCAGCGCATGCGCAGTGTGTCTCCTCCAGGTGGAGGAAATGCTCTGCGCACACGCCGAAGTCAGCACATGCGCAGTGTCTCCACGGGAAGAGACGCACAGCGCGTGCGCTGACCCTGGTGCGCGTGCTGTGCGTCTTCCCCACCAGGAGGAGACACACTGCGCACGTAGCGCACGTGCAGTGTGTCTCCTCTCCCAGCGTCCGAACTGGTATGCTGGGTTCTCAGGCGACCCTGCTGCTACAGGTTTGGTAGTGGCGGGGTCATGGGAACAACCGGTTTGGCTGAACCGGTCCGAACCAGCTTGGGCCCATGCCTGAACGGGACCCCATAGAATAGATGTGTAGGGAGGGGGACAAAAGGGGTTTTCCTCAAGCAGTATTTCCTCAAGCAGTGAGGAGTAGAGAGCCAAGAGAGACGGAAGGAAGTCATCAGAATTGGCCTGTGGCCAGAATAAAGTGGGACAAGGAGCTGTTTGTGTAGAACATAGTGTCAGAGTTTGTTACAAGGAAAGAACACACTTCTCTCATTGATACAAATTATGAATTTGTTACAGATCACACTTATACACAATTCCCCTGGGGGAATTCTTTGTATTTCAAAAACCTAAATCACTTTGCCCAGTTTCTTGAAAGGTTAAACCTGATTTATTCTTTAATTAATGTTGCTATTTTATACATCACATTAGATTTTTTTTGTTTTTTTGCCAGTGTTATTTTGACAGCTGCCAGTGAATTGTCACCAGTTATCCCTGTCTGTTCTTGAACAGCCCCAAAACTATGTGAAATGAATTTGTTATGGGATAGGGAGCAACTCTACACTGCCTGGAGTGGTAAATTTTGTAGCGCAAGAGCTTGTCACAAAACCCATACGAGCATCTCTCACGGAGACTCAACAACACCTCCAAGAATCAGTTTAAATGGCATCATTAGAGAATATTCTTTTTCCCCACTTACTTTTACTTTGAAACTGATTGTCTGTCTTTTTAAAGACAACTCATTCATCTCAGATTCTTGGAAAGGGTTGCTCAAGTGTTGAAAACAAATTTGTAAGAAGAGAAACGTGGCTTTCCCAAAAGAATCTCAAGTTTTAAAGTATGTATTGGAGTGTCCCCTTCTGCATATTTACACAGAAGTTAAGTTCAGTTCTATTCAGTAGGACCTACTCCCAGGTAAACTGCACAGGAATTGCATCCTTAATGTAATGTGAGCCGTACACTGAATTCCAGGTAGCCATTGAGAAAGATGATGGCTTAGATGTTAGCGTATGCCCACGGGCAAGCTTGACAGTTGGCCTTCTGCTGAGACTTTCTTTTTGGTCCCCTTTTTCAGAGTTTCAAAGGCAGCATGTGAGGGCTGCTGTTGCTCACAAGCTGCTCTTGCTGCAGAAGTACTCTCAGAGCTTAGCACACCCATGTTGCCCTTCAGCAACAGCCCTGGTCTTCTTTTAGAGTTTACCCTGAAGAGAGAATTCCGTTGCAGTCTCTTTTGCTGCTGTGTCACTTGGACAGGAAAAGTGGATCTGGGCAAGATCTCCCTTGTCTATTGAGAAAAGGAGTTTCCCCCACAGTGGAGATCCAGCAGTTTGGAGAAGGGAGTGAGGCTGTAGGTGGGGAAGGGCGACAGCTGGTTTAAAAAGACCTGGTGTGAATTTTGACAGCATGTTTATATCTAAAATATAATCATGGCTGGTAAATTTATTTGTATTGTTTTTAGTGAACTATGCTTCAGGATGTAGTATTGCCAAGTTTCCAGAAGATGGTGTTGTGATCGCACAGACTTTCAAGGATCAAGGTACACAGCTGCATTTATGTTTCTCTAAGTAGGCCGGCATACAAGCTGGAACAATGATTCTGAGGACCCCGAATCTTCATTTCAGCACAGTCCTGAGTATGTGTGCTTGCAAGTCAGATTCACTTTATCCAGTAGGGCTATTTAGGAATGTCAAGGACAATTCCTCATATACAGGTTCATGAGGATCCCTCAATCATCTCAGCAGTTCTTCTGTCCTTGGGAGGCATTTGAAGCCCACTGCATCCTCAGGAATGATTCCCCCCAAATAAAACTTTTAGCCAAAGGAACGGCTGTGCCTTCAAATCCTTCCACTGCTTGATTACAAGCAGTGATTACACTCTGCACTTTTCCTCATTGGGGACAAATGAAGTCTAGCTAGCTAAATAAATGAGTAAATAAAAAAATTGCTTGCCATGTTCAAGAGTATCTCCGTCACTCATTTTCTCTGCCCTCATCTGCATCAAACAGTGTTTTCAAGTGGTGAGCAACTGAACCATAATGTGACTTCACATTACAGAGCAGAGTAGAGATTGCAAAGGATTGGAAAGAACTCAACTTTTCCAGAGAAGTGTTGTTCTGCTCAGTGTGGCTGTTAGCGAGAGGGGAATGTTACATTGATACACAGCCCTAAAATGCTGGAGGAGGGGGCTCCAAAAGAAGCTTCATTAAAGCTGGCTGCCTCTTCAGTGTGAGTTAGGTATTTTTACTGGTGACATTTAGTGGAACCACACTGAGTATGTTGTCTCTTAGTGGAGTTACAAAAACACATTTTAAGGCATCTCCATCCCTTCAATCTTGCATAAGAAGCTGTGCAAAAACTTGCTGGCATTTTAAAAAATCAGCTTGCAGATTGTGAGAAAAGGGGTGTGCTGTGCCCCCCACCTCTTGCGGTTCTTTTCACATGTGACTCTGGAGCGAAGCCTTTATTAGACTTCTCTTCATAATGAAGAGCAGGCGATGTGAGTCTTTTGTGCGTTTAATCTTTCTGCACAAAATGAGCCTGCTAATCTCCTTCCATTTGAACAGCACCGTTAATAAGACTGCTGGCAAAACTAGAACGTTCTGGTCCCAATTGTTCTCTTTCACTCGCTGCCAGTCGCTTGCCCTTATCGCCCATTGAAACAAAAGGAATAACACTGGCAATTGGGTCACACTTTATTAGTATCGCTGATGCCTCTTTCAGTTGTGATTGCCATTTGCTAAGTTTTTTAGTTTCAAAACATTTTGAAAGGCGTGTGTATAATACATGTGTGTATACGTTAAGGTGGGCATTTTTAATAATTTGGGTTTATATATTGTATAAAGTACTTATTTTGCGTACCTCATCCCAATTAAATGGAATATTCCATACAGGAATGGTGATGTCTTCCTGTGCTTTGGGAGACATGAAAAAATTGTTGGTGTAAATGCTCAGGCACTGTTTGCTGCTGACAGAAATGTGTACATGATAAGTGTTATTTAAAAGATAAATAAAATGCATCTTAAATATCTTCGTAATGAATTTTGAGCACAATCCTAACCATGTCTACTCAAAAGTAAGCTCCATTGTGTTCCATTGGGTTAGGATTGCAGCCTGCTATTGTAATCTGTGAGTTGGGATGTGGCGATGGACAGCTTTTCTTCCTGTCTTTTCCTCCAGGTCTCGAAGTTCTGAAGCAGGAGACGACAGTGATAGAAAACGTCCCCATTTTGGGCCTGTACCAAGTTCCCCTGGAAGGGGGAGGCAGGATTGTTCTGTATGGTGACTCCAACTGCCTGGATGACAGCCACAGGCAAAAAGGTGCGTCAAGTGAGCTGAGCAGAATCCCTTTATTTCTGTAAGTCAGCATTGGAGGATGCAGCCCATTGAAGAATTTCCCCATAGAGCCCTATTAAAATACAGAGGCTGCCATACTGGTTGTGAGATTACCCAGTATGCTGGTCATTAGCTGTAGAGCATCATACTTTTAGCTGCTTGATACAGTTCAGAAATAAGAGTGGCTTCACCCTCAGGCATAAGATTGAGAGGTAAAACACATCTTAAGTGGTGAAAGGAAAAGGGGATTATTTGAGGAAAGCCAGGTAAATAGAATTAGCCAGAGGGAGGGCTTCCTTCTCCCTCAGGCCCATACAGGGGAACCTGCTTGCTGGGAGTCCAGGAGAGGGCCTACGTGGCGTTTAGCCAGTCGCGCTAATGCAGAAAACGTGCGGAGTGTTCCCCTGTGATTCTAGCATTACTACTAATCACATTTCATAACAATTACCGTATTTCCCGGTTTATAAGACGCACTTTTTTTACTTCCCAAAGGGGGGAAAATGTCTGTGCGTCTGATAGAGTGATAGGGCCAATCCTGGAGCACCTCACCCTATCATGTCATATGTCATTGGATTCGTATTGAAGAGCAGAATCCAATGCAAAAATCAATTTTGAGATATTTCCTTCCTAGCAAAGGTTATGGCCAAAAAAGTAAAAGGTAGGAATTTTGGCCTTGGGGTTCAGGGATTTTGGGTTTGGCATCTGGTCACCCTGGCACAGTTGCAATCCTAACCAGCCTTCCCTGGCTTGGAGACTTGCTCCAAAGTAGACATGCACAAGACCTGGTCCTGCCTGCTCCATGCCTGTGCCGCCCTCTCTCTTCCCTATGTATCTAGATCCCCTTACTTTTCCCTACCTACCCCCCAAAAGAACCCCCCCCCCAACTTACCTGCCTTCCTGAACTATTTGCAGTGAGATTTGTGCAAAAGTCGCAAATCACTGACACTAGAGATGATGAGTTTTCGGGGTTACTAGAAGATTAAAAGAGTGCTTGAAGCTTAAAGTCTTTCCTCATTTGTTAATGACAGTGATAATGGTTCTTAATACCACTGTTGACTTTACATGGTTGAAATATTATTCTGCTATATTTTATGAAATATATTAGTACACCATTTGGTTCAGAATATTTTTTCTTGTTTTGCTCCTCTAAACTTTGGTGCTTCTCATGGTCCGGTGTGTGTGATAAGCCGGGAAATACGGTATTTGAAAAACACATTTTTTATACATTCTTACTGTGTAAGCATGGAAATGGTTAACATTCAGTGGACTCAATTTGTAATTGTTTAACTGGGATGTTTAACCATCCCTTGTTTATTTCACAAGGCATCTTTTGCACCTAAGCAGGGCTCACACTTGTCAAGAGGTAGAAGCCATGTTACACCCCAGCCTGCAAGCATGGAGCTCACCTTTACAATTGAGGGTGCAGTCTAACCAGCACAACTTCCCCACTCCTATCCCCATGGTGGAGTGAAAAGACCGGAGTATGACTGTGCGCAGGCCTAGGTCCCTCCCCCAGAGTGGCGCAGAAGTGTCTTTGGGCACTTTTGTGACCCTCCCAGGCCAGCATGGGACTTATGCTGGCCTAACCAGGAATTAGGATTGCACAGTTAGGATCTTAAAGATGGTGGCTGTTTGGCGTGTACTGCTGTTATGTCATTCTATTTCTTTCCTTCAAAGCCAATTGGAAGGAAAGGCAGGAACGGGCATGGCAACAGCGTGCACTCAGTGTAAAGGGTGGAGAAAAGAACAGGGAAGCAAATAAGATAGGGCCTCCACAGACAGGGAAGAAGAAGGGGGTCTACTGAACCCCCTGAGGATGAATTCCTGAGGATGTACTAGCCACTGAATGTTAACCATTTCCATGCTTACACGGCAAGAACGTATAAAAAATCTAGCCCTGGCTGCTGTTTGAGCTGAGGTTGAGCCTCAGCACTGCTGCAGCCCAAGCGAGCTCGAGTTGATCCACTTCTGGATCCTGAGCCATCTGTTGACAGCCTCTGCCCTGGAGGATGCCGTTCATTTTGTGCAGATTCTTTGAAAAACGGGCACGGACAGATTTTCATGCTGCAGACTGGCAGCCGTGCCTCCTGGGGTGACGTCAGAGAACTTAGCTGTGTTTAAATTCCTCACATACGTGATTTGTAAATCCTAAAATTGTGTGCGTGACCTCTGCGCAAAAGGAAAAACCAAAGGTGAGCATTGCAGTGACTTTGGGATTAGGAAGATTAACCCCCATTCTCATCAAACAGCCATGTCTGGTGGGAATGGGAAGAAAAGGTCTTTGAACTGGGTTTGTGTGGTCTGAGGAGATGAGATGTTTGCCTCTCAACTCGGATTTCTAGGGGCTGATTCTGAATTGGCTGCCCCGCGGCAAAGTACTCAGTTATTTCTTTAAGAAGACTTACTCCTTTCTTTCCTTGGTGTGCCTCCAAACAATCTGTTCTCAACTGAAAACGGCAGAGTATAAGTTTTATTTAATGTCTTTTGCCATTGGCTGATGTGTCAATAAACTACACGGTCAAAGGGAAGTTTGGCTTCTGACTTGGGCAGTCCATCCAGCACAGCAGGGAGTCCATTTGCTCCAGAGCCACAGATGAGGCTCTTTTGTTTGTGGTGTAGTGGAGGGATAGGAAGCTGCCAAGGCAGGACCGGGTCTGTTAGGCTCAGGAATATCAGCACTAACTGGCTGGCTCCCCAGGGTTTCTGAGATGACTCTTTCCCTGGCCTGTTGGGGCTTTCTTCAGGCAGAACAGGTGTTCATTTCCTGACCCACAGTCCCTGCTTCATGGGGAGGGGAGCCTTGTGCCTTGAGTTGACAGATCCTGAAACCGAAGCAGACCAGCAGCTCCGAATCACAGTTTGCCTGTCCATTTGACAGGCCCAGTCAAGTTGGAGTTTTGGCTTTGATGTTTGCAAACCAGGGTTTGGCTGCCATGTGTGAACTGAGTTTGAGAAGTGCTTGTCAACTGATGATGGACTAACAGTGGCTTCTCCTGAGTTCTTTGGGACAAAACGGTCAGCAGCACTGGGACCCAGCTAGGAAAGAGGATGGGCAGGATTCTTCCTCTGGAGTAGATTTTGGCGTTACCAGGTTCAGTCCTCGCATACATGGCCTACCTGAATGGCATGGTTTTTTTTTCCTTTCTCTCATATGATTGCCACTAATTCCTATATGGAAGCACAAAGTCCAGCATGCACTGATACCCTTGCAGAGGCATGTAATCTTGATCAATACTGTGGCCAATACTAGCAGTGGCAGTGGTCTCAGTAGGTGGGAAACAAAAGGGTGGGAGATTGGGGTGGGGGAGACAGCGGACACTTCCTGTCCTTGGCCTGTAGAACTTGGTGGACTTTTAGCTGGTTTTCAATAATCAGACTTGGAGTATTTAAGGCCAGGTTGTCTGGATTAGCATAGTGCTCCTGGTTCCCATGAAATGTTGAAGCTTGTCCTGGCAGTCTTAGTTGGTCAGTGGGGTCAAAGACCTAAGCACCTTGTATTGTCAGGCCTCCTTCCTTTTTGACCTGAGCATCAGCAGCTGATGTAAGAAGCAGCGACAGGGCAGAGTCCAGGAGATATCGCCAGATTCCTTCCAAAAGGAGTTAATAGTGTGTTGCTGAAAGTTCACATTGGGCTTGTTTGGCCAGAAGACAATTGATGGTTAAATATGCTTAAATTTCAGATTGCTTTTGGCTCCTTGATTCTCTTCTTCAGTACACGTCGTACGGAGTGATGCCACCAAGCCTCAGCCATTCGGAAAATAGACAGCGGCCACCTACTGGGGCAGGCTATTCTCTGCCAGAGCGAATGGAAGGTGATTTTGATTGTGCAGCCAGAGACAAGCTGTGATTGTGTTTTGATTGGGAACTAATCAAAGGGGCCAGAAAATGACCCCTATATATTGTTGTTGCCTGCCTTGATGTCTTTGGTTGGGGATTAAGATGGAAGGGGCAGGCTGTTCTGAGCAAACAGAAGGACCGCCTTGCTAAATCAGACTGTGGAACCATCCATTCCAGCTTAATGTATCTTAGAGTTGCCCACCAGTTTCTTCGGAGTCCATAGGACAAGATATCTGTGTCCTGATGCTTCCTTGCCTTTGGCATTCAGAGACTACCACTAAAACTCTGACTAGTACCCTGTGATTGACCGTTCCTTCATACATTTGTCCCATTCCTTTGTAAGGCTACTGGGCTGGGTGCTATCACCACAACCAGTAGAAACTGGAAGGGAACAATGAGGTTAGCAGGAATAAGAAAAGGCAGAATTGAGGGTGGGGGTGACAATCCTAGAGCCTGCCACAATCCTCTCCACTAATGAAACCCTTGCAGATACTGAGACTCAACCTATATAAGCAATAGGCAGGGAAATTCCTGTAAGATTCTGTGAAGTAATAGTTTGTCTCTGGAATTGCAGGTAACCATCTTCATCGGTATTCCAAAGTACTTGAGGCTCACCTGGGTGACCCCAAGCCCCGCTCTCTGCCAGCCTGTCCTCACTTGTCTTGGGCCAAGCCACAGCCTGTGAATGAAACGGCACCCAGGTTGCAACTTTTGATTTTTGCCTAAATGCTCATGACAGTAAAACAAGTACTTTGGGGGAGGGATTGTAAAGCGCTTTACAGTTACCACAAAACAATTGGCAGGCGTCGGGGGCTGTGGGAGGTTGTCACAGAAGTGGATGTTCTCTTCAGCTTGTGTTTGGTTTGGGGTTCCCGTTGGTATTGTCTTAAATATTGCCATCTGCAGTTAGTATCACTGGGAAATCGGCAGAGTTGAACTCATCTGGATTAAAGGAAGGGGAACAAATGTCTCTTGATACTCCCATTTCCTCCTGAAGCGGTGACTCCACATCTTTCCTCTGCCTGCCCCAGGCTAATGATCTTGTCTCCTGTTTCTGCTTCAAACCTGCCTTTCACCACTGTATGGAAATAAATTTTGAAGCACAGAATGCCCGTTCTTTGAAGGCTTCTTAAAGGTCTCTCACCTAATCAGATTTCTGTCCACCTGTCAAACCGGATTGAGGACAAGCCCCCCTGCCCCCCATCTCTCAGGAGGCCATTGCTCTACTCCTCCCACTCCCTTCCCTTTTCTGACTTTACACTGACTGTTACTGCTCATCCTCTTCCTCCCATTTTCTGCTTTTTCAAGGCAGAGGGCAAAAAACAGCAAGAAGGGTGCCATTTTCACCCCTTCCCCATCCTGTGCTTTTTCCAATAGTAGGGAAGGAGATTAGGAGGCAAGCAGTGGCAGCACCACTTCTGGGTCAAGAGGGGGCCACCTGTACCAGCCCACTTCCTCACCTTGCACGTTAGCAGGCTGGTCATGAGCTCTGCAGAGGCGCAAAGCTGAATTCCTGCTTGAATTACTCTATCTGCCAGCTGCAGGCAGCGATCCTGCCCTCTCTGAGAACAGACTGCCTAAACTCCCCACCCATTCAGTGCATTCGTTTTGATTTTATGCATTCAGAATATTTTGCCCCAATCTGGACTGAACTGTGTTCTTTGGTGTGCATTTTCTCCAGCAATCTTTGGAAACATCCGAAATTATTATCAATCGACTTGGATAAAGCAGCTTTCCCAAGTGTTCGGCAGAACCGACCCCAAGTAAGGCCTTTGTCACCTGGAGAAAGTGGAGCATGGGATATTCCAGGAGGTAAGTATTAGAAAGGTGGAACACCTGTGACCAGAATGGAGCACTGTGCCCTGAACAGAGCTGTGTGCCAAGATGTCTCATAATATGATCAGTAAACTGATATGTGAGTGTCCAAGGCACCTGTGCCATTGACGTTTCTGGCTTTAATATATTACCAAACTGGTATTCAGAGAATTAAAGAGCCCCTGCGTATGTGCATATGGATAAATGCAAACTTTTGCCTTGGCACGGTTAAAAATACACTGATTGTGTCCCCACATTCCTCCTGTTCCCATATAGGAATAATGCCTGGACGTTACAACCAGGACGTGGGAGGGACAATACCGGTCTTTGCATTCCTCGGTGCCATGGTTGTGCTGGCATTTTTTGTGGTGCAGATCAAAGCCAAGAGCAGGCCAAAGAGACGGAAACCTCGAGTCAAACGCCCACAAATTATACAACAAAGTCACCCACCAAAGACACCGTCTGTTTGACTGCCGTTGCCAAAGAAAACCTTTCCTTCATTTGCCGAACGGTGATTGTTGTCAACAAGGGCTGATGGTGCTCGGTGAGCGATGACTGGCGCTGGCATCCTCCTTCTGTAGTCTTTGGATACTGACAAAAACTCCTGGGGTCATCCTGAGATATTATTCTGAATAGCTGAACTTGCCAAAGGCTTGAAAACTATTTAAAAATAAACAGATAGTTGCTCTGCATCCCACAAAGGGCAAAAGGACCTCTTTTATTTTATGTTAAAACTGACCAAACCTTTGCATTGGAGGCTGTTTTCTATATTTATTTGAGAATGTACAGGCAGAAGATTCTCTACAAGACCCTCAGTTCTCGGATGGCAGAATGAATGGAAGTGCAAGTTTGTAATTCCTGCAAAGAGGAATCCTCCTGAAAGGATGAGAGAGACACTGAAACTTGGGGACAAATCATTGCAGTGTAATCCTTCCATTTATTTTTATAAAGCTATTTACATGAGGTTTTGTAACTTTTCAGCATGATTTCACCAGTATTGGTGGAGAAAATTTTTTAATAAATATGTTATCTATATTGAAGCTGAAACAAAAACACACAGTATTTTTCCCCTTCCACACCCTGAAAATATTGAGTAAATTATTGCAGACCATCTAGGTAACACAAGTGGGATGGAGGGCCTTCGCTCTCATGCCCTTAATCCGTTTTTACAGTGTACCTGCACAGTCTAGCAAAAGTTAGGGAATGACTGAATGGCTGCCTCCACAGAGGCTCTGTATCTGGTGGAGTGGAGTTCCCGCAGTCCTCCCCCAGCATGTCTCCTGCCCACCCCCTCCCTCCCCCTCCCTACCTCCCCCTCCTCCCACCCCAGAATGTCTCTTTTATGCCTCCCCCTCACCATCCCCTCAATTCTCCATTGCTCCACCATCCTGACTACTGCTGAGCTGTGGAGAACAAGTTCTTGATCAGTACTAATGCACTGCAGGCCAGCTCCAGGCTACCTCCAGCGCCGGCCTTTTGGTGAGGCTCACAGAAGCTTTGGTTGGGTGTGGGGAGCCTAGAATGGTCAAAGGAAGTCCTCCAGGCCTGATCACTCACCCAGGCGTCTGCTGCAGAACTGAAACGGCACCCTTCTGTCTGCTTACATGCTGGTCTCATCCAGAGGCCTTCAGGGACATGGCTCGAAAGGAGCAAATAGCAAATGTTTCTTGTGTGCGCTTGTGGCTAGTGGAGATGGAGATGCTGGCCTGGGCCTGAGCATGAGTTCCACCATAAAATGCTGGAATTGGGCAGGGAAGTGGGTGGAAACCTCACCCCCACCAGATCATTTCAGTGATGCTTTGATTTTGCTCTCCCTCATCTTCAGTATCATCTGCAGTTGCTGGGATCCTTGGCAGCTAAGAATGTAATATATTGGGGAAGGAACAGCAGCACAGCTCTTCCAAATGTGTGGGATTAGAAAAGGAGGAGGAGGATGGAGCAGAAGAGGAAGGAATGCAAGCCAGATTGTCTTCTGGAGGACATTCTAGCCCAACCCTCTCCTCCCCTTGTCTTTCTATTCAGATTCAGTGATTGTGGGAAACACAGTTCTACACTGCTAGATAAGAGGGGAAGAAGTCCTGATACTTTGCTGGTCCTGGTCAGTCAACTAGTAATCTGTGGGAAAATGTCTTGATCCTACCTCCCCGCCCTCACCACCACTGGTTCTGTCTGGAGAACCACCTGGTTCTTTAGGGACATGCTTGGGCAGTGAGCTCGAACATAAAATGACGACAAAGACATTAACTTTCCCCTGTCCCAAACTCCATCTTCCAGCAAATGTCTTCCAAACTGGGGTGATATAAAGGTTTCTGGCAACCAGCCTTAAGGTTGAAAAATGTGCACACAATTTTTTTTACCGGCCTAGAGGTTTAGAAAAGTTTCCAAAGCAGTTGGCAACCCCAATTGCAATTATCTGGATTAGCACACAGCGCATAAGGCTGTGATCTTGTGCCTCCAGCCTGAATTCTCCAGGCCTTTCCCCAAAGTCTGGAGGCAGCCTTGGTTTCTACAGGTGTGTGGCTGAGCCAACGAGAAAGGCCAGGCAGAGCCGAGTTCACCTGCTCACTATTCTGCTAATTCCTTTAGCAGGGCATTTTCTCTCCTTTGGGAAAAAGGGACCACCAGGTTGCCAAACCTCCCAGACTTTTTGGCTGGAAAGCCCGCTGCATGCACCCTGTCTTCAGGTGCCAGTTCTGCAAGGGACGGAGCCAAGCTAATTGAGGATTAGGCTGGCAAGCGGCGACCACTGAAGGTTCTTGGACTGGAACGATACTCCAGGGTCTGCAAACAGAACATGAGGATAGAAAAGAGGAGTGGTCAGGAAAAGAGACCTTGGTGCCCACCAAGCAAGAGTAAATGTGATTTCCTAGAGCCCTGCCTCGTGCCCCCCTTCCCCACCCCCTCATATAGTTTCAACTACGCGCTGGGATTAGTGTTGAAGTCCTGTTGTGATCTTTGGATGCTGTTTCAAGGGTGCTTCGTGGCAGATTTGGAGACATGAACATGGGTATAGTTCTTTCTTTGTCAAACTATTTGATAACTTTATTCCTAGGTGTCATTTGCTTCTGTGCTGCTGTTTTGTCTGTACCTTTAAACTATCACTGTGCAGAGACAGTGATACTTGCTTTGTGGGTACTTGCTGTAGAAGTGAGTTTAGCACCCAAAATTTGCAAGGAGGGAGAAAACCTCATTTGTAGGGCTCAGTGCAGGCAAGCGGGACGTGGCAGCTCCAGTCAAAAGTATTCCAGGCTGGAAAATGTGAAAATGGTTGGATCTGTGTATAGGATCACTCAAAGTGGTCACGACTGTCATGGTGCCTAGATGGAAACTCCATGTTTAGGAACAGTATATCTCTCAACACCCATGTTGGAAAGCAGAGAAAAAGAGAATTTAAATCAATCAGGCCCTTTTGCCTCCCATTCCAAATAGCCAGAGGGAGCCTTGCACTGGAGAAAGAATCTGCTGTTCCTGGAGTCAGTCTCAGTTCTTACCTGCTTCTTGCACTTGCTACAGGGCATATTTTTCAGCAGTGTGGGATTTTCAAAGCAATTTTGGCTTTCAGTGCTGACTGCGGAGCGTAGCCCTTGCATACGGCGGTTCCCTCTGTCAGCCCCTTGGAGTCTTCTGCTGCTGCTGTGATCTGCCAGTGTGAGATGCTGTGGAGTTGCATCTGCTGCTCCAGGGAGTAAGTGACCCCTGGCTGGAAGTGACTCTGAGGACAGTTTTTCATGTTGAATGTGCAACTGCAGGTTTAAATGGATGAACCAAAATCAGCACAGAGCCAAACCTGAGGCGGTGCAGGAAATCAATGACCAGGTAACTTTGAATGAATTGCAGCCGTGGGTGGGGTTGGTGACGCAGGACTGCCAAGATCAAACTGGCAGGCCCTGATGGCATTTCACTAAAACTTCCCAGAATGGCAGGTCAAACTGATGTGCCCCCCAGCCCCTTCCCCCCAAATACCTTCAGCCTTTGATTTCAGTCTTCTCTGATTCTGTCCTCCATGTATTTCTTCCTCAAGCAAGAGCCTAATAATTAATGTCTTTCTCTCACTTATACTTTTTGGGGGGAAGGATATATTTCCAATTGCAAAGTATACTTTGGCTACAGTCCAGAGTACAGGACCTTTTATACCGGTGCCAGCTATGGGAAACCTATGGGAAATGCATAGAGCAATCCAGAGTAAGTGCCTCTTACGTCTTCCTGTAGTTACTCTGCATTGTAGGGTCTGTCTCATTTCCCTAACTGCACTGCAAATGAAATGCAGATTAATGTGCAGCTTTTTTGCCTACCAAAAGTTTTGCTGCTGTTCACCCTGTTGTATGTTGCTGCTGCCTGATGCCTCGACTGCCAGAGGGAAAGACTTCATGATGGGCTGAACTGATAAGTTTTTATTTCTAACCCTTCAATCCAGAGTAACAACTGGAGCACATAAGACATTACGTGCACCTGTAGTTACAGTACCACCTAGTGAAATTCATATTGACATCCAGAGTACATTACAGAGTAAATACACCGGAGCAAGGACTCCCTGTAGTTACTCTGGACTGTGCCCTTAGGGATCCTTTTTTACACTAAGATTTGTACTGAGGGCAACACACTCATTTGGCCATTCCTCTGATTGACTTTGAAGTACTTTGGCCACTGTCAGATTATCCCTGTCCAGGTCATTTCCAAGGCAAATACTGTACTATATTTTGCTCCAGATGTTTGTCAGAATGTGTGTCAATCAAAACAGCCAGCGATTGGCGGCCCAGCTCTCTGTACTTGCTCAGAAGCAGCACAATAGGTGAGCCAAAGTATGAGCTTGATTCCCTGTAATAGAGGGAGAAAGCTTTGCTTGAATTTGGTATTCCAGTGGTGGATACACAATCCTGTTCATGTGTACTCAAAAGACCCAGTAATCAGTGGGGTGTATATCCAGATAATTTGTGGGATTGTATCCAAAATCTATGCATAAAACAGCCAATGGTATAATCCTTTCTGAATTTAGTTGAACCAAAATTGGCTGAGATGTGGAACTTGGCTGAAAGTGCAATCCTAAGTATGTCTACCCAGAAGTAAGTCCCATTGTATTCAGTTGGGCCTACTCCTAGGAAAGTGTGTTTTAGGATTGCAGACCATATAGACTTGTTTTCTAAGTATCTCTTATGGAAGGAAGGAGTTGGTGTCCAATACTATCTATTCTTGGCAGTGGGAGACGGATGGACCTCCACCTCCTATATCATCATATTGACAGGGACGGAGGAGTCCTGTGACAAAGAAGTGGCACAGAACGGTGCTTTTGCAAGTCTTTCTTATGCATGTTTTCCCAGGATATAACCCATGTTGTCTAATCCCATTTATTCTGTTTGATGTTGGTAAATGTACCATCACATCTTTGTGCAAATTCCCGTTCTGAAGCCTATTTTTGGAACAGAAACCTGAACTTTGTCTACAGTCCTTGCTTGATCCAGATTCAACATCAGGAAAGAAACCAAACTGATCCTTAATTAGCAACTTGGATATTTCAAAACCTGAATTCATGCCTGGGACATATTTTGAAGCACAATGAAAATCTATTCATCTATAGTTTGTATTCCCAGCACTCTATGTTCAGAAGACTCAAGCTGAGGGTCTTGGTCTTGGGTTGAGCACTGCAGTGGTAGAATCTCTTCTTGTTAATATTTATTGGATTTATATCCTGCCTTTCTTCCTTAACAGGCGTCTCTTCCCCCCAGCAAGAGACACTGGTATATTAACCAATTTTCTAGAAAGATTGACAGGATCAGGAAGGTCAAAGGACTTGTCAGGGGTTACTCACAAGTCGTTGGTTCAGTCGGGATTACCGTAGAGGTTAAACAGCTTAGCCAAGGCAAAAGATAGCTCATGAAATAATTTCTAGTCAAGCCGACATCCCACATACCAAGCTGACATTCTGCATGCCAAGCTTGGCCTTGATGCATTTATAAAGGATGGCCAGGAAAAGCTGGCTCTCAGAGAGATCCCATTTCAGGCTTTCTCAGTCTGTCCACATTTGCCCATACTTGGAGTTGCAGCTCTTCAAAAATGCCAAATGTGGTCAGCAAGACCAGACTTCAATAATAATAATAATAATAATAATAATAATAATAATAATAATAATAATAATAATAATAATAATAAACTTTATTGATATCCCGTCTTTCTCCCGGAGGGACTCAATCCTTCCAACGGTAGCACCACCATTAGAAAAGTCTTCTTGTTGAATTCCTAAGTCGAAAAGTGGGTCTACCAGGGCAGTGGGGAAGGCAGGGATGGGTCCATCCAGTCCATGATGCTTATTGAAGTGGTGTTGGCAGGGCTCCTTAATCTGGTGAGTGCTGAGGCTGGAGTGGGAGCGGAAAGAGAGTGGGGGCTCTCAGCCCCAGGTTTCCTTGTCCGTTCTGTTTCCCTCTTTCTGATCCCAGGAGCAGAAGGAGGAACAAGGATGCTGGGTCAAAAGAGGGGAGTGTCATTTTTGTGCTAGACAATCCCTCCTGCTGGCTCGGGCAGAGGCCCATCCGGTCTGTTCCCTGCATCTCACAGTGGCCCATTAGATGACTTGGGGACCATTTAAGAAGACACCCTTCTCAGCTGCACTGGCATTCAGAGAGAGGCTGTTTGTAGAACCCAGATAGATGTTGCATTATGGCTCATAAACTGGCAAGCTTTGTCTCCGTAAACCTGTCCAATCTCCTTTTCAAGGACTCAAATGCCTTTCAAAAGGGGTCATCACAACATCCTATGGCAAGGAGTTCCACAGATTCCAGTGCTGCCCCCAACCAGGTGGTGCCCCAGGCTCTGCTTTGTGCCCCTTTTTTCCTTTAGGACAGGGGTGTCCACATTTTTGGCAGGAGGGCCACATTGTCTCTCTGACTCTGCATTGGGTGCCAAAAAAGTTATTTCCACTTCAAATTTGAATAAATTTACATCTAAAAGTGTATCCGGGACATTACAAGGCTTGCCTGTGGGACAGATGGAGGGGTCTTGCCAAGGGTCGCATCCGTCCCCAGGGCTGGGGTCTGGACACCTCTGCTGGAGGGAGAGCAACAAAAGGTCCTCCTGTATTTTTTCCAGCTCTGCTAATCGGGCAGCACCTTCTCACTGTGTCCCCCATGAAAGATGAGAGCCCATTTGGATCCTTTGAAAAGCAGAGCCCAACGGAATGAAAGTGCGCCAGCCGCACTAGGCCTGGCCCATTGGCCGGGCGCTCCTTTCACAGCTCAGTGGCTCATTTCTAAACGGCCTGAGCCTATTACAGCCACATTCTTTTGCAGGCAGCTAATGATGACGGGGCCCCAAAAGGACTCTTGAAATGCTTTGGAACACCTTGGCCTGCAGAGATATAATTGGGATGACAGACACAATTAGCCATTCATAATTCCTTATAGCAGCTGATTAAAGTCTCTTTATCCTGCTTACCGAGATCAAAAGGTCGCATAGCTGGGCAGGAATTAAGACAGTCAAGCTGTTCTGTTGAGAGATCCTGGAGCAGAAGAAGCCTCTTTATGGGGGGCAAAATCAGGCCCTCCTGCTCCAGATGAAGTTAATCTGGAATCCCCACCGCCTCCTGTTCTGGGCTGGCGGGAACATCTGAGCTGTTCTTGTATTTAATATCTCAAGCTTAAATACAACAATAGTATTTAAATACCGCTAAATAATAGAAAGTTCTCAAAGTGGTTTCAAGGAAATCAACTTACTAAATTTGGCAGGCAGGCAGCCCCATCCCATCCCTGGCAGCCTGGCACCCGACAGGGAGGAAAACCTATGGAGAAGCAGGACTCCACGGGGCCAAGCCCACTTCTTCCCCCCACCGTCCGCACCACCTTCCTGGCACCCCAGAGAACACCTTCCCCCAACAGATCTTCCTGCCACTGGGAGCCATTTCCACGGCCAAGACCACAGGCAGAAGTAGCCAGTATGAGGCCAGACTTGGGACTGGTGCCCAGTACAGCCACTTTGTGATGCAGCATCTGGAATGCAGCACCCGGGAATGCTTTGAAATCTCCCCTTTTGAAGGAGATGCCTTCACACCAAACAGCCACTTTGAGGCAGGGTGATCATATGACCAGAAAAACCCAGGTTTGACCAGATTTTTAGCCTCCTGTCTGGGTGTCCTACATGTGGGCTTCATTGTCCTACATTTGGCTTCATTTTTTAACTTTGCAATGGTGTGCAGTACCCCATCATGTCATATGTCCTTGGATTCACATTGAAGAGCAGAATCCAATGCAAAAATTGATTTTGAAATATCTCCTTCCTATCAAAAGTTATGGCAAAAAAACTGAAAAATAAAAAAATATAAAAACAAAACATATATTTTTCAGCATTTTTTTAAACGGGTAGGAATTTTGGCCTTGGGGTTCAGGAATTTGGGGTTTGGCATCTGGTCACCCTGGCTTTGAGGAGCTGCAGCGCTCCCTTCAATGGGGCCAGCAGGACCAGCTTCTATGTGAGTTGCTAAAGAATCAGGCTCAACAGTTCTTTGTTAATGCACTTTACTAACACTATGGAAAGGCATCCTTGAAGCTTCAGCCCATGTCATGCCTCTCAGGGCCACGAGGTACCTCTTTGCATGGGGCATGGTGACCAGATCATAATAATAAAAGAGGACAAAACCCCCATAAAGTAGGACACTCAAGGAAAATGTAGGACATGATAAACCAGTGGCAACCATCCTACTTAAAAGCACAGAGCATGTCTCCTGAAGGCCCCCATGAAGACCACTCTCTTTGGATGCTGGTGCAATTCTGCTGGTCCTTTCCTTGTCCCCGGCCAGAAGCCTGGTTGCTCCATCACACCAGAATAACAAGGTGCAGGTTGAGCCTCCCTATTCACCACATTTGGGTCCAAAAATATGTCTGATTAACTATTTTTGCATTATACCAAGGATTACTTACAAGTAACAATAAGCAGGCCTCCGTCAGTCTTGAAAGACTATGGTATCGTGCTCGGCGCTGCGTACGCTGCATGCGAAGCACAAAAGCTGGGTTGGATTGTTATGGAGGATAGGCTGTTACCCAAGCAGCAGATCCCCCTCTGCATGCCACTAAATTAGTCCAATGGAAAGGCAGAGCCTATATGATTGGATCCAGCTGACATTGCAGAGCTGGGCTAAGGACAGGAGTCCCTGTCTTGTGGGGCCGACTCGGGTCTCGAACCCTGACCTGCTGGTTAACAGGCACAGTGTCTTAGCCACTTGTGCCACCCACAGCCCTTGTTACAAGTAACAAGGCAGGCAATAAATCAGGTTCCCTTTCAAGTGGCTGCCAAGAGCCTTGCAAGGAGCTGAGCTCCTGCAACTTGCAAGCAGGTTCAGCTCAGAGCAATTCACCAGTGATGGTCACTTGGGGGAAGGGAGGGGCTGGAACAGAAACTGAACTAAAAGCTCATGAACTTTAAGAGAAGCTTAATGGTAAGCAGGGTGCCTTTAAGGCGTTAACGGCTTCCAATTTAAAGAGCCAACCTCAGTCACTTGCTTGGCAAAATGATTGCTTGCATTAAAACCTCTCTACAATAGTAGAAAAGCATTTGCAGTGGCCCTTTATGTTGAGTCAGTTCCATGTACAGAAAATCCATGTGTACCAGGGTTGTGTTCCTGTCCCTGTGCCTCTTTTTCGGCTGGTGGTAGCTGATCAGATTGTGAGCCCTTTCAGTGATTCTACAATCTCAGCATTGAGAATAGTAGATAATGTTCAACTTTGGTCATGGTGGGAGGGGGAAGAAACTTCCTTGACATGCCCCTGCCTGAGCATTGGGCATTTTCAGCCAAGGCCAGGACGCTGCTCTCTTGCAACACCTTCTTCCTTCCTTTCTTTGCTGCGGCTCAGCCGGGATTCCCTCTCTGCAAACCCTCTTCCAGCATCTCCGGCTTCCTTGGAACTCCATGTTGATCTCTGCACTGCCTGGGTGCCGTGGCTGGAGTTTGGCCTTCTCCTGGCCCTGGGTGGTGGTGGTGGTGAGACTCATTTTCCCTGCAGGGTCAGGCCCTAACCAGGGAGGAAAGGCCTACTCCTTCCTTCCAGGTGGAGAGAATCAGCCCTTTGAACAGCCTCCAGCTGCAGAGAGGAAAGAGTGACCCCTCCAAGGAGCCTTTGCAGGAGGAACCACTTCATCTGTGAAGGTCTGCTTTGGTCTGCTCAGTTTGACTTAGACAAGAGTGAAGGGTGTCTTTCCCCCCTTTCAGACATGGAGGAGCTGGCCCGGGAGAGCATCAGCCTGCTGGCCAAGCCCACGCTGGAGTCCGACAGCCCTAACCTCTCGTCGGCAGGGGCCGTCTTCATCATGCTGAAGTCTGCCCTGGGAGCCGGGCTTCTGAACTTTCCCTGGGCCTTCAGCAAGGCTGGAGGAATCACACCTGCTGTCCTCGTGGAGCTGGTGAGTACCACACTGCCTGGAACCCAAATTCTTACGGGACCTCTTTGGAGCAGCCCACCTTCTTCTTCAATGGGCTCTTCTTCAGCCAGGCTTGGCAGGAAATGGTCCTGCCACATTGGCTAGAGAAGCCAAGGTTGCTCCCCGACAAAGTTTGGCAAGTCCTAAAATGTTTCTCCCTTTCCTGATCTTTTGGGGAACGGATGGGCTGATCCTGCATGTTCAAAAGCTTGTTGGTGCACTTGGCAAGTTTAGTTTTCCTTCCATCAGGCATTGGGTGTTGTTTGTTTCTCCAAAACCAGGACCTGTGTGTTTGAGATTGCGCTCGGCAGGTGTGCGCAGCCACAGACCCCGACCTGGCTCCAAAGAAATGATGGACTGTAGTCCCCAAAGGTTTAGCGGAAACTCCTCCATAGGATCTGTGTGGCTGCTAAACTGCAGTTGGCCACCTGGACTGAGAAAGGCTGGACAGGCGCAGTCCAGAAAGGTTTGGGACAGAAAAGGTGGACGGCTGTGGTCACCAGAGACTTTTTTGAGACCGTGATGGGGATTCAGATGTGTCACCTCCAAGTGACTCTCTATGGACAGGAGTGTGCAAGGGCTTTAGAAAGCTGGAGGGGGGTCAAGTGAGTGCACACGTGGGTACTTTTAATAGATCTTCACTTTCCAAGGACTTCATGCATCTAAGGAAATTGCCAGCAAGTCCATCTGGAAGCTTGTGCTCTGTTAAATGCAGCCACAAGACGTGCTTCATCTTCTTGTTTGAACCCCTTTTCCTCCCAGCCCTGAGATGAGAGGATTTTCTGAACCCCCCTCAATCCTCTGATCTGATACTGAAATCTGAAGTGGCTGGGCACCTTTCTTGTCTTAATCCCCTGTTAAAATAAATAACAACTACCTATGGAAAGTGAATTAGAGTTCAATTTTATTCCGCTTCGGCTAGGAGCTACGGCAGCCATGCAAAGTGGCACATCACATTTGGTTCCCACTTTATATATTTTCAGAAAATGTGAACATGTTGGAGGTCAACTAATCTAGATATCAACAGTTATCAAAGTAGGAATTCCCAAGCTGGGACTTAGGAGGGTCCCAACTCTGTGGGGCATTTAATCACGTTGGTTTGTGACAACAGGTTGTCTGTTGTCTGCTCCTTGAGTGTAGCAGATCCATGGTTGCTTTAATTTCTGTGTTGCACGTGCTTCTGCGTCTGGTGCGTATTGAAACCTTAATCTCCATCCTCTTTTTCTGCTGAAAATTCTCCCCCTGGCTGGCTGTAAATGCACTTTAGGTTATCTAACCACTTTGGGAATGGTGGTGGTGGTGGTGGTGTGTGTAAGAAGTGTGTCTTGGTGTCCAGCTATAAACTGACCCCTTGCACAATGGATAGGAGCCTTTGATGACACTAAAGGGCAGGTTGTTGGCCTTGGTGGTCACGTCTTGACCTTTTGTTAGCCAACCTTCTGAAGACTGGACCCACTTTCTTTCTCCTTGACAGCAACTGGGCAAAAGATTCTCTCCTCCCAGGGATGCAAATTGGACAAGTCCAGGAAGGGAATGGCCAAGCAATGAGAAGATTTTCCATCTCCTTGTACTTGGAGCGAGAAGATTTAATGGTAGAATTGAAGTATTAAAGCACAAATAAATCCTGACAATATGAATCTTGTGGGGGGAAAGGCTGGAAGGGGGAATCCAAAGCAAGCAATTCTGGATTTTGGGGAGAGGTTTGGAGTTCTTTTCCGAGGAAATGAGTTTTCTGGTCCAGTCCGGTTCCTCGCCTTGGGTGGCAACCTGCATGTTTGCTGCGGCCATGAAATGGAGAGATTCTGTTTGCCTTGGTGAATGACTCCTCCGTTATCTCCGGATGAAGGCGACCCCGTATCACATGCTGCTGTTTCTCTGGCCTTGATGCTTCCATTCCAAACACTCTTTTGTATTTCCCAACACGTGCTCTGCATCCTTCTGGATCACTCTGCTGTGGTGTGACCTCACCTCTCTCTGCAGGCTTCCTTGGTCTTCCTGATCAGTGGCTTAGTCATCCTGGGTTATGCCGCCTCCATCAGCACCCAGACGACGTACCAGGGAGTGGTGAGAGAGATCTGCGGGACGGCCATTGGGAAGCTCTGTGAAGTCTGCTTCATTCTGAACCTCTTCATGATCTCCGTGGCCTTTCTCAGAGTGGTGGGAGACCAGCTGGAAAAACGTGAGCCCTTGGATTGTGGGGAAGGGGAGCTTCCATCCATAAATCACTCTTAGGTCTGTAGCCAGTTCCAGCAAAAAGGAGAAAATAAAATATGCAAAACAGAATAAAATGTATTCAAACTGAGTTTAACTGACCTGCCTTAGAAGTTTCCTCCAGCAAGGCCAGTAGCAGCCTGGAGTGCACTGTGGAGACCTGGGAACTGGCCCCAAGGAAAAATGGAAGTGCTCTCTCCCTCCGCATTGAAGCCCCGGACTCACTAACCGCTTTGAAGGATGTTCAAGTTGTTGGATGGTCCATCCCTTCTTGCTTGACTCAATGACACTTACGGCGCAATCCAGAGTAACTACGGGAAGTCCTTGCTCCGGTGTAAGAACAATTTGCTCTGGATTGCAATATGAATTTCCCATAGGTTTTCACTGGCTGGTGCAGTAACTACGGGTACATGTAAGGTCTCTTACGTGCTCCCGTAGTTATTCTGGATTGTAGGGTTAAATACAAAAGTGGGGAGTCAAGGCGGATGGGTAATGTTTTGTAATGCAAAACTAGGATTTGTTAGCTAACATACAGTTTCATGTTACTTCTGAACCAACCCAGGAATTATAGGTTTTGTTTGGGGCTAACAATCCAGTTTGGAAACCATGATCTAAAGACGGTTTGCACACCATGGTTTGTGGTGGTTTGTGTTATCCAAAACCCCACAGTGATAAGACACCATTGGGATCTCCAGCTCTGCCCAAGGCAGTTTTGCAACATGGAGACATGACTGAAGCAGGACTTTCTGAGCAGCTGGAAACAAATGCAGCTCTGCTGCTCTGAACTGTGGTTTTCTTGTTGCACACAGAATCCTAGAGTTAGAAGGGACCTAGTAGGTCAGCTAGTCCAACCCCCTGGCTGTAGCAGGATATCCTCCTAGAGCATCTCCGACAGGTGCTTGTCAAGCCTCTGCCTGAAGATCCCCAGTGAGATTCCTCATCTCAAAACTCAAACCATGGGATGGATTCTTACATGGTTTTGTGTTGCTGACTTGCCAAAGGTCAAGATTTTGTAGATATGTGAGGCTGAGCCAAAGATTTCCTGATTTGGTCCTTTAGTCACTAGCTATTGTCCAAATGGGATAACCCTACAAATGCTTCCAGGATCTCGGTGGGCGGGTGCAGGACCAACGCTAGCTAAAATCTCCTCAGCCCCCAAGGCTTGTCTGTGGAATGCAATGATTTTTAATCTTCAGCCATGGCACTGTTGGTCTCATGGCACATCACACCAGGAAATGTCAAGCAGGGGGTTGGACTAGTTGACCTACTGGGTCCCTTCCAACTCTACGATTCTATGACAAGGTGCTAAAATTACCATGGCACGCCATCAGTTTTTAAAAATAATTGTCACTTGTCACTGCCTTCTCTGAATTCTCCCAAACTTGCATCCCATCATGACCATCCAAATAAAATTTGCTTCCCCAAACTCTTGTGGAACCCTTGTGGTCCATGATGTGCCATGGTCCAGTGGCTGACGTTTGCTGCTGTAATGGGAACCACCTTCTCTGCCACTTCCTGCCACATGTTTCTCTTCCAGTGTGTGACTCCTTCTACCCAAACGAAACCTTGAGCGGGGGGCTCTCTCGCCAGCACTGGTTCACCGACCACCGCTTCACCCTGTCGGTGCTCTGCGTCTTGGTGATTTTCCCTCTCTCTATTCCAAGGGCAATTGGCTTCCAGAAATATACAAGGTGAGAGTCGCCCCGTGGCTGTGCTGGCTGGTTCTGGGACTGAGCCGAGCATGGGATGCTGACCTCCTTGTGGGTCGCTGTTGCCTGCACTGACTGAAGACTGTTCTGTATGTTAATGCTGTAGAAACCTTCAGCCTTCTGTGTGTGTTTCAGTATCCTCGGCACCCTGGCAGCCTGTTATCTGATGCTTATCATTGTAATAAAATACTACCTCCGAACGGATCATCTGGTCAAGCTAGAGCATCGTGGCTCCTCTGGGTAAGTGTTGGCCTTTCCAGCATGAGGTGGGATGCTTGAATATTTGTTTCCTTGATGTTACTCTGAAAACCCAGAGACACGAAGGAAGAAAATTCCCTGAGATGCTTTTGCGTCTCTAGCCCCAGTTCTTTGGCTTCCTGTCCAATAGAGAGAGTGCGCTTTGCCTTCTTGGATGCATTTGGCTTCCCTGAGAAAAGAGGCTGCTCGGAGCTTGAGTTTGCCGTACAGAATTTGCTCTTGACCAATGCTCAGGTGAAGACTTGGAAGGAGGTAGAAAGTGGAGCACTTGTTGCAACTAACAGTGGTTTGGGTTTTTCCACCTGTTTCTGCTCCCCCCACTGCCTTCCAGCTCCCCCCTTTGCCCTTCCAGGCTGCCTGTTTTTTGAATCAACTTTAGAGCTAAATCCCAGGCATGCTGGAAAGGTGTGATCCGTGGCAGCCAAGCCCAGCCACACGTGGGCTGCTCCTTCCACCAGTTTTGTGGCTGCATCTCATGTAGGGGCTGTTCAAGTTCTTAACACGCGTTGGGATCAGAAATGTTTTCTTAAAGGAGCTGGAAATTGTCCCTGGTTTGTCCAGCCGGCTTGAGCCACCTCCCTTTTAGACCTATTCCTTGCCCCTGGCTCTGGATGTGGCTCACCTGGCTTTCCTTGTGGCCCACAGTCCTGCTGGATCTTCTAAGTCAGAATTTCCAGGCTGTGACTCTGAGCACAATCCTAACCGTGTCTACTCAAAAGTAAGCCCCATTGAGTTCAGTGGGTCTTACTCCCAGGAAAATGTGTTCAGGATTGCAGCCTCTGTCTCACATGGACCCTTTTTCCAATCTTGCAGGGCATCATCCTGGGCTTCAGTGTTCAGTGTTATCCCAACCATCTGCTTTGGATTTCAGGTAAGAAATTGAAAATAGGGTTGCAGATGAGAGAAACTGCTTAGATGAACAGATTTTGTCCCCAGACACTTTTGAGCAACCCAAGTGATCCCATTTCCCCCTGTGCAGTTGTGCCAGTGGGGGTGTGCTGCGTCCTCTGCTGGAGGGACAGTCCCTGGGGCCTTCTCAAGGCATGGGAACACTTGTTTCCTCACCACAGGATTTCATTGTGGCCTCTATGGAGCTACCTTATTAGTAGCTGGAAAATGTGCATCTCTTGGTACGAAAGACCTGCCACCAAAAAGAGTCTGTCCTCCACTTCTGCCACTCATGCTGGGTGCCCCCAATGCCTGACCTGTGTTTCAGTGCCATGAAGCCTGCATTGCCATCTACAGCAGCATGAGCAACAAGAAGCTCTCCCACTGGGTCCTGGTCTCTGTGATGTCCATGCTCTTCTGTCTGCTGATTTACTCCCTCACCGGTGAGTTTTTCCCCCTCCTAGAAAAAGCAGCTTCTCAGCTCTTTGGGATTCCAAGAAACACCTCATCTCTCAACCAGTTTTCACCCATTTTAATGAGGAAAGGAGCTGGGGATTTGTTTTTGTTCCCTGGCATTACTCTGGCAAAGCAGTCAGATCTTTGCCTCCAGCTGAAGCCAGCTTTGCACTGGGAAGACCAGAGCACTTTGGGCATCACTTCCTGCAGACGGCAGGTCGGGCTGGGTTGCGGATCTCTGTTGCCTCCAACAACATGGGAAAGGAATATAGAACAATGTACAGCATAACCTGGGATTCAGAGCCTTTGGGAGGCAATATATTTTCTAATGTATTTTATCTTGCAATACAAGTGATGTCTTAATAAACAAGTGAAAATTTAGTCCTGACATGGCTATGGCTGCTCCACCAGCACCTGCTCAGCCTCTCTTGAGAGACCAGCCTATGCATATCTACACTGATGTAAGCTTATTGCAGTCAGTGGAGCTCACTCCTAAGGGGGCAATGGAAAGGATCCTGACAGACCTAAACTTGCATGTCTACTCTAAAGTCAGCCTTATTATAACAGTGGGGCTCACTCTTGTGTAAGAGGGCAGATTGCAGCCTGAGAGCTGAGAGACTAAGTGCAGGTTAATTTGGTTTTTTTTTTGTATTTTCTTTATTATTTGGTATTATATCACAGTACTGTAATCATTTTCATATGAATATTTTGGGGTTGTGGAACAAATCATCTGAGTTTCCATTATTTCTTATGGGAAAACTTGCTTTGATAAACAAGTGTTTTGAATGACAAGCAGGCTTCCAGAACAAATTATACTCATAAACCAAGGTACCACTGTACTTCATATACATAGTACTGTACATATGACTTCGTACATATGCAATAGATAGTACAGCATAGAATACCAGAGAGTTTTTAATTAACCTTTAGCTTTTCAACAGCAAATTTGTAAAGTGGTTTCTGGGATAAAATAAAGAAAAGGTTCCCTCCAGAAGGTGCTTTAAATCTTTGAAAAAGACCCACCAGTGCCCAGCCGTGGGAAAGACAGACTCTGGAGTAAGACCAGTTAACAGGGGCAAGATGTGCCCCTTGCAGTAATGTAGCGTGGGGGGGAGAGGGGGGACAGGGTGCCAAATTCTTAGGGGCAAAATTTCTAAAGAAAGGAATAAAAACCCCACTCTTTCCCCAGTGGCTTGCCTTCCTCCCCACACTTTTCCCTTTTCTTTTGGTTCTCCTAGACTTTCAATACCAAACCCTGAGCTGCATGACTTGCCTTGCGCTGGGTGCTGACCAGCCATGCCAGGTCACTGGCCCTGGTGCTCTTCGCCCAGCCCTCCATGCTGAGTTATTAGTGCTTTTTGAAAACTGTTTCTACGCCCTGAGCATTTGCAACCCATGCTTTGAGCACAAAGGACTTTCCTGGTGTTCTTGGGTGTTGTCATTCCAAGAACCCTCCAATATAAATGCCCATATTGCAGGTTGGCAGAGGCTGAGAGGCCTGGACTTGTGCCTGTGGCAGGGGAGGTTCAGCTGGGCATCCCTTCCCCTTTGCTTTGCACCCTGATGAAAGGCCTGCAGTGCGCGTGTTCCACTGAGTCTCAGCACTGACCTGTCCACTGCGTAGGGCTTTATGGCTACCTGATGTTTGGTGCCGACGTTGCTGCTGACATCCTGATGTCCTACCCTGGCAACGATGTGGTGGTGATCGTAGCCCGGCTGCTGTTTGGCGTCTCCATCATCACCATCTACCCCATCGTCCTCCTCCTAGGAAGGTAAGGAAGAGAAGTGGACGTTGTGCTGTGTTTTCATTCCAAGGAGAATCTGGTGTTGACTGAGCGTGAAGCAGAACTTCTCTGCTTGAGCTCTTGCTGCTGCCATGAACAGACCAGGAGCCCAAGCCTCTGCATGTCTACTCAGAAGTCAGTCCCAGTATACTTCAGCTTGGTGCTTTCCTTGTGTTTGCGGGTGAACGTAGGTCAGTCCTCCAGGATGTCTGCTTGAGTTCCAAACACAGCCACGTCCTGACCAGAGAGCCCTACGAGAAATGGATGCGGGTCTTCCTGACCACTGCCTGGGTTGCTGTGACACTGGTGATTGCCCTTTTTGTGCCAGACATCAGCAAAGTCATCAGTGTCATTGGGGGCATCAGTGCCTTCTTCATCTTCATCTTTCCAGGTAGGTCTCTACCACCATTTCTCTCCAGGCTGGCTGATGAGTGTCTGCCTTTTGTACGTGCCGCTCAGTGGTGGGCCCAGCCTGCCCTAACAACTGGTTCTCCTGTGGTGCCGCTTGCACCCTCTTATTCTGACAGGATGTCAAGCTTTAGTGTGAGATCCACTGCAACCTTTTTTGGTTCAAAAGTGGCATATAAATATAACATTCAGCACAATCCTAGACATACTCAGATATCCCAGTATATTCAGTGATGCTTACTCTCAAGTAAGTGTGCATAGGATTGCATCTTTCATTCCTGTATGACTTGCCAGCAGCTCCTATCCTTGAGGGCAAACCACGTTTGCTAGTCTGTCCCCTTCTCTTTTCCAACTGATAACCCTGGCAAAACGGACCCACGTGTGAGGTCTGATGTGACCCCTGGAAGGTCTCTGTATTTTGTCTGCATCAGAGAACGTGGTCAGGAGGGAATAAAAGCTGGCGTGTCCAATAAGCTGCACCTTCTGCTGGGAAGGTTGTCTTTCATGGTGTCTGGACAGTGATCAGAGCTCTACATACCAGTTTTGCATGACAAGAAGCAAAGTTCTCCTGCTTCAGTGAAATGTTCCAAATGTTTGTGTGTTTCTGCTTTAGTTTTTTTTTGGGAAGAACATCCTAGTAGTCATGGGAGGAACGGTATGCAGTGTTGTTCCCAGTGGGCCCCTAACACTGGGACTTGCTCCATTCCCCCACAGGGCTTCAGGTCTAAAAGAGCTGCTGATGAAGCTGTCTTTGGTCTGGTGATGGGTTCCTTCAAGTGGTTTTTTTGGGAAGGGGCAGCTCCACATTGGGAGGGCACCAGGATGCAGGTGTCTTGTGTACTCCCTGAAGCATTTAGGGCCACTGTGAAATACAGGAAGCTGGATAAATGGGACTTTGGCCTGATCCAGCAAAGGAGCTCTTCTGATGTTCTTACAGTGGGCAGCAGTGGCCTTCGCATGTTCTTGGCAGCCAGCCAACCATTTGGCACCAGTAGCTCTCCATTTTGAAGTGTCTAAGGTGCCACCTTGACCCACTTTCTGGTGGTATAATTGAAATCCTCTGTCCTCACCATAGGGCTGTGCCTGGTGTGTGCCATGGAGACGGAACCCATGAAGCCAAGGACCAAGTAAGTGCTCCTCTTTGTCTTACTCCCGCGTCCCAGTCAGGCATGGGAGTGAAGTGGCTCCCTGAGCAGCAGAGATCCTTCTAGTTAGCCCACATCCCAGTGGTGTCCCTTGGCACTCATTTTATTTCTTTGTAAGATTTATATCCCACCTTTCCCTGGAAAGCAAACTCAAGGCCTCTTAAAGCAGGCCTCCGTCAGTCTTGGAAGACTATGGTATCGTGCTTGGCGCTGCATACGCTGCAAACGAAGCACGAAAGCCTGGGTTGGATTGTTATGGAGGACAGGCTGTTACCCAAGCAGCAAATCCCCCTCTCCATGCCACTGAATTAGTCCAATGGAAAGGCAGAGCCAATACGATTGGATCCAGCTGCGTCGCAGAGCTGGGCTAAGGACAGGAGCTCACCCTGTCTTGTGGGGCCGACCCGGGTCTCGAACCCTGGCCTGCTGGTTAACAGGCACAGTGTCTTAACCACTTGCGCCACCCACAGCCCCAAGGCCTCTTACAACTTAAATAAAAACATAAGAACAATCAATAAATATTTAAAATTAAGTGTTTAAAAACACTTAATATTCCCACACCCTAGGTCTAAAAAAAGCACCTGTGATGTGGCTTCATTTTGTGACGTAGCTGTGGTGGTGCCAGTGGTTAAGTCACTGTGCCTGTTAACCAGCAGGCCAGGGTTTGAGCCTTGGGTCCTACAAGACTTGGGTCCTTAGCCCAGCTCCTGCCAACCTAGAAAGCATAGACATGCAAGCAGATAAAGAGTGACCACCTCAGTGGGAAGGTAAAAAACAGCATTCTGTGCACCTTTGGCAGTGATGCCAACCCCATGACATGGACGTGTCTTTGGACAATGCTGGCTTAGAAACAGGGATGAGCCCCGCATGACTAGCAGTATAATCTGTAGGGAATACTGTTACCTTTTATCTTGTTGGTGGAACACCATAGTTAACTCATGGAATGAGCAACCAGAGGAGGGGGTTGTGGTGCCAGGGTCTGAACTGATGGATAAGTCCATGAGTTGCTTAAACCTCTATTAGCCGCGAGACTAAATGGGACTTCTGTGCAGAAGGCCTCTTTCCAAGAGATGTTGTAGACCAGCAGCTGGGAGGTCATCCCCATCACGTCCTGCTGTAGGGAACAGGATGCTCAGCATAGGTGGTCCTTTGGACCTCATTTATTTCTGAGATGCTGACAGTGAGGGAAAACCCTTCTCTTGCTGCTTCTTCTCTCCTCCCTGCAGATCCTGCCTAATCATCTGGGGCTTTGTTACTATTCTGTGTGGCGCCTTCATCTTTGGACAAAGTACGACAACTGCAGTCATGGAACTTGTGTACAAACTCTAATCTAGAGGTGGGGATGCCAAGAAGGTAGTCGACTGTTTGGGGAGGGGGGCCTAGATTCTTCCTCATGGGGTGGACAATTCTGCAAAGGAGCCACGAGTGGGCTTGAGGCAGCTTTGACCAGCGAGGCTCTCCTTAACATCTACGTTAAGGAGATTTGTTGAAACAATAAAACATAAAAGTAGCATGAGCTGGTTGTGCTTCCCTGTGAGCTGACCTGGTGAGTGTGTACGTGTCTTCTTTGGTGTTTAAAACCTGCAGGCTCTTCAAACGTCAGTTTTATGGCTCAAACGGGACTGCTTCTGGCGCAAGGAGTGCTGATGATGTTTGCAGTTCAGTCCTGCTTCTTAAGGGCTGAACATTTTCCTCCAAGCTGCTCAAACAACTCTCATCTGCGTGGATGGGGGTGGAGGGAAGTCCCTGGAGAAAAGGTTCTGGCCTCCTGGTATGGACACTCCTCATTAGCTCCTGCCACTTCTCCGTCTCTATTCCTCCTTTTCCTCTTCCTGGGCTCCTTTAATGGGACTTTTTTTGGGAACAAATAAGGTTCAGGAGCTGCTTTTCCTTTTCTTTCAGGCACTTCAAGGGAGACTCAGAGATGCTTTTCTTGCTTGAGTGAATAACAAAGCTTGAGTTTTTGGCCCTGATCTGTATTTGGAGCTGTGGGTGGCGCAAGCGGTTAAGACGCTGTGCCTGTTAACCAGCAGGCCAGGGTTCGAGACCCGGGTCGGCCCCACAAGACAGGGTGAGCTCCTGTCCTTAGCCCAGCTCTGAGACGCAGCTGGATCCAATCGTATGGGCTCTGCCTTTCCATTGGACTAATTCAGTGGCGTGGAGAGGGGGGATTTGCTGCTTGGGTAACAGCCTCTCCTCCATAACAATCCAACCCAGGCTTTTGTGCTTTGCATGCAGTGTATGCAGCGCCCAGCACGATACCAGAGTCTCCCAAGACTGATGGAGGCCTGCTTTTTTAAAAATCTGTATTTGCAGAATGATTTTTGAGTCCAAGACCAACGTTCTTCCACTCATCCTCACCCCAGATCTGACCCTAATAGAGCAGTTACCTGATCCAGAAGAAAAAAATCAAGACTAGTGTTTCTTTCTAGCCAGAGCTGAATTTTGTATGTGCAGAAATTGGGGTTATTTTTCCTCTTTCCATTGAGATTACTGCTCCTTTTACACCAAGTGGGCACATTTTCAGCAGGAGGGGGCAGTGCAGGCCATCAACTGGCTTCCCAGGGCCATTTCTTCCACTGCCATGTGTGAACTCAGACTCGGAGCAAATGTGGGCCACTCAGAACTATCCCGCTGGTTCTGTGGATCCCAGTGCTTGAATTCTAGGGGGCCAGAGTGGGGTGATCCCTCCTTTTTTAGCAACAGAAGAAAACTATTGGGGTAGTTCATTTTAAATTGGTAGGGAAGAGTCACTGGCGTTCACAAGGAGACCTTCCATCCTGTTTCCCGTGTCCTCCAAGACCGCCCACCCCAAACTGGTACAACCAATGTCCCTCTCACTTGAATTGGTGATGTACCAGTGGATGCATTGGCTTCCACTCTTTGGACCCCAAAAGGAAAGAGGGAACAGAGCAGAAGAGGAAATGGAAGAGAGGCTGCTTTAGTATGGATTCCTCTCTAGCCTACCACTTTCCTGTCTTCCGCATGTCCTCAATGGCTCCGTTCTCTCCTTCCTGCTGCTCCCTGGTTGCAAAAGTGAGAAGAAATGGTGGGGATGAAAGAAGCAGATGCCGCTCAGGTGAGAGGAACAGGCCAGCTCCTCTTGCTATTGACCCCGTTTGATGTGAGGTGCAACCTATGCATGCAAAGCCTGGATCGTGGCCTGTAGAGTAGAGCTTCTTGCCCGCCACCTGGGTGTCTAAAATGGAAAGCCCGTCATGATTATGGGGAGTTGGGTGCAAGTGTGAGCACAAGGAGGAGCAACTTCAGGCAGAGGCTGGATTACTCAGTTCAGATGTTTATTTGGCTCTTTGCGCTTAGTTAGAGTTGCACAGTAGCATTAGTTTTGTGTTTTTAAATTGCTTACATGTTGTCTAGTACGCACATTCTGCTGTGTGTGCTACGCGGTCGAGCTATGCAGCCTGGTCTCTAAAACGGTACAGTAAACGATCAAAGGTTACATCGGAAGTGAAGAGAAGCAGGCTGGCTCCCAAAGGAAGGAAGGAAGGAAGGAAGGAAGGAAGGAAGGAAGGGGCTGCGTCGCCTGTTGGGTCTGTTGGTGGGCTTTTGCTTTATCTTTTTGGCCCCATTCAGTCCCCGCCAGACACGAAGGTCAAAAGAAAAGGAAAATGCCCAGAACTCGGTTAGGTGAGGGTGCAACTTTCTACAGCAAAACAAAAAGCATCTCTAAGTACAGGTACACCAAGGCTTACTTTGGGGGCATGCGCTGGCATTAAAGTGAAGGAAATGGAGAGGAACCAGGAGGGGAAATTTTGAATCTGCCAGGGCAGGAGCACACCTGCCTGTCCAGCTTGGAAGATCCCACCAGCAGCACTGCTCCTTGCAGCTCTGGCTCCTGCGTCGCTGGGCTCCTGAAGAAGGCAGTCAATGCCAGGGGGAGCCTCACTAGCTTATGGCAGAAAAAAACCCAGAATGTCCCAAGACCTCAAAGAATCAAGCCTGGATGATAGCAGAAGTTCCCCGAGATTGCAGCGTGTGTGTGAGCCTGCAACTTGGGTTGTATTAAGGCTACAATCCTCTGCAAATCTACCTGGAGTAAGTCCTGTTGGACACAGTGGGACTTATCCCTGAGTCAAAAAGCAGAGGGGGGTACCCACACCCACCCTCTGCATTGACTAACCCAATGCTTTGATTTGGGGTCACTTGTTCCCAGCTCTTGCACCTTGGGATGAAATGAGATTTCCCACCTCAAAAACGAGGGAGGAGGTGGTGGCTGGGCTCTGATCTGCTGTCCTGGAGGATCTTCCTGAATCCCCAGATGCAGTGCCAGGAGATGGGGCTGCAGGGGAGCCTAGAACAGCATAGCTGACTTTCTCCCAACCAAGACTGGCTGCGGAGCCTGGATTTGGGGCACACGTACTCTACGCTCTTCTCTGCTCTGAAGTGTCACCTCTGTCTGGGGGCACCTGCCTTCCCTGGTTAGCTGCCCTTGCCCGCCAGTGGAAACGGAGAGGACTGGGGGGGGGGGGCTGAAGTGCTGATGTGCCCTGCTTTAAAGCCTCTGTGGATGCGGCAGGATCCAACAAGTTGTCAATAACAAGCATCGCTTGTTATTAAAAGGTCCAGCTTTTCAGAGATTCCTTTGCCAGAATGAAGGCAAGATAGTTGAATCAAAAATGAAGCCTTCCAATTCTAGCACCCATGTTGATGTTGAACAAACTACAGGGGTCCCTTGTTATCCAGTAGGGTTCCATTCTGGAACCTTCCGTGGATTAAAAAAAATCAGTGTATAATGAAAACTATGGAAAAATAGGTGTAAAGACCCACTTCTAGGATTTTTGCTCTTTTATTGTGCCTGGAATAAGGTAATGGCTCAATATCTACAGGGGTTTGAATCTGCGACTGAAAAATGGAATAATTGCTTACATGACTTCCTCTCTACAACAGTAGAAAAGCAGTTTTTTTTTACAAAAAATTTGCCGTGGCCAATTGTGTTAATTCCATGTATAAAAATATCTGTGTAAAACAAGGTTGGACTATCCCAGGAGGGTTGCTAAGCCCAAACCAGGCGTGATTTCAGTGGTGTAATTTTTGTCCTTGACTGTTCATTTTTGGTGTTTCTGATTTCGGAGGTCACGGTTGGGGGAGGGGGAGGAGTTCATACGTGACCTGAAACACGGCCTGATGCTGTCTCGGCTCAGCTGGTTGTGCTCTACTGAAAAGGCACTAAACTCTAACTAGGCTCCTTCTGTGCTGCCATGAAAACCAGAAAGGGGGGCTTTCAATTTGGTCCGCAGGGACAGCACAGACTCTCTTAAACCCCGTAAGTAAAATGGGGAGTCCTGCCCTTCCTGATTTGACAGCCCTGCAAGGAGCGTTGATCAAGCGAGTGGAAGGCGGATCAGTGCAGCTGGCTTTGGTGGCAGGTGGGCGGGAGGCAGCGGTAGAGGAGACAGACTCTGGGTGAGGGGCCTTCCCAATCTGCCACCCCTACAGACCTCTCACTATCTGCCCCCAACATAACCTGCCATGGAGGGGAGTAAGAGGGAGCAGGAGGAAGACCAGCCCCCCTCACCAGGTACTGGAGACCAGGCCTCACCTGTGAACCACTCCTGCCGTTTGGTGGCAATGGAGCAAAACGGGACCTGCCTGGGGCAGTGGACAGGGTGAAACCAGGGGAAGAAGGGATGCCGTCAAGTCCCAAGACATTTTTCCTCTTGAGAAGGAGCAGGCTGGAGTTTTTTGCATGTTCCTGGAGGACACTTGCTCATCTGTGCTTGAGAGCAGAGCCAGCTAGCATCCTGGGAGGGGGGCTGGCAGGAGCGAGACTGTGGGCCGCGTCCATCTCCATGAGCCAGAAGGAAGTGGGGGGAGAGGCCAGCTTTGGATGTGGGTTTCCCTTCACTGTCATAGAGAAAGCACATTACTTTTCTGCCTACAAATTGTGTTCCAAAAGACAACACTTGTTACAAATTAGTTAGAAAAGACAGGAGTTGCGTTCGCTGCAAAACAGAACGAACGGTGAGGACGCTTGGCCAGGAGGAGGAGGAGGAGATGCTGGCCTTCCGTCTGCCGCAGGTCAGTCTCTGTTCAGGGTGCACCAGGCAGCTGCCAGGAAAAGCCAGAGAGTCACCACTTCTTCTGTGATAGCATCCTCTACCTCCCCCTCTCCCCCCCCACTGACCACAGAGAATAGGGTTTTTGAGAAGTCATGGCTAATTTTTCTCTCTTCCTCCCCCTCTTTCCCTCTGTTCTTTCCCTCCCTTTTTGCTAGAGACAAAGTGCGGTGCACCTGTCCAAGCCTGCGCATGGTTGTGCCTTTGGGTGCACCTCCCTGCAAGGGGAGAGAATGGGAAAGACATGCCCTCTAGTGTCAGCCATGAACGGTGCAGCATTTCCCGGGACCGTTTGTTCCAGTAAGGAAATAAACCCCGCTTTCTAAAGGCGTCTTGTGTCTTGCTCTTCCTTCCTGGCATCTTGCGAGGAAGAGCCCTGTGCATGGAGAGCATCCCCTCATCAGGCAGAAGGACCCCCCACCTCCTGCTTTGACTTGTTCAGGGGAGGAAATTGGTGAGCGTTTGGCTTCCTGCCTCTGACTGGTTTGCTGTGTGCAGGGATGGCTCAGGTCAACGCGCCAAATGCCACCTGCTTAAAGCACCTCGACAAAGCCAGCGCTCCTGCTACTCTTCTTCCCTCAGTTCCCAAAGTGAAGAGAGCCGGGCTTGAGAACTTCTACCTTTCCTCTTCTTTTGCAGACTCTCTCGTTGCCCCTCTCAACTCCTCCACTCTTTCTGTTCCACTTCTGCATTGCCCCCTTTTCAAAATGCAGGGCGGAGGAGGAGTGGTGAAGGCAGATGGGAGCAGCCCAGCCCTGGTGGGCACTGGTGGGCAGCCCAGCCCTGCGTGGCTTTTGCATCCTGGCCCAAGGGCTCGGCTACAGCCCTGAATGAAGACGCCCCGGGCCAACCTCCTCATACTTGCCCAGCTGCTCCCTGCTGCAGTGACGCTGGACGGTGTTCTAGTGTTCCCTGCGCTGCTCTCACCAGAATCTGGACCCCCAATTCCTAACCTTTGGTGCTACAAGTCCTCGAAGGCTTACCTGGCACAGACACGCTGGAGATGGCTTCGGGCTGAGCCAGAGTGTCCACTTTCACGTGCTGGAAACTTTTGCAAGAGGGACTCTGCAGATGCCTGGGGAGCAAAGAGGAGAATTGGCTTCTTCAAACTGGACCCCAGCACTTGGCTCCTCTGATAACTAACCAATGACACGGGCAAGGCCCAAGAAAACAGGGCCTCTCTGGGATCCGGTGCCCCTCTTTTCTGCAGTTATTTATTTAGATTAATTTAAGGATTGATACTCCATCTTCCCAATGCCAATGGCCAAAGCAGCTTATGAGGCTTTTATACTTTCTCCTCACATTGAGCCTGTGAGGTAGGTGAGGCTGAGAGTGAGTGACTGACCCAAGTTCACCCAGGAAGAGGAGAGGTAGAAGTGGATGGTCCACTTGATGGCAAAGAGACCAGTTGAGCATGGAGAAAGGTCTCCACCTTTCTGCTGTGGAGTAAATGGCTTGATTCAACAGCAATAAAACCAAGTCACATTCTAGTCAATGCAGGGCAGCAGCTGCAGGAGACGTAGTGATGGGGAAGACCCCCCCCCCACTTGGGATATCCCACCTCCCCTTAAACAGTGAGCCTCTCCTATCCTGGCCACTCAGTGCAAAGGTATTGGGCTGCTGGAGAAGTAGGTGGCCTTTCTCGGGAAAGGCTGATTTGAAACGAATCCTCTGCAGAGCTGCAGCTGCTCCCCAGAGAACTTGGCAAATCCATCCCCAGAGCCAGCCAGCTTTGGCTTCTCCCTGCAGAAAGCTGTTCCAGCACATGGCAGGAATGTGCTCAGGTGGGAGCAGATGTCAGGTGGGCAGAGCACAACAGACGGAAGGTGCTCCAGGGAGCCCAAGACAGCCACAGGTGACTATTCTGGAACGAGGTCTAAGGCTGCATGCAGATGGCTTTCTTTTTTTAGAAGCAAACTGAATCATGGCTCCCTTGGCTGCACTGAGAGGCTGCCTTCCTCCTGGCACTTGGAATGCTGGCTCTTCTGACCAGCACCACCAGTCTTGCCCTTCAGGGCATCTTATAACGTCCTACTCTTGGTCCTCTCCATTGACAGCCTCCCTCTCTCTGTTCAGATCCACCCTGGCATCTACTCCCTGCATCCTGCACTTGAGCTCAAGGGACGACTTCTCCTTTACAGGGTGGTTTTGTGTAGTCAACTGACCTCAGTATGTTTTGAACATTACATTAAAAAGGAATATAGGGTAAATTCTACAGGGTGACCACAAGTGATTGGCTGTTCCCTGGGGGCAGGTTTCCCCCTTTCCACCTTCTCTTCTTACCTCTTCCAGTCATCTTCAGTCTCCCAGAACTCGTAGACAATGAAAGTAACGCCATCTGGAAGCTTGACTGCGGTGACACTAGGACAGAGATGAGAAAGGGGCCAATAGCCACAGCAAGAACCAGCCTTGCTCACAACATGCATTGGCGGGGCAGGGTCAGGCCCTTCTGCTCCAGGGACTGGATTTTCTCCTGTGCTTGACAGCCCTTCCCTTGATGGGGACAGTCGAGGTGACCAATCATGATGGGAACGTGTGACCCCCTTAGATGTGGGCTAGTTCAGAATTCCCGAAGCAGGCAAAGGCACCAGCATATGCAGGACATTTGCTGTCTTGTGTGCTCCCTGAAGCACTGGGTGGGCCACTGAGAGGTACAGGAAGCCGGACTAGATGGGCCTTTGGCCTGAACCAGTCAGGCTCTTTTGAGGATCTTATGACTTTTGGGGTGTTTTGTTAAACATATTTCTGGGCAAAGCAAGTCCAAGTTGCCTGAAATGGCATGCCAAATGGTGCCACCTTCCCCGATGCTGTGCTACCCTCCACTCCTGCTCTCTAGGGCCTCAGCTCAGCCCTCTCCTCCACACTTCCTCTTCTCTGTCCTCCACTTCCTCTTCTGATTCAGGGAGTGGAAGGAGGAGGATTGGGGTGGCAGGTAGGAGGGCAGAGATGGGCACCATGCTTCTAGTCTGCTGCCTGAGGTGATCATGTCAGTTGTCCTTGTGGACTAGGGTTGCCACATGTCCCCCAAAACAGGGACAATCCCAATTTGGGGGGATGTTTTCACATACTGGCAAACGGGACAGGGTCCTGATTGTGTGGAAGAGAATTATGGCAACCCTACTGTAGAGGGGCTGGCCCTGATTCTACGTTGAATTGGCCCATAGATCTGAATCACTGCTGATGGCAATTCAACAAGCTGGTTCTGTGGGTTGGACCAGTTTGGACGCATCTGATTTGGACACTTTCTGCATTCATATTGACCCACAATTCCAACTGGCCTCTGACTCTGAAAAAAGAAGGGGGTGCACTTACTGGAAGCATTCCTGCTCTCCTGCCACCGTCTTCAAGTATTGCTTAAGGGAACCACAGAACTCGCTCAGGTGCTTCTGGGAAACGGTCATCTCGTTCCGTACTAAAAGAAGATACTGAAGCAGCATTTGGGAAGAGATCAATGGAAGAAAGAAACAGAAGGGATTGGGACCATTTCTGAACACTTAACCAGCTGCCTCCCTTTGGTTCACTGGCGTCTGTTTCTGCACATCCCCTGACTTGCTTTCGGTGACGGGAAGTTAGTGTGTCAAACAGGACACTCTGAGTCCAAGCAAATGACAAGTGAGATCTCCTGTTGTTGCCTCTCCAAACTCGGGAGAAGCAAAACCAACGGAACGGGTGAAGCCTGAGCATCTTCAAATGGCTGTGAGATCTGTTTGTGCCTCCTGGTAATATGGGCTCTCCATAGCACTGAAGAGGCTGATCCACAAAAACCTCCAAACACAGTGTGCCCAGAAAGCAGGCGCACACGCGCAGTTGAACCCAAGTGATGATCGCTCAACCTGCTCGGCTACAACTACAGTAAATATCGCCACGTCTGACCCCAAGCGAGCCAGAACTGCAGTACAGTACACTACTTGAGCGGCTGGGAGGCTACAAGGAGGGAGGGGATCCATGGACACCCCTCTAAGGAGCCGGGGGAAGATACTGAAATGTGCCAAAGAAATCAGCCAATGTGAAGATACTATTCTCAGCTCAACAGGCTGCTCTGGAGAGCTGTGTTCCCCCATCTGCAACAGGGAGGGGATGTCACTTACAAAAGCCAAAGGCAACGGAAGAGCAAAGGCAAGTTATTTTAAGGTCTCATTTTCATACCCCAGTTGCTTTTTAATCACCAGCTACAGGATCCGATTAGAAAAGCAATTTCCCAGTTTAACCTTGCTCAGGTCTGAAGAGAAGCTGCAGTGCTCCCTTCCAAAAATCCCCCGTGCATTTGTGGGGTGGACCAGCAAAACAAGGCCCTTCTTTTCATTTGCCTTCTCTCTACCTTTCCCAAGTCTGAGTTCACCTCCCTTCCAGCTACAGAAGTGATGCCTCCACTATTGCTGATATCTGCTTTGTCCCTTATGTTCAAGAACCAGGGCTTGCCATAAAACAAGAAAGAGCATAGCCAGGGTACACTTCAGGAAGAAAAACCCAAGAGCAACAAGAGGAGCCACTGCTGGGCTCAAGGAGCAAAAGCACAGTGGAGAAAAACGTGTTCAGATCCCAGCTGGGAAAGTAAGTGGGGAGGGTTTGGTTCTTAAATCAATAAGTAGGTTGGGGGTCCTGTCCTTGCAACTGGGGGTGGTCTTTGCAGGGTGTGGAACGGAGATGAAAAGGGAAGTCTGAGAAAGTGGAGGAGATCTTGGCAAATCAGCTGAAGGAAAAGTGTCTCCTCTCATTCCTCAGGGAATTCTTCCTGCCTTCCTTAAGGGAAGACTGAGCAGACCATATGGCTGAGATGGCGTTTCATGTGGCTAAGCAGGACAAGCGCCGAGGTAGTCTCTGGAGGGGGGACCCTCATTAAGCCGTCCCTCCTGGCTGACACAAAGGAGAGCTGACCTTTCCGAGTCACATTTGCAGCAGATGGAGGCCAAGATGAAGATGGGTGGGGGTGGGGGTGGGGGTGGGGGGGCAAAGGTGCACCATATTCCTCCCATTTGCATATGCAAATAATCTGTTTGCAGAGAGAGGCAGGAGTTTTGCAAAGACCTACCGTGCAGGCTGTGTTTTCACTGTCCGACAGCCGCTGATGGAGGTCAAACCAAAGGGTCTGTGGAGGAGGAAAGAAGCATAAAGTTAATTTAGAGTTTTTGCCCCTTACTCTACAGTCAGGTGGGATGTTGCAGTGGGGGAGGGGTCCTGATGAGCTGCTGCACTTCCAAATTTAGCAGGACACCAGAGACAGCTTTAAAGATCAATGAGAATGGCCGAGAATTTTAGTATCGGCATTTATTCAGATCCTGCCTCAAAAGCACAATAATTCCGAGGCTCCTCCCCAGGACTGAGTCCAGCCAGGACGCTCCACTCTTTCAGCTGCGGCAGAAGCACCTGCTGTCCACAGAGGGAAGGTCTGGCCAGAAACGGTTCCCAGCAACGTCCACCTCCAAAGCCCCCAAACAGGACTTTAAAAATCATGATGTAGCATGTTGCCTTGGCAACCCCTTTCCAAAAATATGGTCAGGATCCTCATCGCTTCATCGAGGTGCGCCCCAAGTTGTTATGACAACACAAAAGGAATACGGGGAAGACTCCGGTCTGCGGCTCTTCCTAGAGAGTATCTGCAACAAGTGGGAATGCTTGGACTGCCGACCCCTCCAGACGCAGCCCGGAGCTGCCTCCCAATGTACACAAATCAGGAGACGGAGGATGTGTCGGCCAATATTGGCAAGCCTGGGTGCTTTGGAGTAGGAGCCGCACACCCTCCTCTCTGAGCCTCTTCCCAGAAGAGGGAGACACTCCTCCGCCCTCTGTTGCCATCACCATCGGGCTGCCGGTTCAGCAGCAGTCAAGAGGGTCCAAAAGGCTTCAGCTGGTCCTAGAAGCCTGTATTCTGAAGACTGTCATTTAGGCACAAACTTGTTTGAAACCTTCCACCAAGACATCAGCATGTTCTCCGACCACCAGCTTGGAGATTTACAAGTCAGCACCAGCTGCTTTGGTGTGATAATAACACAGATGTGCCTTGTGCTTCTGGATAGTTTCCTTCCGTTGCAAGGTCCACAGAAGAACTTGTGAAAGGACTCCAGCTTCAGTACACACCAGAGCATCCCTGTGCAGGAACCGAAGCAACAGGCTCCTCACCTGATGCTGGTGCAGCAGTTGCACAGGGTGTACTGCTGCATAGATGCCTAGAACATAGATGAGCAGAAGAGAGTTGCGACGGGGGGAAGGCCCATGTGATCCTGCCTGTGCAAGCTCCACAGCGGGGCCTGGGGGTGGGTGGGCTGCTCAGGCTGGGCAGAGAGCAAGGTCAGCAGCACTGAAGCACACTGTATGCGATTCCCATTCTTGAGTGAAATCTGTCAGTGTGGATGCACTTGGACATGTGCCGGCACAGATCCAAGCAGAGCCACTGCTGTGGCAATGGAGCCTTTAAGGTCCCAGAAAAATCTTTAAAAGAGCACCCCCCATTTCAAGGGACTGGGAGGGAAAACAAGGATGGTTCTTTGTCAATAGGGGGGACTGGTATTAAACAAGACATGGCAACACTTTAAACAGCATGGAAGGCTTGTTTGCTTTCCAAGTGCTATAAAGCTTTCAGTGCAGCTGCCCAAAAGCCTGGATCCAGGGGTCTTTTCAAAATAGCTTTCTTTCTTTTCCCAAGTCAGCTGGAGCTGCCTCAAGGTCCTGAGAGTCACAGGAAAACCAAACTGTTACCCCCTTGACGAGGATGTTGTCTGTATTCCCAGGGCTGGAGCCTGTCCATCCGTGTTTAGGCAAATGTGAGCGGCCTCTGGGCTGGCCAAGCTGTTTAGGTGGTTCTCCCGAGGAAGGATCCTGGAAAAGGTCTGGCCTTATATTTAGCCAAAAGAGAGAAAGGGGGTCTCCAAATGCTGGGCTTGACTTCCCAAGAGAAGCGTTCAGGACCTCCTCAGTCCAGGCTCAGCAACAAGGTGAGCTGCAGAGTCCAAGAAAAGCCTTCAAACCACACTATTGTTTTGTCAAAATACTGTCCAAAATAGAGAATTTGCACGTCCACGTTGAGGTCCCCCTACCTTGTTTTCCAGTCTTTCAATCAGCTCTGCTAACCTGTTGATCTGAGCTTCTAAGCCCTCCTCCTTGGTGTCTGAAGATGCTGCAGAAAGATATGAAATTAGGGGAGAAGGAAAAAACATCAAGGTTTTGCAGTCATAGAATCATAGAATCCTAGAGTTGGAAGGGACCTAGTAGGTCATCTAGTCCAACCCCCTGCCTGCAGCAGGAAATCCCCCTAGAGCATCCCCGACAGGTGCTCGTCGAGCCTCTGCTTGAAGACCCCCAGTGAGGGAGAGTCCACCACCTCCCTTGGCAATCTCTTCCACTGCCGAACCACCATCACCCTCAGGAATTTTTCTGGATCTCCAACCGGAATCTCCTCTCTTGCAGTTTGTACCCATTGGTTCTAGTTCTGCTTTCAGAGGCAGCTAAGAACAAATGAGCCCCTTCCTCCCCATGACAGCCCTTCAGGTATCTGAAGAGGGCAATCAGGTCTCCCCTCAGCCTCCTCTTCTCCAGGCTGAACTTCCCCAAGTTCCCCCAACCTTTCCTGGTAGGGCTTCCCTTCCACCCCACTGATCCTTCTTGTTGCTCTCCTCTGGACTTGCTCCAGCTTGGCTGCATCTTTCTTCAAGTGAGGAGCCCAGAACTGAACACAGGACTCAAGGGGAGGTCTTGAGTCAAGTGACAAAAGCTGAAGTCAAAGCAGCAGAAGAAATTTGGGGGGCATTTGGCCATCTTCCTTGCAGCCAGACCTGCATGTGACTGTAACTGAACATTGCTGGAGATGCTTATACAGAAAGCACCCAGTAGCCAAGGGTGGTCATGATGGAGAGGCTTCTAAGAAGATCCAGACTGGGACCACTTGATACCTTCCCCATTGAAAAATTGGTCCACAAAGCTAATACTTGTCCTGGGGGGTAAAATCACAGAATACAGTCGTACAAACAGATACACAATCTATGGATTTAGGTCCATAACAGATTTTGAAAGTCTGATGTCAAGTTAAAACAAATTGTTACCAAAGATTTATAACAATTTTTGGAAGGCAGTCAGAAGAAATGGGTCTCCATAAAACCACATGGAATAGTAAATAATAGTATTAGTAATAGTAATAGTAACAGCATGTAAGAATACTGTCGTACAAGCACCCTTAAAATGATTTTTGAGGAAGAGCAGAGTGACATTTTCCAGTCTCCTTCCAGGTGCAAGGAAGTTGCTCCAAAATGAGTTTCCAATGACATCTTCGACCTTGAAAAATATGCAGATTTGGGGGAGAGAAATGATGGTATTTGAATGCAGACAGAAGGTGATTCCCACATGTGGAGGACACACACAAGTAAGTCCTATTACTCACTCCTAGGAAATGTAGGCGAGAACTGCTGCAAGGCTAGTATCCACCCTATGCGCTGGCAAGTTCCAGCACAACCAATGTGAAGTGGTTGGGGAAGGAAGTTGAGAGGTTCGGGGCCTGATCCTCTGCTCAGCCCACCTTCATGATGCTGCAATGCCAGTGCAGGCTCAGCTGCACTCACTGACCAGCTAGGACCAGTTAGCAGTGGACCCATGGATATGATTTACCATGGATGCCAGTGGATTCAGAGTCCAAGTTTAACTGGTTAGTAAAGCAAAAGGGCATCCAAATGAGGCAAACAGTGGCTTTTCCTAGGCTGAGGAACTATTATGAGCATGTGAAAGACCCACTTCCAGTTCACACAAGAACACTTACCAGTTTGGAAACTTTTCCTGTGTTCTTTGGTCATCATTCTGTTGTTGGGGGAGTAATGAGGCACGGGGTTCTCATACCAGGTGTCCACGACACTATGGCCAGGTTTGCTGTGGAAGTGTCTGCAACGGGAGAAGGATCGACAGACAAAATAGAACGGACAAATTCATCTTGATTTGGTTCTTTTCCCCAGAGAAAGACATGACTTCTAAAGTGTTCTTCAATTAAAAATGGACACCCCAAATAACATTATTAACCCAGTAATCCTCAGGGGTCTCTTGGCTGCAATGATACACACTCCACAGCAGGCTGAGAATGACGCTCACCAGGATTTGAATCCGCCACTCAGAAAGGCTCCCGTTTGCCTGGAGCTTGTGCAAAAAGTTCAACCGGGATTCAAGCTGAACGCTGGGCGCGAGTGTTTCCACGCCGAGGAAAAAGCAGGGGAAGCAAATATGCCCCCTTTGATGATTTACAAAAGGGGTCTACAAGCCTTTTAAGCAACCACATTGCAATTCTCAGAGCAAAGCTTAATAATATTCCGAAATACAGGCCAGTTTCCTTAGGGAAAACTTACAAGGCTACAAAATAAAAGTCCATATAAAAGCAGAGACATAAGAAATAAAAAAAACCTCAAGCCCTGACCTGGCTTAGGTGTGAAAAGTTTATGAAATGTTTGTGACAATTAACTGAGAAGGTCAGATCCTCCCAGGCTACTTTTGTTCAGCACCAAAACTCTTCCAGCGGCTGCCACAGCCCTTGTGGCCTCGTGCTGATGAAAGCCACGCTTGCTTCATGTGCTTCACACTTGCTCCGTGGAAATAACCAGATAAATTCCAGCCAGAGTACCAGAAACAACCCCAGGAGATGTGAAGCATCCGCACTGCGGGCTTAAATGCATACCTTGGTCTCCCTCCAGTGGAAGCCGTCAAAGCACATTGGGGTCACTCCCTCCCCTCCTGAAACTGGCAATGGTATCCTGGAATTCCATACTCTGCATCCATCTCAACCTTTGGGCTACGGGTGGGGCAAGTGGTTAAGACACTGTGCCTGTTAACCAGCAGGCCAACGTTCGAGACCCGGATCAGTCCCCACAAGACATGGTGAGCTCCTGTGCTTAGCCCAGCTCTGCGACGCAGCTGGAACCCATCATATCGGCTCTGCCGTTCCACTGGACTATGTCAGTGGCGTGGAGAGGAGGGATCTGCTGCTTGGGGAACAGCCTCTCCTCCATACCAATCTACCCAGGACTTAGTGCTTTGCATACAGCGTCAAGCACGATACCATAGTCTCAGTGGTGGGCACTTACTGGTACGGGCCTACGCGCCCGTACCGGAGCTTCCCGTTTCCCTGCCGCTAGCGAACCGCCAGCGACAGGGAAATGCAAAAACATAGCGGACTGGTACGGTTTTTGTCCCACCGCATTTTTCTGCCCCACCGCGCCTGCCTAGAAGTGGGCTCTGGGCAGGCTCTGCGTGAGCGTCGGTGTCGGCGCTTGCGCAGTGCCTGCCTTGAAGCAGGCTTCGCCCACTCCAGGGCAGGCACTGTGCATGCGCAGACATCGCCCGCCCCTTGCCCCGCCCACGCCCCCTAACCCCGGCTGGCCCCTCCCACTTCCGGCGTACCGGATCTTGGGATGGGGCCAGCCCATCTCTGCATAGTCTTTCAAGACTGATGGATGCCAAGGCAGAAGTTAGTTCTCAGCCTTCAGTGGGGATCTGATTACACCGGGGTCTGGATAGTAGAATGACTGCATCTGGCTTTGATACACTTGCTGAGGTTTTGTAGGGCAACTGGACAAATTTATGGAGAAGGCTGCATTTGCTGCACTGAAGATGTGTCCTTAAGGCAAGTTCTTGGGTGGGGGAGCCAGAGCTGCTGCTTCTTCCCCTGCAATGCAGGAAGATCGGTCCTGCTGCCCTGTTAAGTAACTCTCATGAATATACAATGACTGCTGGCAAAAGGAGACTGATGCAAAAATCTTAAGCATCAGCAACAGAAAGGATGGAGGAACAAACATTTTTCATTTCCTGACCAGAGTCTCTCTTGCTGCTGGAGAAGCAAAACTATCTTGCTCCTTTCACTACGGATGCAGTTTCGTCAAGTAATCAGATTTAGAAAACTTTAGATCAACAGAAAAAGGCCCTGATGAAGTGGGCAGCAGATTTTTTGGTATAAATAATATTTGTAAATATTTGATATTTGTAATACAAGGATGGGCTGTGGGTGGCGCAAGCGGTTAAGACGCTGTGCCTTAACACGGTTTGAGACCCGGGTCGGCCCCACAAGACAGGGTGAGCTCCTGTCCTTAGCCCAGCTCTGTGACGCCAGCTGGATCCAATCGTATTGGCTCTGCCTTTCCATTGGACTAACTCAGTGGTGTGGAGAGGGGGATCTGCTGCTTGGGCAACAGCCTATCCTCCATAACAATCCAACCCAGGCTTTCGTGCTTCGCATGCAGCGTATGCAGCGCAGAGCACGATACCGTAGTCTTTCAAGACTGACGGAGGCCTGCTTTTTTAATACAAGGATTCATGAGTTATTAGAACTCATCTCCGAAGAGGCTTTCTTCCTTCCCACCCACCCAGGAAGGGATGCCTCTACTTCTCAGATGGTGATGCACAAGTGTGCATCATTGAGAGTGCATTCCTAAGCGATTCAGGCCACTTGACATGGTGGTATGGGGAGGCCAATTCATGCCTGTGCACTTGCCTAGCCCCCCAGGAGTGGGGTAGAAGTGCCTTATGGCACCCCAGGTCTGCAAAGAACCTATGCTGGGACTTAAGCCAACCTAACTGGGGTTAGGATTGCAGCCTTAGAAACAAAGGTTCTCTTTGCCTCAGAATGACTGTATCCATATATCTGTACCCCATAACCAGGAAGGCCGGAGGTTGTGTGATCCGATTCCCCCGGATACTTCCAGTCTTCTCTTAGAATTGTCTGCTCTCATTTCAGAAATTTCTAGAAGCAGCAAAAACAACCAAGAGCCCTTTGACAACGTCAAGACCACCCTTTATTTCATTTTGGCAGCAGCTTTTAGGAGTGCCGTCCTCTGCATCAGAGGCACAGAATGACATCCGCAGGAGGAATGCTAATTATTAGACAATAAAACTTTGGATGGAGAGCTTTTTGCAAGACAAGCAAACATTTCTAATAAATTTTGACTTGATATACAAGCGATGTCTCAATAAACAAGCAAAAAAAGTCCAGGCCAGGATAGGATCGGTTTTGGCACTCCGCCAGCACCTCCTCAGCCTCTCCTGAGAGACCAAGCTATGCATCTCTACTTTGAAGTAAGCCTATTACAGTCAATGGGGCTCTCTTCTGTGTAAGGGGGGCAATGGAAAGGAGCCTGAGACCCCTACAGTGCAATCCCAAGCCTGCCTACTCAAAAGTGAGTCCTATTGTATTCAATGGGATCTACTCCCAGGAAAGTGTGTTTAGGATTGCAGCTGTAGCCTGGCATGTCTACTCAAAGTAAGCCCTATTATAATCAGTGGGGTTCATGCCTCTGAAAGGGGGCAGATAGTAGCCTGAGAGACTTAAGAAACTATGAGTGCAATCCTAACCAATTTAGGCTGGCGTAAGTCACCTTGCGTATCTTCCTGTAGTGATGTAGGGAGACAAGCGCATGTCTGCGCACTGGCCTTATCCTCCCCAAGGAGTGGTGCACAAGTTTCTTACAGCACAAGTGTCACCCTCAGGTCAGCACAGGACTTATGCCAGGGTTTGGACCAGCCTAACTGGAGAGGATTGCAGCTTAAGTGCAGATTAATTTGTTTTATTTTTCTTTATATTTAGTATTTTCTTTACTATTTTGTATTATTTGACAGCATTGTAATCATTTTGTGAATATTTTTGGGTTGTGGAATGAATTGTCTGCGTTTCCATTATTTTTTATATACAAGAAATACACAAGCGATTTGGATTGCAAGCATGTAAACCAAGGTACCACTGTATTTATATTATAGGTTTATTATTATACTAGCAGAATGAACCTGCTGTTGTGGAAGTAAAATCTCCAGAATATTTGTGGCTCCCTGCATTGCCTTCAAGGAAGGCAGCGCACAGAGGCAGCTGCAAAGCAGGAATAACAACCTCATCGCTGGTGAGCCAAGTTAATGATCTTGGTCAAATGATAAGAAGCCTGTGATTCGGACCACTCAGGCTCCGGGGGGGGCCAAGTCTCACTATGAGTTTTGCTTCAACTGGCCTCCTTCGGAAGTTTCCCTGTTGGAGAAGAGCCACTTGAAATCCACAGTGGAATGACTGGGGAGACCAAATTGTTCCCTTCCTGAGTTTTGGATCATTTCCCACATCCCCTGCCTTAGGATCCCATCACAAGAATGATGAGTGGGATGGAAGGGAAGCCCTACCAGGAAAGGTTGGGGGAACTTGGGATGTTCAGCCTGGAGAGGAGGAGGCTGAGGGGAGACATGATTGCCCTCTTCAGACACCTGAAGGGCTGTCAATGGGAGGAAGGGGCTCATTTGTTCATAGCTGCTTCTGAAAGCAGGACTAGAACCAATGGGGACAAACTGCAAGAGAGGAGATTCCGGCTGGAGATCCAGAAAAAATTTCTGACAGTGAGGGCAGTTCTGCAGTGGAAGAGATTGCGGAGGGAGGTGGTGGACTCTCCCTCACTGGGGATCTTCAAGCAGAGGCTCCACCAGCACCTGTCGGGGATGCTCTAGGGGGAATTCCTGCTGCAGGCAGGGGGTTGGACTAGATGACCTACCAGGTCCCTTCCAACTCTAGGATTCTAGGATTCTATGAAAATCCTATCCTCATATGCCAATAAAGGTTATGGTAAATGGCAAATGGTAAAATCCTATCCACTGATCAGTACTGATTTCTCAAGCGGATGGCAGCATCCACAGAAACCTTCCTGCACGTCTGAGGCTCCGCCAGGTGTAGCCGTGAAGGACTGGACAGAAAGCTCTTTCCTTCCAAGCTCCTCGGACAGGCTGAGGATGCGGCCCCCGTGATCTGTGCCTCTTTGCAACTCTTCTTCACTCTCTTTAATGGAGAAGCAGCAAAGAGGAGTCTCTGGATAGATGTTTCTATTTCTAATTTCCCCATTTCTATGGCAACCAAACTTGCGGAGCTGGCTGGTACTCAACTCCCCTGGGAGGACCTGCTTCTGCTCCCCCTTTTATGATCCTCCTCCTTTCGTGCTGGGTTGCAAAGCCTTGAGGCGGGTGGGGGGCGTGGGGGGGACAGCTTCCTTTCCTCAAGCTCTGACATTTCTCCTGACAACACCAGGGACCCTCAGCATCTGCTGCGGATATAAAAATCTGCGGATAATTTGATCTGTGGCGCAATAACACCCCAGGGCCAGGGCTGACCCTCCCGAGGAAGCCTCCCAGAAGTGCCGACCATTTCTGGTCACATTCCACGGGGATTTCTAAATGTACAGAGGCCTCTCCAGACCTCAGAGAACCTGCTGACGTGACCAGAGGTTGCCGGTGTGGACTGCATGGAGCTACTGGTTGTGTTCAAGAAGGCGTCTGAGGCTCTGCAGCTTGGGAACCAAGGATCCAATGATGCTGAGCCAGTGGAGAAAAACATGTGCTTTTCTCTTTATGCGCTTCTGTGGGTCCCCTCCTTTAATCCTGTGACTTTCAATATATGCAGACAAAACATCTCCTTCCAATCTCACCAATCCAGTCCCACATCTCTATTTATCTGTCTGACATTTCAACCTAGATAGGTTCCCAGTCAACATGACCAAGTACTGGATTTCTCTTCTCTCCTCCCAAGACCTCCTCTCCTTGCCTTGCCTTCCTCACTCAAGCAACTCTGGTCTTCCTCCCCTCCAGTGTTGGGCTCCAGCAGGTTTGCACCCACTCTACAGAACTGGTTGTTAAGAAGAGATAGGGCATAGAAAGTTTAAAAATAGCCATTTAAAAGTGGCTGCCAGATGGGCAGAGAACCAACCGGTTCTTAATTTCTTGGAATCCCATCACTGCTCCCCTCCTGGCCATCATGCTGGAACTGCCTCTGGGAACTGGGTGTTGCTTCCTTGAAAGGTTGTCCTGGAGTCTCCAGGAAGGAGCCCCAAGGACAGCAAGTCTGAGGGTTTTCCAAGAATAGCCATCATGTTGAAAAAGCATCTCTGGGAATAGCTAAAGACAGACAGAATCATAGCATTGGAAGGGACCCGGTGGATCATCTAGTCCAACCCCCTGCCTGTAGCAGGAAATCCTCAACTTCTGGGGGCCTGGGTCTCGAACCCTGACCTACTGGTTAACAGGCACAGTGTCTTAATCACTTGCACCACCAGAGGATGTGCTTAAATAGCTTCAGCCAAAGTGAGTGCTTCGGCTTCCTGACTGGCTTCCTTCAAATCCTTTAACACTCTCCTTTTCCACAAAGGTTGGGCGACAGGCCTCAATCCTGCCTGCAGTTTGGCGTAAGTGCACATGGAGGGCATAGGAAAACAGCCACATCACTTTATCTTCTCCCACTGGAATTTCACCAGGTTTCAGGGAATCTCCCAGAAGGACGGCGGAATGGTCAGTGACATGCAGAGACCAAGTTGCCTCCAGGAGACGGCACCCGGAACAGCCCTGGGGGGCAAATTCTCTAGCTCTGCCGAGGCTCCCTGGAAGGATCCAGAAGAGCAGCAACCGCTAAGAAGGAGCAAAGGACAGACTGTCCGAGGAAACCAACCTTATCTGACTGGTCTGCTCATCAATAGCGTCGACAGCACTTTCCACGGAGCTGAGCAAAGATTGGATCTGATTGGCCGTCTCCTTCAACAGGAACCGCGTCACAAACTGGTCCACGTTGGTTCCTCTTTCGTACACCTGGGGAGGGAGGAAAAGACAGACTCTGAAAAGGCTGCAGGTTGTTTGCAAGAACAGCATCAACGGAAAGCTTCCTCCTTCCGTCATGGGAGGCCGGCTGCTTTCCAAAGAGATGGGAGAGGAATCTGGATAAGGACCGCACACTGGGAAAAGTGCACTTTCTGGGGAGGGATCTCTCAAAAGTCAGTCATGGGATTTATTACCAACACTTTTCTTGAATCCAAGTACTGTAAGCACCACTCCATTACTATCAGAGTAGTTTTGTCCCACTTTGTACAGCTTTGTCAACTTTGGTGTCCCGTACCAAAGTCAGCTTGTCCAGAATATTGACTGAGATGATGGGTGGCACCATCTCCATTTCTTCTGACACCAGCAGCATGACAGTCAAGATCTTCACCCCCCCCTCTAAATAACGGAGTGACACCCCCACCCTTATTTCCAAATGGGACATAGGAGAAGGGGGGGAACCCCAAACCATTTTTACTCCCTGCCAGCAAGTGAGGAGTGGCAGAGGAATGTCACCGCAAAGATGAGGGCCCTGCTCCGTCACGGGGACATGCGCTCAGATGCTCAGCACAAAGAAAAACGCCGGGAAGAGAAGACGCACTTTGTGTTTTGCTGGCAGGCTATTTTTAATAACCAAAGCAGAGATAATAAGCGAGTGCAGAGATATCACTCATTATAATTTATCTGAACACAGACCATTTAAATCATCAAAGGGCCCTCCATGCAAATTGCTTTGGGTTGATGACAGGGAAGATGAACTCAGGTCTGTTGCGATGGCAACCCGGGGAGGCGCGCAGATCTCCAAAGCATCCCGCGCACTCCTGACACCTTCCCCCAAACCACCAAAGGGAAGCAAACTGCTGGCAGAAGACGCACGAGGCTGCGCACAGGTGCACATGCACCAACGACCACATGAAGATCCTGGGAGATCTTGCTGGAAAACGGGAAGAAGCAAGAAAGGGGTTTGGGTGGGGAGCAGACATCTTTCCGGTCCGGGATCCCAGGACTGGCAGTGAAGCAGAGCACTTGGGCTTGGCCTGGAGAGGGTCCCAGGTTTGGACTCTGGCAGCCTTTCCAGGGAGATCAAAGGAACATTCCCAGGAGAAACCCTGGAGAGTGCTGCCAGTCAGTGCCTGTGGCATACCGGGGAGGGGGGGCAATGGTGCTAATACCCTGGGTGTCAGATTGGGGTGGGGGTGCAATCTCCTCCCCCACCAGTTTTGTCCGTGTGATCTGGAAGCTGACTGACAGTGGCGGTGCTCCCACTTCCAGTTCTGATGGAGCCACAGCTGTGCCTCCGGGGTGCCACTTCCGGGAGCTCTGATCATATCATTCCCGCTGCTGCTTTTGGAGATTTTGCTGAATTCCCCCTATTTCTAAGGATTCACTTGGGCTCCACCACAGAAAGAGCAACAGACGTCGGCCGGGATCGGAAGTGCTTTGCTGCAAGAGAGTTTCTTCCAAAGGTTTTTCATGCTGCAGCTCCTGCTTTCTGACGTTTGGCTCCACAACTCAACAGGCTTTGGCTCCAGAGAGCAATCTGTATCTCCCCATTTGTGGTGTCTCCCCGTCCCTCGGCCTTCACTTTGAGTTATTTTCACTGCCATGATCAGGTCTCTGGCAATATGGAAAAGAGAAGGATGGCTATTTTAAAACTGGAGCCAGGAAAAACCAAGCCATCCTTTCTCTCTTCGTAGGTGCAAGAAAGAAAATGCTGCCACAGAAAGCAATTAGATGCTGCTTGATGGAAAGCAAGAATGTGAGCGTCATCCTAAACATGGGGAAGGGAAGGTGGCCTCGATTGTCTTCTGAGAACCTACAAACGTGCCCCATCCTGGTAATGTCAGGATGCTGATCCCACAGCAATACATGGTTTGGGGGATCTCATCAGCTGAGAAGCCTCTTCAAATGTCATCCGCACAGCATTATCCACGTGATCCAACCAGATCAGAGTTCTCATCCTTGTGTTGAGGTCAGCCTCCTGACTACTAGCCAACCTAATAATCTATTATTATATTATTAGATCTATTGGGCTAGGAAATGTTTCATTTTATGGAACATTTTATATTTCTGTTCTGTCTGCATTTTAAAACTGCACAGATTTACCAAAATAAAATTAATGTATTCCAAATAACTGTTAAGTGCAATGAGTACACATGAAGAAATGGGCTTTTGAAATGTCCTGTGCTGGGACGGAAGGATATAAATGCACCTCATTTCAGATCTTTGTTAACGAGAAAAGGTAACAAAAATGGCTCCCCCATAATTAATCCAAATGCAGGTATCGCATCTACCAAGGAGGGTTAGTAGAGGTGCCTGCTTCAGATGGTGGATGGCTAGCAGGTGGTAGAGTGGTGGGTGCCCCTGCACACTGCCCACCTTCCCTATTAGAATAATATTTTAGAAAGACTCTTCTTTAATAATCAACATATTAAAATCCCAGTGACTCATCTACAAATATATGTTTTTTTCATAATGCTCTCTCACTGAAGCTCCGTTAGGAGACGTCGTATGTTATTAATGACCTGCACTTTTGCAAAACAAGTTAAGATGATGATTTCCAAGAACATCTCAACCCTGGGTCTTATTAACAGATTTGTCAGCCTGTCCTGGGGAGATTTAATGAGGTCTGCTCTGATTAATTCTGCATTGAACAGCTATTTCCCGCTTGGTTTTCTCCCTTGTCCCTCCCCTCTCCCTCTCCTTCTCAAGAAGCTGAAATATTCATGCCAAGAGCTATGTATAAAAATGGTTGGTCAATTAAAGCTCCGCGTAATAGAAATTTACTGAGGGACTTTTGAGTTCAATGCTAAAAAGAAAAAGATGTTTACAGCATCAAAGCTTGTCACTTAAATCCAGGCAAGCCAAGCATTGCTGCGTCTGCTTAATTGGGAAAAGCAAGTCGGTAAACTGGAGCAGGTTTCAAAGACCCAACTTTTAGAACTTTAGACCCCAAAGGAAGAAGTAGTAGTTTTTGGGTGGACATTTCTGGCAACGTCGGACGAAGCTGCGGCCACTGGGGGAAAATGTCCAGCAAAGTAGCAGCGTAGCCAAAGGAAAACATGGTGCTTAAATGGCACGGGGGAGGAAGGTGAATATGGACAGGGTTACTTAAAGGGAAAATTTCCACCTCCTCCCTGCCAAAGAACCTGAGTTTCCCTTCATATAATCCAAAGTGGAAAGTATTTGGCTACAAAGGAAGAGATTCTTGCCTCTTCTCTTCACTGTCTTTGGCCACCTCAGGTGTCCAGGTGAGTTGCTCTTCTTGTCCACACCAACTGGCTGCTGCAGCTGGGCAGTCCACACGTTAAATAGCAATAAAGGGCTGGAAATGACAACAAACAGCACAAACTCAGGCTGGAAAAACGGACTTCACAGAAATATTTCCAGATCCAGGTTTGCTGCCTCAAATCAACCATGGTTTGTGGATCTACCCAGGTGACCAGATCCTAAAGCCAAAATGTCGGACATGGGCAAGCCGTGGCCGGCTCTAACTCCCCCTCCCCAGGGCTTCCCACCTCCCAGAAGGCCAGACAGTGGCCTACTGGACCAGTCCAATGGCCAAAAGCTGGACTTGTCCAGCCAGTTCTGGCTTTCTGGGAGCCCTGGATCTACCATGATGCAGCTATTAAACACAAGGCCAAGTCTGACCTCATCCGAGTCTAATTCTGCATGACTGTCCTGCTAATTAGGAAGTGGAACATATTCACATTGTTCTCTTCTAGAGAAAGAGGGGCCACTCAGTCCCTGTTCACCCAGAGCACAACTTCCCCGACCAAGTTCTGCATAACCATGATGGATTTCTAGTGTTCTGCCTTCTCTGAAATGCTGCTCCCACCTCCTCATCCATGCAAGAAGCATCAGATCAAACTTCCAGCAGGCCCCCCAGGACCTGGTGTTACTCATTATACATACATATACATAAAACATTTTTAGATAAGAGAGCCTTCAATTAATTGCCAGGCTGATGCATCTTTAGGATTTTAATTGCTTTTTATTGTGTGTTTTAAGAAGTTCTTAAATGTTCTTATAAGTCAGCGGGTTCCAGCCAGTGTGCCGTGGCTGTGAGTGATCCACAGGTGTGCTGCAGGAGTTTGGCCAATTTATCCATTTATCAAATAAACCTCATTTATTAATGGGGTTACTGAGGAATTGATCACCCCCACATTCTTACTTCTAAGGAGCCCCCCCCCCTTTGCAGGACCTTGTCTCCACTCACACACACGTGTCTCCACACGCTCACTCACACCTCTCCACGAAGACCGCTGAGGCAACTTCACCCAGCAGAGTCATTAGGAATTCTGTGGTCAAGGCCAGGCTGCACATTGATGGTGGATTTAATGAGGACGGGGAGGCACATGTGGAGAAAACATTCCCCGGCCTCCCGTTTGCTCAATGCCGAGAGGCCACTTTGCAGCCAACAGGCTGGAATTATTGCCCTCAGGTGGCCTCAAGTTATTTGCAATAACAGTTAACTATCCAAAGGTGAATAAGGCGCTGTGGGGAACGTGAAGCAGAGAAGTTACATAAATACATTACAAAACACAGCCGGGTCAGGCCAAAGATGAATCTTCTCCACTATCCTGGTTCCCTCAGTGGCTCACTAGCTGCTCTGGAGAGGAAACCCCCATGCAGCAGCTGTACCAGCACCTCTTCTCCATCACTCGCCTGCCCCGTGGCAGCCCTTCTGGCCTCCTTCCTTAGGGTCACCCTGAATTCTCCACGCACTGGTTTCCTGGGAGGACTTTGGCTCCCGGCCTCCCAACACAGGAAGAGAGGCTTCTCCATCCCACAAGTTGGCCGAGAACAGCCAGAGACTTGCACCATCACCAGGCCAAAGTTTAGGACATGATGTGCCGGCAGAGGGATTCCCAAAGCAATGCTCTCGACTGCTTGACGTGCCTGCCCTGGTGGCAGGGTTGCCACATGCCCCCCAAAACAGGGACAGTCCCAATTGTGGGGACTGTGTTCACATACCAGCAAGCGTGACAAGAGGGTCCTGTCCCGATTTTGTGAAAGAGGATTATGGCAACCCTGCCTGGTGGGGAAGAGAAAGCACCAGGGAAAGACACTATCAAGTGCTCTCTTTCCTTCCATAAACCCATAACATGGGTTTTATTTATTTATTCCTTCCATAAACCCTAACCCTAACCCGTAAAATGCTCTCCGTTCTCACCACCGTTGCTCAGGGCTGACTCTGGACCTTCCCAAGCACTGCTACACAAATGCTGCGTCCCTGCCTGGGGCTCTCCAGGGCAAATCCTGCCCCACTGCACTCACCCTGCTCTTCTTCTTCCTCCTCCCAGGATTTGAATAGAAACGGAGAGAGGTGGGCTGCAGCGTCTCCCCCTTTCCTTCCAGCCCCGCAGGATGCTGCCTGGGCTGAATGTGCCTCATTCCCATGACAGAGCCAAGCCTTTCTGACCACTCTGCAGCCCTGGTTGGGGATTGAGTGCAGGGCTGCAGAAGTCAGCTAAGCAGGGAAAGCCCTGGACAGCTCCTGGATGGGAGACTGAAAGCTGATAAAGCTTGTCAGGAGTCATCAGAACCAAAAAGTGTCGCTGCTGATAGCTTGGCTGACCGGAAAACTCCTGCTGGAAGCTTGGAAGGCATTTTCTGATATCAGATGTGATGACCATGCCGTGAAAGGGATGAGTCCTACGAGCTGCCCATAGAACCATGACCTACCTCTCAGGGCTGCTGTGAGGATCCTCTGTGGCAGTGCATGGCCATGCAGCAGCTTAGCACTCCAGTTACTGATGGAGCCGGCATCCTAACAGTGAACCCAAATTTTGTTGTATATTCATATGCAATGATAATAAAGCTCCTTTCTTCCTTTTTATTTCCAAAAATTGCTCCTTAACATTTTCAGCCTTTTTAAAATCCAGCCACCCATTTGTATCTGGCTTTTCCAGCACTGATCCATTTGCTGGCCCTGCCACTGAAGGGCGGCAATATTCCTTAACTGTATTCTGTGTGCTTATTGGCTCTATTCTTTCCAGATGGTTGATGGATCAGCTTAAGCACCAGGGAAGGAAAATATTGAAAGGGGAGGCATTTTTCTAACCCAGCTCACTGTGGGTATTTGCATCTCTCTCTCTCTCTCTCTCTCTCTCTCTCTCTCTCTCTGTGACGTGAAAGCAGGAGAGGGGCTGCTCTTTGGCAGGATGAGGTCTTTCCAAAATGTGTTTGTCCACCAACATACTCATCTCAGCTTATAACATTCATCTGCACAGTGCTGGCGTCAAGTGCGGGGGGGGGGGGGGGGCTTATGGCACGCATGGTTCGCCAACCCCGGCTGACTGGCAGCCTCAATAGGTCTTCCACTCCTACTTTTAGAAGGTAGGAAGGAACTGTAGGTCAAAAATGGTCAAAAATGTTTAGCCAGAAGGGACTTTTCCAGGAGCATCCTCAAGTATAGTGGTCTCCAAACCCAAACCCAGAGACCAGATGTGATCCTTGGCAAGCTTCTACCCAGTCTGCAGCCAGCCTCTGGATGTCTGCAAGCTTCTGGCCCACTGGATTGAACACAACCAGAGCTGTACATCTGGAAGGACCAGAAAAGGACACTTGCTAGTTTTCCCCAAAATCAGAAGTACCTTTTTTGTCCTCTCAATGACTCAGAAAGTGCTTGAAGAATGGGTGTCCATTTGAATGTGTGCTTCCTTCTACAATGTGTGCTTGTGCTTGGAGAAATCCTGAAAATTTTAGCCCATCCATTATCCAATTTTTCCATTCACCCAACATTTTATCTCAAATGTATTTATTTAAATTTATTTTCTGGCGCTTGACACCACGTCAGGCATGTCAGCTGAAAGGGTGAAAGGCCCTTGTTCTAGTACAGGGGTGTCCAAACCCCTGCCCTGGGGCTAGATGTGGCCCTCAGCAAGCCTCAATGTGGCCTTTGGCAAGACCCCTCCATCAAGCCCACAGGCAAGCCTTGTAATGTCTCTAATACACTCTTACATGTAAAATTATGGAAATTTATTCAAATTTGAAACGTAAATGATTTTTCTGGCCCCCAATACAGTGTCAAAAAGATGATATGCCCTCCTGGCAAAAAGTTGGGACACGCCTGCTCTAGTACAATGAGGCAGAGATTCTGGGGTCCTTCAGCTAATTGGGGTCACTGCTGTCATGTGCTGGAACAGGGATCTTCTGAATTCCGCTGACCCAATGGGTGTGGGTCTCATCTCATGCCCATCTGGTTGAAACTCTGACACTGCCCTAAGCCAGAAGGCTGAGCAAATGCCTGCGTTAGACCCGATGCCTCCGCTCATCTATGCAGAGCTCCTGAAGAGTGACAACTCTAATAGGTCAGGCTGGCCATTTTTGAAAAACGTGGCATCCCCAAGAGGCAATGCCAGGTACAATGACTGAGGAGGGATGGAGACCAGAACATTGGGACGGCACTTGATAAATGTCAACAGTCAGGATGATATGAAACAAAATCTAAATGCTTTCCAGAATGGTCTGCATCCTTTTCATTCAGGGCCTTTCCAGAAAGCGTTGAAACGAACAGAAATAAGGTCTCTCTTCAGGTCCTTTCATACCCACGGCTTCCCCGGGAGACCCCTATACTTAGCATGAAGAAACAGGAGAAGCAACAACCTGTCATTAAGATCCAGAGGTCTGTAAAATGTTGAGCAAGAGACATTCATACAACCTCTGGACTTGGCTCTGAAAGGCTCCAGGTGATGTTTGCCAAATCTTTTAACATACAGCACGCTGGGCAACTAACAGAAGCAGAAAGCCAGGAGTCACTGACAAGGTCCCACATGACACCCTAATCATCAAGTTGGTAAAATATGGGCTAGATGATAACCATTGTCAGATGCCCCCACAACTGGTTGGACGGCCATCCACAAAAGGTAGTCCTTTGTCCACCTGCCATGCATGTGCCTCCACCTGCCAGTCTCCAGATGGAGAAGAACTGGAGATCCTATAGTCAACTCTAGATGATCTTGCTCTTTTCCTTTCAAATCCAATCAGAAGAGGAAGAGCTGTGGAGGGGGTACACCACCATTGGCCACATGAGTGTGCTAACCTGTTCCTTCCTCTACTGAAAGCCTGCAACTGGATAGAAACATAGAAATCATAGAATCCAAGAGTTGGAAGGCACCCAGTAGGTCATCTAGTCCAACCTCCTGTCTGTAGCTGGAAAATCTCCTACAGCATATCTGACAGGTGCTCATTGAACCTCTGCTTGAAGATCCCCAGTGAGGGAGAGTCCACCACCTCCCTTGGCAATCTCTTCCACTGCCCAACCGCCCTCACCCTCAGGAATGTTTTCCTGATATCCAACCGGAATCTCCTCTCTTGCAGTTTGTACTGCAAGGCAGTTGGGTAGTTGGGAGCTCTAAGACACAAACAGATGCCATAGTTAAAGCTGCCACCACTCATGGGAACATCAACTACTTAGGAGAAGCTGATGAGAATACAACTAAACAGCAGATAAAAGAGAGAGATTAACATATGAAAGAGTCTTTGTCTTCTGCAGAAAAAGGTCTTACTGAAGCAAATGTATGTGGCACCTGGCAAAGAAAGAAAGAAAGAAAGAAAGAAAGAAAGAAAGAAAGAAAGAAAGAAAGAAAGAAAGAAAGAAAGAAAGAAAGAAAGAAAGAAAGAAGTCTGCAATGCTAAAGACACTTTCCTGGGAGTAAGACCCATTGAACACAATAGGGCTTACTTTTTAGTAGACACTTCTCCTAGCTGCAGGGAGGTTAGGCCAGTGTCCATATATGTATTGTTCTCCCCCTACCGCTGCAGGAATGGGGAGATGGATGAGTTGTGCTGGCTGAAATTGGTTAGGATTGCACCCATGCACACACTTCATTTCCAAGTGTCGGTTGTGGATGTGCGCACCCAGTGATAGATCAGGGGGAAGGTCAGGATGGGCAAGTGGCCATCCTTTCTCTCCTCTCTGCCCAGTGGCTTCCAGAGTGGATGGAGAGAAGGGCCAAGAAGGGAAGGGCAACAAGCAGCACACACAGTTTTGACGCCTGGAAGGAAAGGACGCAAGGCCAGGCAAGGCGGAGACCCAGAGTTGCCAGAATTCTCTTCCACCAAATGGGAACAGGATCCTTGTCCCATCTGCCAGTATGTGAACACAATCCCCCAACATCATGCAGCAGAAGAGAGGGCAGAAGAAGTACTGGGGCAAGGAGATCAAGTGGGCTGGGAAGCTGAGGGGCACAGAGAAGATCAAGGACTCGGTCCATGCAAACCATCACTCTGCAGGTGACTTCAAGAGTCAAGACATGGATGACTTTTGCACATGTTGCTTCCCTTCTCCAATTGCTCTTATGCAAGAAGTGGCACTTTTGCAGGTCAGATGAATTCAGGTAACTGAAGTATCCACAACCCGTCCTACTTGTTCTAAGTTAATATTTATGAGAGCTCCTGGCAGGCTCTCCAAAGCTCTCGCTTCCTGAAATATAAATGAGGAAGGTGCCAGTGACCAGAATCAATCTGACCCGCCAAACACGCCTGCAGCTCTTGAATGAAGCCAGGAGAAATCCAGCACTGAGACGGGGGATCCAATTAAAGATTTCCTCTGATCTGACAGGTTGGGACTGGGCTGCCCATTTCCATAACCAAATAACCAAATCCTTTCCTTTCTGCTGCTGATGCAGCGACACCAAAATAGCTGTTCTTTGGCTGCAAGAGCACTTTCCTGGGAGCAATGGAACTTACTGCTGAGTAGACCTGAATAGGACTGCACTGTTTGTGCCTGGCTGCACACTGTGCTACTCAAGCATTTCAGCCAGGGATCCCCTTCTGAGAATGATAATCTGTCCAGGGATCCCCCTGGAAAATGTATCATCACTTTGTCATCGAAGTGACATCACTGAAGTGACATCACTGAAGTGACATCAAACAAGAAGTGACATCACTGTGATGTCAGAGCTCCTCCATGTCTACTCAGAAGGAAGTCCCATTGGGTATGGATTGCAGCCTAAATGCCCCATTCAGAGATGCTGGCACGCAGCTTTTCATGACCCCTTTGAGAATCACACTGAGAATCCCCTTTGAGAATATCGTAAATTACACAGTACCAGCTCTCATACAGGGTGAGGCTGAGTAGGAGTAACTTGAGAATATATGAAGAGCCTCCACTGGATCAGGCCAAAAGCCCATCTAAGGTTTCATTTTGAGGAGGAAAATGTGGTCACCTTAAGCTCCAAGGGGGTGGATGACAGCTTTGCAAGGCAGCAGGACCTCCCCATCCTACGCCTTTCGGATGCACCCCTGAATCTGGTGGGTGCTCCCAGTAGAACTAAAATTGGATCTTGGGCACGGGGCACATTTGCTCCCACTGCCTCCATCTGACAGGCACGGAGATACTGCCAGAAGATGGAAAAAAGGGCATTCATAATCACCAGCTGTCGTTTTCTCCCAGAGCCTGAAAGACGGATCGTTCTGTAAGGGAGCCTGTCAAAAATCCCAGTGGGGGAAGCTCATTATCCAACCCTCGGCAGCTGACTCTGGCTAGCTTTTAGCAGCGGCACAAAGAGGTTCCCAGGAAGCAACAGAAGGGAGTCACGGAAAGGCAAGCCTGCCACAGGAAGAGGCAAAGGTTCCATGGCGCATGCTGGATTTCAGTGCTAACCAAGGGTCATGCAAGACGGGGTGTCAATCATGCAGTTGGGCCCTATGTGCAAGATGTTTGATGGCAGCTCTGGACACACGGGTGGCAGAGGATTGTGATCATGTTGAGATAGAAGGGAAGCTCACATACCCATGAGTGGTATGTGCGTGTGCAGTGTGCAAAGATAAATGTAGATGTCGGCAACCTCAAAATGCCAGATGAAGGGGGGGCACCCCAATCTCCGATGCTAAGGAGACCCTAGGAAGAGGAAAGGTGCATTCAACTAAGATTTGGACTCCTGGTCTTAAAAGAGTTTAGACTAATCTAACTGAAAAGACACCCACGGCTCCTTTTCTCAATCTAGGATACAATTTGTGCAATGGAAATAGCTTTCTGACAACTGAATCAGTATAAATTAAAATACTAACACACTCCTCTCTGTCACTCCTTAAGGCTGCAGTCCTAACATCCAGTTAGGCCAGCCTAAGCCACAGCACAAGTCCTGTGCTGACCTCGGGGTGTCACAGAAGTGCCATAAGACACATCTGCAGCCTCCTGCGGGAGGATTAGTCCAGGACACGGTCCCCTGCTCTGATGTCCCCTTGCACCCTGGTGCACCTACCCTGCCATTTCACAACTGTGACTTCCAAGGCCCTGGCCAAAACAAGATGCCTAAGTGTGGCCACCCCTGGACACCCCAGTTCAGATCCCTGATCATCCTCTTGATATGAGCACATTTTTCAAAGTGGGTCAGAAATGTGCACATGAGGCATCTTTGATGCTCATTCTGCTTGCAGCTCACTTTGATCCCAACAGTGTACCCTCAAATTAGGAAGGTTGGTGATGGCAGCTTGAAAACAGTGCTCTGCAACCACCTTAAACATAATCCACAGAAAGCTTTCCTTCCTGGCTTGGTTTCCATGATAAAAGGAACCCACACAATTCAGGCTCACCTCACTTCTGAAACGGAACCTGGTAAAGCCCTGAATTTCTCCACCCTCAGTGGCTTTCCAGTTCCCCTTCCCTTCCCACGCGACAGCAACAGATCTCACTAAATCAGCCGGTAATTACAGCTCCCCACTTTGTTTAGCTTGTGTACTTAACGGCCTAATTGCTGAGGATCGTTTATGAGCTTTCCCAGGGGAAAATAATTGCCACATGTCTCCTTATAAGAAACAAATGATCAGCATTCTTTTCAAGACACAAAAGCATAAACACCAATTAAACAGGGTGATACAAAGGAAACAGCCCTGCAGTGGAAATCGGAATAAAATGAGTCCAATATGCCACTTTTGGAACTTGGCATCTGTGCCCACTTAAAAGTAACAAAAGGGGGGGGGGGTTTGCAACTAATCTAGAGAGCGTTCCCCATCGCACAGATTAGTTGAGCTAACTTCATGCCCAATCCTGTCAACATTGCAGGGCCTGATGCAGGTGCAAGGCACCCCCGATGTAAGGGAATGTTCCTTTCCTTGAGGAGGCCTCTGCAGCTGCCCCCCAACCCTCTAGGAAGCAGCACAGAACCCTCTGCATGAGTGCATCAGCGCTGGACAGTTTAACAGGATTGGGCCCTTAGGAACCCACCAGGCAATAGCAGGACAAGCACTTCTCTGTTCCAGGGCACATCACAGTTTTCCTTTAAAGTCAAACAAGTGACTTATATTTCCGAGAATAAAAGAAACCCAAAATGCGGGGTTTACTGACAGCCTGGACCCAAAACCATCAGTGAAGACTGATGTGAGACAGTTGGAACTTGTCAAGGTTTCTCTTCTGGTTTCAGAGACCCATTTCAGAATCAGCTCTTCACGGGAGGATCTCCCCGCTGGGTCTACTGACTGGCCATCACAAGCTGCAGAACCATCCTGAAAAGAGCAAACAGACCAGAGTGGAGACACAGGCGGGATGCCGACAACTCACCCGCTTGGTGTAGTCCATGGCCTTCAGGATGGAGAGGTTCAGCGTCTCCAGCGATGCCAAGACGTCTTCATAATCCCCCATGTGGTCAGCGAAATAATCTGGGGCCCCCGGACAGTGCAGGATTCAGGGCCAAGAGAGGGCAGAAAGGAGAAGAAAGGAGAACGTTTCAAGAATCCAGTTGCTGCATTTCACACGAAGCCAGTAAGTCTGTCCATTCAAAGCCCTAATTCACCCAACTGCACTTCGAGAAATGCATTCCTAGCTACTTGCATATACCATATTTACCTGAATCACCTTTTCCAGCCAAATTTAGTCTCCAAAATCAGGGTGCACATGAGATTTGATGGCAAATTCGAGTAAGTACAGTAATTTTATTATAAGTGTAGATCAGTGTCTAAGCTTGGCACGTCTGCTTGCAAACTCCTTGCCTCTGCTTGTTTGTCTCTTAGCCTGGCCGAGCTTGCAGAGGGATGCGGAGGTGCAGAGTGGGCGGGGGTGCACTGTTGCACATGGGTGTGTGTGTGTGTTTGTGGGTCATGCCAAGTAGAAAGCAGTGGCACGGGGCAAAGAAAGAGGCACTGTGCAGAGAAAGGTCAAATGAACACTTCACTTTGAAGTGTATGATCTAGTCCTGGTCAGGTCAGCCTTGGCTGGTGCCTCTATAATAGTGGCCACGTTCTGTGAAATTCTGTGCCAATGTCTGTAATGGGTGCCAGCCTAACCCTGATGCATTTTATAACTAAACAACAGTCCTGAACCAGACAGACAAGGCTGCAGCAGGAGATCACTGATGCAAGGGTAGAAACAAGTCCAGAAAACTGGGGCTGTCCTGGTTTTTGGAGATTACGTTCACATACTGGCAAGTTTGACAGGGGAGTCCTGTCCTGGTTTTGTGGAACAGAATTACGGCAACCCGACCTGCCGTGCTTTTAGTGCACCTCCTCCTCCAAAGCAAGTCCACAGTGGCCAAAGGTGTGACCCTTCATGGCAACACATGTCATTGCTTAGGCCTGCTGAAAGCAGCAATGGTCTGCTGAGTAGTCAGGGCTGGCCCAAACATGAGGCCAATTGAAACGATAGCCTCAGGCAACAGAATGGTGGCAGGTACCCAACCATGTCCTCGTACTTGCCTCTATTGCTTCTCCTTTCACTCCCTAAAAGGAAGAGGGGGACAGGGTGGAAATGTGGGGGGAAGACTGCTCTAGAACCCTGGAGAAAAGGATGGGCAGAGGCACACATGACATTGGGCAAGGGCTATGGCATCTGGCATCAGGCCTTGCACCAGCCCTGCCTCAAACAGGACTCAGACTGTTGCAAAGATCTGAACTCAAGTAGATTTGACTTCTTTCAGAAACGGCAGAGATTGATGTGACCATCATCTGAATAAAAAGCAGCCATTTATATCTAAGTGACATTTCTTGCAGACTCTCCTATAAATATCCTCAAGAGACAGACCATTAATTAGCTTCCTTTGGCTTAATTAAAACGCCATCTCTTGCTCCGAAGAGTGGGCAGGACGGAGGGAGCGATCGGAGCAGGTGAAATGGCAGGGCTGTCACAGCCGTCTCTTCCAGTGTGATCTTCGGAGGCTGGCAACGGATTTTTAAAAAACCAACCAAGGACCTCATTTTCAGCAGCTGCAGATATTTCCCTCATCACAGAAAGGAATGAAAAATAAATCACTGCATAGAGTTGGCTTTAAAGAGGGAATGGATAAAATAAATCCCTTTCCGGAGAGGATGCAGCCAAATCAGTGGATTTGTGAGCACAGTCCGTGAATCTCCAAAATGGAAACAAGATGGCAATTTTGACAAGAGATGGAGCTGAAAAGCCCCACATCTGAAAAGGGTCGAAACATTAATTCTGATGAAAAGCCTTTGGAAAACACAAGAAAAACTCTGTCATGCACCAGCTGCAGGTTTGCACCAGCAAGAAATATAGATTTGCATGATTAGTATTTTAATGCTGCTCATGCAGTATTAACCAAAAATGTGATCCCCACTTAATGGCCACTTTGGAGTTGGGCCACACATTCAGGTGCCCCCCATGACAACTGCAGCAGCTGATGAAGGCCTGCTGGAACTGGGGGTGGGGGGGCTGCAAAAGTTGGTGCTTGGAAAAGAAAAGGGGGAAAATTCCTGATCTATAAGTGAAGGAAGTGAGAACTGCTTGTTGTCATAATTGACTTTATTTGATTCTCAGTTGCAGACTCAGTTGGTGGATAGACTTACAGATGCGCTGAGAAGAGGACGGGGCGAGTGGACTGCCTTGTTCTTCTGACTGGCTCCCCAAGTACTTTTCTGGGAATTCTGATCAAGTAAACCCCGTTGTGTTCACCAGATGTTCCTGCTGCAGCTTTCATCCTGGATGGTATTTTTAGTCCAGAACTTCAGCATCTGCAGATGAACTCCACTTGTGCCACTTCTCCCCACTTGCCCCCACTTTGAATGCCCCAGTTACCAGCATGTCTTGCAAAATTAATGGTGTTTGCGTGTTCTGCCTCCCTCCTTTAAACAGCCTGAGATGGGAAGTCTACCTCACAGTCTGCTTCATGCAACCCACGTGCGGTGCTGACTTCAGGCTCAACCTACACAGAATGGGATGAGGGGGCAGAATTCTGAACTATTTGAGACTGCTGGTGGGAGGGGGCACTTCAGGCTTCAGAGGGCAGTTAATTACCACTTCAGTTAATTCTGGTGGGACATCAGAATAGGTGGGTGATAAGAAGTGGTATGGTGGAGGACAAACACTGGGAAACACTGACTATGGCTGCAATCCAAATCTTCACTTAGGCCAGCCCTAAGTTCTGGCATAAGTCACGTGCTGAGCTGGGGGTGTCACAAAAGTGCAGTAAGACGCTTCAGCCCCACTCCTGGGGGGTTAGGCCAATGCACAGGCATACATCGACCTCCCCACACCATCTCAGATGGTGAGTTAGGCCGGCCTAAATTTCTTAAGATTTCACCCTTAGACCATTTCCAGTAATCCATTCTTTTGTCCAACTCCAAGTCCATCAGCGAGCCTTTCCCCCCAAGATAGGACGGTTCCTAGACCAGATCACTCTCCAACTTTTTAACACCACATGTTAGCAACAAAGAAGCTGCCCAAGAGAAAGAGGTAACTCACCACACAGCTCTTTTGTGTCCACGTTGCTTTAAATGAGGAGAAGACAGGAGAAGGTTAGTACACAGAAAGCGGAAGGAGGAGAAGGAACTGCAGCAAACGCAGGATGCAAACATGCCTCGCTGTCAGTGTTCAAAAGGGCTCTGCTCCGGGTGTGATTAAAACTCAGACCTGGTTCAATTCAGATATTCCTACCTTGGTTGGAATTAAATACATTGGATTGTACAGAGCAAAGTGTAATTTGTTATGGCTTGTTAAGAAATGCATGCATAGAAGAGGAAACCAGCAGGCCTCCGTCAGTCTTGAAAGACTAGGGTATCGTGCTCGGCGCTGCATACACTGCATGCAAAGCATGAAAGCCAGGGTTAGATTGTTATGGAGGATAGGCTGTTACCCAAGCAGCAAATCCCCCCTCTCCATGCCACTGAATTAGTCCAATGGAAAGGCAGAGCCCATACGATTGGATCCAGTTGGCATTGCAGAGCTGGGCTAAGGACAGGAGCTCACCCTGTCTGGGGACTGATCTGAGTCTCGAACCCTGGCCTGCTGGTTAACAGGCACAGTGTCTTAACCACTTGCACCATCCACAGCCCAATCGCAGAGGAAAAAATCTCACGTACCCTGATCTTCATTGAGCCAGCATTGTTGGGTAGGCAAAAGAGCACTTGGGGGTCCTGACAGCACCCATGCCATGAATGACCCAGGTTGGCTGAGAAAACACACTACACCTTGTGTAAATTACTCCAGTTGAGGGTCTGGCATAATTGCTTGAAATTACACAATGAATTCTAGTTTAACCACAGAACAGGCAACCATTGAAATATCTTCTGCAGTGACTCTCCAGCTTCTGAAATTCCTGCTGAGGGCCACACACTTCCAAGCCTCTGCTTGCAGTCGGGACTAGAAACACTACCTGGGATCGCCTGCAGTGCAATCCTATTGCCCCCTGCTTCACATGTCACTGCACTGTGGACTCATCCTGGACTACCGAGAGCCACAAATAGGACCTGACAACCCCTGGAGGGACGGGTGACAAGCCCAGAAGTGTGAAGGTCAGAGGTGATGCCCTCCACCTCTCCAGGCATTCCTTGCCGGAGCTCGGCCAAGATCCTCTGCAGCTTCTTCCTCTGTAACTGCCACACTTCCTTAGGTGGAGAAGAGGAGAGTCACTGGCCTGAAAGTCTCTCTGCCTCCCTAGCCTCCCATTTTTCCTTCTGCTGTCCAGTAAGTCAATAGGGCTTACTCTCTGGTAAGGATGGATAGGATTGTAAGTCTAAGGGTGTAATCCTGTGCAAATTTTCCTGGGAGGAGAATCCATTGACTACAGTGGGACTTCCTTCTGAGTAACCATGCAAAGGATTGGGTTGTGACTGTGAGTGGACCTTGGATGTTATCCAACAGTCACCACCATTGGTTTAAGAGTTTCACCAGACTGATTAAACACAGAAAACTATGGAAGTGCTGGTTGTGCCAGTTATTTGAGCAAAAGTGTATTTGAATGGCTAGTATTTGAATCTGCTTGGCCTGCAGACCTGCATCACCTTGTCTTTAATCCAAGCACACTCTTGAACATCAGTAACATGTTCATGTGCCAAGACAGCCCTCTTTAGGCCTTGCTCATTCCTCCCTTTGTCATCAGGGCCTTGCAGTCTTACTGCTAATGTTGCTTTAGCCTTGGAAAACAAAACCTAAAAATTCCCATTACAGGGAGGCTTCTTTTACCCGCTTTATTCATACACCAGGGAGCTCTTTGATGAGCTCCGACTCCTTCTTGATCTGCCTGCCCTGTCACTGAAAGTGGATTACAGAGAAAGAATTATTGAAAACTGCTCATTATTCCAACTCCTGAGGCTGCTTCATAAATTTGGCAACACAAGGCAGTATTTTCCGCTGTCAGATGGGACCGATTCCTGAAAGCTCACCCATTTCCCCAACTGCATGTGTAGAAGAGATTGCAAAGAAAGATGCGGGGCAGAAAAGAACAGCCCTGCTGGATCAGGCCCAAATACTATCTAGCATCCCATTTCCCACACCTCTGAGTAGCCCTGGGGCAGGTAGGCACAAGACTTACCTGTCCCCTGTCACTGCCCCCTCCAATACACTTCTCATCTCTTAAATTGGCAGAAGGTATCAGGGACTAAGCTGGAGCCTGCCTGGGATGATCATATCTGACCTCAGACCCAGGAGCAGTGCTGTCCAACCCAGGTTCCCTGGTGTCACCTGTTGGGACTGCAGCACAGGATGAAACTGGAGGTACAGATCAGTAGTTTGAGACTCGAGAACTGCAAGTCGGAGTGAGCTCCCATCCTTAGCCCAACTCCTGCTGACCGAGGAGATCAAAAGCATGGAAATGCAAGCGGATAAATAGGTATCACTGTCCTGGTGGGAAGTAACAGTGGTCCATGTGCCTCGACATACAGTCAGCTGGCCACATAACTACAGAAGTGTCTTTGATGAGCACCTCATCCTAGAGTAAGTCTCTACCAGCAGAGCAACCTGCAGGGGACACCTACTGTAGGTGCAATTCTTGGCTTCAGGTCTGGACTGCAAAACTCAGTTCTACTGATCAGGCAAACAGGTACAACCAAGTTAATCTGTGTTCAGTTTATGGGCCTCTCTTGCTAACAAACACAAGCCCAGCAACTGGCAGCCTACTGAAAATGCGCCAGTGGACGTTCTGCCCTCTGGGTCACCAGGGAATGGGAGCTGGCTGTGAACCTGCAGGCTCCGCTTCTGGTCAAGGGGCTGAGCCGGCCTGCGAACGTCCCGTCTCCAAATGAATTAAATATGATGTAGTAAACATGAACTTTCTTTTCAGAATCAAACCAACAATCTGCTTCACTTGGCAGTCGGATTTGGGGTAGATGCTTCTTATCAGCCAGCAGAACAGCCAGCCTTGGATTGCCTTGTCATAGTTATTCAATGTAATTTTCATTCTGATAAGGCTTCTTTCCAAGGCAGAACATGATTGACAGCCCTTGGTTGCTGAATAGCTTTCAATCTCTGTGTGTGTGTGTTAGAGAGAGAGAGAGAGAGAGAGAGAGAGGCATTTGTCATCCTTTATCTCTTGCCGTTTCCATCTCCGAGCCCAGCCTGACTCTTCCCATTCCGAAACCTTTGCAGAACGGCCAAGAGTTAATTTCTAAGAGCAAGTTTTATTCTCAGCTTCGAACCCTTCAAATGCTCCTCCTGCAGATGTGTGGCTTCTGCGCTGCCATCAGCCCCCTCTTTGCAGAGGACGATTCAAAGCATTTCAGCAGCAAGTAATTACTTAATCAGAACCCTCACAAAATTTACAAGGAGACAGACTATGTCGGCAGAAAACGGAGCAGCACTTTCTGAAGACAAGAAGTCATTCAAAGTGGGTGCAGAAATTCTCGGCCCATTTGATGGCACCTCAAGTTAATTAACTAGATTGGAGGGCAGAAGATGCTCCCAGCCCTTTGGCAGACTGCAGAGGGAGGGGTGCAGAATCAGGCTGCACAACGGGGCTGGACCAAGACTTCCCCATGGTGCATCAAAGCCCCCACCCTTTGCCAGATGGTGCATGATCTGCCATCCTCACCACTCTCCTCTTCAGTGGCATAGCTAGAGGGTGCAAAGCAGCACCTGCAGAGTGCAAGGGGTCCCTCCACCTCCAAGCCATTCCAGGTGGTGAAAGCAAAGCAGAGGTGTTCACCCAGTTCCAAAGCAGAGGCACCACTTGCTGGGACAAGAAGGGCCAGTTATTCTTCTGCTAAATAAAAGAGGATCATAATGCACCCACTCGAAAGAGAGCCTCTTGCCCAGTCAGCAGGGGTGCCCAGTCACCATGCTCATACATGGAGGGTGAGCTCCTGGGCTCTCCACCATTCAAACATACCCACATGCAAGCAGGAGCAGCTACAAAGGGCTCCTGGTCTGCTCAAGGATCTGGGACTCTGTTGATAACCAGATGCTGTAAATATGAACCATCATGAACTGTAAGTAAACCTGTCCTAAAGTTTGATTCTGATCTCAGTCTTGTTTTTTTTGGGTGCGCCTAAGCAAGGAGAAGGAGGGAAAGGCTTCTGAACCACAGAAGGAGATGCTCTGTGATCATCTGCTGAGTTGATTCACACGTCATTCTGCATATGTCACAGTTGTCAAAAAGAGAGCTCTCGAGTTTAGATGGATCCACATTAATCAGAGATTCTCTAGCCCAGGGGTCCTCAAAGTATGGCCTGCGGGCCGAATCCAGCCCGTCAGGGCCCTCAATCTGGTCCGCGGCCTCCCCACAGCCTGGCAGGGGTGCTTTGCCCTCAGCTGGGTGGGAGGCGGAGAACCAGGGTGCACGGCATCTTTGCGAGGTGGCTGCAGGAGCCTCTTCCTGTTCCTGTCTCGCCCCCACTGGACAACCAGGGTGCGCGGTGTCTTTGCACACCCAGAGGCTCTTCTTCGCTGGGGGGCTCAGGGATGCCCACGCGGCTCCACCGTGCAGCAGCCTCTCCCTGGCCGGCATGGAGGGGTTTAGAGACACCAGAGGCTCCAAGAGACCCCAAAGGTATGCCCCCAGGGAGTGCTTTTAAAATGTAGGGCAAAATGTAGGATCTTCTGCATTTTGTCCTACATTTTTAAAATTGTCGGACAAGGTCCTCCAAAAGTCCGGATTGTAGTCCGGCCCCTGACACTGTCTGAGGGACAGTGAACCGGCCCCCTGTTTAAAAAGTTTGAGGACCCCTGCTCTAGCCCATCACTCTCCTTTCCTCCACACTTTCTATTCCAGCGCCCCCACTCTGTCTTTTTCATCCCCAGAGCAGGCGTGCACATCAACAAATCTTCCAAGATGTGAAGATGCTCACCTTGGAGATGTGAGGCTTCCCCGCTGCCATCCAGCGGCTGACACCAACTCACAGTATAAACCAAATAAGATTTTCTGGGGAAACTGAAGGAAACAGTTGGATCGAGTGCACTGGACAGGATCCTGAACTGCTCCATCATCTTGTTCCTCGTAGGGCGCAATCCAGAGTAACTATGAGGAGTCCTTGCTCCGGTGTAAGAACAATTTACTCAGGATTGCACTATGAATTTCCCATCGGTTTTCACTACGTGGTGCAGTTACTACAGGTGCATGTAATGTCTCTTACGTGCTCCCGTGGTCACTCGGGATTGTAGGGCAAGTAGGTTTATGACAGCAAAGATGACACACATCTTGAGGACTATTTGGAGGGCTACCAATTTGGTGGCTAAGAGCCCTGAGCTGAGACACTTAAATGCTGCTGAGCTTTCAATGGATTGTTTTGAGAAACGGAACCCCAGGGAGGAAAGGAGCGAATGGAAGGAAGGAGGGAAAAAGTTCTCTAGATGATCAGAACACATTAAAGGCCTGTCTTGAAGGCTCCGGCAGCTCCAGCCGATGATCCACCCAAAGGGCTATTCAAAAGGCCAAGCAACACCTAAGGTATTGAAGCTAATAGCTTTCCCTTGGTGAAGATTCACACCCCAGCCCTATTTAAGAAGGTGTCACAAGCCAGGCAAGGTCAGCTAAGATCTGTTCTGGGCAAATTGGTGGAAAGCAGAATAAAAGACAATTCTCGTTTTTCTTTAAAGTGGAAATCCATGCAAGTTCTTCAAGTTCATGCCTCAGCTTTTCTCCACTTGAGCTCAACCTTCTCAGCTCCCACTTTTCATTCCTCGGACATGTCAACGACTCCTGGATTCCTTTCTCCCCTCCGCTACTTGCAGCTGTTCTCGGACTGCCTTCCATCTGATTATTTGGACCACCTGTCTGCCTCTGGACTGAGACCGAGAAGGTGAGGTGCCTAAGGCTGCTTGGTGAATAGATCTGAAACCCAAGCCCAGATCTAGGCTACCCCACGGACAGCCTGGCAGGTGATCAGGTGGGTCACAGCTTGACCTCTGAGCAGTTGTGCGCACCTCATTATCCTGGATTAGAAGCTTTCCAGGCTCAGTTATGGCTCGTTCACTGGCATCTCCTGCCTGTCCTCCGGTGTGCTGAGTGCACCTCCTCCTCTTAACTTCATGACAAATCTGAGGTGGGTTAAGCTGAGTGTAAGGACCCATTAGGATCCACAGCCAAGCAGAAATGTGTAGCTGGCTGTGCCTGGGCCTCGTGCCACACGTTAACCCCTTGGCCACCTCTGCTGGGCTGTTTGCATGTCTACGGTGGAGGTGCTGCAGGGCAGAAGAGGTCAGGGAAGCAATTCTCTCTGCCTGCCTGCCAGCCACAATAGGGTCCTCAAGGCTCCCACCCCGCTGGCAACCATGGGACAACCTTTCCATCATTGGCAGACTCTGCCACAACTGCAGTGCAAAGCAGAACCTATGGGAAGTGCCAGGCAACGCTGGGCAAGCGAGTTCTGGTGATGACTCCGTGGAGGTTCCTGGCAGCTTTCCTTTGCCATTTATTCTCCTCCATCTGCACTCTGGCTCTTGGCAAAAAAGGCAGCAGAAGTTTTATTACCTGCTGAGGTAGGCCAGGCCCTGTTACCAGGATCCATTCTCTGGCCTCCAACTGCAAGTGAGTGTTCTTCAGCATCCGAGCAACCCTTAGGATCCCAACCGGTTTTTCTAACAAATTGTACCGCAGGGTCCATTGGACCCAATTGGAAGTTGGTGTTAAGTTTTTTTACTGGAATTTATTATTATTGCTTGAAAAGACTTTCTGAGGTTTTTACTGCTAATGAGACAGTTACAAATCCAGAAGCAGAAAAGAGTTTGAATTTACAGTTTTTCTGTAAATTCCAATTGTCACATATCGGCCCAGGTCGGGTCCATTGGACCCATTTTGCATGGATAATATTTTTAAATTGGAATTTACAGAAAAACTGTAAATTCAAACACTTTTCTTCTTTTGCATTTGTTACTGTCTCATTAGCAGTAAGAAACTCAGAAAGTCTTGTCAAGTAATAATAATGAATTCCAGTAAAAAAACACAACACAAACTTCCAATCGGGTCCAATGGACCCGATTGGGACCCTCATTAAAGGATGACAAATGTGATCACTTAACTGGCACCCAGGTGGATGTCACCCCGTGAAGGCAATAACAGGGGCAATGCAGTTCTGCTCAAGCACCAACCCATTTATCTCCATTTAGAAGAAACTGAGTGCCGAACGTGCTGGTCCTTGATGGAGAAACCCAGGGCTGGAGAGATCAGGTAGTGTTCAGCGCAGCTCCACGAGAAAGGCAGTTCTGAGCTTTCCTTCAAATGCCTCTTTCTGAAAGTGGCCTCCTGCAGGCTCTGCTTCATGGAAAGTGGGAGCCAGTTGTAGGGCCCACACCATCTGATGATGTGCCAGCCTGGCTGCTCCCATGCCCCGATGTCTCTGCTCCGCATCCCTCCCCCTCCAAATTTCCTCACCTGCTCCTGATCTCTCTTCCTTCCCAAATCCAGAGATGGGAAGCAGTCAAGGCACAAGTGACTTTGTCCCATTCCCTCTTCCTGTCGGGTCCTCACTTTGAAATCTATCTTTGTGAAGGGAAGAGAAAGGCAGGGGGAAGAACATGCTGGAGGAAGACAGAAGAAGCTCGGAAGGCCATCCTTCCCGCTCACTACTCCGCAGAGGAAGAGAGGCTCAGCATCCTCACACGGGGAAAGTGAGTTAATGGGGTGCCCAAAGAGGGTAGCTGGCTGATGATTCACAATTAAACAGAATGATGGAATTTGAAGTGTTAACCCAAGAAGCAGGAAATTAGCAGAAGCAGATTGATTGTTAAATGAATGAAAGTTCTGGAAGATTTCTTTTTTGGTTAATCTGTTAAATTGACTCTGACCGCCGCTTGAATAAACAAGGCAGGGAGGAAATGTCTTCATCCCAGCGTAGCAGGCGCAGGTGCTGCATCTCATTCCCGGCTTCAGACAAAATGTGACAATATCTTTGCATTTTGTTTTGGGCTGATCACAGCAATGACAACGCCTTTGACTTTGCTAGCAGCTCTGCTGGGATCGCTGTCATCACAGCAACATCTCCGCTCCCAAACAGAACTACCTCCGCCTTCTACGCTCTCCAGAGTAGAAAATCTCTCCTTGACCCTGCCTGAATGGTGTTATCTGCGGCAGAGGCAAAGGCGGAGGTCGGTCTTACAAGGCTCAAAAGATCCTCATTTGTTGTGGTCACGTGCAAATTCCCAGTGAAAGTCCCTCATCAGGCGCATGCACGGAGCACACTCTTGCTAAGGCAGGTACTTCCAGTTATGGGTCCAACACACATTCCAAGCTGAGTGTTGCTTATCCCAAAATCCAAAACGCTCCAAAATCTGAAACTTGTCATGAAGTGGAAATTCCACCTCTGACCTCCTGGTGTATCTACGTATCTAGTACAAGGTATCCAAGAATGGTGTGTTTGGCCCCGGGTCCCATCTCCAAGATTATTTCATTCTGTATGTGCAAATATGCCCAAATCCAAACAAATCCCAAATATCAACACTTCTGGTCCCGAGCAATTTGGCTAAAGCTGTTCAACTGTGTTGAGTCTGGCTTGTGCACAGGAGTGTCCTGAATGGCCTCTTTGGTCTGGCTGGGGAGTGCACTGCCATTTGGTGCTGCCCCAGGTCTCTGGTGGTGCAGGTCATGTCTTTGCAACTGTGGTGGCCTCTTTCACTATCAGCATTGTTGATTTAATGGCTACTTCTTGGAAAATGTTGCTGGCTGTCCCGAGGACCCCCTGCAGGGGTAGGAAAATGTTTTAAATAAGCAAACATAATCAGCACCCGGGAATGTTCCTAAAGAGACCTGCAGCACGGAGCTGATGGAGGCAGCACCGCAGAGGCAGCAACAGGGTGGCGATCTGAGTTCCTGTTTGCTGCGCAATTAACCTACTTTCCTTCCTCTCCAAAGATGGCCTCGTCTCAAAGGATGTCAGCAAGGCAAACAAAACAGCTTTTTCCCCACTGCAGAACTGAGGATACTGAGATGCTGGGATTACAGCCTATCCTAACTGTGCACCCTGCAAGGCATCACCCCCCCTCCTCTGCAGGCTGCTCGGCCTCTCTCCCACCCCTGCCTGGAGACTCAGGTGCTGCTGCTTCTCCTGCCAGGCTCCAACAGGCTGAACCTTCATGAGGCAGAGGGGAGGAGGGAAGCTGTGCCCAGCACAGGCAGCTCTGTATTCCTGCACGTGCTGCCTGGCAATTCCCCCTGTGATCAGTTGTGCTGTAGGTTCATCCTTTCCCCGAGAAGCTCATTCTGAGGTTGGAAACAGGCATCACTTTCCTGGCATCTCGGCTTCTGAGTGTCCTTGAGTGAGTAACTCTCGGGTTCTCTTGCTCCCACTCTGTCTATCCCCCAAATCCAGAGTAACTACAGGAGCACTTTACGTGCACCCGTAGTTACTGCACCACCTAGTGAAAACCTATGGGAAATTCATATTGGAATCCAGAGTAAATTGTTTTTACACCAGAGCAAGGACTCCCTGTAGTTACTCTGGATTTTGCCCTATGTTTCATAGAATCATAGAGTTGGAAGGGATCCATTAGGTCATCTAGTCCAACTCCCTGCCTGGAGCAGGAAATCCTCCTATAGCATCTTCGACAGGTGCTTGTCGAGCCTCTGCTTAAGTCCTCTTAATGCAGCCTCAAATGGCCTTTGCCTTCTTTGCAGACACATCACACTGCTGACTCATGTTCAGCTTGTGATCCACGGTGGCGACTCCAAGATCCCGCTCACATGTTGTGCTGCCAAGCCAAGTATCCCCCATTTTATACCTATGTTTTTGGTTTTTGTTGCCCAAGTGCAGAACCTTCCACTTCTCCCTGTTGAAATCCATTCTGTTTGTTCCAGCCCAGGATTCCAGTTTATCCAGATCCTCCTGGAGGTTTCTCCTTCTTCTGTTGTGTTTGCTACTCCTCCCAGCTTGGTGTTGTCCACAAATTTGATCAAGCTCCCCTACATGCCTTCATCCAAGTTGTTGACGAAGATATGAAAGAGAGTCCTGGGGCACCCCACTCCAAACTGACCTCCAGCTTGATGCAGAGCCATTTAGTAAAACCCTTTCAGTTTCTATCCTCCAAGGCCTGATCAGTCTCTTCCTCTTCATTTGACTGAACGAGTGACACTTTCATGCCTGACTTCCACTCAGATAACTGTATTAGTGAGCACCTCTATAGGCACTTCAAAAATTGTGATTCAATATTGATTGAACCAATAGTTTGCCCAGGACTGGAAAGTCAGCAATGAGCCCCAATACTGAAGGTAGTCTGACCAAAAATCTTGAATTTCACTGCAGAAAAAAGCCTGCAGATTAGAAAAGAAAGGAAAAGAAGACAGGGAAGCAAACTTGCATTTTGACTGCAATCCTAAACATGCTTCCCCGAGAGCACAACCTATTGAAGAGAGTGGGACTATCTTCTGAGGATGCTTAGGAGTACACTTGACCCTGATCAAGCCAGGCCGTGCCTGAAGCAGGAAAGGCTGCTTTCCCAAAATATCTTTTCCTGTAATTCTGGCTCCCACCTGGGAAAAAAAGCAATAAAATAGAAAGACACTAAACTTTGTTAGCGAGTCCACGTCTCCCGGGGCTGGCAGGAAAGTGATTTGGAACCACCTTGTGTTGCTGGAAGGCAGCTGTCAAGAGGATCTCAGGCTTGTTTGATGGACTGACCTTGTTCGGTTATCAAGGAGCATCACTGCACAGGTCGCTCACTGCTTAGTCAGTGGCAGCTGCAACTCCAACTTCTCTGTGAAAAAGTCCCTTCTAACAATAACTCCTAAATTTACTGCTTGGAATGGATAGGCAACTTCTCTCCCTTTGCCTCCTTCTCTCTCTTTCACCCCCAAGACTACAGTTTGAAAGTAGAATTACTATGTCCCCTTAGCCAATCTTCCTTCTAGGTCACATTTCTAGGTGGGGTTTCAAATACATGAATGGTAAACCGCTGATCATGGAGGAATCACCCATGTGCTGAAGTCACCATCTCCAGTGGTGAATGAGGGCCTGAAGATCTGCTGCCTACAGAGTACTGGCCACTGCCTTCCATGCTGTGGGCCCGCTATCCACCCACACCTCTTGCCAAAGGTCGTATGGCCTTCTTCTGCTCCTACTTTTCAAATCACAGAAGAAGGAGGAGGACTGCTGGAAGCAGGCAGGCAGAGGTGACATCATGACGCCAGGGTCAGTGTCTGACCCTAAAGGTATGGGGTGGAAATGGGTTGAAAGAACCAGGTGTGGAACTCGCCCCAGCCATGACCACCAGCCAGGAAATCTCTGAGTCTGAGACCAGAGAAGACACTGAAGACAAGGTTCTTAAGGAACCAGAACCTTGTGCTGCTCTGAGCCCCATCCCAGTGCCAGAAATTTATCAGGAGGGGTGCAAGATCCCATGCCAGAGGGTTAAGATCAGGCCATTTTATTACCACATCAATCCAGCCCTGAAGACAACAGCCTCAGATGGCCTCATTGGTCTACGCATGGTCTATTAAACACACAGACAACAAACTGGAGGAGATGGGTCACTTTACTGAATGATTATTGAAATTCCTCAATAATCAATTAAACCAATTAATAATCCAGTAATAAGTGGCAGACCTTGAACTTGAACCGGGGTTACTTTTTTAAGACCCCCAACACCTGCCACATGGGTATGGGTAGAGAGCTGACAGATCCATATGGGCCCCCAGGCGCAAACCTGGGTACCAGGGTTGGCGTGTACTAATTTGGGCCATACCCATTTAATTGGGTTATGCCTTCCATTGCCCCTCCCCCCAACCGGGGGGAGTGGGTCGGATCCGACTGTTGCCTGGCCACCCGCTCCCATCCCGTTGGAGATTGAAAGCGGGCAGCCTGCTAGCACGGGGGTTGACCATCCAGCCTCGCCCCACCGGGGACTGAGGTTGGATTTTCCGGGCACACCCCCTACCTGTGCCACAGTTGATCCTGATTGTATGTTAAACCAAACCCATTTTCCAGACCTGTTCGCCTGCATCCCCTGCCACGAAAGGGGGGGTCAGCCTCGCGCTTGGCCCCGCAGAACAAAAAAGACGGCGGGATTCCTCTGCATACCCTTTATAAAGCCCACCTTTGAGTTCCACCCTTTCTGAGGGTCTCACCTGAACCCTCGAGGGCAGAGCTGTGTCTTTGACCAGCGGGCCAAAATTCGAAACCTGCCAGTTGGCCTTGTGTCATCATTTTTTCAAGTGGGGAGAAGAACCCAGCATGGCCAGATGAGCAGAGAGGAAAGGGGTGTCCTCTTGCCATGGCCAAGGTGGGCAAACCTGGGTACAGACTGAAAAGTGCCAGCAAAGGAGAAAGCAAAAGCGAAAGGAGGCACTGAACGTGATGAAGCACTTCAGAGAGAAGTGGGAATAAAAGGAGAAAGCTCTGTTAGAAGATTTCCCATCTTGACGGAAGGGGGAAGGGAGGTGTGGGAACCAGTGCACCATTTATCAAGCGAGGCTCCATCACAAGAACTGGTAATTGTTCTGGCAACTTGATGGAGCTTCCTCCAATTAACTAGTTTTTAACGAGGGGAAAAAAGCAAGGAAAGGTTCATCTGTGGGTTTGCCTGCTGCGTTCCCAAGTCTTCCCCCAGTTGAGCAAAGGCCCTTCTGTCCACCTGCTGGATTCTCCAGCTCTTTCAGGAGACCAGAATCCATGTTTCGAGGGGACGGGCAGAGCTCTGGGTTTGCAGGGCTACATCTCCCTGTTCAGGTCTGGTTCAGTCACTGAAAAGGAAACGGGGGCCTGGACTTTTATACCAAAAGGGATGCAGGGCGGTGGCAGCAGTAGCAGGAACAGCCAAAGTAATTGGTTTCTCCAACATCAGAGGGCACAGCGATCATCCTGCCGCTGACGTGTTGTGTGTGCAGCTAACCAGAATGCCAGGACCGACTATTCTGTGTGTGACAAGGCTGGCAAAGCACACGCATTGGGTTTGCATCTTAAAAGGGCACCCAAGATCTGGGAATTCCACCCCAGCAGGCTGTGTTGGATGCCTGAGCCCAAGTGCCAAATGCCACCCTTGTGTCCAGTGCCAGGCCGCAGTTCCCTCCCCTCCCTACTCACTTGGTGTTGTCAGAATCAATGGTATGGAACAGCTTTTCCAGCTCCTCCTCATTAAGAGTCCCGTCGGAAAAGAAGGCCTGGAATTCCTCCAAGGACAACTTCCCATCATCTGTAAGCAGGGAAACAGAAGGCATTACAAGCAAATTAGGGAGAAAAATCACACACACAGCATTTAATGGGGAAAACAGATCCAATATAATAAGAAATTGATTTGCTGCAAGACAGGCATTTTCTTGGCATTGCCATGTTTTGACAAGAGCTGGAAGAATGTCAAACATTTTCAGAAGCAAGACAATGTTTTTCAGTGCCTGCTTGGACTGTTTGTCAGGGAAGCCTTTAAAAATAATAGGTTTGCCATAATTCTCTTCCACAAAATCAGGGCAGGATCCTCTCTCCCATTTGCCAGCTTGTGAACACAATACCCCAAAATCAGGACTGTCCTGTTTGGGGGGACATATGGCAACCCAACTTTAAATCCTCAGGATGCAAGTTCTTTTTAAAAAATGGCGAACCAGGAACAAAATGTATTTGGAGTTCGAAGGATCAGGATGTTACACAAAGATACTCTACATGCAAAACAAATTGCATTTATCTTTTTTTTATTATTTAGGGGTTTAGGTCCACTTTTACCATGCAAATGCCCAAGAAGACTTGTAAAGCTTTTTTCCTTCTTGTCCCCACAAGGCACAGAAACAGCCTTCCAATGTTTCCCCAAAACCAATCTTGCCATCACTAACCAATTGATATATCAGAGAAACCATCTGCTGTCCATAATTTAGCAAGTCCAAGTCAGATCCGAGGGAAGAGGAATTTCCAACCGTTGGTCAGCAGCCAACGCGACCACCCGTGCTACTTTGAAAATGGATCTGCCATTTGAGCTTAGTGAGACTTAGGGCAAAATCCAGAGTAACTATGGGGAGTCCGGTGTAAGAACAACTTACTCTGGATTCCAATATGAATTTCCCATAGGTTTTCACTAGGTGGTGCAGTGACTACGGGTGCACGTAAAGTCTCTTACGTGCTCCCGTAGTTACTTTGGATTTGGGGGCATACCACAATATCCAGCAACACATGCCGGGAAAAAAAACCAGTAGGAAAACCAGCAAAGGCTCTGGTCTCTTTTGAGAAGAAGAACTCACAAAAAATGTTATCCTTTGTGATGAGTACCGGTCATCACATTTTTGAGTGGGAGGGAAAGTGATGGACATCCCCACTGTCAAGACTGTGGGTTTAATGCTGCCCTGCTCCATTTGGGATTTCCTTCTACCCCGCTTTTCAAGAGATGGAAGTCTTGTGTCATCATCACTCCTGTCCCAGGAATTGCAGTCTCTGCCCATCTCCACCTGAAACAGATTTAAATTATCACCCAATAGCTACTGGGACAGGGTTTGAACCCCCATTTTTTCCCCTTCTGCAAACATAAAATCTAGCAATTACTCTGCTCTGCCTCCAACACAACATGGAATCTGCAAGGCCTTTTGAAGGCAAGAGTAAAAGTCAAGGGAAACAAGATCGTTTCGATACTGACAAATCTGAGATTAATTTTAGTGCGCTCAATAAAGTCACCAGAGGATGAACTGGGTAACGTTACTTTATGATTGGAGACCATGAAGGAAAATGGACCGTGAAAACACTTTCATTGTCAGGAAAGGGAAGGATCCCAGAGCGCTGAAAAACTTTGCTTTATTATTTTCAAAAACTGAAATGCAACATCCTCAGTCACCTAAGCTGATAAACCCTTTAAAGCTTCTTCCAAAAGCTTAAAAGTTGGGATTGAAGACTGATACTTATGCAAGACCCGGTGTAAAAACGGGTTCCTTTATCTCTCGTTGTTTTATACACAGAAAGAGAGAGCGTTAAGCAGAACACAGAGAAGGGGCTTGCAGAAGCCAAGCAGCAAAGAGTTCAGCAAGATAAGCGCCAATAACCCGGGGAAAATGAGGAAATTCTAATGAAGGGCTTAAGAGAAGTCTGGCGGAACAGCTGTAATATCCTGCCGCGACACCCAGTACAAGGGAAGATAAGGGAGGCTGAATTTGGGGGACTCTGTCTCCTGCCAGGCTTATCAGGAAGGACAGAAGAGAAAATGTGAAGATGCAGGAAAGTGAGGAGAGGCTGCAGGGAAGATAAGAACTTAAGCCTGCCTAGATAGAATTTGATGTCCTCAGGTGCTCGGATGCAGCAAATGAACCGTCAGATGGACACCACCAGCGGCAGGAAAACCCTCGGCCTCAGCCCTCTTACGGATAAATTGACAGAAGGCTGGCACCGAGCGTGCATCTCGTCCCGATGGAGAGAGGACCCAGGTGCTGTTTCCCCCCATACTCTGGCACTGGGTCACACAGCAGAATCCACCGGGAAGGGGTCAAGTCTGTGTCCGACACAATTTACATCCTTTCCAGCGGGGACCTCAAAGGTCTTTCTCCAAGGCAGAGATGACAGTGACAGGATCCACTTCCTACTGGGCATCCTTGGACCGCCAGTTCACCCAAACAATGTACTCCTGGGGCAGCACAAGCACTCCCCACCATCTTTCCACACCACAAGTTAAGAACTTTGGGGGAAGTGCAAGTGAGAGGTGCCCCCATCCCAGGCAGACGTCTGTGCCTTTGAGTTTGTGTGAATCATGGGATCACCCCAAAAGGGTCAAGCTTACATGAGCACTTTCCAAGCTCCTGAATCAAAACTTGGAAAGGCTTGAGCATCACCTGGAGCACAGGTGATCTGCGAGCATCACCTGGAGCACAAGAAGTCTCATTCCAGGTTGAATCAAACCCGGGGATGCTCAGGTGGCCCAATTTTACATGACACATCATCAAGTAATGGAAGTCACTCCCACAAGCGACTGTGATGGCCACTAGTTCAAAAAAGGGTAGACAACTTCATGGGAAACGGTCCTAACAGTAGATCATTTCCTTGATGGTTTTTTGATGAAATCACCAAGAGGGTCAAGAGAGCAGCAACCAGCTGCTTTTTGCAAATGGCCACAATGTCCGCTGAATTCAGAGGAAGCCTTTCCCCCTCCCTTGGTATAGACGAGAAGTTGTTGGCTTATGCCAGGAACCACCAGGAATGCACTGGGAGAAAAAGCTGTACATCAAGGTGGAAAGAGAGTATATGCAGAACCAGCTCCAGGTTGCAGGGGAATGTTTGGGCAAAAAGTCCTGCCTGGATAGGGTTGCCATAATTCTTTTCCACAAAACCGGGACTGGACCCCCTGTGAAACTTGCTAGCATGTGAACGCAATCCCCCCAAACTGGGACTGTCCTGGTTTTCTGGGACTTATGGCAACCCTGGGCCTGGGTCCCATCATATAAGTTGGACTTCCCCAGAACCAGGCAGGAAGAGGAGTGCCAAGCAATGAATGGCAAGATTTGGGGGAATATGAATATTGTGGGCGATGTCTGAAGGACATGATCTGCTTGCTGTTTTGCCCTCTCCTGCTGTCACAGTGAAAATCAGGACTGACCCACATCCCGAGGCTGACCAAAGTGGTTGCTTGGAGTGGGGGCTGGAGGGAGACAGTCAACTGCAATAGCTGTTGGCAGATCTGCCCTCCATTCATTTGCCTGTCTCTGGCTTATCACCAACCAAGCCCAGGAGCCTGGATGGAAAGCTGGGGTTTGCTGCCCCCATGTGCATTCAGAGCGGGCACTGAGCCACTTTGGCCATCTGGTGGCTCTTTTGCTCTCCCTTTCAGATAGGGTGGCCATAACTCTTGTCCACAAAATTGGGACAGGCCCGTCTGTCCCTTTTGCCAGCGTGTGATCACAATCCCCCAAAACTGTTTTTCGGGACATCTGGACCCTTTCAGAGCATTTCACCATCTCCTCAGACCACAGTCTGCTCAGACACAGAAGAAGTGGGGGGTTATCTGCAGACTTGGGCACCTCTAATTCCAGACCATTTATGAACAAGTTAAAAGTACCAGCCCCAGACAGATCTCGGGGGTGGGGGGCTCACTTCTTTCTTCCTTCCACTGTGAAAACAGCTCATGTTTTTCCAGCCCCGCTTGTTGTCCTCTAAGGAGTTGCCACGTCCTCCTCCTCGTTCCTTTCCCTGTTTTTCCCTCTTCCCATCACAGGTTTCTGGCTTTGATGTCGACAAAGACGTTTGCCTTGATGTGCCTATCCTTGCACTCCTCACATTCTGTCCTTGTTGTCGGCTTACGTAGCTTTTGCGGAGTTTGTGTTCCTCTTTTGTTCTCTTCATAATTGCTTGCCTCTCTCTTCCTCGACAAGGAGACCATGAAGACATCAGAGGGCAAAGAAACTTGAGGGTAAGAAAATAATAGAGGGGAGTCAACCCCCCCCCCAACACACAGAGCACGTACTGGAAGAACACATTCAACCATTTCTTCCACAGTCAGAATTTCAAAGAAGCCTCGTGCATTTTTAATGCTGCGCTACTTCACTTTTGCTGATCGCACAATTTTCTCCCACACAATCTTGGTGTTCTGCACAAAATTAAAAAAGATATATATCACATGGTTTTATCTGCTCACTGCCGCTATTAAACCAGAGAGGTTGGGTGAGTACAGGCTAACTAGCTGTCGTGACAGGTGAAAATGCTTGTGAGGATCAGCAGTGGTTGCAAGGGACATGCCAGGCATGCTAAAGTCTCCCCCAATTCTGGGAAGGCAGTTTTCTGGGTGCTGAACAAAGGCCAGCTTCCTCACCAGTTTTATGTCCCAGTCCCACTGCAAACTGCCAACAGTGACCCACAAGCACCATAACTGGAACTGGGTGTCCCTGGACTGCCGCCAGACTTTTATGGAGTGGCCCAGCTTGCAACAGTGGGAAGTGGAGCACCTGCCAGCAAAGATAAGTGGGAGGGCAGAAACAGGGTAGGATGGCAAAGGGTGGCACAGAGCGGGAATGGCAACGGGCATCAACAGCTGTCTCCTTCCTCATCTCCTGACATGGCCCATCTATCTCCTTGGATGTGCATCAGCTAAACAGCTGGTGCAGGTTTGGGGAGACCCATTGAGGATGAGGAGGATGAGGGATAAGAGGAAATATATTCCATTACCTCTTCCAGGCTCCCAATTGGTCCCACCACACCCCCATACTATGCAGTGCAACCTGTTTTGGCACAGCATTGGATGGGACTGTTACAGTCTGGTTTGAAAGGGAATAAGTGAGATCCTACAGATCCAGCAACTGCAAGATCCCATATAGTAGATTGGAAACAGTAGGTCCAGGAAAGAACAAGCCAGAACTGTGCTGGAGGAAAGCAACTGCTGGCTGGAAAGGGGTTGGGATTTGTCAGCATCCGCAGGTGTCAAATGTCCCCCTGATCAAGCTGATCCCCAAATCCCTTCTCTTTCAAGTGGCTTGAGGCAGAGTTGACTCTCCCCCCACCCCTACCCACAAAATATAAAAATTTAAAAAATCTGGAGATGTTCCCAAGATGGTGAAAAGAGCATCAGGCGACGCAGGAGGCAAACTAAGTGCTTTGCCTGGGGCTCAAGTCTGTGTCTTGCTAGTCCATGGTGGAGGCACAATTCAAACTGGGAAAAGCCTGACTTGCTGCTCTATCTCCCCATCTTTGGCTCCCCAGCTCTCTCTCTCCTTTCCAGGCAGGAGGGGTGCCGTCATGCAGCTGATCTGATCTGGCGATGTGGTGACCTCACTGAGAACAAGCAGGGCTCATTCCAAAGGCTGCTGTCCAAGTTCTGGTGCGGCGCTGCAGCCCACCCCTTCACTGACACCCAGGCGCAGGCCAAAGATGTGGCTGTCAAGGGCCATCAGGGGAGGGCAGAAATAAGAGCCCTCACAAAAAGGATGCTGGCCACGTGCACAAAGGCATCCATGGACAGGAAGAGGGGCCACCGTTCAAATCACCTGTGCCAAAGGACTCCAGTCTTGCTCTCAGCCCCCTCCCCTTTCCTGACTTTTATGGGAAAACGGCTTGAAAAGGCAAGAAACCCTTGTCAATTAGGCAGCACTGAGCCCCACAATCAATGACATGGCAGGCCATTAATGAGGAGTTGACTGTGGCCCACAATGCTTCCTCTGAGCTCCCTTCCCCCAAGTGACCTATGAAATGCCAAGCTCCTCATTTGGGCGTCATCAGCCAATTTCAAATGGCAAGCGTCCCTTCGTGTGAAGACCACAGTGCAACATCCAAAGCAAGCTGGGAGATTCAGTGCGCCAGGCTTCTCATTAGGAGGCACAAAGCCACAGTTCGAAGGCAGTGCCATTGCCTGATTTCACCTGGAACAGGATCTGGGGAGGAAGGAAAGGCCTCCTTAACACTAGTTCTGTTCCACCTTACAGAAAGCCCTCTTGCTTCCACCGGATCTGCGGTATTTACCTCCAAGAAGAGCCTTCTGTTTCCTCCAACAGCAGCATGGAGGTGGAAAGGCCCAAAGACCACCACATCCCTTCACCTGCCAATGCAGGTTTCCAGTGATACTTGATGCCTCCGCTTAAAGAACCTCCAATGCTCCAGAGTGGACTTCCGAGATGGACTGTTCCAAACACTTCCTACCACCAAAAAGTTGATCCTAATGTTTAATTAAAACTCACCTGACGTAAGAACAAATCTGCTCAACCTTTCCCTTGACGGACCTCCGACTTTGGTCTCCAGGCCCCTCTTCACCCTCGTTGCCTTTCTCTGGACCCAACCATTTTGTCAGTATAGTCTGACAAATTTGTAGAGCGGAGGGACCAAAAATTGAACAACTATTGCACCCAAAAGCCAAGCAGAGGCTTTTCAGGGATGGCCCCAGGCTCTGGAAGCCTGGAAAAGCTGCTCGGCACTTTCGCTCCTTGATTGGGGTGATATGAGAAGACATGGTTTCAGGAGACATTAGTCTCTTTATGCAAGTTCCTTTGAATCCTGGACTGTTGTCTAAAAAAAAAAGCAGGTCTCCATCAGTCTTGGGAGACTCTGGTATCGTGCTCAGCGCTGCATACACTGCATGCACAACACAAAGGCCTGGGTTAGATTGTTATGGAGGAGAGGCTGTTACCCAAGCAGCAAATCCCCCCTCTCCACACCACTGAATTAGTCCAATGGAAAGGCAGAGCCAATACAATTGGATCCAGCTGGCGTGGCAGAGCTGGGCTAAGGACAGGAGCTCGCCCTGTCTTGTGGGGCCGACCCGGGTCTCGAACCCTGGCCTGCTGGTTAACAGGCACAGCATCTTAGCCACTTGCGCCACCCACAGCCCCACCACTGTTGTCTAACTATGCAAAGAGGCACCACATCAGACAGGAGGCTGACTGCACACGTTCACACACACAACACCAAAGAAGCCGTGAACTGCATCTGCAGCTGCAAGTTCTGCTGACAGGTGCAATTCTCTTGGGGTTCATTTGGGAGCTTTCCAGGAATTCCTTCAGAAGTCCCAATCCGCAGGAGAGATTTTTGCTACTGATGCTTTTTCTCAGGGTAATTCTTCTCCGACACTTGCAGAGAAGGCGAGGAACGCAAAACGAACCATGTTAAAATAATTTGAACATAACAACATAGGGGAAAAATGGTTCCAAGTCATCCAGAATCACAGTTCAAAGCAGGCAGGAAGCAACAAGACACCTGCCTCAAATGGCCTCCGCAAACACCTGCACCGAGTTGTTCATGCGCAATTATGTTGCCCGACATATACGCATTAATTGATTTGCACAAACAATGCACAGACCCCCCCCTTTGAAATCTTACCCGTAATGAGTAATTAGGAACCCACAGCTATACAAATACTGTAATTAGATGTCTGGGTGCAACTCCGGAAGGGGGGCCTTTGTGGGATGCCTCTCTGAGTCACAGCTGAACAAAGAAAACGTCCTTCGCATTCTCGCTTATGAAGCCATCAAAATCACAAAGGAAATAAGTGGTGAGGAAAGTTGGCTGCACTTGAGATTGCTAAAGAAGGGGCTCCAGGGTGGAGCTCGCAGATCCCTGGCATCTCATTTCAGCCAGCTCCATTTCCATCTGTGATGCGCCCCCATCTAGGGTTGCAGGGAATGCTTGCATAGAAGCTGCAACTATGGCTGCAATCCTAAAGACACTTTCCTGGGAGTAAGACCCATTCAACACAATGGGGCTTACTTTTGAGTAGACCTGGTTAGGATTGTGCTCTATGAAAGACGGGGTCACTAAAAGGGAAGAGCATCTCTCCTTACTGAGAATAAAGAAGTAACCAGGTTTCTCTCTTAACCAAGATCTGGAACCTGGGTTTGAAGCTGGTTACCGATTCTTTGGAAACGATGCAAGGCCTTTATATTTTTGCACTGCCCTTCTGCTTTTAGCAGTCCTCACATTTTAAACCACCTGGACTAGAAGAGAAGCCAGTGCATAGCCATTCAATTCCACTGGGACTAGTGGGGCTTAATTCCAGGAAAATGTGTCCAGGTATCCCTTGTTATCCACTAGCGTTTTGTTCTGGAACCTCCTGTGGATAAAAAAATCTGTGTGCAGTGGTGCCTCACTTAAAGAGCTTAATTCGTTCCGGAGGCCTGCTCTTTAAGCAAAACGCTCTTTAAGTGAAGCAGATTTTCCCATAGGAAACAATGGAAACTCAGATGATTGGTTCCACCACCCCAAAATATTCATATTAAAATATTAACTGGATGTAAAAATGATGATAAAACACTGGAATTGAATTCAAAACACTCTAATATAATACAGACCACAATTACTGTAATAAAACACTGTAATATTCTGTACAGTAAAAAAGAAAAGAAAAACCTTTATGGGCAAAACCTTTATGGATGACTGATTTTCATTAAGAGTCACTGGTGTCTTTCTGAGCAACTTTCACAAGGAACCTCTCTGTGTGTGTGAGATTATCTATGCAAACTAGATAGGCAGTCTGCAACAGCAAAGGGGCCAGATCCTATGCTGTCTACTCGGAATCAAGCCCCATTAAATCCACTGGTTCTTACTCACAGGAAAGTGTGTAGGCTGCATTTTGCATGCACAGCAACATTAGAAGGGCAAGATTCTATGCTGTCTACTCAGAATCAAGGCGGGAGGGCTTCCTTGGGGGCAAGGGGTCTGTTTGAGAGGGCTGCAGAGGGGGTGCAGGAGAGTATTCCCTCCCACCTTATGCAGGCTGCATAGGCTGGACTGACCAAGTTCTCTGGCTGCAGGAGAAGAGCAGCCTCTTTGTTCCCCTGATGAAGAGGCTTTTCTGCTCTTCTGCCCCCTCTGCTGGTCTCTTCCATGTACTGCAGGGGGGAGAAAGTCCCACCTCACTCCCTCAGCCCAGCCAATGCTGGGGAGAGACAGGGAGAAAGACAGGGAGCCCAGCCAATGGGCACTCTTTATGCAAAAAATGCTCTTCAAGCAAAGCAAAACCACTGAAATTTTTGCTCTTTATGCAAAAAATGCTCTTTAAGCAAAGCAAAACCGCACAGAAATTTTTTTCTCTTTATGCGAAAAATGCTCTTTAAGCAAAGTGAAACCACACAGAAATTTTTGCTCTTTATGCAAAAAATGCTCTTTAAGCAAAGCGAAACCACACAGAAATTTTTTTCTCTTTATGTGAAAAATGCTCTTTAAGCAAAGTGAAACCACACAGAAATTTTTGCTCTTTATGCAAAAAATGCTCTTTAAGCAAAGCAAAACCACACAGAAATTTTTTTCTCTTTATGCGAAAAATGCTCTTTAAGCAAAGTGAAACCACACAGAAATTTTTGCTCTTTATGCAAAAAATGCTCTTTAAGCAAAGCAAAACCACACAGAAATTTTTGCTCTCTATGCAAGGCGCTCTTTAAGCAAGGTACCACTGTATAATGAAAACACTGGAAAAATAGTTTTAAAGACCAACTTCTGGGTTTCTTGCTCCTGGAATAAGATAGTGCCTCAATATCTGCAGGGGTTTAATTGAAAAATGGAATGATTGCTTGCACGATTGCCTCTCAATACAAGAAAAGCCACTCGTGTTAAGTCAAATCAGTGTACAAAAAATCCAATATTCTTCAGTTTTTACTTTTAGACTGAAAGAAACCAATGCAGATTAGAAATACAGTCTCAATCTTGTTTGGCACAACCATTTCTTCTTACTCCAACTGCTATTTATCCCACTGGTTACCATTTCTTTTGCCTTCATGCACCAGAAACATGGGCAGTTCCAGCCAACCAGGAATCACAAAGCACGATAACTACATCCTATTAGCTGCCAAGCAAACCAAATTTGGGAAAGTGATTCCCATTGATAAGAGCAAATATCTACAACTAGTGTTGCCAGAATTCTCTTCTACAAAACCAGGTCAGGATCCACTGTCCTATTTGCAAGTATGTGAACACAACATCCCCCCCCCCCAAAATCAGGATTGTCCCTGTTTTTTGGGATATATGGCAACTCTGCCTGCAGCCGACAGTGAGAGCAAAGCTTCCAAGATTATTCACCCCAGTGTTCCCAGTCAGTCAGGGGACTTTCCCAGTGATCACTGTTGATCCAAGTCTGTAGTGCATGACACTGCTGAGTGCAGATGAAGTCAAACATATGCAGCACCTCAATGGTTTGCAAACCATTCCCAAGAGTTGGGGGAACTCAGGAGAATCAGGAACTCGGTGAGACTCTGCTAGAAGCAGTATTTTCCGTGATGGAAACAACCTCTGGAATCATCTTCCCCAGAAAAGCTGGTATAGATAGACCCCAAACTCAGGTTAGACCAGTGATTTTCAACCAGTGTACTGTAGCACAGTGGTGCGCCATGGATAGACCTCAGGTGTGCCACAGGAATTTGAGGAGGGACATTTATTAATAGGAAAACTGGGGGATTTGAACAGCATGGTGTGACTTGTCAATGGTAAAAACAACTGATGGTGTGCCATGAGATGAAAGGTTGAAAATCACTGTGTTAGTCCTTTAGTCAAGGCTTGGCAGGCTCCTGACTCTGCTCAATGCCATCCTTCCTGCTGCCGAATTGATTTTGGAGGGTTTTAAGAACTTGCAATATTGTACTGTGAACACTTTGAGTTATGTTTGAAGGAGTTTGAGTAGACTTTAAAAAGAGTAAAATCACTGGTTTGGGCTCAACATTAATTTAAATTGTATTTACTAGAGTGCTTTGATCTTCTAACTGGGGATGCCTATGGAAGTCTCCTGGGAAGTGAGCCCCACTGTGTCCCACCAGAATTACTCCCAAGTAAGCAAGGCTGGATTTACAGTCCGCACATTTTTGCTTCTTATCCTGACTACTTCCCAAGTCGAGCATCATCTTGGTCAAGCAGCCAGTCTTTTGGGAGAGGTTTTGTCACAGCAGCTTTCCCGCAGCACGTTTCATGCCCTGTGTTTTCTTATGGCTTCCAGTTTAACCCGTTTGGCCCCACAAGCAGTCCTTTATGACCATTTTCTGACAAGCCGTATTCTGCTAATTGAACATTTCAAAGCCTGTGTGTGTCAGTGGGGAGGGGGGGGCAGATCGGCCCCTTCCAGGTGCCTGGAACGCACGGCAAGGCCATTAAAATCCCTGCTGCAAGAGCGTCACATTCATTTTGGCTGCTCCTGAGCGCTCTAATGAGGATTCGGAAAGCAAAGGCACATCTCCCGCTGCAGACGGAGAGGGCTTCCTGCCCAGTCCAGGCTCCAGATCAAGCCTTAATTGATGCTCTTCAAAGCCAATCGCAAGTGTTTGAAAAACACTGCCTTGGAATCCAAATAGCTGGTAGGTGGGAAGTTGCACTGAATAGCCAAGATTTGGGGTAATTACTAATTTAAAGTTTCATATGCCGCCTTCCCTTTTTGAAAAAACCCACCAGCACTGTTGGTGGAAGCATCGCATGTTGCTAGTGACCCCCCTCTTTTCAGCCACTCAAAACTTTCTGCCTCCAGACTATTTCAATCTTGGGATGTCTCTCCACCCCCCTGGCCAGTTCCAAGTCGCTGCAGCTCCCCATTCCCCATCCCTTGCAGTCCCTTGGTGGTGGCCACTACATCCACCTCTCTCCTACTCCATCTCAGCCTGGCCTGTCCTGCCCCAGCCATCATGATCTCTTCTTGTTCTCCCCCAAACCCATCTTCTCAAAAGGCAGACTAGAGGGAAGATCCATTGGTAGCATCACAGTATCCTAGGAACATATTCTAGGCTCATGTTTCTCAGCCAGTGGTACATGTAGCCACCAGCGGCACTTCAGATGGTGCCTGGTGGTACTTGCAGGATCCCAGGACTTGGAACCCCAGCCCCCTCTGTCCTTGGAAGGCTTGAATCCAAGCAGTGACTTCAGTGGAGCATCCTCTTCAGCCTTCAGCACGTTTCATCTGGTTGCAGGAGGGGTGATTCACCAGTGGTACTCCAGCCGTGTGGGTGACTGTCAGGTTGTTCCCCTCCCCCAGAGTGCAGGATAATTGTGAACCATTTCTTACGAACATCAGAAGAGCCTCCACTGGATCAGGCCAAGGCCCATCTAGTCCAGCTTCCTGTATTCCACAGGAGCCCACCAGATGCCTCAAGGAGCACATATGATGCCTGCATCTAGCTGCCCCCACTGCATCTGGCATGTGGAGGTTGTCCACATTTACACAAACCCCTGATGGCTTCTAACATGTGATGGTCCTTTCCTCTAAGACTTTCTCCAATCCCTTCTTAAAGGCATTGAGGCTAGATGCCATCCCCACATCCTGTGGCAGGGAGTTCCACAGACCAGCTCCATGCTGGGGAAAGAAACATTTTCTTTGCTCTGTCCTAACCCTCCTGACATTCAGTTTGAGTGGATTTGAGTTTGAGTCCCCTAATTCTGGTGTTCTGTGAAAGGGAAAAGAGCTTCTCTCTCTACACTCTGTCCATCCCTTGAATCATTTGCATCCCTTAACTTCTCAATCCACTCCAAAATGGCTGGGTGGAGGTGGAGGAGGAAGAAGAGGAGGAGGAAGCCTCCAGGAGATGCAACAATTGGGAGTACATGCCAACAGCTGAAATCACTATGGAGGTGATTGGCATAATTTCTGGCTACCACAAGCTCACTTTTGGTTTTGTAAATGCAGACAAAGTACACTTGGAGAAATTTTTCTTTAAAACCCTACATCTTCAGCTGATTAAGTGACACATCCACCTGCCTGACCCATAAGCATGAATTGTTTCCCCCAACTTTTGCAGAAGGATGCAGGACCTACAAAGTCAGCAGTCCCATCGCCACTGCTCCTGCTCCTGCCCCTGCCCCTGGGCTTCAAAACCCCAGAGTTTCCAGCTCAACCAACAGAGGTGTCACCCCTGTCCAGACGGCACAGGCCAGCCTTCCACAGGGAGGAAGACTCCAAAGAAAGGATGCAAAGCCCTTAAAACCCCCACTTCAACTCCAATCAAATGAAAAATCAGCAGAGAAATTCTACTCAAGCCACTTTATGAACGGTGCTTTTATAAAATTAGTATGTAATCTGTAAGTGGTGCTTCCAGAGTTATTTTGAAACTTGGGTCAGTAAGAGAACAATTTCTCTTTCAGATGATCAAGCTGAGAATGTATAAGAAACGGGTTCTGAGAGTAACAGCTGGCAGGGCCAAGAAGTCCTCGGGTAGCAATATTCATCAGGAAAGCAATCCATGTTTTATGACCAGCCGACCGCCCTGCAACATGTGCAATTTTTATTTTATTGCCTCAGTCACGAGAGTCCCGAAGGTGGCCCAGAGAGGATTGTTCCTGATCTCCGAGACCCACATCGAGAAAGAAGTTGGACGGCTAGACTTGAATCCAGCCAGGTTTATCACAGCACAGGCTGTACTGACCCAGAATCGTCGTCAATATTCTGGTCAGGCCGAGTCTCCATTTATTGGTATGTGACCCCTCAAAGACCATCCCAAGCCACTGACTGGCACCCCATTTGAAGTCCACCTGCAGGTGGACAACCTATTTCCTTGGTGCCCACAGCTGAAAAGCTACAATTCCCAAGCCCAGCAGGCCCTTTCGCTGCCAGGACAGGGGCCAGCACTGCCCATCTACCCATTAGGATGGGAGGAGGGAAATGGTTTGCAGGCTGCAGTAAACTGGGAATTCTTCTCCAGTTTATCTCAACATCTGCGGGACTTGCAATGATCAGTCTGTCCGTCCTCTGAGACTTAGAAGCCCTGGATGAATGGATGTTGCCAGGTCTCTAGTAATTAATTCATTGTTAAATTTATGCTTTTTTCTGAAGTACCTCATTTTGCTGTTCCTTCCAGGCAACTTAATTAACACCCCCATCCCATTACATCTCCTGTCCATGCAGCGGCCCCCAAATGGTGGGGGGAGGGCAGTTTCAGAGGTCAAAGGAACATTTGTCCCCTTGCCTGGGATGAAGCCTCTGCAGCTCCGGGGAGGGGGATCTGCTGAACAGTCAGTGCAGGTCTATGTCTATCATGCCGTAGGATCTCAGGATGGGGGTTAGGGAATCAGTACTGGGGGCAGCACTCATCCTCCCTGTCCTGGGCCCAGTCCACCCCTCCCTGTCTGTTCCAGCCTCCTGCCGCCACCTCCTCCTGCCTCTCTTTCTGCTTTACCTACATCAGCTACCAGCGGGAGTAACACCGGGAGGAGAAGGTGCAAGCCTTCCCCCTGGCGTTGCCAGCAGTGTGCCAAGTGGTGCCAGAGACGGCAGGAAGTACAAGCTGAAGCTGCATCTTATGCAGGTCTACCCTGAAGTCAGAGGTGGAAAATCCGTTCTCACGGGGCTTCTGAATACTGTTTCTGTGTGCAGGAATCTTTATTGTGCCACTACCTGCTCCCCGAATTAAACTGTCGATGGCTTTAGCCTTTCCTGGGGAGGTGACCAAAGACCACACTGGCAGAAAAGGTCATCCTTGCCTAGGATGGCCATAATTCTCCTCCACAAAATCGGGACAGCATTACGTCCCATTTGCCAGAATGTGAACACAATCCCCCCAAAGTGGGACTGTGGCTCTTTTTCGGGACATGTGGCAACCCTATCCTTGTGGGAGGCAGACTCATCTCCAGGCCTTTTCTTTATTTAACCCACAAGAGCACCTTCTTTCTAGCAGTAAGAACACCAAACCGCATCAAAGCACAAAACTGGGCATTTCAAGTGGGTATGAAATCCAAACCTTCTCTTTTGTAACAGGAGAAGGTACCCTGGCTGTGCTCCGCTCTGGCTCGGATTGACAAGGTCAGTGGAAAGCCTCTGCCTCCATGTGCCGGGGCAGGTCCAGAGGTCTCCCCCAGGGAAGGGCACACATGTTCCTCTCCCCCAGAGCTGCATTGCAGCTGCCCCTGGCTGGCAAGTTGGCTAGGACTGGGCCAAGTTGGCTAGGTCAGGCAATTTTTAATGCTGGCAGAGAACTCACCCTCCTGGTGGGACGTAGCGCTTTGCATCCAGCGTTTTGGGTTTGCTCCACATAACATGATCTACCCCAAGCTATTTCTTTGGAAAGGGTTATGCAACGGCCTCATTAAAATGGCCGTCACGTCCCGCAGAAGAGCTCTCTCGGGATGCAAAGTCCAAAGCTTACTGTACTGCGTCCAACTTCAATTACAGAGCATACTCAGCTGGTTTACAAAAGCTGAAATGCAAGCTGGTTTTTGTTGGGGCAGGGAGGGAAGCACCGGCAGGGGGGAGGCTGCCAGGTGGGTCCTGTGGGACAGATGCCATCTTGCGGGCAGTCAACAGCTGGGCACAGACCAAAAAGGGGGTGCTGCTGGGGGAGGAGGACACAGAACAGTCCTGGAAGGAAACAAGCACCAGTCCCAAAAAAGACATGGAGGAAACCCGGAAGGCAGGCACGGAAGAGGCTGAATTCCCAGCTTCAGGAGCTGCAGGACTAAGAGTGCAGCTTGGAGTTTGGAGACACATTGCCAACAGCAACGACCAGTCCGTGTCCTGTTTGGTTGGCCAGTGGCTGCCATCTTCTCTTAGTTCTCTTATGATTACAGCTAAGTGACCTTTTGCAGTTCTCCTGAGATGTTCAGGGCTCACTGACCCATTGCCCCAGCGGGGAGAACTTTCTGCTTCTCCCCTCATTCAGCAGGATGGGGATCACCCATCAGAAGCTTGCAGCCTCACCCCTGCCTGCACGTCTCCTCGGCCTCCCTGGGTTCAGGAAGGAAGAAGGAAACACTGTGAAACGGGAAAGAGTCGTCTGGCCCATCACCTTTCCCTCTTCCACACTTCTGCTCCGTTCTTCTTTCTGAAGCCACAAAGAATATGGAGGAGCAGCAGTAACCTGGGGAAGGGGGTGGCATGTGGGGTGCTGTGTCTGCACCAGGAACTCTTGGGCTAGTCCAGTCCCTCCAAACTGATGGCTGATTCCTACGGAAGGCCAAAAACTAGTGGTCATGTCCAGAAGAAATATCAGATCAGAGGACAAAATGGAAGCCCAAGGCTGATGGGGGAGGCACTTACTTTGCCCTTCTAGGCACTAAAACATTAATGTCTACTTTGGAATTATTTTGGAATTATTATTATTAGTAGTTGTAGTAGAAAAAGTAGCAGTTATCTACTACTTTTCAACAAAGTAATTTACAAAGTGGTTTACAGGACAGGTAAATTTTGAGTCAAACATTTTTCTTTTTTTGCTGTATTTCTGATTTTCATTTCTTTCCGCAGTGAGGCTGTCAGATTTCTTGTTGTGTCAAATTACTTCCCTCTGGTTTAATCAGAGCCTTCAAATCAGGAGGAGTTTATGAAATTCCTTTTAATAAACTCAACTAAAGGTTCAAGACTATGAAAAACAAAGCCATTTTTCACCCAAGCTGCACAGGACGAAGTGGAGGAACGAAGGAAGTCCTCTCTCTCTCTCTCTCTCTCTCTCTCTCTCTCTCTCTCTCTCTCTCTTCCACCATTACTAGGGAAGTAGCACAGCAAATAAGCCATGAAGTGAATAATGAGAGAGGAGACTGGGAGACAGGAGGAGGAAAGCCTTTCTTTCTTTCTCTCTTTCTCTCTTTCTTTCTCTCTTTCTTTCTCTTTTTCTCTCTTTCTCTCTTTCTTTCTCTCTTTCTTTCTTTCAACATCACCAGCCCCAGTTTCTCCCCAAATGCCAGCACTCTGCCTTCCCTAATATTATGACAATACCAGTTTTCACAGCAGACGTTGCAGCCGCCTGACAGTCCTCTCGAAGCTGCGGAAATATTGAACAGGCTTTTTCTTCTTCTTCTTTGTTGTGTGAAATGCTCATTATCTCAACGGTCTGGCTGTGGGTGCCCAAAGTAGATTTCTGACACTCAAAAGATGCCGCGTGGCTCAGGCAATTTGCCCAACATGAAATGGCCCAGGAGGGATAACAATCCCGCGCCTCGACTCTCCCCCTCCAGCTACCCACTCGCTGGGCCTTTTTGGTGAACGCAGCCGATCAGTGAATCTCCAGATGACTGTGGCTTTCAGCCATCTGTGCAAAAGCACTCAGGGATGGATGCACTAAATCTATTCGCCAAGGTAAGCTGGCGAGAAACCCATTTTCATAAGAGGTGCCCAGCAGTTGAAGGGAGAAGCCGTTAAGTAACAGCTCAGTAGGCAAAACCCCCCTCCCCATTCTTAAAAAAAACTACATTCCAGAGATAATTTTATTTCACCTCGACTAGCTCAACAAACACAACATGCAAAAGCTTTTAAGGGGCTGCCTCCATTTTAACACTTTGCCCTTTTGCTTGTCAAGAGGAGCTGCTCTGCATGGGTCACAAGTTAGAACTGCGTTGACAGGACAGCATCACAGCCTGGAGACGACTCAGCCGCCTTTTTCTCCCCCAAGGCTCCAATGGCAGAAAGTCCACCACCTACCAAAGGAGCCTGTTCTGGTGCCAAACAGTTCCGAGTAGCAGGAAGATTTTTCCATCCGTCTCTTCCTCTCTCTATCTGTCACCGTTGGAAGGTGCCCCCATGTGGATCCCACTCAAAGCACCTACTCCTCTGGCTGCACTTAAGGGCCAGCCCCCAAAATAGCCGTCTGCCATCTCAGTGCCTTTCCCTTGGTGGCACCTCTCTGCCTTGCACAAAGTAAGTGTGCTCCTGCCCCGTATGAGAGTGCTGTGGCACCCAAGGGGTCTTTAGTCAGATGGGTCTTTGGCCTGATCCGGTGGGGATCTTCTTGTGTTCGTAACCAGAGGGCATCATGCTGAGTGAGGCTCAGGATCATACAGCTACTTCCAAAGCTCTAGACACAGGCTATAGGAAAGTTAGGAGCAACTCCAGGATGCACCAGCAGCCCGTACTCAAACCGGCAAGCCAATGTGTATCAACTCTCCACACAGGTATAGTTACTGAATAGGAATAACCAAGTTCTCAGAGTGCCAGAACTTTTCAGATCCTGGGTTCTAATTTCACTTTTTAAAAAAATCTATTTCCATCTGCCCAGGAGAGAGCAATGGCTCTGCTTGAGGACATTTTGTAGGAGATGCACAACTCTCCAATTATGTAACCACACATCACTTACACAGCTGCGATTTATTTTTAAATGTGAGGAAGAGAAGGAAAGTTTCCTACTTGCATATTCCTCGAGTTTGTGCAACGATTCCTTTGAACAGGCAGCCTTCTTGGCACTCCCCCAGTGCCATCTGGAATACGTTCCAGGCTTGCTACAAAACATCTTGTTTCCAGGAGTTCACCAGCAAGGGACAGACAGGCTTGTACCCCCATTTTCTTGCCAACCCCCTTTCCCTTTCCACCCCCGTTTCTTGTCAGAAATTGGGTTTGCCAGTGGAGCAGGATAAGCTCCCCATCAGTTCCTTTCACTTTTTTTTTCAAAGACTGCCACAGGGCTGCCCATCCTTGGGGGACTGAGATCCATGTACTCCAAAAATGCATAAATTAATCACTGCTACCCAGCAAATTTGGCTTTTCCAGGTCCAGTGCAGCCCCCAACCCTGGGGGAATGGAAGCCCCCAACCCGGAAATGGAAGCTCTATGGGGCTGAATCAAGGCGAGCCACTATTGGAGACACAAGGGAAAAAAGGAGGAAAGACCTCTGTGTCAACTCAGGTCTTCCCCATACTACCTAAATTTCACCAAAGGTCAGCAGACACAACTGTGTCCCTCTCTCCAAACTCTAAAGACTTCCTTACGGAGTCAGTAAGGAAACCAATCCCTCATCAAGCGACGTTGGAATGAGTAGCTGCAGAATCAGGCAAGTCACAGCGGACTTCCCAGATGGAGACAGCCGTCTGAAACTGGAGGCAGTGCAGATAAATAGAACCTTACTGGGGGGGGGGGGGACTGGAATAAATCTTGGAGGTCATCTACTCCAACCCACCCACCCAGTACCAGCTGGCCCCAAGGTCTCCTGTGAAGTTTGGTCAATGGCATTTGAATGGATATTGTTTTACTCTGATCAATTCTTGTACAAGTTGAACCCCCCCCCCATTTGTGACATTTGGTTCCAGGAACCTCCATGATTACCTATTTTTGTGTTACAAAGGCAATTAGTTAGCCTGGTAACAAGACGATTCAGATGAATCCAGTTCCCTTTCAAGTGGCTGCGTTTCAGCTGGCAGGCAATTCAGAAGTGATTATCACTTGGGGGGAGGGAAGCAGTGGTGGGCCCGGCCTGGCCCAACAACCAGATCGCCAGAAGTGAGCGGGCCAGGCCAGGGGGTGGGGGGTGGGGTCAGGGGAGGGTCGGAGTAGGGCTGGGGAGGGTGGGGGCGGGGTGAGGAGGGTCAGGGCTGGGGAGGGCACGCCACCCACCCCAGCACGCTGCGAGTGTGGGTGGGCAGGGCGAGGGGCGGGCTCCAACCCCGGCGCACTGTGCATGCGCCCAGCTTAGTGCACGCACAGTGCGTCTCCTGAAGCTGGCTTCATGAGATGCGCTGCCTGTGTGTGAAGCTAAGTTCGACGCACGCACAGTGTAGGGCTTCCTGGGCGCGCTGAACCGGTGCACCTGGTTTTCTGGCCCCCTTAGCTACCGGATCAGAAATAAGAAGCAGTTCGGGCGATCTGTCCCGAACCGGCTTCAGCCCACCACTGGAGGGAAGGGCTCTGCCTCGCAGCAGAAACAGAAGTGAAGCTAACCCCTTTGTGAACCTTTCTAAGGCAAGTTTAATTGCCTGTCATGCTGCAGGCTACCTTTAAGCAAGAAGTAATCTAAGTGGGGGTTGGGATCCCCTTGGGGAGTTACAACCTTGGGGCAGGGAGTTGTGAGAGAGTGGGATACACCATCTTGGAATCTGGCCCCGGCTTTCCTCGGAGTAAATCTCATTGAACACCATGGGATTGACTTTCAAGTTGACATGGAAGAGCTCTGACATCACAGTGGTGTCACATCCCAGAATGTTTGACAGGGAGCCCTGGACAGCCTTTTAAGTTTGAAAGGGGGTCTCAGGCTGGAATGCCCCAAAATAACTGCTCTAAGCCATTTACTGCTACTTAAGAGACGTTGACCTTTCAATTTAAAGAGCCAACCGCATTCACTCTGAGACAAACTTGCATGTAAATAAGTTGCATATAATTTGGTTCCAGCTGTATTAGAAAATGGGATCTGGTATTATTAACAATCTGCAACCCACCCATATGGAAAGCAAGACCCACAAATTAAATAGGGAGACTCACCATTTTTATCTGCTCGTCTGAAGATCTGGAATTAAAGAAAAAAACAGAGATTTACTGTTTGGTTTGGTTACTGAAATGCAAACGTCAGCAATAGAGTCTCCCTTAATAATAATAATAATAATAATAATAATAATAATAATAATAATAATAATAATAATAACAACAACAACAACAATAACAACAATAACAACAACAATATATTGTCATTGTATAGACATACAACGAAATTCATAAGACATCCAGAGACCAGCCCCGACAACCCCCCCCCACAACACCCCCCACCCAGACCCTCTTTAAACACACCCACCCAGACCCTCCCTTGTCCTGTATGATGAGCTGAAGTCAGACTCTACATCCAGCACTTGGACAACACTGTGGTTTTGGCAGGGGAGAGATCTAGGAAAGGACATTATTTGATGGACGGAGTTCAATCTCTCCTTGAAAGGAAAGGAAGAAACTTCCTCCCAGGACTCAATAACCTTTGAGTTGCAGGAATCTAATTTCCATCAGCTTCTTTCCAGCCTCAAATGATTAACAAGATCAAGCAGGAGGAAACCTTTGGCTTCTGGATGTGATCAACACCTTTATGACCAAGTGGTCACCTTCCTCTTTCTGAATCTACCTACCTTAAGAGCTTCAGATTAGTGGAATCACAGCCAGGACCTCCAGGTACCTGAGCTTTGGGGGAGGAACCAGAAGGAGAGACAATCTGTCTCTGATGGACTCTCCACCTGGAATGGCCTGCCTGACTCCACCACCAGACCTTCCTTGGCCCATCACTCTCTTTACAGTGGCAAACGGGGTCTCTGAGGCAAGGATCTGTTGTGGAAGTACATTCACCTGAATCCTTGGTTTCATTCAAATCTTATAGCTATAGGTGATGCGCCAGGATCCCCCATAATCGGCACTAGCCCATTTCTCCAGGTCCTGACAAGGTGAGGAGGCTGATTAGGACTCTTCATAGTCCTAGGTACTTCTTTGAGCAACACTGAACTTTTCCCATAGTGTCTGGAGAGTAGCATTGCCTCCTATGCCCTCAAGGTACACAGTTGGACTTGCACATGAGTAAATAAAAGAGGCTGCCTTTTCCTCGCCTGATGTTTTATGTGACACGCTGGTCTTTCCCTCTTCCTCTGCTGTGTTTTCTGCACACGTCCTCCCAAGAGGGGGGAGCATCACAGGAGCAAATGAGGGTCAATAAGTGATGAGGGGAAAGTGGAAGCAGAAGAAACGTAACGCCAGCGCGGCAGAGGGACTCTGGTAGATGCACACCAATTTGTTGGGAAACACAATCACGCCGAACGCTGGCAGAAGCAAAGAAGAGGGCAAATCTGAGCCAGCCCAGGAGGAAAAATCAGGGCCGTCCCGCAAAAGAAGGACAGGCAGTGAAATGGGATCTGCTGGCAGGAAAGTGGGTTGTCAGCAAGCAGATTCTCAGGATCTTGCACTGCCTGTATAATTAATGTACAGTAGTAAAGGGAGAGACGGCGCTTCGCTCTGCGTGGGAAGCAGATAAATTTAGATGCAAGCAAGCAACAGCCGTGCAGGGAAGGGAAACTCATAACAAGCCAACGTCTTGCTGCCTGGAAATAATATTTGGTTTGGGGTTGGAAAGGGAGGAGTGCAGGTCTCAGACCCTTCTGTCTTTTTACCAGGGAACATTTGCTTTTGCTTTTCATAAAGTTTGCTTTGGGGGAGTTGGAACCAAAAGCCGACTTTTTCATTAATTCTTCATTAATTCCATTAATTCTTATTGCTTAATTACCAGGGATGTTTGCTTTAATGAGGCTGAGCACACACTCTGTTGGCAAAAAAGTAATTAAAAAGTATTTACACCTTGGGGCAATGATTGTAGGAGCATTGGTTACTTTGTGGGATATTTGGAGCTTTTTAAAACTAAGGTAAGAATTCTTATTTTACAAAGATAATTGATTGAAGTGATTTGAACAGGATCCCACAAATGTTTACCAACCTGATTCTTTTGGCCACCACATCATAACTGTAGTAGTTCTCCCAGCAGTTGGACGACCCTATATTTTCCCTCAGCCCTGATCTGGATGCTGGGCTTGAAAAAATTCTACTGCAGCCTGTGGTTGAAGTGGGAGCTGCTATCATAAGCCCTGCACTGAGCAAGAGCTCCGAGTCAGATGCTAAGGGGCCGAGGAGCCGGATGGAAGGACCAGCACAGGAATGATCCCAGGTCCTGATGCCTGGTTGGGGCCTCTCAGAGACCCCTGTGCCAGGGATCCTAGAATCCCAGATCCTAGAGCAAGCACCCACTGATCCTGAGCCCAAGCTCTGACCTGCTCTCTGACAAGCTCCAAAGCAGCAGAGACTGAGCAAAGAGGGGCAAGACCTCCAGCCAAAGGGCTGATGACAGTTTGCAGGGTCTCAGCTATTGGGTTTTCCCAATTTTACAAAGATCTGGGCTGGGAATCCTCTGTAGACAAGAAGTTTTTCCCGCTGAGCTACATCCTCCCCAAAATAGAAGATCAGAGGTGGCTGGAATCAATGAAAAAGCCAGAAGATTTCTTTAACTGGGATGAACCCTGGAATCAAGTGCATTCATCCACCACGTGTCCCAAGTTGTGTGTCCCAAGTTTCCCAAAGGTCAGGCTTCTTACATACTGCCCAAGAAGAGGATGAAGCTCTGGACAGGTGGACCACCTGCCCAGAGCTTGGATGCCTGTGAGAAAGTCATCTGCTTCTGGCCCCATTAGATCTCCTGTCTTATTGAGTTTGGCCCCAACAAGTCTCCAGGACGGCAACTTGAAGTTGGACATGGACCTTCATGGGGAAAAAGGCAACTGGGGGGCAAGTGACAAAGATGCAGAAGAGAGAGGCCCAAACAATGAGTGGGCTGGGTGCCTTCCTAGGAAGAAGGACTGCAGCATTTGGGGAGCCGCAGGCAGGAATACAAAGGGGGACAGGAGTGAGATGGAGTAAGGCAGAGAGAGGGAGAGAATGGAGTGGGACATTCCCAACGTGAAACCTCCTGGTCTGAGATGAAGGTGACCACAGGGTGCCAGGTGCAGGGGAGGACATCAGGGAGCAGGACTTGGGTGCTTCCTGATGGCATTGGGGGCACTATGAGATCCAGGAAGCTGGACTAGATGGCCCTGTGGCTTCTTCATCCAGTGGGGTTCTTCTGATGTTCTTCAATCAGGCCAGATCAAGGTTGGGTCATGCTATCAGATGTGCCTTCAGTGCAATCATCTGCAAGACGGTCTCTGAAACTGAACTAATTCAAAAGAGTCCGAAGCCCAATCCATCCTAACATGCGCTGTGCCTGCCTTCCCATCCTCCACCCACACACTTGAGCCACACATGAAGACCCGAGAACGAGAAGAGTCTTGTAAAAAAGAAAAGAACTAAAATGCTGCTTCATAACTCCGTTCTGAAAGGGGTAAATCTGCATCCAGCCTCCACATGACGCAAAAGATGGACAAGTGCTGGAAATGAAACCCTCCCAGAGAAAAGCGGGAACATCAGAGGGAAGAATCCAAATTCACCTCTGCCGAAACTAACCAGAGGGGAAATGAAGCCATCTAGCGAACTTGATGAGGCTTGGAGGATGGCTGGTGGAGTAGGGCTGGTGGGAGGCCGAGGCCTGTTAAAGGCAGTGGATCATTCCCCTGCACCCTGGCAAGCTTGTCAGTGAAAGGAGACCAAGAGGAGCCCACGAAATGAAAGAGGAAAGACTGAAGATCAGACGTGACGGAAAGATCAAATATCAAGACAGGACTCGACGGGACTCCATTTTCAGCCTGTGCAGGCAGAGCCTGCGTCACACAGAACGCTTCGTCTCCGCTCCGTGGGTCTTGACAACCGTTCTCCCCTTTCAAGTTAGCTCAGCTCGGACATTGACTTTTCCGTAAGGAATACTGAGGCTGTTTCTGGCAGTTTTCCTGTGCGGATGAAGACCGGGGAGGACACGATTAGAGGTGCAGGTGACCCTCCTCGCCCTTCTCTTGTTGAACTGATGGGACTCACAAGTGGCGTTCCTAACAAAACTGCTGTTCTGAATAGGAATGTTCATGTGTCAAGGGGACTGAATGTCCACCTCTGGCGACGGCAACTGATACCTCTTGTCAAACAGGTTCTGGAGCAAGATCAAGAGCCTCTACCCCATCAGGGCCAAAGCACCTATCCTAAGTGACAATCCCCTTTCAGACCACCTTCCGTCCCCCAAAAGTCAAAACAAAAACACAAAAGAATCATTCCCGGAATGGGTCTGGAGTCCCTCCTGCTTATGCGCAACAGAGACCAAGTGTGAACACCTGTGGGCTGGGCAGAAATGGGTTACATTGATGCACAAGGAGCTCCAACCCAAAGAAGATCTACTCCTCAGTAAACACACCAGGGTTCTAATCCCCCCTTCAGCCTTGAAGCTTCTAGGGTGAGCTGGGGCCAGTCACTTACTTTCAGCCTCACAGGGTGGTTCTAAGGACAAAAAGACTTTTTTTAAAAAACTCCAAAAAACTTTGTAAGCCACCTTGGGCATTTGTTTTGGCATGGAAAAGGTGGGGCATCAACAAACAAACAAACAACAAACAAATAAATAAATATGCTGAATCCCAAGCAATTCTTACACTGCTCTTTATTGGTTGGCAGTTGACATGCGAGGAGCTTCCCTCTGCACTACACCTGGCTTTTCAGACTAATTTTCAGGCCAGGTGGGGGAGTGTAAAATGGGCACGTAGGAAGGCAGGGTGACCATGACCACAAAAAGAGGACTAGGTGCAGGACACCCAAGAAAATGTAGGACATGACAGAATAAAAGATAAAAACTCTCATGCCACATATTTACTCGAATCTGAAGTTCACCTTTTTTCTGCTGAATTTAGTCTCCAAAATCGGGGTGCTCATTAGATTTGATGGCACGTTAGACTTGAGTAAATACGGTATTTCAATTATAAATACAACATAGGTCAGTATTTAGTTTAACAGCTTCTTCTCTTGTAATGAAAAAGGAACATAAACCGAATGTGGTAGAAAGTAGCACAATTAGGTCAAAATCACAACATAAACTTTTGGTCCAAGTAAAAAGAGAAACACAAAAGTATCATTTTGCATTCTTTACTGTACGGATACAAAAGCACAGAAGAAAAGAGCTCCTGGATTGGGAGTCCTTCCGGGATCGGGACCCGCAGCCACTCACTGTTTCATCTTCTTTCTAAACACTTGGGAACTTTGTAAACGCTTTCTGAATTTTTACAGTTGAAAAGTAGAATATAAATGCTGAAGACAGACAGACAGACAGACAGACTCCTTGTTTAAGGCAGTAAAATGAAATTTCCTCCCCGTTTTGCTGCACATTCCAATCACCAGTAAACATTTCTTTAAATCTCCAGCCTTTTTAAACCAGGTGCGCGTTAGATTTGATGGCGCGTTAGATTCGAGTGAATCCAGGACTTGCGGGTTTCCTTTCTTTTAAACCCTCTATTGCCGATTACTGCATTTAAAACCATGAAGAGCACAATCCTGACCAGGTCTACTCAGGAGTAAGCCCCACTGCGCTCAATGGGTCTTTCTCCCAGGACTGCAGCCTAGACTCCCTGCGACCTGCTCACAAGGAAAAGGAGGACCTGGAATCTTTTTCCAGGACAGGAGGCTAAAAAAGAGGACGAGTCCTGGAAAAGAGGACAGAGCATCATCCTGTTTGAACGGGGCTCCCCAGCTTGCCTTGGGGGCGGTGGCGTAGCCAGGGGGTGCGGAGGAGCCCGTCGAGGGGGCGCGAGGAGTCCTTTCCAGGCGGGGGAGCCAAGCGGATCCTTCGGGAAGGGACCCCTCGAGTGGCTCCTCCACCCGCACTGCTCCTCCAGGTGTTTCCATGGAGGGCCTTCCCGCCCCCCCCCCCCGACGGCAGGAGCGGCTGAGCCCCCCGGGATGCTCCGCAGCCTTTCCTGGTGGGAGGCGGAGGGTGAGCCTGTCCCCGCCGGAGCTCCCTCTGCGCCCCTCCAGCTCCGCCACCGCCCGGGTGGGGGTCCCGTCTTGGCTGCTTCTCCTTCTGATGGGTGGGGAAGGGACGCCCGGGAGAGGGTCGGGAGGGAAGGGCGCTCCGACCCGCTCAGAGGCAGGGCGGAGCCGTGGAGGGGGTGGCTGTCCGGGGGCGTCGGGGTCTCCCTCCCTCCCTTCCTTCCCCGGGGAAGGACAGAGACTCACGTCGAGGATGACGCAGGCGCCCTTGCGGGGCTGCTGCGGGGCTCCGGCGGGCGGGGGGTCCTCGGGGGGGTCCCGGGGGGGCTCCGGGAGGCCGCCCTGGTCGCTCATCCTGGCCACCACCCAGCGGAGCAGCCCGTCCAGCCGCCTGGAGGGAGCCGACTTCGGGGGCTGCAGCAGCCTCTGCACGCCGGACCGGCAGGAGCGCGCCGCCCGCTCGCACATCTCCCTGCCCGGCCCAGCCCCGCAGCCCAGCCCCGACTCACGCCCACCCGACGGGCTGGAAGGGGCGGCGCCCTCGCCGGACACCTGGGGCCGCGCAGCCCCCCGCCCGCCCGCAGCCTCCCCCCAGACTGACTCGCACCCGCAGCCCCGGCTGGAGCAGCGCCCCGGAGCCGGGCTTAGGCATCTCATCAGAGCCATCCTGCCAGGTCTACTCTAAAGTCAGCCCCGTGACGTCCAATGGGTCTTACTCCCAGGAAAGGGTCTTGAGGACTGCACAATCCTAACCACGTCTACTCTAAAGTAAGCCCCGTTGTGTTCAAGGGGTCTTACTCCCAGAAAAGTGTGTTGATAAAATTGCAGCCATAGTGTTTAAATGAAGCACATGAAAGCAGTATGTGCTTTGACTTTGTCCTCCATTTTTCTTGGGCGTCCTACATTTGGGGTGATCCAAGGTTTGCCAGGCTGACCAGGTGTCCTCTTTTCCTGGCACTTGTCCTCTTTCTCAGCCTGGTGTCCTGGAAAAAACCCTTCATCCTCCTCCTCTTCCTTCTGAGCAGGCAGCAGGGAGCCTTCTTGTAACACATAAATTAGATGCAATTAGATGCAAAATGTAATATTTGATAGAAAGCATCAGCCTAACCATGTCTACTTAAAAGTAAGCTCCATTATGTTCAATGGGTCTTACTCCCAGGAAAGTGCCTTTTGGACTGAAGCCATAGTGTTTCAATTAACCACATGGAAAGCAATATCGGGGGCCGGGGGGAGGCTTTTAACTTTTATTTTGTCATGTCCTACATTTTTCTTGGGTGTCCTACATTTTGGCTGGTCCTTGTCCTCTTTTGCAGTTATGACAAATGGATCCTGCTTCGTGGCCTGATTAAACTCAGCCTGGGCAGGAGTTGAAGCCCTTGGAAAAGACCCCCGAAACTTCCCTCCCTCCAATGCAGTCAAGCCAGGGAGAGGCTGACTCTGAAGGAAGCCCCTCTTTTACTCTCCAGTCTGTTTGCAGGGAATGCAGGCCTCTCTGGCACCTCCAGGAACCCCGAGGGTCTTGAGGTGGACAGGCGCTCCAGGCCCAGGTCTCAGCTGGCCTCCCACTTGGCCGCTTGGCCTGGCCTCAGCCTTGCTCCTTCCTCAGGCAAGCTGAGCAGTGGCTGCGGAGCCAGGCAGATCCCCAGAGAGAAGGCCCCGAGGCCCCCCTGCATCCCTCGGGGGCAGTGATGGGCGCAGCTTCCCCTAACAACCGGTTCTCCAGAAGTGGGCGGGGCCAGGCTGGGTCAGGGGGTGGGGCCAAGGTCAGGGGGTGGGGCCAAGGTTGGGGGCAGGGCCGGGGAGAATTTAAAGAGGAATTTTTTAATTTTAAAAATTTTTAAAAATTAAGCATGCGGCTTACTTCTGAGTAGACCTGCATAGGATGGGGCTCTGAAGCTGCAGTCCTTTCCACTCCACCCTGGGAGTAAGCCCCATTGACCAGCATGGGACTTACCTCTGAGTAGTCAGGTTGGGCTCTCAGGCTGCAGTTCCAGCCACTTTCCTGGGAAAGGGTTGCAGCATCCTCAGAGCCCAGTCCTGTGCAAGTCTACTCACTAGTAAGCCCTATTATAGCCAATGGAGCTTACTCTCAGGAAAGTGTGGCTAGGGTTGCAGCATCCTCAGAGCCCAGACCTGTGCAGGTCTACTCAGACGTAAGCCCTATTATAGCCAATGGGACTTACTCCAAGGAAAGTGTGGATAGGGTTTCAGCAGGTTTCCAGAGCCAGGCTCAGCCCCTGCAATAAAAGGTCTATGGAACTCCCTGCCAAAGGAGATGGGAAGACAGGTTGCAGGCAGAGAAAGAGAACTCTTTCCCCTCAAACACACCAGAGCCTGCAATGGAGGGTCTATGGAACTCCCTGCCACAGGAGATGGGGAGACACTTGCAGGTGGAGAAAGAGAACTTTTCCCCCTCAAACACACCAGAGCCTGCAATGGAGGGTCTATGGAACTCCCTGCCACAGGAGATGGGGAGACACTTGCAGGTGGAGAAAGAGAACTTTTCCCCCTCAAACACACCAGAGCCTGCAATGGAGGGTCTATGGAACTCCCTGCCACAGGAGATTGATCAGCCAGCCAGGGATAGGTGTATTATCAGTACCTTGTGTAAGAGTGCATTCTGTCCCTGCACTGAAGGCAGTTATCGGCAGCAGAAGCAGCAGCAGCACAGTACTGGGCTGAGTAAACATGGTCTACTCAGAGGTAAGCCCTGTTATAACCAATGGGGCTTACTACAAGGAAAGTGTGGATAGGATTTCAGCATCCCAGAGCCCAGACCTGTGCAGGTCTACTCAGAAGTAAGCCCTATTATAGCCAATATGCTTACCCCCAGGAAAGTGTGAATAGGTTTGCAGCAGCCTCCGTTTTTCCCCCTGGCTTCTGGGGCTTACCGGCTGCAATTAGAGCAAACTTAACAGTGCCCGACCAGCCTCTTGAACTGCCTCCAGCTGCTGAAGGAGCATCTCTTTCCCCATCGAAGGAGCCCTTTGTAAAGCTCTCCATGCCTCATTTGCATTTGAGAAACCCATAATGCTTTGCAAACTGCACCAGGAAGTAACTTCTGAAAATATTGCTACTGAAAACTTGCTGGAAATAAGGTTTATAATCAAAATAAGATGTTCAGCAAAGACAGGATTCCTGAATAGCTTCAGATAAAGGTTTGGGGCATGAAGAATTTCTTCACTCTGACTTGAAAATATTACAGATAAAGAGACATATATAGTGCTGCAGACCCCTCCCATCTTAGCTTGAGTGTTTGATATGCTCTGGAATGACTGCAATGCTTCCTCTGAAGGAGGGTAATGGGAACAGACTGTTTGTATTTTAAAATTAAAGATAACCTAGGGGGGGTGAGAGAAGGGGGGAGGCTTAAAAGGGGAGGGGAGAGAGAGCCCTGCCCAGAAGGGGAGGGAGTGGAGCTGAACCTCTGGGAAGACAGACCCAGAGGCCCTTTAAGAGAAATTCAAACACACTTGCACGCAGTTCAAAGATGATGGCCCCCAATTAACAACCACCTCTACAGAACCGGCCAGAACCGGCATCAGCCCACCTGTGCTTGGGGGCCTTGGGAACTCGGTCCCAGTGGACCCTTCAGCAAGCCAGGCCCAAAGGAGCGGCCTGGGGGCCAGTTGGCTGCTGCGGTCAGAAAGGAGAGGCTGTGACTGGACCTTGGGGTGGGGGACAGGTCTCGTGTGTGGCTGAAGTAATGAGGAAGAGCTACCATGTTGCCACCTGCTTTGCTTCCAACACCCCTCCTTGCCTATTTCTGAATCCGACTAATTTGACCAAGTCCCTTCTGTTGCCAACGCACTGCCAAGCACATGGTGGCGCAGAACAGCAGGACCTCCCGACAGGCAGGCAGTTCACGGTGTGCACGGTCAGGACTCCTCCAGTCTCGAAGGCGCAAATCACCACCTGGAGTCACTGGCCACGTGGACATCACGCAGTTGCAAGCCTATTGCTAGTCCCACGTGGCCCACGGCTGAACATGGGTGAGGGGGCAGGGTCAGGTCCAGCTCTTGATTATGTGAACCCAGAAATGGTCATGGGAACATTCTCTTCCCACCGCTGCTGCCTGCCTGTGGATGTGGTGTAGCCGACCTCAGGAGGCAGAGGAGGCTTCTGCCTGGGGTCTTGAGGCCCTTGCTGGGCTCTCTGCCTGTCCTGGTTCTCCATGTTTCTCACCCAGTGGTGGAGCTAATGATTAAATTGCCTAGAGCAAAGCACAAAATGTTGCCCCAGAACCAGGGCTCCGGAGCCGGAGTCCTGGAGGCAGTTTGTGACTCTGTACAATCACGTTCTGGTAACTCCTGCAACGCAGCTGGAACCAATCCTCATTCTATTGGACTATTTCACTATTTCAGTGGCGTGGAGAGTGGGGATTTGCTGCTTGGGTATCAGCCTCTCCTCCATCTTAATCTACCCAGGCCTTCGTGCTCTGGAGAAGACACTCAGAGCACCATAGCATAGTCTTTCAAGACTGAAGGATGCCAATGTTGACTTGTTATTAAATTTAAATCAATTACACATAATTTATTACATAAAATTTATTAATTACAAGAAGGTAACATGAAAGGAAGACAATGAAGTTTTTTTTCCAGAACACAAGGCTAAAATCCCGGAGATGTCCTGGAAAATGGGGACATCTGGTCCCCCTGAGCCTGGAAGATTTCTTGGCTGGACAGGGAGTGAGCCCTCCGCTGAGCAGCCCATCAAGACAACAGACTGGCGAACTGCAACCAGCTGTCTTCACGGTTTCAGGTCATGGCCAAGGATGTGAAGACCATTTCTGGCCATCTTTTCAAAAGCAGGGCCTGGTCCTTCCATGTCCAGCTGCTTCCCAAGTCAACATGCTCTGACAGGATGACCCTCCCAAAAGGGTGTGCTTGGATGCCATGTCTTGAAAACACTGGCAGCGAGACGTCTGCTCTCCACCTCCGTGGCCAGTGAAGAAGGAAGGAAACTTTTCATCTCCCTTTGGACTGATCTTTTCCTCGCTGCTCCTTCGCTCAGCCGGAGCTGAGCTAATTAAAGGCTTCCAGCAGGCAGAGACAGCCCTTCCTTTGGGAGCCAAAGGTCAGAGATGACTCACCAATATTTGCTAATGAGGGACTGATTGTGGTTGGGTGGACGCTTTGGTATCCAAAAGAGGGCCTGGCGTCAGCACCAAGGCATGATGGATGGAGTCACTGGGCCAGTCACTGGGCCATTGAATCTAGTAAGGTATAAGGACAAGGATCTCTCGCAGGTTGTCCTGCCAGCTGACCGGCATGACCATAGGCATGACCGGCAGCGCTCATTTCCATTTCAGGAGTCAAAGAGCCACCGTTTTCCAAAGACATGTTCATGGTCATGTGGCCCACATGTGCACTGAGCACTGTTACCTTCCCATTGAGGTGGTACCTATTTATCTCCTTGCATTTTCCTGTTGGCAGGAGCTGGACTAAGGATGGGAACTCACTTGGTCTTGTAGGGCCTGGGTCTTGAACTGCTGATTTGCTGACCTTCCAGTCAAGCACAGCGTTGTAACCCCAGCAGTGGCATAGCTGGAGGGTACAAAGGGTAGTAGTTGCACAGTGTCACAAGCTTTAGGGGGGCAGCATTCTGAGCTTGACATAACCTACAATCCAGAGTAACTACAGGAGCACGTAAGAGACTTTATGTGCACCCGTAGTTACTACATCACCTAGTGAAAACCTATGGGAAATTCATATAGCAATCCAGAACAAATTGTTCTTACATCGGAGCAAGGACTGCCCGTAGTTACTCTGGATTGCGCCCTAAGACTTCCAAATAAATGTACAGAGCTTAGCACATTAATAATCTTTAATGCTGATTTTTAAAATTCCACTTTTCTCCCAATTTTTATATGTCTGATTTGAACTACTGCAACCCATTCCACCAGTTTGGGATGTTTCAGAGTAGATAAAAGTAGCAGGAGCGGAAAACACTGTGAAGAAGACATTTAAAATTGATTTGCTGTTGTCCTGGTTTTGTCTAAAGGGGGTCTGGCTCTGATGGTCAGGCTCTGGGGTGCCATAATGAGCTCCTGCATGTCAGAACCTCCCACTGCACATGCACACATGCACCCCCAACAACTCATGGCTTCTTCATACATCTGATGGTGTGCAGGCTTCAGGAGGCCCAAGATGGTCTCATTCTCACATTCATCCTCCAAGAGCCCATCACACTCCTGCCATTCCTCGTCTTCGTAAGGATAAGGAATCATCAGTGTATAACCGCCACCCGGAGACTGCCATCCTGTGGGATACTGTCCCATACTGTCCTTTAAAGCCAAACTGGTTTTATTCCTTCCTCCTGCACATTTAACCATCATCATTGAAAATGAATGTTGGAAGGAGTGGTTTTTGCACTTTAGTTCACGGGTGACATTAACGCCTTGAAATCAACTGCAGAAGTGGAGAATTACTGAGAAAAGCCTCTTCTTTCTCTGACCCGCGTAATAAATCCAAGAGGAGCTTCCTTTTGATATGGATTAGAAGTGGAGTCTATTTGGGGCTCTGCTTAATTCTATAAAGCCGCACTAGGGAGCCTCAGCAGGATTTTGTAATTGGGAGAGCAAAGCAAAAAATGAAAGAAAAATCCCCCGATTAATGGAGGAGTCTAATTGGGCTTTTCACATCTGCAGCTCGGATGTCGTTGGGTCTGTCGGTGCAATGCACATTTGAGGGATTTGGGGTTGACGTGGTGGGAAAGTGAGTCACTCTGGTCTGGTTTTCCCATTGCAGATGCCTGCTGGCCAGTTGTGGGGGCAGATCTGTTCCCTCCCAGACATACACTGCCTCCTGTTGAGGGGAGGTGTTGAAAATGCCATCAGCTCATTGCAGCCTCGGGCTGGGGTGCCCAAGGGATGGCTTCCTCCCAGACATCCCAGCCTGTTCCCTGATTGCTGATCCCAGGGGATTTTTACAGTAGCGGGACTCATGCCATGCAGGCATAAAAAGCTTGTGATGGCGCCAAGATCACACCCTTACCGGGGCATTTGAGGTTGCTGCTGCAGGAACAAGTCTCCACAGTCTCAGGCTCTGGGTGATGCCAGGGTAGGTGGGCTGGCCTGGGAGGCTGTTCAAGGGCAGGAGAAGCAAAGGACAGAAGGAGGTGTTGAGAGTAGGATCAGTGGCAACAACTTTTGCCAGATTCTAGCCTCCATTTCCTGACCTAACCTGCCTCCTGGCCCGTAACCTGGCTAGCACTGGTCCAAGAAGTTTGGGCCCAGATGCTTGGCACTTCTCATGAAGTCACTGAGAAATATGTGCCTCCTGCACACTCTCTGATCACCCCCTGCACTTTAGCAGGCAGTGACTGAGCAGTGGAGGAATCCGTCCCCTTGCTGTTTACTCCATGCCCCACTTGCCACCTACTTGATCTCAGTACTCAGAAGCTCAGGATACATAACTAAGCAGTAGTGCTCAGGAGGGACAGTGAGACGGTGGTGGTGGTGATGGAGGTGGTTATGCAAAGGCTGCTAAGCAGTCAGTGGCGCCTGCAACTCCGCGTGGCGCACTGACATCTGGTGGCCAAAACAAAACTGCCGGATTCTTGACAGGGGCAGTGAGTGCCAGGCCTGGGATCTGTACCCTTTCAGCATTTGTCCCCTGCTGGATCATTTCACATGGCGCACCTGTTCTCGGTACCACCAGAGATAACTGGCAGTGATGCCAACACCAGTTACCTCCAGACTGGGAGGCCAGATGCAATGCAACAAACTCCAATGACAGGCTCAGGGCAGATAGGAACAGTGGCATAACTAGAAGGGGGTGAAGCAGTCAGGTTTTGGAAGGAGCCTCACCCCTTTGGAGCCCTTCCAGGCAGAGGGAGCAAAACAAAGCCATATGGCCTGGAAGGGCTCCAAAGGGGAGAGGCTCCCCCCAGACCCGGCTGTTGCACCCCCTCTAGCTACTCCACTGGATAAGGATTTTCTGATTGTGTGAAAAGTGCATGTTGGAGCTCTGTCTCCCGAGCTGACACTGCTCAGCCCATCTTGCTGAGACACCTGCCAGGCTGCAGGTGTCTGGGGGTCCCCACAAGTACTGCTGGACATCACCTCAAATACCAGCACTGGGCTGGGCTTTCTGAGTGTGCTTAATAGGCGTTATCTTGATGTCATCTTATGAGAACCCTGGAAGGTCAGTCTACGTGATGCCCATTTTGCAGATGGGGAAGACTGAGGGGGGAGGGAATGGCTTGCCAAAGGCTGCCGAGTCAGTTCATGAGAGAGGAGCAATTCCAAGCAGGGAGGTTTTGATTCAGAGCTGAGTCTCTCATCAGTCACACTGCTCTCTGTGAGAAGGAGACCGAGGCTGCAAAACTGAAGACACTTTCCTGGGAGTAAGATCCATTGGACACAATAGGGCTTACTTTTGAGTAGGCATGGTTAGGATTGTGCTCTGAGTGGGACAAGGATAACACCCGTGCTTTTTCTTGTGAGAAGGTGGCCCCATGGAGAGCTGCCTAAAAACTGGGGGAGAGGAATGAAGTGTTTGCTTTTTCAGAATCCAGATGGTAGCATTAAGAAAAATGGCAAAAACTGTGCACACACCAGAAGGTGCCTTACATTATAGAACTAGCGAAAAGCGTACCCGCATTGCGGCTGTAACATTTTCCCATATGCCACCCCCCACGGCGCAGAAACACCCCATGTGCCATTTCCCCCATGTGCATCATCCCCCATGCACATCATCCCCCCATGCGCAACTTCCCCTCCTTCGCAACTTTCATCTCAACTGCCAATGCACAACTTTCCCCATGCACAACTTTCCCCCACGTGCAACTTCCCCCATGCGCAACTTTTCCCCATGCGCATCATCCCCCATGCTCAACTTTCCCCGTGCACAACTTCCCCATGTGCATTATCCCCCATGCGCATCATCCCCGTACGCATCATCCCCATGTGCAACTTCCCACCATGTGCAACTTCTCACCATGTGCAACTTCCCCTCATGCGCAACTTTCCCCCATGCGCATCATCCGCTGATGTACAACTTTTCCCCATGCGCATCATCCCCCATGTGCAACTTCCCCCATGCTCATCATTCCCCAGGTGCATCATTCCCCATGCGCATCATTCCCCCCATGCACATCATTTCCCCCATGCACAACTTCCCCCCATGCACAACTTTCCCCCATGAGCAACTTTCCCCATGTGCATCACCCCCCATGCGCAACTTCCTCCATGCGCAACTTCCCCCAAGCACAACTTTCCCCAGGCGCATCATCCTCGCCAGTGCAACCTCTTCCTCCGAACACCATCCCCCAGTGCACCAGGCACCAAGCACCCAACTGGCTGGATGTTGGTCAGTCTCCCATGTTAAGTATAGGACAGAAACAGGTTGCCTCCTTTTCAGCCCCTGAAGCGTTAATTCCTCCAGATGGTTCTTGGTGGGAGTTCAGGTGACAGAAGGAACTCCCAGAATTCCATGCTTCAGGCCCAGCAGTTGGGGCAGAATGTTGATGGGTCAGCAATTCTCAATGCAAAGTATAGGGAGGAAAACGCGTTGCGCCCCTTTTCACCCCCTTCCGGTTGGAATTTCTGAAAACCGGTTCTTAGTGCACCCCTCCCTCACGGAAGGAACACCCACCCCAAATTTCATGCTTCTAGGCCCACTGGTTTTGGCAGGGCGGTGATGAGTGAGTGAGTGAGTCAGTCAGTCAGTCAGTGACTTTTCTCTTTTATATATATAGAAGATAATAGAGTTGGAAGGGACCCAATAGGTCTTCTAGTCCAACCCTCGCTTTAGGCACAAATCTATTGCTCAATGAGGAATATCAGTGGGCACAGGAGGCCAGAGGGGGTTTCTCATAATTCCTTCACTAAGGACACAATCCAGAGCAAATTCAGCCTGCTCTGACCTAACTGCTCTCTCCTAACTATTCTGTATCCAGAGCAGAAAGTTATGCTGAATCCAGAGAGTCAGGAAGCCTGGGCTGCCCTAACTGCTCCAGAGCATGCTAAGTAATTGACACAAGGGGAAGACTTGCTCCTGAGGAGACACCCCTCAGATCACACTGAACAAGGAACAGCTGTGGTGCCTACAGTGGTGACATGACTCTGCACATCACCCGGTGCAGAAGTCTGTGCGTCATCCCTGGGATGCATGCCCCCCCTACCTGGACTGCGCAGCCACCAAAGTTGGCGCCTGCGCAGTTGTTTCTGAAGCCAACTGGCTTCAGAAAGAGTACTGCGCAGGCACCATCTCTGACACCTGCGCAGTACTTTTCTGAAGGCTTTTGGCTTCGGGGGAGACTGTGCAGGCGTCAGAGTTGGTGCCTGTGCAGTACTCTTTCTGAAGCCATTCGGCTGCCGCTCCACCTCCTGAGTGAGGCCGAATGGCTGTGCAGAGGCGCGGACTTTCTCTGCTCTAAGGAAGTCTCCTCTGAAGCTGTTCGGCATGCTCAGTGTGTTTCTGTGCAGTGCACCTCAGATGGCCGTTCAGGCCAGCTCCTCAGACAAGTGGCAGCTTCTGGCTGATTCTCTGCCTTGGAGCAGGCCTGAATGGGGGTGCTGATGCCTGGGGCCTGCCAAAGGACAGTCAAACTCCTCCGGCACATCACCCCATACGGAGCGCATCACCCAATGCAGCCCACACCAGCCGCACCAGTCTGGTGACGCCACTGGGTGCCTGCCTTATAAGGAGTCCCTGATGAGATGCCAGTACATTCTCCAGTGAATACAAGGGGCTTCTTGGAGTGGCCTGCTGTATCCTGAGATTTGTGGGCAGCCGTAGTTTGTTCTATATCCTGAGGTTGAGAGGAAGGGGTTGCAGCTAGGCTGGCCAAGAACTCAGATTTTTGGTCAGCACTGCCATTCTTACTCGGGCCTTATCATGGACCCCTATGGGTCTACTCATTACTATACCTGCTCCTGAGGTGGTATAACTCTGAGGGCTGGAAGAGGGCATTTCTGCCTTGCAAACAGGCTCTGGATACAGAGTAACTGCTCTGCCCCAGGCAATGCTAAACATGCCCTCAACTTGCCTCTCCTGAGCTGCTTAGGCTGCCCCAGTTAGGGCAGAGCAGGTCCACCTCTCTTAGGGCACCCTATCTTGCCTTGCTCTGCCCTAAGCCTCCTTCAGAGTAACTGGGATGGAGCATCTTGCAGTTGCTCCAACCTAGTGTTAGATAGGGCAACCCAAGGGCTCTTATGTGGACAGATTAGTTGCTCTGGATTGTCCTGATAGGCATCCTGCCTTTGTGGTGGTGCTACATGGCTGAAAACGGGAAGCCAGCAAGGGTAGTAGATTTTATACATTTTATACTGAAAACGGGGAGTAGATTTTATACATTTGATTATGTTTCTGATGTTTTCATTTAATCTGGCATTGATCTTACCAGTTGGCTGCTGGTAAGCCTTGAAGGTGAACTGGATGTGGAATACTGCTGTGGAATAGACCAATCCTAGTGTATGTTGTTCCTGGTATTAATTTGTGTGCACATTTCTTATAGGAGAGAGTCTGATCCTAAGTTACTTGAAGTCCAAGGTATTTGGGGTGAGGATTATAAGGTAGGAAGTTGTCATTTAGGTAGACCTTTGGGGCTGCATTAGCAAATTTGTTATTAGTCACGGTGTTGCTGACACTAGGTGTGAGTCTCCAGTCAGCCAAGCCTTTTCCTGCCTGGTCTGGAGGTCCCTTCCTCAGTGAGGAGGCAGAGCGATCCCTCTCTGTTTTATTTTGCGCTACTGGAGTCCAGTCAGCAGCATCTCCACATTTCTGTGCCCTTGTGGCTGGCATATCTGAGATACAGAAAGGGAATCGTGTGGGTGGAAGAGTCCACGTCCACGAGAGGGCACTGCTTTTCTACATTGCAGGATATCCTACAGCTCGCAAATACAACTGAAATGCATTGGAGGAGAAATTAAATATATGCTGCTTGCAAAACTCTAATGGCTACAGATGTTTTCTTAACCCCATAATTCTTGTTGGAGGAAAAGAGACACCACTGACCAGCACGAGTCAGAAGGGGACAGTGAACCACCCTCTGCCCCGAATGACCTCTCTGTCTGTCCCCTCTCAGTGACCATTGCAGGTGGTGTGGCTGGGACCCTTTTGCTCTTTCTCTTTCCAGATGTGGCACGTGGCTCTCCACCAGCCCCCAAACCCACATGCAAGCAGGAGCAGCTCTAGTGCTTCTGGTCCTTCAAGTGTTAGGAAACTCTGGTCTTCACCAGATGCAGTAAATAGGAGCCTTCAGGACTTGTCGGTAAACTTGTTCTAAAGTTTGATTCTGGTCTCTGTCTTTTTTTGGCCTGCGCCTAAGCAAGGAGCCAGGGTGGAAGGAAAGGCTCCTGAACCCCAGAAGGGGGCGCTCCGTGGTCATCACTGCTGAGTGGATTCAGCCTCCAACAAGTCTGCCTCCTCCCCACTCCCAGTCCTGGATTCTATTTTAGGCAGGCAAGAACGATATGATATCATTTGAACTTATAAAACCTGACTGGTACAGAAAGAGAAACATGGAATTTGATGATGAGTCGATGCCTGACACTCAAAAAGCCGAACCTTTAAATAAGAGAGTCTTCGTAGACATTTGCTAATCTAACCAGAAATTCCCTCTAGCTCTCATCCTGCACTGGCGTTGATGCCATCTCATTACAGAGCCCTTCGCTTAGGAAGCTGCACTGTAGAGGTACAAAGTACACCCAGTGGGAGTGCCAAACTTGACGGACGGGGAACACTCTTGGGGGAAACCACCATCCCAAGGGGCTCTGCACAACCACTTTGAAGCTGATCTCAGCTGAGACTCTCAAACTATTAAAACTGCATGTAGGGAACACAGGCTTCCTAATGCTTTAGCTCAGGCTTGTCCAGCAAGAGGCTTGAGGGTACTCAAAGGTACCAATGAAGTTCTCCACGGCTTGGGAATACATATCCAAGAGAAGCAAACAAGATCCAAAGCATCCAAAGAAGCTACACTGCTTATTGCTCCACCAGTTACATTTGTGGAAGTGAGCAAGGGCTGGTCCATTGCTGTGTGCGACGCTGTGCCTGAAAAATCTCACATCTTAGGGTCCTTCTCTTTCTCCTTTTCAAATCCAGGGAGTGGCAAGAAGAGAGAAGGGAAGGATCAACCCACCTGGGGCAACATTTCCAGTGGTCTCAATAAAGGGCCAGCCCTGATCACATCAGTGTCTTCCTTATTTCGTGTGTGCCACCAGGCAGCAGTATTTGCAAGGCCACTTTAGGCATGAATTGACATCATGTCTCCTCCTGTGTAGTGCTAGGTTGGGCTACTGAAAACTGGAGACTCTTGGACATGCCTGAGTCTTCCACTGCAAGGCTCAGTGGAAGGACATATTACGAATCCTGCTGGACTGGGCCAAAAGCACACCTAATCTGGCTTCCCGTATCTCAGTGTGACCCTCCAAATGCTTCAGGGAGGATGTAAGAGAAGAAAATCTCTGCATCCTGGTGCTCTCCATGCAGCTGGCCGTCTGAGGCTCCAAAAGGTCGGGAACTGCTGCTTTACAGGCTCCTGCTGCAAACTCACTCACTCCTCTCCCTGCCAAAGCGTTGAACAGCAAGTCCCAAACAAATCACATAGTCCCATTTGATGCCCCAAAAGACCCAGCAGGGACTTCACTCTGGCATGAGCTCATTCAGCTTCTCTATAAAAAAGGAACAGGTTGCAACTCCTGCCCGCTCTGCTGCCAAACACCTTGCAGGCTCTTTCTGGTTAGACCTTTTTCATCTTGTGGATGAGGCAGCACTTGGAAGGTGAAAAGGGGGGCTCTGCGTGCGGTTGGGCAAAAAAAAAACTCAAGTCAAAGAGGGGAGGGAGATACGTTCTTTGCAAAAGTGGAAAAGGAAAAGGTGGAGCCACTCATTAGTGCTGGTCACGGATCGTGACCAACTGTGCCAGAGGGTTTCCTTGCTAAGAACCTGCACACACTGTGAGAATTTTTTGGTTACAATTACTCTGAAGGGAGGCACATTCCTTATGTAATGAAATTCTACCCTAATGAGTTGGATGCTGAAATCCAAGAAGGAGAGGATGGGAACAAACACCCTCCGGTTTCATAGGCCTGTTTGTTTTGGATGAGATGCCCCCAAAAGCAACCCTGGCTGCAGATAATTGCCGCTTCCTTAACAGGCACCTGGCTTAACATATGCACAGCAATTATCAGCCAAATCCACTTAAGAGCCAGCAACACTGTACGGGGCGTCCTAACCCCTTTGTGCTTGTTCTCCTGCGCTCGCTGAACGGGCAGTGCCCCCAGGTGTGAGCCGCAGAGGGAAGGAGGGTACAGCGGGAAAGGAGTGCTGTCTGCCCTGTCTGCCCAGTCCATCAGAGAGACCGACAAACGAAGAGAAACACACGCAAGCCAAGGAGGCAGGGCAGGCTGGACCAGCCACAATGCCAACTGAGGCTGTTGCGTCAGGCAGCAGATTGCCGGGAATCATCCATCATGAGCCCTTGGAAGACAAAGAGGGAGATGGAGATCTTGGGTCAGCCATGGCTAGGAATGCCCAGGCACACCACTTGCAACCTAAAAGGATCAAGAATTTCCATGTCATCCAATTCAGCAGGCACAAGTTCTTGAAGGCTGTAGTGCTCTTTGTGTGATTGTGGTTTTGTTTGGGGTCCAAGGTTAGAGGGGAATCGGAAGGTCTCCCCCTCTCTCTGGGGACAGCTCAGCTGCAGTGCTGCTTTCTGCACGGCTTCTTTCCACACTGAGCAGAGGGTGGTGGTGGGGAAAGGGGTTCTTTAAACATTTGCTCCTCGACTATCAGTGCCCTCAGAACCCCAGGCTCCTGCTTTGAGCATCATGTATGCGCAGTTCCATGTTTCAATTGGAGCAGGGGTGGGCCGACCCACTCCAACAACCAGTTCGTCGGAAGTGGGAGGGGCCAGGCCGGGTCAGGGGGCAGGGCCGAGGGCAGGCCCCAACCCCGGTGCACTGCACATGTGCCAACCCCGATGCATGTGCACTGCGTCTCCTCCAGGAGACACACTGTGCAAGTGCTGGGGTTGGCGCATATGCAGTGCATCTCCTCTGGCTGGAGGAGACGCTCTGCACATGCGCCGACCTCGGCACATGTGTAGTGTGTCTCCTCCAGGTGGAGGAGACGTTCTGCACATGCGCTGAGGTTGGCGCGTGCGCAGAGCGTCTCCTCCTGCGGGAGGAGACGCACTCATCTCCTCCCGCTGGAGGAGACGCACTGCGCACGTGTCGATGTTGGTTCTTGCGCAGTGCAACTCTGGCGCTTGTGCTGTGCATCTTCCCCACCAGGGGGAGACACATTGCGTGTGCGCTGAGGTCAGTGCACGCACAGTGCGTCTCCTCCTCCCAGCATCCGAACCGGTACACAGGGTTTCCAGGTGACCCCGCGGCTACCAGTTTGGTAGCGGTGGGGTAATGGGAACAACCGGTTTGGCTGAACCGGTCCGAACTGGCTTGGGCCCATGCCTGAATTGGAGGCTTAGGAGAGAAAAACCAACAACTATATTTACTCAAATCAATGTATGTACTCAAGTCAACTCAAACCACCTTTATCAGCTGAATTTAGTCTCCAAAATTAGGTGCATGTTAGGTTTGATGGTGCACTAGATTCAAGGAAATTTTGATTATAAGTCAGTATTTAGTTTAACAGTTTATTGTAATATAAATGTAACAAACACATTGTTGTATAAAGTAGTGCAATTAGGTAAAAAACCATTATCATGAACCCAATATCATGTTGTTATTGTCCTATAACTCATTGTTGTATGGAGTAAAATTAAATTTTGCACCCGATTTGCAGCTGCAAATAGTGATTGCCAGTAAACTTTTAGAATCTCAAGTCTTTTAAAATCAGGTGCATTAGATTAGAGTAAATATGGGCATTTCTGCCAATCAAGACAAAAACTTCTACTCAACAAAAGAAAAGGGAAGTGCGCATGTGGGCTTGGGGCCCCTCACTCAGTGTGCAGCAACATTGGATCCCAATCACTCAGTGGATTCAACAGGAAGTGGGAACAGAACAATTTAGGAAGTGTGGAGGAAAGGAACCTCTTCCACACTGTTGCCTGTTCCCAGGTTCTCTCTACCTTTTCCGATCGAGGGAGCAGGGGAAGGCAAGGGAGGAGCAGAGGCTGGGCCAACAGATGGGCAGCAACCGCTGCCTGCAGTCCACAACTTGGGGTGACTGCATCGGTCAAACGTACTGCAGACCAGCTGCACCTGGGCATGTATGAGGAGGAAGTTGGGGGAACTCATGCATGCCCAGAGAGAAGGGATGGGAGGAGAAAGCAGGAGAAAGATGTGCACAAACCAGAAATTAGTTCCTCTGTAAAGTCCCAATAAAAATGCTCCCCTCCCCACCACCCAGATGGATCGTGTCCATGATTTCAGTTCCCAGAGCCACACCTAAGAGAGCCTATTCTTCTAGAAGCCTTTCACTGCTTTGTCTCCAGAATATTTGTTTAATCCATTTCCACGGAGAAAAGAAAGACATGGATTGTCAAAGAGCCTGGCTTGACACAGCACTTGCTGAGAACAGAAAGGGCGGCACTCAGTTCCCTTCAACGCATTCATGGCTCGCACAGGTGTTGGGCAGAGAGGAAAAAGTCACGCAAGCCTGGGCCCTCTGGTGCCCTTGCCAATGGCTGCTTCTGTTGCTGATGGTTCCAGAGTTGGCCCAGCCAGGTCAACACTCTGATGATGGGTGTGGATCCTCAACCGGTGTCCCACCTGGTCAACTGCTGATGCCACTGAAGTCCTTCCCCAGAACCACTGGCAAGCAGGGTCTGCACTGGGAAGCATTGCCAGGTTGGACACACTCAAAATACTGAGGCCCCAGAGGTGGCCCTGGCAGTGTCGCAAGACCCGTCAGCCACTAAAGGTTGAAAACCTTTGGCATTCAGGAGGAAGAGGATCTGGTGCTGGGCTGTTCCAGATGGTGGTACCTGAAATGGCCTTCATTTGCCCAGATGCCCCTGTGCTTGAGCCAGAGGGTCTGCGCACCAGCTTGCCACTAGTGCTTCTTGCAATCAGCAGGGGTGTTGGTGCTTCTGGGGAGGACACACCCTCTCTTAATACGCTACTGTCGTGTAAATTATGTAGGAATTAAGGCATGTTTTTGAGAAACGGGTTCATTCAGCACTCCTGGGTGTGGGCCCATCACCACTGAACAACCCATCTGTAATTAATATCCTTAAATGCATGCCAGGCGGAAATAATGGCGCTCTTCCAAAATACCTCGAATGGAATTGCCCCAAGGAGAGGGAATCTGCCAGCGCCACACCTTCCCAAACATAAGCTTCGCGAGAACAAACATCCTCTTTGACTCAGGTGGGCAAATGTGTCCATCCGTAGGACTTTCACAAGTCATGATAAGGGTCCTTTTGTGCCGTGCTTGTTGAAGAAGGTCTGTGGCTCAGTGTTCCTCCTTTGAAGATCCTCACTTCAACCCTTGGCCTTTTCCAGATAGGGCAGAGAAAAGTCCCTCTCCGAAACCCCGGATTGCTGCTACCAGTTGGTGCCCATCAATACTGCTGCTGTATCTGCTTCCAGATCTGCTGGGTCTCAAAGGCATGTTGGATGATGTAGATGGTTCTATACATATACATACCACCATCCAGGACTGACCCTGACCTCTGTGTACCCCCACTGACCTCTCAAGACAGGATCCAGAGAGAGAGCACCCAACAGTAGCTCCACCAGAGAGCCAGTGGGGGTGATATCACATAGGCTCTACTTTCACAAATGGCATCCAGAGAACTTTACATATCGACTTCTACAAGTTCTAGGGACTTGGGAAACTTAGCACTAACTGACCCTGAATGCCTGCCAGTTCTCCACAAGCAATGGGAGCAGCACACACCAGATTCTAGTCCACCATTTGTTCATTTGTTCTCGGCACTCGTTGACTCTCCTTTGGACCGGGATCTTCAGACTTGTGCACACCAGTGACCTTTAAAAAAGTCATTCCAAACATTTCTTCAGCAGAAGACAATGGAGACAGTGTTGAACAAGGGGCAATTCCTTTCCAAACAGGGGAGCAGGTGTGCACTCTGTGCAGGTCCCACTGACCTCCGTCATTCTGATCCTCTCCCACCCAACCCTTTATAATATGCCCATGAATTAGTCTAAGGCTGCAATCCTAGAGACACTTTTCTGGCAGGAATGGGGCTTGGTTAGGATTGGTTGGGAGACATGGTTAGGATTGTGCTCGGAGTGATACTGTTTATATATCAAAAGCAAGCCAGTTGATCCATTATGTAACGTTCAGCTTGGCATCGGTTACAGTCCAATAAATATTAACCCGGTCAGTCTATAATTGGTAACTCTCTGAAATGAAGCCCTGATAAGGAGACCTGCTAAAGGTAGTCTTGGTAGACTGTATTATCAAATTGAATGCGCACCTTTTCCAGCCAAATTTAGTCTCCAAAATTGGCATGTGCATTAAATGTTATGGTGTATTTGATTCAAGTAAATATGGTAATTCTAGACTGTCATTAAAACTTATACTATTGTGATTGTAGGTATAGGTCAGTATTTTGATTAACAGTTTACTGTATTGTAATAAAAATGTAACACAAACCTATTGTATAAAGTAGAACAATTACAGAGACGCCTCACGAACAAATTTAATTCGTTCTGGAGGCATGTTTGTTATGTGAAACATTCTTTACGTGAAGTGGATTTTCCCATAGGAAATAATGGAAACTCAGACAAATGGTTCCATAACCCAAAAAATATTCATATAAAATATTAACTGGATGTAAAAATGATGACAGAACACTGGGATTGAATTCCAAACATGCATTCAATGTGGATGATCATATGAAATCTACTTAGGCTGCAGTCCTAAAGACACTTTCCTGGGAGTAAGACCCATTTAACGCAATGGGGCTTACTTCCAGGTAGACAAGGTTAGGAGGCTGCAGTCAAAGACACCTTCCAAGGGTCTCCCCACTTTCTCCTTCTCTCCATCCTGAGCCTCTCTCTCCCCTGCTCCCTTCTGGCTGCCCTGAGCTGCTTCCCTCTTCTCCACTGCTCTTCTCTCCCTCCGGCCACAGGAGGAACAGCACAGAAGTGTTGCTTTCATTATGGGCAGGTGCGCTAGGCAGCCCTGACGCTTTTGAAACAGGCTGCCGCCCAGCACATCTGCCCCAACTGCCAACAAATGTGTTCTTTACGTGAAGCACAGTTTGTTATGTGAAGCAGAATCCTAGAGAAATTTTTGTTTGTTACGTGAAACATACTTTACATGAGGCATTCTTTATGTGAGGTGCCACTGTATATAAAAATTATAAACTATTTGTCATATTATTATTGTAAGGGCTGTGGGTGGCGCAAGCGGTTAAGATGCTGTGCCTGTTAACCAGCAGACCAGGGTTTGAGACCCGGGTCGGCCCCACAAGACAGGGTGAGCTCCTGTCCTTAGCCCAGCTCTACGACACCAGCTGGATCCAGTCGTATGGGCTCTGCCTTTCCATTGGACTAATTCAGTGGCGTGGAGAGGGGGGATCTGCTGCTTGGGTAACAGCCTCTCCTCCATAACAATCCAACCCAGGCTTTCGTGCTTCGCATGCAGCGTATGCAGCGCTGAGCACGATACCAGAGTCTTCCAAGACTGACGGAGGCCTGCTTTATTATTATTGTCATTTTTTCATGAAGTGGAATTCAATTTTGCACCTGCTTTGTAGCAGCGCATTACAATTGCCTGTAAACTTTTAAAAACCTCTCGTCTTGTAAAGTAGGGGTGCACATTAGATTTGATGGTGTATTGGATTTGAGTGAATACATGTATTTTATGTTGTTGCTGGAGTGCTACAACAATTACAAGCTACTGCCACAAAAGCAAATCCTGAACTTATTCATTCAGATTTCTTGACACTTGACGTCTTTTGCTGTTACTTCCCTGTCCCCCAGACCTGTAGAGACTGTGCTGGACCCACTGAGGCAGGCAGGAGGTAGGGGGAGGTGGGAAAGGGTGGGAAGGAAGGATGGAATCGGGACACAGAGGGGAGCAGTATAGGGGACGGGAGTCTGCAGGAGGGGTTGTATCCAGCAGGGATGACACGCACCGGATTCTGTTGCCTCTGTGGGTCACCTCTGGCTTTCTCTCCTTGGACCTTAACCAACTAAAGAGCTGAAGAGAACCATTGCAGAGCGAGAGGCTTCTTTAGGTGTCGGGGGTTTATATCACCTTGCTTCCCACTTGGTCCCCCTCAATGGATACAGCATAAGCATGCCCATTTTTGGTGCAGGTACACCTACGGGAGTGGGGAGGAGAAGGCTAGGGTTGGATCCTGAATCCAGCCCTCCCTGGCTGAAACCAGATCCCTGCCATGAACTCACTAGATGGCCCTAGGCAAGCATTCCTTCCCCACCTGCAATACGGGGATCATAATGCTAACTCATCACATGGATTTGCTGTAAGGAATCCATCAAGGTAAGACTTATGAAGTTCTGACAATGTACAGACAGTGCGACACCACCCATATTAGGCTGTTCAAGAAGTGGATTTGTTATGAGATCAGGAGCCGTTAATTTCAACGGATCAGGTAAAGCAAGACACTGCCTGAAAGAAGGACAACATAACAGCTGTGATGGGGTAGCCAGACTCCCAGTGACACTGAATGCCAGTCAAACCTTGAATTTCCAGACTGGAAATCGTGAGCCAGAAAAGGATCGTAGCCACATACCGCGTCCTATTTGGGTCACCGTGACCCAGGAAAGGATGATAGCCAAGTACTGTGTCCTGTTTGCGTCAAAAAGATCATGGCCCAGGTCAAAAAAGATCCATGGAGCCTGTCAGGTGCTCTCAACAAAACCAGGTTACCTGCCATGGTGTAGGTGTGCATGATGCTTCCTCAGGCCAAGTGTCCACAGTAAGACTGGGGGGGGGGGCTTGCCACCACCCTAAGCCTAAATCACAGAGTTCAGTGGTTTAGCCCACTTGGGTCAATCTTTGGATCAAATCAGTTTGATCAGAATACCTGCTAGTATTATCAGTCTTTCGGTGCTTTATGGATTGGAGGCCCTGCTATAAGCACACCTTGTTATATTCCCCACCCAGTCTAGCTCGTTCTGCAGCACCTTTTCCAACACACCCACCTTGGTGGGTGCTGTTTCTGGAGGAAGAAGAGCAGTCTAGACCCTGGGTCTTGGCAGCATCACAGCAGCTTTGCTGGCTCCTCCAGTCCAGCGTGCCATTTCCAACAAGGGCCCTCCAGCTGCCTCTGGGAACCCTGGAAGTCAGACAGAAGGGCAGACCCCAGTCCCAGCTTTGTTCCTCTGCAGCTTGAATTTGGAAGCAGCCTGATGTCAAACTTGGGGGAGAGCAGAGCAGGGCTTCTGGTTTTCTTTCAGGGGACAGTGTGAATGAAGTGGTGTCCTCCAAAATTAAACCAGACATCCTGCACTTCCATGTTTGAAGCAACAGCACCAGAAGCCAGGTAAGGACAGGAGGCAGGCCAGGGCTGGGTTTTTAGTGGGTGGGGAAGCAGGTTGCCTCCACAGCAGGCAGGCAGGCTGGAGGGAGGTGGTGGTAGTGATGAACAGGCATCAGCTGCATGTTAGGAAGTGGACCACAATCCACATAAGAAGTTATTTAAGGGGCTGCAAGATTATTTTTTGTTTTAGGGGAGAAAAAAGTGTAAGCAACAAAGACAACAGCCATCTCTCCTTCAGGTCCTCGTGATTACTTGTCAGATACTGTTCACGGACAGGGATTGATACGGGTGTCCCTCGTTCCCCTCTGGGGTTCCTTTCTGGACCTTGTGTGGATAAAAAAATTGTGTGTAAACAATGGAAAAATAATTAAGGACCCACTTCCAGGTTTCTTTCTCCTCTATTGTGCCTAATTAAATAAGGTTGTGCCTCCATATCTGCAGGGATTTGATTCTTGGACTGAAGAATGCAATGAATGCCTCTCTACAAAAGTAGAAAAACAGTTCTTTAAACTGTGATTTGCAGCGGCCGTTTGTGGTGAGTCAAATCAGTGTATAAAAAATCCGTGGATAACTAGGTTGATCAGTATTTATGGTTTGCCTGTGTTAGGATTTCCTCGAAGGCTCGCAATGGCGAATGCCTCCCTTTTGCTCTATGATCAGTAAAGCAGAAGTGCCAAGTCAGGATCAGGTTCATGACTTTGCTAAAGTTCTGCTATTTGGCAACCCCTTGGAAGCAAAGCGCTGCTGAAGACGCCCCAGAGAGGGAAGGTCGGACTGAACATCTGAGCAGGGTATTTTCATGGCAACATCACACTGAATGACACATGACTGAGTCACGTATTTCTAAGAGGAACTCTCTCAAACCACCCCATTTTTCTGAATGAAAACAAACACTGTCCCCGAGCCCAAAGGCCGGTGGCTGTGTCTGTGCGGCACCACCGGGACGTATTGCAGAATTTTAATTGCATATGATTGTGAGTTAATTATTGGAAGCTGCCAGGCAGCACAAGCCAGAGCAACTAATCTGTCCACATAAGAGCCCTTGGGGTGCCCTATCTATCACTAGGGTGGAGCAACTGCAAGATGCTCCAGCCCAGTTACTCTGGAAGAGGCTTAGGGCAGAGCAAGGCAAGATAGGGTGCCCTAAGAGAGGAGGACCTGCTCTGCCCTAACTGGGGCAGCCTAAGCAGCTCAGGAGAGGCAAATTGAGGGCATGTTGAGCATTGCCTAGGGCAGAGCAGTTACTCTGGATCCAGAGCCTGTTTCCAAGGCAGAAATGCCCTCTTCCAGCCCTCAGAGATATACCACCTCAGGAGCAGGTATAGTAATGAGTAGACCCATAGGGGTCCATGATAAGGCCTGAGTAAGAATGGTAGTGTTGACCAAAAATCTGAGTTCTTGGCCAGCCTAGCTGCAACCCCTGCCTCTCAACCTCAGGATATGGCACAACTATGGCAGCCCACCAACCTCAGGATACAGCAGGCACTCCAAGCATCCATCTTGCACTAGAAGAACTGCAGCTGTAACTAGTTGTCAGGAACTGCTGGGCTTCCTTATAATGTAGGCACCACAGCTGTTCCTTCTTCAGTGTGATCTGAGGGGGGTCTACTCAGGAGCAAGCCCTCCCCAACTGTCACTGACTTAGCATGCTCTGGAGCAGTGAGGGCAGCCCAGGCTTCCTGACTCTCTGGATGCAGCATAACTTTCTGCTCTGAATATAGAATAGTTAGGAGAGAGCAGTTAGGGCAGAGCAGGTTGAACTTGCTCTGGATTGTGCCCTTAGGAATATTATTTTTCTAAGAACACAATCCTAACCATGTCTACTCAAAAGTAAGCCCCATTGTGTTCAATAGGTCTCACTCCCAGGAAAGTGTCTTTAGGATTGCAGCCTAAGACAGAGGTTCCCAATCTTTTTAGCACAGTGACCCGCTTCTGGTCCAAACAGGGCTCTGATCCCCTCTTCACATTCCTGCTTCTGTGTTCTGCTCTCCCCAATTTTCTCCCTGGGGGTCCACCGTTCCCACAAATTTCTCCCCTCGACTTTCAGGAGAAAGCTCTCTTACGCCACCACTCAAGAACTTGCCTCAGGGACCCCAAAGGCCTCGAGAGGAGAATTTGGGGTACAAACAAGCTTTGGTCTCTGCCGGATTCCATCACTCACACGCACTCCTGCTGATGAAAGGGCCAATTGTCCCTGGTGAACACACACCCCAGTGCGGCAGAAATACAAAGCGCCCCTTCTCTGAGAAGGAGAAGAAAGCTGGAACTGCTTTCACATCCATGAGCTGGGGAGGAAAGGGCAAGAGCCAGTGCCCTCTACTTCAAAGGGAAACCTCGGGCTTCACAACTCACACCACCGGAGAGCTCTGTTTAGATCATTCTCAGACAAGAACAAGAAGAATCTGCAGAAGTCAGAATAAGCCTGATGAAGCATTTGGGGTTTTTTAATTACATTTCAGTGCCATTTAACTATTTTCACAATTATCTCAGCTTTTTTCTTTTATGGGGTTCAAGAATGTGAAATGAAAGCACTCAATTCCTCCGCACATGCCCAAAGCTGCAATTAAAACACAACCGAGCACTAGATGTGCCCCAGATTGGCACCATGCAAGGCACCGGAGGCGGCAAAGCGCTGTGCTCTGCAGGGAGCCTCAGTGCAACCTGCAGCAAAGCTTTCCCTTCAAAGTCCTTCTGGGTAGTGGGAGCAAAACGGAGGCGAGTGCCACAGTCCCCTGCCAACTGGGCAAGGGGACTCTTTCCAGTGGGTGCTCCTCTTTTATTTAGCAGTGGGAGAGTAACTGGCCCTCCTCGCTCCAGCAGTGTCTGTTCAAGTGGCTTCTGCTGGTGTTCTTTTGCATTTTGGATTGTGAGCCCTTCTGGGACCAGGACCATTAGCCATTTTTTTAAATTTCTTTGTCAACTGCTTTGTGAACTCTTTTGTTGAAAACTTTTTTTAGGGCTGTGTGTGGCTCAAGCGGTTAAGACGCTGTGCCTGTTAACCAGCAGGCCAGGGTTCGAGACCCGGGTTGGCCCCACAAGACAGGGTGAGCTCCTGTCCTTAGCCCAGCTCTGTGATACCAGCTGGATCCAATCGTATCAGTTCTGCCTTTCCATTGGACTAATTCAGTGGCGTGGAGAGGGGGGATTTGCTGCTTGGGTAATAGCCTATCCTCCATATCAATCTAACCCAGGCTTTTGTGCTTTGCATGCAGCGTAATTTGCGCTGAGCACAATACCATAGTCTTCCAAGACTGAGAGTGCAAAACATTGGAAATTGTATGCCACAAATGAGGTGGTGACACCAGAAGGCCTCGGGTAGGATGGGGAAGAGCCAGCATATCTGCATAAACCTAAAGAGCTGTTATGCAAAGGCAGAAACCCGCAGAGAGCTCCTCTTGGAGAACTTCCTCTCTCACAGCTCAGCAAGCCCACTTTGAAAGCCCCAGCCAGGAAGAGCATCTCATGTCTCTTTGACCTCAGGCCACAGACACTTATGGGAACTGTGGTGACAAGAACTGTGTGGAAAGTGGGAAACTGCCTCAAAACACTGGTGGCAAGAACTCAGAACTCTCTTGCATAGGAGGACTCCACACAATCACCCAAGTGGATGCTCCTCTCCAGTGACCAACAGGTAAGGATAGAGGGGAGTTGAATCCACAAAACAATGACACTGCATCATGTTTATTTCATTTCATAGAACCCTAGAGTTGGAAGGGACCTCCAAGGTCATCTAGTTCACCCCCTGCCTGTAGCACAAAACCCTCCTAGAGCAGTGGTATTCAGAAACGTCAGCTTGGAACCCCTTTTCAAATTTAAAAATCTGTCCAGCATCCCCTGTCAAACTTACTGAGCTGTTCCTCTGTGTCTACTCAGAAGTAAGTCCAATTGTGTTCAGTGAGACTCTCCTAGGAAAGCTCAGTGCCAGATTCCAAAATGCTTGATCCCACCCCTTGTCATCCCCCTGACCTGAGGTCACGATCCCCACTTTGAAGACCACGGTCCTAGAGCATCTCCATCACTGTTGAGCCTCTCCTTCTAATCTCCACTGAGAGGAAACCCACCTCTGCTCTTGGCAATCCGTTCCACTGCCAAACATCCACTCTGACCTCAAGAATGTCTTCCTGGTGTCCAATCAGGTGGTTATATATTTAACTTATGGGACACAATCCCCCCACTTTCTTATGCTGAAGCAGGTACCCAAAGCAGCGTATAGACTGCATGCAGACCAGAAAGGAGTTTGCTGGCTGCAGTGGCCAGTGTCATTCCTGTGTCCGTCTGTCGGTCTGTGTGTTTCAGGCAGCCCTGAAGCTCTGCCAGCATCGTGACAGACAGCGATGGAACTGGCCTGGCCAGACCTTTGCTTCAAGGGCCTGCTCCTTCTCACTCTGTCTCCAGAGACTGAGGGAAGAACACACTCCTCACTGTTTGTGGCGATGGGGGCTTCTCTTATGGCTTGTCTTGCTCCTTCTGCAGGTGATGGACTCCCTGACGGTGTGATGCGGTCGTGGGGGCAGCTCACAGTCATGCCCATTCTAGCGAGTGCACCATCCGGCTTTGAGCCATGAGAGAGCCGTCCAGAAGTACTTCCATCTCTCGGGGCGTGTGGGTGTGTTCCTTTTATATCACAATTATATTAAATGGCATGTTTTTAACTTGCTTCTGTATGACAAGATTACATAATTGACGGGCTGAGGATCAATAGAAAGTAACCCACAAAAGAGTCACAAAGGAGGTTCTTCCATGGGAACACCCTTCCTTACGTAACTCAGCTCTCCAAAGACCTTGCCGCAGCACTCCCAAACATGTAAAAATTCGTTACCGCAGCCATTGCCAACATTGTCATAATTGTCTGGGAGCAGCCCAGCCTGGGAGCAAACAGATTTCCATCTGCCCTCCTCTTACTCAAAGGTAATTTACTTACAATTGGCCTGATGTCTTTGATTTGAATGAGATACGCATCATGTACAGACAGAAGGCTTTATTTGGCTCCGTTGTACCAGGACTAGGAGGTGACCCAAAGCTTCCATCTCTGGCTACAAGATCTGGGTACAAGGAAGACTCACTGGTTCCAGCCTCTGGAGGAAGAAGGGCAAACACTGCTAAGATGTTTGCTCTCTCTGATGAACAGGACCGTAGAGAATTCCTCGGACTCAAGTCACAAGAGCATGTCAAATGGAGCAGTCAGTGGGAAGCTTCATGGGCACCTTCTGTGGGCAAGGAAGGACTTGGGGCTCTCCAGAGCTGGTCCTTCAGCACTACTTTGCAGAATCCTCAAGGTCTCCTGTTGGGGTTGGGGACTGAGATCAGAAGGGAGCCTGTTGCAGCTGCGCGGTTTGTTGCGAAGGCTGCTGCAATCCTCTCGGACCCCAACCTGGGGGGCTGCAGGACATCCGTCATTGCAATCTCTGTAGCACTCTCAAGGCCCCATTTCTGGGCCATTCCTCTTAACCAACCAAAGAAAACCAAAAGGCTGCAGAGTCCTAAAAAGGTGTGCAGGAGAAGTGAAGCAGGACCAGGTGCTGAATTGGGTCTCCCTAGGGAAAAATCAGCACAATGGTGGCCAATCCCCCCACTTTCAGGTGATGAGGCCCGACTTCGAGTATGTCCTATCCCTACAACTGTGAGGCTGGCACTGAAGATCCAGCAGTAGAACGAGGGGAAGCAAATTGGGAATGCAAGGTTTGGAAAGATGATTGCAAGTGCTTTGTCCACCCAGGACTGGGCTTTTCCGAGCAAATGCCGGTGCCTGTTCTGAATGCTGGCTTCAGGCTCTCATCCATGCTGGGCACGGTTTGCTGTGCTCGCCTGCCGGTTAGTGAGGTGTTTTCCCATAAATGCGGCCGCTCATCCTTCAACCATATGACTTGGCCACTGGTCAGAAAGCCTGCAAGCTCCGCAGGGCCCACAATCCTCACTGGGACTGAAAAGCTCTTTTGTTGGCTGTTGTTTTCTTGTGCTCCCTCCCTGGAGGAAAATGAAGCGAGGGATTGATGTGGCTTGTCCGCCTCGCATAGCTCTTCCCAAACATGCACCCAGTTAGATCCTTTGGATTTCCATTTGGATTTGGTCCTGGGTGTATTTATGGCCTCTCAAGCCACTTTTAACCTCTTTCTTTATCCATCTTCTGCCCTATTTGGCATCTGATTTGGAAACGCTGGCATGTCTTTTCTGGATGATGCTCAACTGTCCGTTGAAGCATAATTAATGGTGCAAGTAATCATTGCTTCTGCAGCCTTGCCAGAGAAACCAACACAGCCAAAAGCTTCTGCAACCAGCAGAAGAGTTGCCCCTTTCTCCCTCTTTCTCCAGCATTTTGCTTTTCTCTTGGAGGGATGGATGCAGAAGTTCATCTCTAGCCATTTGGGAGCCACTGCTGGGAAGAGGCATTTCAGGCCAAGGCCTTGAGAAGACCCATTCCTTGCATTCTGGCTACCTCCTCATGGCACCCAGTTTGGAAAGCCATCAGACAGTGGTTGGAGGACAGACCTCCTTCACTGCCACCGCTACAGATAAGAATGGCAGCATGAAGGAGGCTTGGTTCAACCACTGATACCTTGCAAGCCCCCATTGGGAAAACAGGCAAAGGTGTCAAACTTGAAGTCCACTAATAGTAGGAGAGCACAAACCTTTGAACTCAGCATCTCTCTAATCCAGCTACAGTATTTATACATTGCTTTTCAACTAAAAAGTTCACAAAGTGGTTTACAAAGAAAATGAAAAAAACTTTTCCCTGACACTAAAGGGTATTTTTCAGGAAGTGAGCAGTGGAAGCTGCAGGAGAGGAGGCCGTGGACTTATTAAGGCTGCAGGACAATGGACATTTACTTGGGAGTAAATTGTCCTGCATTCAGTAAGACTTATTTCTAGGATTGTTAATCTCAATGAGACTTGCATTCTAGAAAGGCTAGGATTGTTTGTGTTTCTGTGCATTTTTTACACGAAATGGAAAGTGTGGATATAAGTGTGGAAATCCGGGAAATGACACATTTTTCAGAGCGGCTGGATCTGACCAGGCTTCATTCATCTGCAGGTTGGAGACTGTCCATTGAGCAGGTCCAGTTATGAAGCAAGGCAAAGCTCAGCTTCAGCAGCTCAGACGGCAGAAACAGACTCTGCAAGTGTCATCCTCTTAACTTAATACCCCCTTTCTATGTTCCTTTCTTGTAACTGACCCACAGGCCCCTGGTCCCTGCCCGGGCTGCAGAGGCAGGAATGGGAGGTTGACCAAGGCATTTATTTTTAGCATTCATTGATTGATCTTTTTTTAGATCAGGGCAGCTGAACTGCCAACTTGGTGTAATGATGGAAATTTACAGCCCTGGGAATCTCAGCCTAGCACCAGCAGAGCAGGCCAAAGGAGCACAAAGAAGAGAATCATCACAGTCCAGGAGTCTGTATCTAACCCCAAGCTGTGGCTTTTCAGATCTGCTCCCCCCTTTCTCCAGGCATTGCTAGGCAAGGTGGTCAGCTGCTGAGCTGTGCAGAGACCCAGCCACAGAGGGACCAGCCTGGCCACCCTCTGGTTTTGATGCAAGGGCCTGAGCTGGCCCAGTGAGAAGGAGCCCACCTCCTCCTGTGTAGCTCAGTGGGGGAGACCCTGCTTGGCATGCAGAAAGCTCCAGGTACAAGCCTGCTGGAAAGCGGCCCACTCACCCCCTGCAGAATCACTGGCTCTGGAGAGGATTCTGAAAATTCAGGGGATTTAACAGGTTACAGAGAGAGCAGACCATTCATGCAATGGGGAGAGGGGAGTAAGTAGTTTCCACAGACCTAGACCAGGACCAGTATTTTTTATGAACATTAAACATACCTGCACTGCAGGAGTAAATTCCCCCCTGTATGCCATGGGGTTGTTGCTGCCAGCGGTTTTGGCTGGCTGTTGATGAGTGAGTGAATCATTCAGTGACTTTCAGTTTTATACATATATAGGCTTTTTGGGAGTAAAGTTGGGCATGCTGATTTGTTGCCACCATCTGGAGTAGGACAACACCAATATTAAAGTACAGATGTCCTCTGCAGGTTATAGTGCTAGTTGTGACCGACTGTAGGGAATAATGTTTTTGTGGTCATGGGGTCAGCCTGACGTTTGAAGGTACATGGAACCTTCCCACTGTTTGACCTTCCCACTGAGGTGGTACCTATTGATCTACTTGCATTTACATGCTTTCAAACTGCTACATTGGCAGGAGCTGGACTAAGGACAGGAGCTCCTCTTGTCTTGTAGGACCTGGGTCTCAATTTCTGGGTTGGCACAGTGTCTTAACCACTTGCACCACCACACCCCTACAGTATCTACTGTACATTAGGACCAATGAAAAGCTAATGACCAGGAAGCTTTCAAACCCCATAGTTAGAGGTGCTTGTTTCTGGTGAAACAAACCGTAAGTCCATTCTGAGAAAGGTAAATAACACCATTTTAAAACATAGGAGATGGCTAGATGGCACGTTTTCATCAACGGCTTATCCAACAGATAAAAAAATAAACCCAGACTTCAAGAACAGAATGATTTTTTAATTTAAAAATAAAATCCATATACAAAGAATCTCTGAATATAAAAACCATACAAGATCTCATTAAAAGAATAGCACGATTAAGCGAATTGCAGAAAGCTCAGTGCACGGTCTTGGCACGAAGGGCCTCAAAGGATTTCCTGAGATTGTTATGTGGCATCTACGTATAAAAGCAATATGCGCAGTTAAGTGCTTCCTTTGCCCACCTGCAGCGAAGGAGAGCAGGTGCATGGCTGTGTGGTCACTTCGGCACCAGGCGGTCTCTAGCGACAGAAAAGGCCCTGCATATCAAATATCCCTTAGACTCTTTGGCTCAAAAGCAAGTGCCTCCCCTCACCCAAGTGCATGCAGGAGAACTGGGGATACTCCCTTCCACCACCCACCTTTTAGCATAGCCCTTGGTACCCCTGCTTTGAGGGTAACCTCAGTTGTGAGGACATGGAGGATCTCCCACCAGAAGAGTAGGCGAGGGAGCCCTTTGCCCAAGCAGGAACACTTTGCACCAAATTGGATCCAAGCCATTTGCTGCCATGTTGATGTTCCTAATTTTGCAGCATTCTGAGCAGTATTTTTGACAGGACACTTTGGGAGCCTGCATTAAACATGGCAAGACACACCTCTTCAAATGAGTGTTCAAATTCAAAATTGGTAGTTGCCCCAGCAGTTTTCATGAGATGAACTTATCTTGCACCATCCCATCCCACTTCCTTTCACCTAAGTGGAAAGTAGTTGCTCATCTTGGATCCCAGGGCTTGCACAGTGCAGCCTCTCTGTTAATGGGGGGGGGGGAGTTCATTATGCTGCAGATTGCCAGGCAAACCCTCACATGTTTGCTGATTGCACATTTCCTCGAAATGCCACTGCAGATCAAGCCTGCCAAGAAAGTGCTGTGGTGGAGATCCTTCCTTCTGAAAAGGCTTCTCCCTGCTCAGGGCCCATGTTCTCCAGAAGGTGTCTCACCAGCTTCTGAGAACAGGGTGACTTTGCTAGTGTTAAGGGGGTTTTTTGTTGGCCTTCTTCAGCAAGGAGCTGGCAATGGCCAAAGCACCCCCTTGCACAAACCGCACAAAGTTGTCCCCAGCTAGCGGCCCCAGAGCATACAGTCCCTTCTCATGAACTGACTCGTAGGTGAAAGGGTCCACATCAATGGGGTTTCTCTTAGAGCTGACTGGCTGGTCACAGTCAACTGCCAAGTCCATGCCGTTGTTGGGCAGATAGGACAGGTTGGGGTGGGAGCCAATGAGAACAAAAGCCATGGAGATGTGGAACACCTTTTGGTGGCCATTTTTATCTCGAAAGATGCACTTCCCGCCTTCAGAGAAGGAGACAACGTGATGCTCCGGGAGGCTGACGTAGCACTCGTATGGTCCTGGGCGAGGAATTGCCTGTTCCTTCATCATCTGGTGGACTTTGTGATATTCAGGATACATCACCTGAGGGAGCTGGTTGAAGATGAGGGCCGGGTCATTGACCCTCCTGCGAAAGGCATGAATGACCGGAATGTTGCAGTGGTGAGCAAAGAGGATGGCGTCGGCTGCGGTCAGTCCAGCCCCCACAATCAGGATGGGGTCTGACATCAGGCCCACCTCCTTGTTCTTCACGGCTTCTTCGAGGGCAGCGAGTGAGTGGTGGACAAAAGGAAGGTGTTCCCCTTTCACCCCAAGCCGGGATGGACTGTCATAGGTCCCTGTGGCTAAAACCACATTTTCCGCCAGCACAGAGAAAGGCCGTGTGCCACTGACGGTTGTGACAAAGCCATCCACCTGGAAGAGGCTGCCACCCTCCACCTGGCCGCAGTCCTGCCCCACAGAGCGATCCTGATCTTCTCGCAGAGCCTGACAGCCAGAGCCTACACAGTCAGCATCCTCCACATGCAGCTTCTTGACAGAGGTCACCAAAGTCCCACAAAGAAAGTTCTTCTTTAACCCTTTCTTGGCCACGTAGTATTGGTAATACTGCACAATGTCTCCGGCGGTTGCCCTGTGATTTCTGAAGCCTCTGCAATGAGATTGGGAAAGATCAGCATGACCTGAGCTGCTGCCAGGGGAGGAACATGCCTGGCTTGGCCAGAAAGGATTCCTAAGGAGATGGAACACTTTGTGAGAGGAGCCCCGAATGACTGGGGGCCACTTTGTGAGTTTGGCTCTTGGCGTCCCTGGGATTTATTAACCGCTAACTATATGGAAGCCATATTGAAGTGTTTGTTTTTGTTAAAAATGCAAACATCATGTTTTCTGTTTAAAATATTGATGTTTAAAATATATTTTGATGTATATTCCAGAAATTCCTTTCCCAGTGAGAAATAACAGAGTGGCTGCATCTGCTGACACTGTTTCATCACCTCCCCAGTTTGCTTTTACAAGCACGTAAAGCTGCTTTCTGCCCTTTTCAAGCAGCACTAACTACAGTCCATTAAAGTGAACTCCCAGTTATTGTGGCTTTGCGAACCTTCTTCCAGTAATGCTACTTCTCCCTTCATTCTGTTCCTGTTTGGGCTTGTAGGCTACACTCGAATGACAAAACTGCATCCTATTACTATTAAAAGTGCTTCACCCAGAGGGCTTTGGGCTGGTCCAAGTTTCAAGCCAAAGACATAAGGAAGGATACAAACGCAGAATCCGCCTTCTCTATCTTTCCGCAGCAACCAAGCACTGACTACCACAAATAAGGTATTTAGAAGTCTTCTTTGCACTGTTTCTTAGAGACATGTTCAGGAAGGGAACCAACTTTCTAAGAAACTTCTGCATGTCTCCTCTTGTGCACAATTTGACACAATGGAATAGCATACTATTGCTGTAGGAATATTCTTAGGGCTGCCAAATGCAGGCCTCCGTCAGTCTCGAAAGACTATGGTATTGTGCTCGGCGGTGCATACGCTGCATGCAAAGCACGACAGCCTGGGTTGGATTGTTATGGAGGATAGGCTGTTCCCCAAACAGCAAATCCCCCTTCTCCACGCCACTGAATGAGTCCAATGGAAAGGCAGAGCCAGTACAATTGGATCCAGTTGCGTTGCAGAGCTGGGCTAAGGACAGGAGCTCACCCTGTCTTGTGGGGCCAACCTGGGTCTGGAACCCTGGCCTGCTGGTTAACAGGCACAGCGTCTTAACCGCTTGCGCCACTCACAGCCCACAGGCTACCAAATGATATTTATGATATTTGGAAAATGCCCTCTGCAATGGAACAAGAATTCTTACCTTTTCTTCTTACTGATCCAGTCTTTGAACTTGAGGTCAGGAAGCCCCATCCAATCTCCCTGGCTCAATGTGAACATGGATCCTTCAATGGACTGCAAAATCAAGGAGATGGAAAGCATGTTGGTGAAACCATTCTAGGACCATCATGACTAGATATGAGAAAGTGGTGTAGACCAAATAGAAGCAGGCTAGTCACAGGCTGGTCCAACAGAAGACAGCCCTAACTGTTGCAGTTTTGAGGAAGGAATCACCTGCAGTAGGATGCCAAGCCAATTCCCTCCTGCTTTCATTGAGAATATTAGGAAAGCCCCTCTCCATACTGATCTTATTTGGCCAAGGTGCACTCCGTATGCAGCTGCCTCCTCTCTCATTTACCTCCACAATGCAAGTTTTGCCCAAGCACAAAGAACAAAAAAGGAACACAAAAGCTAGCAAGAGAAGTGTATGCCAACAATATCAGATGCAGATGAGGAACGGGAAAAGTCCAAAGTCAATAACAAGACAAGCATACTTGTTTAGATGCAACAAGAGTAGGAACTAAGCAGGGAAGGAGCTGGACCATTAAAAAAGAAGGAATAAAAGGATAGGGTGGTTGTTGGGTGGAACTGGGTTGAGAGCTTCCACATCTCAGTAAGAGAACTGAGTGACCTTCCTAGCAAAGTGGACAAGGCTTTACAACAGGAAGGGTACTTACATGCCAGGCTCCTCCAGGGAGAGTTTTGCCGAGAACCAGGTGAGGAACCCCTCTTTCAGGCTGCTGCCACCATGTGAGGACAGAGTCTTGGGTCCCACCAAAATCTGTGTCTGGGCGGAGGAGAGCATCAAAGAGAAGTGCAACTGGGCTGGAGGATCGCCCTTCCAAGCCTTCAGACAGATATTCAATGTCCTGCAGAGGAAAAGAAAACCAGCCTTAAAGTTTCCTTCTCTTCCCATCACACACTTATCGAGTCTTTGGGTTTCTCATGGACAACTGCATTCAAGAAGTGGCATCTCATATCCCGATGTCATTAACTCAACAGGACGGGAAGGCAGAATTTCAACTAGATGCGCACCTACTGTATTTGTGGTATGGAGCCCAAGTTGGGGGCACCAAAGTTATTTTATAAGTAATGCCTGCAAAACCATGATGGAGAAAAAGGCTTTTGTTCTTTGTCCCACCAGTGTTGATGCAGATCTCAGCACCTTGAACATTAAATTTATTGGTAGTTGTTTTAACTCTCCCATTGACTTAGGCTGCAATCCTAAAGACACTTTCCTGGGAGTAAGACCCATTAAACATAATGGGGCTTTCTTTTGAGTAGACATGGTTAGGATGGTGCTCCTAGTCTCCTCTGCCACCCCGGATCTCAAGGTGGAGGCCAGGTCTACTTTGTAGATGAATTGCATGGCAGGCACTTCAAACACAGCCTGGCTTAAACCTAAGTGGAGAAGCTTCACTCTAACCAAAGGTTTCAAAGGAGAGACTCCCATGTTCAGAGCCAGCCTTCTTCCCTGAAGGTCCAACCCCAGCAGGATGCTGTTCTCCTCTATCTTGACCCCCATTTCAGGAAGGCAGTTCACTCCCTACCAACCTGGTCTATGATGGAGATGTCAGGAGTCTCTTCTAGTTTTCTTTGCAAAAGGGGATTAGGATGAACAAAGCTTCTTCTGACATAGGGGATGTTACCAGACAGTAGGTAAGATAAGCAGATCCCTGAGGGCCCATTTCCTGAAAGAGAAAGATCAGGTGGATCAATTAGGAGAAACCTTATCCAGAGACAGAGGCTCAGGCTCCAGATGAAGGTACACAATTTTGCTTGTGAAGCTGGAGATGAACTGCAGGGTACAAATTAAACGTGCAAAGCTGAGGCGAGTACAAGGCTTTTCTTCCTGTTTGGAGAGATCAGTGTCTGCAGAAGGGCTGTGTTCATGCATCTGATACAACTTCCTTTCCATGCCACCCGTGGCTATTTAGTCCTTATCAAGTGGTGACTTGGGGGTATCCCTGAAATCCCACCAGGACTGCAGGGTGGTGCAGGACAGCATATAGACAGACAGACAGACAAAGCTTATTTATATCCCACCTTCTTCACAAGATTCATGATCAGGTATAGATGCCTGAAATCCTGGGAGCTACCAGACAGTGACCACCTAGCTCAGCAATGGTCTAATTCTGTATATGGCAGCTATCTAAGCACACCTGACTGACTGGATAGAGGTGGTGTTGGGGAAAATATTGTTCAGTTTGCTGGATGAGCATCTCTGATTTAGGGATGGCTGTCAGGGCCAGCTCAGCAAGGCAGAGCAGATACCAGCAGAGTGCTGTCTCCGAGGTCACAGTGGAGTCATATGGTGAAGAAGGCTCAGATATGGTGGTTTCCACCACCCAGTTTATATTTACAGAAGGTATGGCAGCAACAGACTTAGCGGTCTTCCCAGTACAGTATATACAGCCAATAATAGAATCTCCAGCATGAACCACAGCAACCACCAACCCACAAATGAGAGTCCCAAGAGCAAAAACTCTTGCAGCCAAGATGGGGGTGACATCATGGGCGGCCTGACCCCCATCTCATGACGTGTTACATCACTCTGCACATGATGTCAGCCTCTACCAAGTCCCGGTGACTCAGTGTTCTCCACTGCATTGCATAACATCAAGGAGGTTCTGTTCAGGCCTGCAAATTCTGGGTACCTGGAAATGCCTTCAGGGTTAGATCAGAGACCCAGGCTCTGAAGTGTGAAAAAATAATCACCTAGTTTGGACAGGAGAGAAGAGAGTATCTACAGCTGAATCTCCCAGTGAGGCTGGTGGCTAAAAAGCCATTGCACGAAGGCTCCGATCCTAACCTCCAGTTAGGCCAGCCTAAGCCCAGGTCCAAGTCCTATGCTGACCTGGGAATGTCACTGAAGACCCATAAGACACTTCTGTGCCAACTCATGGAAGTGGGCTAGGTCAGTGCACAGACATGCACTGGTCTACCCACATCAAGGGAATGGAAAGACTGAAGAGATGTGCCAGCCTAGGTTAGGGTTCTATCCTAAGTGCCTGGAGGCTGTTAGATAAGGCTGCAGAGTACAGGTTAAGCAACCTTACACTTTGCTTTGGCAATCTCCGAACAGCCACCAGCCAGATGTTCACAGATAAGGATGGAAGAAAAGGGTGAAGGAGAAGGAGAGAACCAACTGGTAAGGACTCGGGTTTTGAGTGTGGCAGGGCTGAAGTCCCACCTCTGCCACTGTTGGCGAGGAATAATAACTTCAGTGCAAGAGCTGCTCACACCATCAGCTGGCTCTGCGTACATCTTTGTACCCAGCAGAACCGCCATTTTGCATACATTCCATCCACTGCACGTACAATGAATCTTAATGGTAAACACGAGCCCAGCTCAAGAGTCTAGCAAGATGTACCCAGTTTCAAACATTTGGTGCCTGGATTCAGTACTGGGTCTGAACATCTCTCTTAACAGATTGTGGGGTGCTTCACCGTGAAGGGAGAGGAATGCAGAGCCTGATTTTCCAAGTGGACGTTTACCGTATTCCCATGGGGAGCCAAGTGCTCAGGCAAACCTGATGGGTGATGAAAGCTCTCCTTCCTTCTATGGAAGGACAAGTGCTTGAGCACTTCAGGGTTCACTTACCTATGATCACCACTGGAAGCGGCTTGGAACTATTCTGTTCGAGATGTACGTGTGACATGGCAGCCTCTTTCTTTCTCCAAGTGCCGGCAAGTTCCACCACTGAGTCAGGCTGTAATGATAAGATTGAAAACAAACGCTGCTTATCGCTGAACACTGGCCATGCCGAGAGCACCTCCCCTTGCCCTTAGATGGCTACTATTCAGCTACTACTACTACTTATAAACAGTAGAACAGAAACAAAAATTCATGTCTTGAAGCAAAAGCAAGTGTATAACCATGGATTTATTTTCATTAGCATGTGGCATGCAGTACATGGACTGATGGTAAATCAGATCTCTATGTCAAGTCATTCAAGGATAGAGAGGCCCTGAATGAAAACATAACCATGGAAATAAATATTCAAAGAAACGGGAACATTGTGTGTGTTTTGTCAGATACTGTTCTGAGAGCAAAGTTCTGCTTTGACCCACAACCCATCAATTACTGAAGACAGAACAGGCTATCAAGACAGGCACTTGGCCTGCAATTGGTCCTGCTGGACGGCATCAGAATTCACAGAAGGGGTTTGGAAGAGGAAGTCCCGTTTCCAGCAGTTGGAAAAGCAAGAGGTCAGGCAGGCCTTGAAACACAAGAGAACGCTTGCCCAGACCTCAAAAGGGGCACGACAGTCACACTTCTGAAAGCCCTGAAGAACAAGCCCCTGGGGGCACAATAGTCAATTTAGGCCAGCCTAACTCACCCGGCCTATTTTGCCAGGACAGTTCAGTACAAACACTGCCTCTGCCGTGAACTTAGCTGGTGACCTCAGGCAAGAGATGCAACCTCAGCCCTCCTATTTGTAGTCAGGGGGTAATAGAGACTACTGTAAAGGTTTGTTGCAAAACGCTCCAGTAAGGCAAAACATGCATCATGATGTGAATGCACAGGAACTGCTGAAGCACATGCGTTAAGGCTAGAAGGAGATTCCTTCAAGTCCAGGCTACTGCCCTGCCTGTCTCCAAAGACAAGAATGAGCCCCTTCAGGTTATATTTATCCCCAAACTGGTCACATCTGCTAAGTGATGAGCATGCTCATGACCCCCTTTAAGTGTTCCAACTGCCTGTCCCACCCCGGATGCAATGAGGGAATACTGAAAAAGGAAAAGGAAGGCCAGAACTCACGCACTGTGAGTGTGTACACCATTTAGTGCATCGGCTCAGGGGAGAAACTATGGCCCTTGTCAATTTGGAAGAAGGTCAGCTTCTTAGGGTGCAATCCTAACCTAAGCCAGCAGAACCCTTCAGTCTTCCCCTTCCCATGGTGTAGGGAGACCAGCGCATGTCTGTGCACTGGCCTAACCGACCCCCATGAGTGGCACAGAAGTGTCTTATGGCACTTTTTTGACACCTCCAGGTCAACACAGGGTTTATGCCAGGGCTTAGGTCAGCCTACCTGGAGGTTAGGATTGCAGCCTCAGCTTTAGAAGAGTCTGCTACATAAGAATTAATGAACGCTTTTGTGTGCCTGCAACAATATCCCACAGAATTTACATGCAGGAAACCATCACAGACCAAGCTTTGTCATGACACGCAAGGTGAAGTGGGGCCCCTGCTTTGCATGTAGTTCTCAAGAAGGAAGAGGAACATTCCCTAGAGGGATCCTAGAAATATACCCACTGCAAGCAGCACTGGCAAGATGAACTAATTCAGCGGAGGCACCTTTCACCCTCCCCTCCTGCATCACCTTTGGGTGATTTCTCCTCTCAAAGCAGCTCATGCTTTCATCTGTGTCATCAAGCAAAGCACTGATGTGTCATTTGTGAATCCACCCCAAAGGGTCAAGAGACTTCAGAGACAAAAATGTGCCAGCTGTCACAGTTTTTTGAAAATAATAATAATAATAATAATAATAATAATAATAATAATAATAATAATAATAATAATAATAATACAACTTCAGAGCTCCAAGTCAGGAGGGCGGAGAATGGGAAATTCTTAAAATAACTCCTACCCCGCATGGGGCCCTTGATCATCAGAGCACGACCAGGCGAAGTGAACTTTTCTGCCAAGTCCACTGAGTGAAGAATGAAGTTTGGCAGATCTCCCCACATGCCTGGCAAGCAGCCTTGGTCTTGACATAACTGGCTTACATAAATGTCACTCTCTTACCGTAATCTGCCTCTGAGCTTAAGCCAGAGGACAGTGTCCTCCAGAGAACAGTGTCCTCCTTGAAGATGACACTGACAAATGCACAGAGATCTGTGACACGACAGCAACTGCTTCAGAAGTGCAGAAGGCTTGTGTTGAGGTCTCTTCAGGCTGTTCTCACAGCTGTCCTATATACTCTATATAAGACTTATCTGGCCAGAATAATCCACTGTGGGGTTTTCTAGCCATTGAAACCATTGTTTTTCAGGGCCTGCCATCTCCCCACTTCCTTTTGGTGGCAGAAATCCTTTGTGCACCTTTTAAACACTTTTTGGCTGCAAACCTAAGAGCACTTTCCTGGTAGGAAGGCCCATTCAACTCCATGGAACTTTCTTCTGAGAAGACTTGAATAGGATTGCACTGCTTGTCTTTGACGGAGTCACCAAAAGGAAGTGGTGAAATGTCAGGCTCTAAAAATCTATTTTTTCAGTGGCTATAAAACCTGGGAGGAAATATACGACTGCTTCAGTGTTTGACTGTGAGTTGGTGGGATCTGCGATTCGGAGTCAGAGTCATCCCATCCAACATCAAACATGGATCGGATGACTCCGATTCCGAATCGCAGATCTGAGGGGCAAAGAGGGGCAAACTCAGGCCTGTCATCGTTGCAGGCTAAAGACGGCAGAGTTACATCATTCATGAAGCTCCTGCATCTCAACACTGACCCATACAAAATACCTGTCTTTTCTAGAACTTACTTAATGCGTCATCAAATCTCATGTGCACTTGGATTTCGGAGACTACATTTGGCTGGAAAAGGTGAGTGTTGGAGACAAGTAAAAGGGAGTTCCCAGGAAGCAGAGGGTGAACCAGGAGAGGTTCTTTGCATGTGTATCTATGCCCAGCAGTGCAGGTAACAGTGTTGCCTGATGGTGGGAAGGGAAGGGAAGGGAAGGGAATGAATGAAGGAAGGAAGGAAGGAAGGGAGGAAGGAAGGGGACAGAGTCAGTTCCAACCTTCTCCAAACTGTGTCCCCATCTCAGCCCTCTTGAAAGGTGAGCTGGGGCAGGTGGGGCTGTCCCCTTTGCCCCCCCCCCCGCCCGCACAGACAGACAAGGCAGGCAGGCAGGCAGACAGACAGACAGACAGACAGACAAGGCTCCCGGAGGGAGGGTGCCCAGGGGGAGCCTGCAGAGCCTTCCTTCCTCCCTCCCTCCCGGGGCTGGACAGCTCCCGACCCGCGCTGCAGGATTTCCCTTACCTGGCAGAAGGAGAGCTGGAGCCGGTGCTTCCTTGCTGGCTGGCTGGCTGGCTGGCGCTGGACGGACAGCCGGACGGAAGAGGCGCTACTGCTGCGGAGCTGCTGCCTGCCCGGCTTATATGGGGGGCGGGCGGAGGGAGCGGGAGGCGGGCCGGGGCGGGCAGGGAAAGTGGCTGCTCAGCGTGAGTCAGCAGCGCTGCCCGGGCGGAGGGAAGGGGGGTCAGGCATCCTCCTGCCCGCCCGCGGAACTCCCCGCCACTGGCCGCTCGCCCAGGAGGAAGCCTCAGGCTGGCCTGGACAAAAACCCTCCTTGTCCTGGTGAGCAGGAAGCCCTCTTGGAAGCCTTGAGTCGAGGCTGATCTGGGAGGAAGACCCCCGACACAGGGGGCTACTTCCGAGGAGACCTGCTTGGGCTGGGCTTTAAATGCAGTCCTTGTAAACTTCATGTGTTTCAGGTACATACAGTCCTCTGTGCATGTACAGAAGGGGCACGTGGAGCTTTTCTGGTGTCTTGCATTTTTCTTACAGTTTTCAGTTTAATACTATAGTGTTTAAATTAAGCACCTGAGAGCTGTACACAGTATAGATTTATTTCAACTTTTTATGGGGGTCCTACATCCTTGTCCTCTTTTTTTGTTAATGACATTTGGTTACCCTGAACAGAGGGACCACCTCTCCTCCTTTTCCAGGACGTGTCCTCTTTTTCAGCCTCCTGCCCTGGAAATGTTTTTCATTGCCCCGCTTTCCTTGTGAGGAGGCAGCAGGAGCCTTCTTGGAACTATATGTACTAAATCATCTGTTATAGTATTAAGTTTAATAATTTAGAGGGTTTAAAGTAGCCACATGGAAGCAATATATTGAGTTTTTAGCTTCTCTTTTGTCATGCTCTGCTTTTTCTTTGGCATCCCACCTTGTCCTCTTTTTTGTGTGTCAACATCTGGGGTGCACTCCTATACGTGTCTACTCATAAGTAAGTCTCATTGTGTTCTGTAGGACTTACTCTCAGGAAAGTGTGTTTAGGATTGCAGCCCTGGCCACCCCAGCCAAAGCATTCAAACACTCAGGATCATAACAAATATAGGCTGTTCAGATGTCCTACTCCAAGAGTCGACCACCAGAAGCTCCCCAGAGAGGAAGATGTTCTTCATTCCAGGGAAGAGAATTTCCTCAAAGTTGGAGCCACCACCAAGAAGGCCTCTTCCTGTCACCTCTATTGATGGCAGCACTGATGACCTGAGAGGTCAGGATGAAGATTAGGTGGATGAATGAAGGTGGTCTCTCCAGTGCCCTGGTCTTCAGTTGGAAATGGCAATTGCAGCCCGGAGGTAGAAGCCATAGAAGGGGAAGATCCAGGCCATGCAGGCCAAATTCAACAAGCATCACTTCTCCCACCAAGCCAGCATCACGAAGGGGAGCCCTTCCCTTGATGAGGATTTTCTTGACCTGCACTCATTACAGGCACAGAAGCCCACCAGGGAGAAAGGGGGGCACCTGATTGGGTTGAATCTCTAGAGCAGTGATTTCCAACCTCTTTCATCTTATGGCACACAAACAAGGCACTGAAATTGTCACCATCAGTTGTTTGTACCATTGACAAGATACACCAAGCTGTTCAAATCCTCTTAATTTTCCACAGTATTAATAAATGACTTTTCCCAAAATCCCGCGGCACACCTGAGGACCATCCACGCCACACCAGTGTCCCATGGCACACTGGTTGAAAATCCCTGCTTGACCCTGATCATCAAGAGTCAAACCCAGCCAGATACTTGTGTTCCCTCCACCTCCACATAGGAAGAGTAAGGCAAGGATACAGTGCAATGTTCAGCAGGTTCACCTTGGACTTGTAGGTTTCTGTGCTGGAGCCAAATGTCCCTCAGCTCCACTAGTAGCGCATGTGCTCAGGGATGTCTCACTGCTACTGACCAGCTGCAGTGTCTGTTCTGTGCTGCAGAACTTCTATCGACAGTAGATAGAATAGTGTAGATAGATAGAACTTCTCTTTCCCTGGGATCTTAAATACACTTTTACACATGCTTTATTGGCCTGTTTTAGTCCTATAAAGACTGTGCGGCTTCCTGGATGGAAACTTTTTACATGCTCGTCATAATCTGTAATCCATTAAAAGCTCAACATACCTGCATTTCCACAAAAATAAGCAGTGTTGTGTGTTCCAAAAGTCTTACTCTTGACTGACCAGGGTCATGTGGTGGGTGGGGAGGCAGAGTCTCCCCACCAGAGTTCTTTCAAAGGTGCCACAACTATGGCACACACAGGGCGCAATCCAGAGTAACTACGGGGAGTCCTTGCTCTGGTGTAAGAACAATTTGCTCTGGATTGCAATATGAATTTCCCATAGGTTTTCATTAGGTGGTGCAGTAACTACAGGTGCACGTAATGTTTCTTACGTGCTCCCGTAGTTACCCTGGATTGTAGGGACATTCTTAATCTGTGCACTCTGGGTTCTTTCCCATCCCCACACTCTGCACATGGGTTCAGAGTGCCTGTGCACCTCCCATAACAGCACTGCTTTTCAAAGGATCCTGGGGGGAGGCTCTGCCTCACCTCCCCCCGCCCCACTCCACGCACTACATGTTCCCTGCTGTATAGTGCGTGCATTTAAGTGTGAAGCTTTAAGTCGGCCTGTCTGAGAAGATTTCTCCATTCAGGGCATTTCCTGCATTCCTCCCATTGCAGTGAAGTCTGAGTTTAGCAACACAAGAATTAGGCCACAGCATGACTCAGAACTTTCACCTGTTCCCAGGCTGTGCTGTGCTGCTTGTGTAGTCAAAGACATGCCATTCGTGCTGCGAGGTGGTTGTCACTTGCATAGAATGTTCTTCTTCCTTCTGCACCTCTGGAAATCTTTGTGTTTCTTCTGGAAACTTCTGGAACCTTCTGCACTTTTGGAAATCTTGTGCTGACTTTTTGACCCTGGCACAGTGTGCTCAACCTTGGTCCATTCCTTCTTAGCAAGAAAATGCCACTCAACTGGTGGAAGTGTGACGGTCAAGACAGGCCATCGAAGGGGAAGATCCAGGCCAGGCCAGGCCAAATTCAACAAGCATCACTTCCCCCACCAGGCCAGCATCACGAAGGGGAGCCCTTCCCTTGATTAGGATTTCCTTGACCTTGCACTCATTACAGGCTGGTGGTTGCGCCATTGCGGAAGCCTCCTTCCTGTCTTGACCCTTGTGTCCAACTTTCAAGCTGTTGCTTGTTTGCAGGTAGGTCTGAGGTGAAGTGGAGAGTGGCATCCGTGTCAAGCTGATGCCCCAACAGCTTTGATGGCTCCCATGTTCAGTCATCTTCAGCCATGTAGGTCTTTTGGGAGAGAGGAGGAAGACTTTGGTGCTGTCTCTTCTGGGTGGAAATTTGCAGATTTTCCCAGCCACTCCATTAGCTGCACCTGCCCAGCAGACCCTTTCTTTCCTACACCCAAAAATACAGGCTGGTGCTTGACACAGCAGGTCTCCATCAGTCTTGAAAGACTATGGTATTGTGCTCTGTGCTGCATACGCTGCATGTGAAGCACAAAAGCCTGGGTTGGATTGTTATGGAGGAGAGGCTGTTCCCCAAGCAGCAAATCCCCCCTCTCCACGCCACTGAATTAGTCCAATGGAAAGGCAGAGCCCATACGACTGGATCCAGCTGGCATCACAGAGCTGGGCTAAGGACAGGAGCTGACTTTGTCTTGTGGGGCCGACCCGGGTCTCGAACCCTGGCCTGCTGGTTAACAAGCACAGTGTCTTAGCCACTTGCACCACCCACAGCCCTACCTGCTTTCTAAAGCCAACCCCAAACCCGTCTGACCCAGAGCTTTGCCAGGATGGAAGTTTTCAGGCTGCAAGTTTAATTTCTAAAGGGAAAAAATAATCTTTGGGTGATCTTCAGTTGGTGCTTTTCCTGTACACCCAGGTCATCATTTAAGCTCCTGATCTGGTGCTGAGGTTATCAGAAGTGTGATGGGCATCCACATGAAGCAGGCCTTTCTAGTCACATGCCTGGCTTGTGGGATGTGCTCCCTTGAAAAGCCAGCCAGGGCATCTGTCCAAAACATGAGTCTTTGAGGAAGGCCTTTGGTGTTGGCTGACGTTGGGAAGCTCTTGGGCAACCCATGCTTATCTTAGAGGAAGTTCCACTGAAACTTACTTCTAAGTAGACAGGCACAGATTTTGCCACTGGCTCACCTTATCTCATTTGATTTTCATTATTAACTTATTGGTTTTCGGTGCTGATTTGTTGCTGTTATGATTGTGTTTGATTATGACATATTTCTTTGCTCTTTGTATATATGGTTTTTCAAAGGCATCTTTAATTATACCTTTATAATTTAAATGATTTAAATGTGAGGCTGCAGCCCAGAGGGAAAATGTCCAGCTCGCATGCTGAAGGGTCCAGGCATGTCTAGTCAACAGATCTCAAGTAGAAGAGCCAGGAAAAGCTTTGGAGTCCTTGGAGAGCAATCACCTTAAGTGTAATGACTGCCCAAGATGGACCCAAACTTTGTTTCCATAGATGTCATGCATTTACTTGCCCATCTCTGAGAAAGTATCTTGTTGGTTCTGTTTCCAGACTTTATCTTCAGCATATTTGGAAGCAAAAGAGAACAATGCTGGAAAGGGAGTGCGGTCAGTGCCCTAATTGTGCCTGCCAACTGGGCAAAGGGGCACCAGGACAGAAAGATTATTTTTTCTCCACCAAGATGGTCTTTCCAAGGGCTTAATAGGGGGAAATAAAACCTTTTCCAGCCTCTAAGTGAGCAGTTTAAAGGAGCCTCAAGCGGTTAAGATGCTGTGCCTGTTAACCAGCAGGCCAGGGTTTGAGACCTGGGTCGGCCCCACAAGACAGGGTGAGCTCCTGTCCTTCGCCCAGCTATGCAACACCAGCTGGATCCAATCGTATTGGCTCTGCCTTTCCACTGGACTAATTCAGTGGTGTGGAGAGGGGGATTTGCTGCTTGGGGAACAGCCTCTCCTCCATAACAATCCGACCCAGGCTTTCGTGCTTCGCATGCAGCGTATGCAGCGCTGAGCATGATACCATAGTCTTTCAAGACTGACGGAGGCCTGCTTGTCTATCTGGCACACTTCTCTCACAATTTTGGATCTCAGTCTTTTTCGATGTCCTCTCCAGTTATCCACCAACTGAAGAGAGGAGGACTCTTCAATCTGCCTGCTGTTTCTCCTCCTCTCACCCCCCAGACTGAAAAAACAGTGGAAGCCGTGGTGTGGCAGTGGTGAAGCAGTGGTGTAGCACAGGTAGCGTTGAATTAGGCTACAAGCTTTAGGGGGGCAACAAGCGGTGCTTGACCATAGTGGCTGAAATTGTGAAAAACGGGGTATCTTTGAATGATAATACCTGTTTCAAGAAATGTATTACCTTACTTGCGAAAATTTTCCCTGTACACCATTCCCCCACTGCACAACCCCCATGTGCATCATCCCCCCATGCGCAACACCCCCTGTACAACAACCTCTGAGTAGACATGCTTAGAATTGTACTATAAATTTTATTTTGTTGTGGGGGGGCAGATGGGTGGGGGCAACAAAATCTTCTTTAACTCCAGGTAGCAAATAGGTGCTTTAATACCCATGCCACAAGCAGAGCAAATGAGTGGTATCCCCCCAATTTTCTTTTTAAAAATACCCAGGGATGACATCACTCCCTGTTGTGACATCACCTCCAGGACAACATTTTGAGCATTGGGCTACACTATCGTTAGCTACGTAGATCATTAGCCACTAAGTGGAAATGGAAGTCTGGAGGACCTGGAGAGTCAGACTAGAGCATTTTGGATACGATGTTGCCCTCCGCTCTCCTCTGCTTCATCCCACTCTTCCTTCTCCACTGCAGCAAGTGGGAAGAAGAGAGGCTGGCACATTCCTAGCTAAGGGGACCAGCATTTGCCAAAGGTGCTGGGAGGTCATGGGCTAGCCATGCAACCATGTGCTCTGCCTTCTTACTACCTAGATTCCGAGGATTTGAAATGGGAGAGTAGGTCAAAGGTGGATATTGATTGTCATTCCAAAAACAACTCAATGTATTATTTGAAAAAGTCTTGGCAGCTACACTGTAGGTGAAAACCTCCTGTTGGAACCTGGCCTATCTGTTTAGAGATGATTTGAAAAACATCTAGTGGTCTTTCTGGATGGTACTTTGTCCTATGGCAGCCATGTGGCATCGAGCTTTCTAGAACAGTGTTTCTCAAAGTGGGGGTCGGGACCCCTTTGGGGGTCGCCTAGAGCTTTCCTGGGGGTCCCCTAAAGACCCCTGGTGCAGGGGGCCAGGTCAAGCATGCCAGACCTCTGGCTGTAGCTGCGCGCACACTGGGGCTGGCTGACAGCCTCAGGGCCCAATCCTATGCATGCCTGCTCTGAAATAAATCCCATTATAGTCAGGGGGGCCATTACTCCCATGTAAATGTGGATAGGATTGCAGTCTCGGGGCCCAATCCTATGCATGCCTACTGTGAAATAAATCCCATTATAGTCAGGGGGGCCTTTACTCCCATGTAAATGTGGATAGGATTGCAGCCTCAGGGCCCAATCCTATGCATGCCTACTGTGAAATAAATCCCATTGTGTTCAGTGTGTGCCTAGAACACATATTTCATTTGTAACAATGAAAATACATCCTGCATATCGGATATTTACATGACGATTCATAACAGTAGCAAAATTACAGTTATAAAGTACCAACAAAAATAATTTATGATTGGGGGACCCCACAACATGAGGAACTTATAAAGGGGTCACGGCATTAGGAAGATTGAGAACCACTGTTCTAGAACATGGGAAGCAGAGTGCGCTGGAGGATTTCCACCTGCAGTTAAAACCCATTCAAAAGTCTGTTGCTCATTTGCTTGTGTGTTCTCCTGGCTTGCCTATTGCACATTTCAACAAGGGTTGTCATATTTGCTTGTTGAATCAAAAGCAGCAAGAGCCCTCTGGCATCAAATGGATGGACAGCCATCAAACACATAGTTTAGTGCAACTGGCTTCTGCCTTGCTTTTCGCTTAAACGTCAACTGCAAGGAACGCCAATCTGGGACCACAACAGAAGAAGCTTTGAGCTGTGGCTTTAAATGAAAGTGTCATGAGCTCACTAAAGTCTCAAAACGGGATAAAATTGTATTTTATTTAAATTTTCAAATATTTTATATTTGAATTTATAAACTTGCAAGAATGTTTTGCAAGAATTTCCACCTTCAGGTCATCAGTGACATTATTGGAGAGATCTTCGGTTGATGATCCTAGAAAAGGCTCAAAATGTAATAGTTTGAGCCTCTTTGTTGATATTGTTTTTATATCTGTTCATAATTTGAATGGGATGTGGTGTAACAAGTGATTAAGACACTGCACCTGTTAACCAGCCAGGCAAGGTTTGAGACGGGGTGAGCTCCTGTCCTTAGCCCAGCTTCTGCCAACCTAGCAGTTTGAAAGCATGGAAATGCAAGTAGATAAACACCACCTTGGTAGGAAGGAAAACAGCATTCCATACACCTTTGGCTGGCATGCTGGCCCCGTGACCACAGAAGTGTCCTTGGATAATGCTGGCCCTAAAGTGTTAGAAATGGGAATGAGCACCGCACCATACAGTCAGTCACAACTAGCACTACAACCTGCAGGGGACACTTTTCCCTTTTTATAATTTGTGAGCCAGGATGGTGTAATGGTGAGAAAGCTGGACAGAAACCTGAAAGATCCAGTGTCACATCCCTCCTTTGCCATGAAGCTTCCTGGATGACTTAGGTCTAGCCACTCACTTTCATTCTTACCTGCCTCATAGGGTTGTTTAATTTTAGGACGGTGGGAAGGGAGGAACTAAATTTTTGTAAGCCCTTAGGCATTTGCATTGGCATGGGAAAGGTGAGAAACAAACAAACAAACAAACAAACAAACAAACACGCCGAGATCTGTACTCAGATTTTTATTCCATCAGGTTGTGTTTTACATAGAAGATTTAAAATATGAATTTTGACAAAATGTATTGAACTGGAGCTGTGGTACATGGGGAATGTCACCAGAATTGCTATTAGCATCTGAAGCAAACATAACCTGATCAGTGATGGGCTTCAAAGAAATTAACAAGCGGTTCTCTGCCCATCTGGCAGCCACTTTTAAATGGCTATTTTTAAACTTTATATGTCCTATCTCTTGTTAGCAACCGGTTCTATAGAGTAGGTGCGAACCTGCTGGAGCCCACCACTGAACCTGATGCTGGAAGTAATGCATCATGCGCTTTCTATCACCCTTTTATGACGGAGCAAAAGAGAATGGAGGAGAATGGGGGGCAAGAAGCCCACCACTCCACATTTTTTCTTCTGCTCCATTTACCACAACCTTTTCAAAGTCAGAGAGTTGGAGGTGGAAGAGCAGAAAAGGCGGGTGGGCAGGTGACAGGATCTCCTGGATGGGGCAGCGCTAGCCTGTCTCCTGAAGATCGGTCCTGGTCTCAGTCATGGCAGCTTGTGGCTTCTGTTTGACATCTTTGCAAAGCAAACGTTTTGTTCAGCGCCAAACTCGTCTTCAGCACTTGACGTGGTGTGGAGGTGCATTTTTGAATGTCAGCTCTTCTCTTTACAAAAGACATCTTGTCTCTAAGGTTGTAGGTGATGGAAAAACACCAGCTTTGCATGAAGAAGGTCCTGGGTTCACCTTGCTATCTTGAGGTAGGGGGCACAAGGGGGCGGACTCAGGATAACACAGTTTTGTAAGCAATGTATCATGTCCTACCCATAGTCAGTTTCTACATTAGTCCTTTTATGGAAGGTGGTTATAATGTTGCATTAGGCTATATACTCTGAATTAAGAAGGTTGCAAGTTCAGTCCCTGATGTCTCCAAGTAGGGCTAGGAAAGACCATGCCCTTCTGTCTGAAACCCTGGGAAGTGGCTGCTGGTCAGTACTGACAGTGATGATTGAGATGGCCCAAGGATAATGCAGATCCCACTATTTCTGGATTGCTTTCTAAAGGTGCAATCCTAACCTAGGCTGGCACAAATCATTGGCCTTTCCATTCCCATAGTGATGTAGGAAGGCCAGCGTATGTCTGGCACTGGCTTAACCCTTCTCCATGAGTGGTGCAGAAGTGTCCTACAGCACTTTGGTGACACCCCAGGTTGGCACAGGACTTATGCAGGGGCTTAGACCAGCTTAGCTGGAGGTTAGGATTGCAGCCATATGTCTTTTGTGTACTTCAGAGAAAATGTCCGTCTGCTAGAAATAGCAAAACAATGTTTTTAAAAGCATGTAGGAAACTCCAGCGTATTCCAAGAAAAGGTTCTTCTCCACTCCTATGATTAGGCTTTTCTGTTGTCGTAAAATTCTGTTTTGGTTGGTTGGTTTTAATCTGAGGAAGCTTTGAAAAGATGGGGTGGGCTTATGCTCTTTGCTGCCTGCTCTCCAGCCACCTGCTTTTCAACCTGTGATAGGACGACAGGAACCTTGTGTGTTCATGCAAAGCGCTCCGCAGGGCTCCCTGGCAGTGGGTGAAGGTTCATCCCAACTCCTGCTGGGTTCTCCTGCTCTCTACTCAGCGTGGCAAGCCTGGCTTTGACTTGTTTTTGCACTTATGGCATTACTGAATGGCTTCCAGGCAAAAAACCACTTCAGTTTACACTTCATGACTGTTCCAACTCTGATCAGGGGTGGGCCCGGCCTGGCCCAAGAACCGGCTCTCCGGAAGTGGGCAGGGCCAGGGTCAAGGGGTGGGGCCAGGGTCAAGGGGCAGGGCCGGGGAGGTTTTTAATTTAAACATAAAAAATTAAAAAAATAAAATTACTTATTTCTAAGTAGACTGCATAGGACGGGGCACTGAGGCTGCAGTCCTCTTCACACTGGCCTGGGAGTAAGTCCCATTGACTATACTGGGACTTACTTCAGAGTAGACCTGCATAGGATGGGAGCTCTGAGGCTGCAGTCCTCTCCACACTCCTCCCTGGCTGACCGGGAGAGGAAGGGAGAGCGCAGTGGTGTTGCACGGCTCCCTTTGTGCCTCCCCGGCCATCCAGGAGAGGAATGGAGAGTACAGTGGTGCCGCGTGGCACCCTTTGTGCCTCCTGGCCATCCGGGAGAGGAATGGAGAGCACGGTGGTGCCGCGTAGCTCCCTTTGTGCCTCCCCGGCTGGCCGGGAGAGGAAGAGAGAGCGCGGTGGCGCCGAACCGGTCTGCATGGTTCTGGGGGCCCCCCGCCGCTGCTGGTTCGCCAGCAGCAGGGGGATTGGAAGATCCAGTCCCCCAGCACTGGAGCGAATCAGCCTGTGCCCACCCCTGACTCTGATAAAATATTGTTTCATAGAATCATAGAATCATAGAGTTGGAAGGGACCTAGTAGGTCATCTAGTCCAACCCCCTGCCTGCAGCAGGAAATCCCCCTAGAGCATCCCCGACAGGTGCTGGTGGAGCCTCTGCTTAAAGATCCCTAGTGAGGGAGAGTCCACCACCTCCCTTGGCAATCTCTTCCACTGCCGAACTGCCCGAACTGTCAGGAATTTTTTCCGTATATCCAACCGGAATCTCCTTTCTTGCAGTTTGTCCCCATTGGTTCTAGTTCTGCTTTCAGAAGCAGCTATGAACAAATGAGCCCCTTCCTCCCTATGACAGCCCTTCAGGTGTCTGAAGAGGGCACTCATGTCTCCCCTCAGCCTCCTCTTCTCCAGGCTGAACATCCCAAGTTCCCCCAACCTGTCCTGGTAGGGCTTCCCTTCCATCCCACTGATCCTTCTTGTCGCTCTCCTCTGGACTTGCTCCAGTTTGGCTGCATCTTTCTTCAAGTGAGGAGCCCAGAACTGAACACAGGACTCAAGGGGAGGTCTGACCAATGCTGAATAAAGAGGAACCAGAACTTCTCGCGACTTGGAAGCTCCAGTCCTTTTAATGCAGCCTCAAATGGCATTTGCTTTCTTTGCAGACACATCACTCATGTTCAGCTTGTGATCCACTGATGGCGACTCCAAAATCCCACTCACATGTTGTGCTGCCAAGCCAAGTATCCCCCATTTTATACCTATGTTTTTGGTTTTTATTGCCTAAGTGCAGAACCTTCCACTTCTCCCTGTTGAAATCCATTCTTTGTTACAGCCCAGGATTCCAGTTTCTCCAGATCCTCCTGGAGGTTTCTCCTTCTTCTCTTGTGTTTGCTTCTCCTCCCAGTTTGGTGTCATCTGCAAATTTGATCAGGCTCCCTCGTATCCCTTCCTCCAAGTCATTGATGAAAATGTTAAAGAGAACCGGTCCCAAGACAGAGCCTTGGGGGACCCCACTAGAAACTGACCTCCAGGTTGACACAGAACCATTTACTAAAACCCTTTGAGTGCGGCCATCGAGCCAGTTGCGGATCCACCTAATGATTGCCCCGTCTAGCCCATATTTTTCCAACTTCCCAATTAAAATGTCATGTGGGACTTTGTCAAATGCTTTGCTGAAGTCAAGATCAATGACATCCACAGCATTGCCATGTCCAGGAAGCTCGTAACCTGATCAAAAAAGGAGATCAGGTTTGTCTGGCAAGATTTATTCTTGGTAAATCCATGCTGTGTTGTTTTGATCACCGAGTACTTGTCTAGATGTGCACAAATTGTGTGTTTTATGATTTGTTCTAATATCTTGCCCGGGATTGACGTCAAACTGACTGGTCTATAATTTCCGGATCTTCTTTTTCCCCTTCTTAAAAATTGGGACTACATTTGCCTTCTTCCAGTCCAGGCTCTTCTCCACTCCTCAAGGACTTCTCAAAGATGATCGGCAGAGGCTCTGCAAGGACATCTGCAAGTTCCTTAAGAACTCCAGGATGCAGCTCATCTGGTCCAAATGACTTGAATTCATTTAGGCCAGTTAAGTGGTTTCGAACCAGTTCTCTGTCAATCTGAATCTGCTGTTCTGCACCATCCATGTTTTCATTACCTCTTTGGGGATGCAAGCACATCGCTGCATCAGCCAAGGATCCTGCACCCCCATTTGCACAGCCCCCTTTCCGAGAATAGACGGATGCAAAGTAGGAGTTGAGCAGCTCTGCCTTCTGCTGGTTTCCAGACACCTGCTGTCCATCTTTGTCCAGCAGCAGCCCCAGCCCCTCGTCTCTCCTCCTCTTCCTTTGGGCATATCTAAAGAAGATATGTTCCAATGTTTGTCAGTGCTAGACCTCTTTTGAGGAACTTACTGCTGAAGCAGCTCCAGCATTGTCATTGCACCTTCCCAGGGGACTTACTGCCACTGCAGGTGAGCCTTATGACACCTTTGTAACTGTGGCCTCCAGCGCTGGCCCAAAATAAGATCAAGAACTCAGAAGGATTATGGCAAAGATTAGACTTGAACCAGAGCCTCCTTGTTTGGATCTCAGTTTACACTCCTGATTTGCTTGTCCAAATTATTTCTCTTGCTTCTGACACATGCTGCACACTCATGCTAGTCCCAGATTCACATATAGACTCTGTTTTTTGAGAGTTAAATAACATCCCACTATTGCACTGCATTTATCTGTTCAGCAGAGGGATTTGGACAGATCTCCATTCCAGCCAAAGTGGGAATTTCAGGTATTAGGTTCTCTGGGGTGAAGTACCCCCTCCACTGCCTGACTGAGCTAGCAGGGGTAGTGTTGGAGGTCAGTCAGGTCAGGCATTGGAGGATGTCACCAAACTGACCCTGGTCAAACTCACCCCTGAAACCTTGGTAATGGTGACAACAGTGGTACCTAAAGCACCATCAGGCAGAGTGGCCAGCAAGGTGGAATTAATGTCATAGCTGAGCATGTCGATTGCACAACGTGCACAGGGAACGAAACAGATTGCAGTCTTAGCTTATGTGAGAGAAGAGAACATGATCAGTTTGGCTGGGATTCAAACTGCTTCACAGCAAAGAGATTTGGGAGAGGTCGTACACGGAATTATAAGTGTGTGTTGTGTACAGAACTCCCCCCTTGCTTTGTTTGCCCAGTCATCTTACAAATGAATTCTGTATGAACATGTCTACTCAGAAGTAAGTTCCACTGAGTTCAATGGGATTTACTCCCAGGTTAATGTGCATAGGATTGCAGCCTAAGGGCCTAATCCTTTTCAATTTTCCAGTGCTGTGCAGTTGTGCCAGTGGGTTGTGTGCTGCATCCTGTGGTAGAGAGGAAGTCAGTGGGGTCTTCTCAAGGTGCTCTCTTACTTTGAGGCTTCATTGTGGCTACTCTGGAGAGGGAAAGTTAGATAGGATTGGGCCCTAAGCAGTGTGATCAAATGCCATAGCAAAAAAGAGAGGACAAGGCCCTCCCCAGAATGCAGGACATCCAAGGAAAATGTAGGACACGACAGAATAAAAGCTAAAAATACTTATATATTTTGCTTTTGTGTGCTTTAATTAAACACTACATTACTTATTATTAAACACTACGTTACTTATTATTAAATTTTAAATGATTACATAGAATTTACTACATGTAATTTATTAATTTCAAGAAGGTTACATGTTGCCCATTAAGAAGGAAAAGGGAGACACTGAAGTTTTTTTCCAGGTTGCAAGGCTAAAATCCAGGACATGTCCTGGGGAAAAAAGGGATATATAGTCACCCTGGCGGCCCCAAGATTTGTCAGTATAATTGACAATATATTTCTCCTAGATATATGGAGAAAATGTTGAGAAAGTGCAATCACACTTTCCTGGGAGTAAGCCCTATTGAATATAATGAGATTTACTTCTGAGTAGACAAGCATAGGATTGGGCTGTCACTTAGTTGTGAACTGTAGTGAAGAGACAGGCAGATTCAGCGTGGGAACTTGGTGAGGTGTAGCTCAGAGGGTAGAGTAACTGCTTTGCATGTTGGAAGTCCCAGATTCAGTACCTGGCATCTCCAGGTAGAGCTGCCCAAATGCTGCTTCTGTCTGTGATGATGATGACCATGGCTTAGCAAGGCAGATAAAGAACATGATACACAACAAGGCAGCTGCCAGTCTGCTCAACCCAACTACATCTATCTTGATCACATGTCAAGTGGGGCAAGAGGCAGATGATCACTTGTGTACCTTGACACCTTCTGGTTACCTATTTAGTCTGCCTTTCTCTTCGGCTGCGGCTTGGCCTTGGAGCGATGACTGGGCAGAGCGAGTGAGCAGTTCAAACCACCCTCAATACGTTTTATGGTGCATTTGTGGAAAATTACCCTCCTTGGACTGAAGAGTTCTATGAGCTGCCATTAGAACAGTGTAGACCTGCCTCCTTCTGGCACACCCTGGGCATAATAGTCTACATGTACTGGCTGCTGGACCTCACCAGAATCTCCCAGCAAGAAAAAACAGAACAAACACTGGAATTGCTGTACAAAGAAATATAAACCATTCAGCCATGGGACAATGCCCCAAAGGTACCCCACACAAGGGCCACATCTACCTATCTACAATATTTATATACCACTTTTCAACTGAAAAGTTCATAAAGCAGGTTACCAAGAAAATGAAAAAAATAATGGCTAATGTGTCCATGTCCCAAAAGGGCTCACTATCTAAAAATTTACCAAAGAACACCAGCCGAAGGCACTACAGCAGACATTGTTGGGTAAGGAGGGCCAGTTACTCTTCTCCTGCTAAATAAAATAGGAACACCCATGTGCATCACCCACAGGTCACCAGGATGCCACAGCACTCCCTTTTTCTCCACAGGAGTCACAGTAGCATCAGCAGCCAAAGCCCAAAAGCCAAGAACGACTAAGTCCCTCTGCACCCCAGTCCCGATTGTCCCATCCCACCCATACAAAGACATACAGCCAAGGAATATCTTTGCAGAAGAACACAGGTAGAAAGAGAGTTCCCTGGGAAGAGGACAACTGTGTGAAACAGACACAAGCTCTAGCAGGAACAGCAATCTGCCTGCCCTTCTTGTTCCATCTCACCCATGCCTCAAGGGGGTCCTCCAAGGCTGCGATGCTAGTTTGTCTCCTTGTGGTGTACCCTGGATAGCACAAAATTGTGAACTAAACAACAAGCAACAATTGGCAGCCAGACTACATTGTAGAATTGGCAATTGGCAACAGCTGGCAGCCAGACATCAGTGTGGACTTCCTGGCTCTCAAAATATATGTCAGTGGAATATTAACATCTGATTTGCCATAAGTCAGTCCATGATATGCAAAATAAATAGGAGTCAGCAATCTTCTTCTGCAGAGGGCTGGACCTTCATGGCATCAATAGTAAGATCGCAGGCACATCAATAAACCTGCACAGACCTCCCCCATGGAGCCACAGGGTGAAGAAGAAAGATGAAAGGCCTGGAGCATTTGGAGACTCTCTTGAATGATCAGTTTTCTCTTCTCCTCCGTCCTTTCTCTTCTGCTCTGTCCTCCTCTTTTCTAGCACCAGGTGCCAAGAAGGAAGGAAGCAGATTGTACAACTGCCATCAAGGCAGGTGGTCGTGAAAGGAAAGGAGAAGGGCTAATGGCCCGAGAAAGGCGGGATATCAATTTTTAAAATAAAAATAAATAAATCAGGGCAGTTTGGAAGAGGAGCAGAATGAGGGCAGGAAGATCATCCCTGATGACCTGCCTGAGGTGACCACCTCAGTTAGCCTCATGACGGGTCTATCTTGGCATCAGATCCTTGTTTATCTTCCAGTGGAATCAAACATCTAACATACACTTTGAAATCAAACAGACCAGGCAAAGTTCAAGCGCCTGGATGATTGCTGGAGAGCTGCTTCCCACACCTTATCGGGCTGGCCTGTTTGTAAATACACGAGTTCAAGGCAGCTCAGTCTCTGAGAACCACCGACAGGGGGTGGCTGGCACACCTTCTCTGGACAGTCAAGGCACCTTTGAGTTGATTACTACAAAAAGAATACTGCAAAACACTCGGCAGACACCTTGGTACATCATCCATCACAAGGACATGGTGGTGACCTGTTGGGCCTTCTAACCAGTCCAGGCTGACCGTATGTCCCCTTTTCCCAGGACAAGTCCTCTTTTTTAGCCTTATGGGAAATTCATATTGAAATCCAGAGTAAGTTGTTCTTACACCGGAGAAAGGATTCCCCGTAGTAACTCTGGATTTTGCCCATGTAATAGTTTTTAAATTGAATAATAAGCAAAGATCCCACTGTTATGCCGCTGCCCCCCCCCCCCAACACCGTGCCATGCAGTTTTATGTTGTATACTCTGTGTGTGGGGGACATCAAGGCAGGGTGACCACATTCCATAAGCAAAAAACGGAAAAGCCCTCAAAATGGAGAACAACCAGGAAATGTAGGACATGCCAAAATAAAAGCTAAAATACTTCTATATATTGCTTTCATGTGCTTAATTTAAACACTATATTATTATTAAATTTAAAAATATTACATAGAATTTATTTTATTACATATACAGTAATTGATTAATTACGAAAAGGCGAACAAGGAAAAGGACATTGAAGTTTTTTCCAGGTCACAAGGTTAAAATCCAAACCAGGAAAAATGGGACATATACTACTGAACTTACTTCTGAGTAGACTTGCTTAGGATTGCACTGATAGTCACTCTGGGTCAGAGCCTCCTCGAAGTAAGGAAACCTTGTCCCTTTACTTCCAGGTAAACCCCCTATTGCCCTATTTGGACTTGGTTCTATTTGAACCTACACCAGCTCTTTGAGCAATGCCAAGTGCCCTCCAGGAGACATGGCAAGGCCAAGAGAAGTCAAGAGTCTTGGCAGCACCATTGCTGTCCATAACTGTTCCCCTTCTCTCCCCCACCCCCACCCACCCCCACCCCCTGTATGCCTCCTGGCAGTCCCAATCTCCACCCTGGTCCTCCACTTATCCATCCCGTTGACTCTTACTTCTGGGCTTCTTGAAATGCTTTCTTCAGTCCCGCATGCTGCAGAGTTTCAGGAGGAAGGCTTGCACCACCGAGAAAGGCCAAAATTAAATACAGATTACCAAGTAATTCCACACATGTTCATATGACACAAACAGAGACAAATACCTCACATCTGTTTGCATGTTTTAATCTATAAATAAAACCTTGCCCAAATGTTTTTGTACTTGCAAATTGCTAGCAAATGAGGAATAGGCCACCCAGATTGTGAAAGATCTGTCCTCCAAAACAGCTGCAGGGAGCAGATCCCCTTGTGTGAAGATGTCTTCACTAAACATCTCGAGGTGGCTTCCTCATGAAGGCTGACAAGACCAGCTGGAGTGTTTGCGTAGAGTGGCAAACTTGGGGGACAGCAAAGCCCAGCACCGTATTAATGCTGTTTGGCCCCATTGCTGTGTCAACTTGGAATTCATGGCATTTCTCTAAATGGGAGTCCTGTCAGCTATGATCTTATCTGCAACCCTCATCCTGTAATATGGTTGTGACGGCTCCAAGGTCACTTGGTGTAGGCATGGATGCAGTCTCTTCCACAGCTATTAACCCTCCAAGAGCAATCACTAATGGCCTTGGTTCAATCCACAGATTTGCTGCAAGGCACTTCCCAGCGCGACTGGAACGTGGGCGCCATCCTTTGGAGGCCCCATTTCTGTGCAGATGCACTGGCAAGATTGTGTCTTCTCAGGACTGATGGAAGGTTGGAGGAAAATAACAGTTTTTTCCATTTTTGGAGAAGGGATACCTGCATAATAAAGCACTTCTCCATTCTTCCCTCTAGAGCCTGTTGCAACTGCAAAAGCAAAGGCTTTCACAGGGATGGCTGGCTATGGAGGCAAGGGGAAGGGACCCTTTCTGTCTGTCTGTCTGTCTGTCTTTGGCTTACATTACTGTGGCTTCTAGTCTCTTGAGCATCAGTTCAGAGTGCGGCCTTGGTTTTCATCCCATTGTCCTCCTTACTCTACAATCCAGAGTAACTACTGGAGCACATAAGAGACGTTACATGCACCCGTAGTTACTGCACCACCTAGTAAAAACCTATGGGAAATTCATATTGCAATTCAGAGTAAATTGTTCTTACACCAGAGCAAGAACTCCCCATAGTTACTCTGGATTGCGCCCATAGTTGAGGCACAGCCCACATCTTCAGCATGGATTTCATTTAGATGCTGTAAGAAAAGCATAGCCAGAAAGTGATGGCTAGAATGGTACGGAAGGACAGGTGCTTTTCTTGCAAGCAATGGCGAGCAGGTTCTGCACATAATGGACACTGTTGTGGTTTCCTAGCTACCCAAAGCCAGTTGCATTAAGAAACTATTTGTCCAGACCGTGTTGTGGTAACATGCTACGTTGCCATGATGTCCACACCTCTGTCTTGGCAAGCAGATCAGAGGCAGCACTGGATGTTCTTTGTCTTTCCCATGTTATGGTCACTGCAATGCTCTTCGTTTGAGGAGAGGAAAGGGATGCTGTTTGGAAGAGACTTATTCATGTTCCTCAGTCCTTTGTAGCCCAATTTGAACATGGACTGTGACCTGCTTTATTTGATGTCATCTAATGCAGAAGTGGCTCATCAGTTGGTGTCTCTGTGACTATGCATGTCTCTATAACCCTCTATGACTATGGTGTCTCTATAACCCACACCATACATGACCACCCCCTGATGCTGTCAGTGATCTCTGGCTGTGGGGGTGGGATGCAAGCTATTTTTGCTCCCAATTAAGGCCCTCTGATTTGTGGCATTTTCCCCCAAACATCATGGATCACAATAACAAAAGAATGGTGCTGGTGGATGGCAGTGGACTCTTCCAACCTAGCCATCAACAGAATGTTTTGCAAGATAGGCTGCATGTAGTCCACAGCCCAGAGATTGCTCACTGGACTAGAGGGTGGAACAGAAGCACTGAGATCCTACAATCCTAAAAATCTCAGATCTTACATCAGAAGCACTGAGATTTTGCTTGAGTTCACCGCTGAAAAGAAGTTCTTGCCAGGTGAACTCTTCACATCAACCCTGTGAATCTGCCTAGAAGACACATCATGGACAGAAAGACAATGGTGGGAGTTTCGTCCTGTCTTCTTGCAAACACTGCGTACTAAATAAATGCTAGATTGGGTGGCACTTCTCTTTGAACCCTTGAAAAGGTTCACTGCATGTGAAAAGTTCTAAAGTTTCACCTGTTTCTATTACTCATGCAATTCACATTTAGGGATAAGTTTCCCCTTTTCCTTAAATGTGGAGGGAAGGGAAGCCAGAGGGCAGGCACAGCACCTCACAGTTGGCAGATGATACTTCTCTCCCTTGCCCTCCGCGACAATTTTCTTACTAAACTGGAAATAAAAATAAAAATAAAATTAAAATTAAATTAAACTAAATTAAATAAAAATAAAACGAAAGAAGGAGAATTATGAACCCCTTGGAAGGGAGTTTCACAACATTCTGATAGTCTGTTTTGCATGCAGAAGGTCCTGGGTTCAGTCACCAGCATCCCCAGAAAAGCCTGGGGAAAATGTTATAAGAAGCCCTGTCAGTCAAAAGAGACAGCCAAGTTCACTGGAGGAATGACCTAACTCAGGCTGCAGTCCATTAGGCCAGCATAAGACCTGACATACGTCCTGTGCTGAGCTGGGAATGTCACAACAGTGCCATAAGACACTTCTGCCCCACTCCTTGGGGGGTTAGGCCAATGCACAGGCATGTGCTGACCTCCCCATACCACCAAGAAAAGATAAGCCATGCGACTTAGGCTGGCCCTAAATTTGATAAGATCTTACCCTCAGCAGAAAGTATTTTCATATATTCCCAGAATGTGACCTACCATAGAGACAATCCTGACCCATGTGCTTGTCAAAAGTAAGTAAACTCCAACTGTTAACGTATACATTTGGTAATAACTGTGTGTTTTCATGTAAATCACAAAGCATTCTAGCAATACTCTATATCACTGTTTTCCTGTAAAGAAATACGTTCTAACAATATCAGCTGCAAAAAGTGCTGAATCCCAAACTCAGGGAGTTTCAAGAAAAAATAATAAAGAACAACAAATGGAAGAGAATGATTTTGCTGCATTCTGGGACGAGGGTTGGCCAATGAAGGTTCTCCAGAGATCTTCTCTGGCTCAGTGAGGCCCACGGCCTTTTCCCCCCTTTCGATTATCTTAATCCTATTATGTCACACTGTGTTCTCCACCCTGTTGTGCTCTGCCAATAGTCAGATATCAAGGAACTTGGTCTTTCCAGTAAAGGAGGCAGGTTATATAAGATGTTGGGTTTGGTGTTTCCTGACAAGGCCAGATGGACAACATCCAGAAGAACCTGCTCTTAGAGCAGCCATGGAACAGGACTCCCATGACAAGAGAGAAGGACTCAGCACTGTTGAGAAAGAAAGGAGCAGAATTCCTCAGGCCATCTGAGAGTGGTGACAAATGCCAGAAATGTGTTTTTGCATCTGTGAGACAGATGTCTTCTAAATCCTAAATTCCTTATGGTGAGGGCAGTTCGACAGTGCAGTAGATCTCCAAGGGAGGTGGTGGACTCTTCCTCACTGGGGATCTTTAAGCAGAGGGTTGACAAGCACTGTCAGAGATTCTTTAGGAGGATTTCCTTCTACAGGCAGAGGGTTGGACTAGATGACCTAGTAGGTCCCTTCCAGTTTTGGTCACTGCGGCATGGTGACCACTCTCCTTTTGCAGCCAGGCTTGGTACCATCTTTGGTGGAGTTATGCTATCACAAAGTGCTGTTGGGCAAGTCTGCTCCACTCATGGGAGTTAGGCCACTGCACAAGCACATGCCAACTTCCCCAAACCACCACTGAAAGAGATGCCTTGTGAGTTAAGCTGGCCTACATTTGCTAGGATTGCTGCACCCTAAGGCTGCAGTCCGCACAACCAGACTTTCCTGAGAGTAAGACCCATTGTACACAGTGGGGCTTGCTTTTAAGTAGAGATTGTTAGGATTGCGCTCTTAGTCTTGCTAGCTCTTTCTTTGCACTGTTGTTTCAGATTTAATTTTTGTGTTGTCTGTAGTTTCCTTTTTAGGTTGTGCTTTTCAGAGGATGAAGAACGTGATTAATAAGTAACCTTAATCACCATAATCTCACATGAATGTGTATGAAATGAAATCCAATAGAATGTTATGTAAGCTGCATTCAGATTACTTGACACAACTTGTTTTAAACAATTGTATATTAAAACACAGTGTCTGCACAGTATACAGTGATGGGCCCTGGTCCTGGCCCTTTTTGCTCCAGGGTTTGCCACATTGTGGGTTTAAAACTTATGGCTGGCAAATCCATCGATGACCTTCCAGGTGTGACTGGAACTTTGTATTGGCCTGGATGGCATAAGTGGTTAAGACACTGCCTGTTAACCAGAAGGCCAGGGTTCGAGACCTGGGTCCCCACAAGACAGGGTGACCTCCTGTCCTTAGTCCAGCTCTGCGATGCAGCTGGAACCAATTGTATAGGCTCTGCCGTTTCATTGGACTATTTCAGTGGCGTGGAGAGGGGGGATTTGCTGCTTGGGTAACAGCCTATCCTATATATCAATCTACCCAGGCCTTCGTGCTTTGCTTACAGCGTCGAGCACAATACCATAGTCTTTCAAGACTGATGGATGCCAAGTTGCTGCTCTCAATGGCACAACAGAGTGAGTTGCACTGGCCAAGTTCCGCCAGCACATGGCTGAGTTGCAGTGAGGGAGGGAGGGAGAGGAGGTGGTAGCGGGTGTTCCAGGACCAAGGAAGGGTGAGCAGAGAGTGGGACTATGGGCAGGCAGGCAAGAAGAGGGAGACGAAGCTGGGACCCCCCAGTACTGCTGTATCCAAGCCCTGTTCCCCAGGCAGCTAGGAGCAGCCTCCAGAGGCAACGCAGATCCAAGTAGACCCACTGGGGCTTCTGCAGCCCTACTCCAGGAAAGGGAAAGCAGTAGCACAGCAGCAGCCATGAAACCTGGCACAGCACAGTCTAAGCCAGCCTGCCTGTTCCAGCATAAGATAGGCTTGTGCTGCCCTCCAGATGCCATTAAGAGGTTTCTTGCAAGCTTCCTAATCCCTATTCCCTGGAAGCAAAAACTGGGTGACGGTCCCTTGGGCTGAGGCTCCGGCTTCAACTTACGACGCTTCGGTCAAGCTCAGTGACGGATGCCAACATACACTGTTGGGAATCAAGTTCTCATTTGACAATATTGAACACTGAGCATTTAAAATAATTTTTCCCTGCTTCTGACACCTGCAGGCCTAGCATAATAGGGTGCACTTTCATCTTGATGGAAGGAGAAAGAATTCAGAATCCTTCACTGCCACCCAGTGGCAAAATGAGATTCCGGTTACGGAGAATTGCCAACAACCACTGCTGTGTATATGTTTGAAAGCAGTTTGAAAAGCATGTAAGTAGATAAATAGGTACTACTTTGGTGGGAAGGTAAAAACAGTGTATTAATGGGAACTATGAGTTCCAAGTCTGTTGCCATTCTCCATCCACTGAAGGCAAATGGAGCTTCTCTTTCCTCCAGGGGATTACAGGGTTCATCTGCAGGACAGATGGAGGCTTGTCTCTGGTCACCTGGAGGCGCAGTGTGAGCCACATCTGGCCTCCGGCCTGGGGCTTGAACACCCCTTGTCTAACCCCACTGTCTCCTCTTTCTGCTTTCCATTATGTTCCCATCTTCTTCCAGTACCAGAGCAAGAACAGGATGAAAAGCAGTAGAAACCAGAGTGGATGGGGGTGTCCCCAACAAAACTGCTAATTGATGCAATTGTCTCATAGTTAGAATGACCCTATGGAAATGGAGCAGACAAAGCTTATCAACGCCCAGCCAAAACCACTAGATCTAGGAGTGTGAAATTTGGTGAGTGTGTTCCTTTCATGACGTAGGCACCCACTAAGAACAGATTTTTAGAAATTCAAACCAAAAGGGGTGAAAAAGGGTGCAACGTGTATTTGTCCCTACACTTAACATTGAAGAATCGTTGACTCATCAGTGCCCAACCCCAGCCCCTGGACCTAGAAGTGTGAAATTTGGGGAACATATTACTTCTGTGATGTGAACACGCACTAAGAACCCATTTTTAGAAATTTAACCCCAAGGGGTGAAAATTGTATAACTTTTTTTGTCCCTATATTTAACATTGAAGACTGACTGATCAGCACCCAGCCCCAAAACCTGAAAGTAGATGCAAGAAATTTGGGGGGCATATTCCTTTCACGATGTAAGGACCCACTAAGAACTGATTTAGTGCCAGGTGGTGCCATGTGGTGCCCATTGCCCAGTGCTACTAGCTGCCTGATATTCCATGTTGCCCGATGGTTCGGGCATGGTACCTGATGCTGTCTGGTGTCCACTGCAGCACGTGGTGGTGCCTGCTGCCTGCTGCTGCCCAGGGGTGCCCAGTTCCCAGTAGGGATGCACCGTGCATGGTGGTGCCTGCTGCCCAGTGGTGCCTGGTGCCTAGTGCCTAGTAAGGATGATCGGTGCTGTGATGGTGCCCAGTACCCACTGCTCGGAGGTGCCTACTGCCCCCTGGTGCCCACTGGTGCCTGATGCCTGCTGGTGCCTATAAAAAACAAGCTGAGGTTTAAGACTCAGCTTGCCCCTGTTTGAGCCTCAGAGTGGGCCTGCTCTCCAGCTGACTCTGAGCCCAAGCAGAACTTCCCTTTTAGGGGGAGATTGACCCCATACCCGGAGCCATATAGAAAGACAAAAAAGAAACTCTGAACCTTAGAGTATTTCTTCTTCAGTATGCGTATTTGACAGCTTTCCTCTCCAGATGTCCTTTATAGGAAAAGTGAATGAGCAGCACCTACTCCAATCATAAAATACATAAGGGTTTGTTGTACAATGCCGTAGGCGGCAAACACTTTAAAACGTTATGTATTCCAAATGCTGTGTACAGAAAATAAAAACGAACTAACACTAAACATAGTCCCTGGCTAACACACCGTTGAGGTTTGTCTCCTGGCGCCTCCAGGCTGGCCCTTGTTAATCAGCAATGACAGAGATCAAGTCCTGTGTCACTGTCCATTCCTTCCTAACTGAGGAGCTGGAAGAGGCCTGGAATCAGTGACTGCTCTGCCCCAGGCAATGCTAAACATGCCCTCAACATGCCTTTCTTGAGCTGCGTAGGCTGCCCCAGCTAGGGCAGCCCAGGTCCGCCTGTCTTGGGGCAGCCTATGTTGTTTTAGGCTGCCCCATAAGCCTTTTCCAGAGTAACTAGGACGGAGCATCTTGCAGTTGCTCCACCCTAAAGACAGATAGGGCAACCCAAGTGTTACTCTGGATTGGGCTGTTAGTTGTACTCTAATACACCAGGGATAGTTTTCTCCTACTTTTTGTAGTGCCCCCTACCCCCCTGAAGCCTGTTGGTGCCTAGTGGTGCATCCTGGTGTCCACTGAACAGCAGTAGCTGCCAGTGCTGCTGACTGGAACCCAGTACCTGCTGGTGCCCACTGCATGGTGTTGACAGTGCCTGATGCCCACTGGTACTCAGCAGTTGTCACAAACATTCTTTAAATCCTGCAACAACTGGTACATTCTGCTTGTATTTTTGTATTTTTATACCTTCCTTCCTCTAAGGAGTTCAGGATGGTAGGCCTGAACTTCTTCCCCTCTTTTGTCCTTATGACAACCCTATGAGGTAGGTGAGGCTGATAGTCTGCCTTTTGGAGCACTTTTTGAATTCCACTTTCACTAGATTGGGACCATTCTGGTGGCCTTGCATTCCTCTGCACATGGCCTAAACAGGAGCTGAGGCATGTTTGCTTGTGAGTAAACGTGGCTGTATTTTGCTTTCCACAGAGCTCAATCCAATTACAAGGGACTTCCTTCTGAGGTGATTTAAGGGGACTGTCTTCATTGAATCAGGACCATTCTGGGGAGGTTAGATTCCTCTCAGCCTGCTCTTTCCAGAAGTGTATGGCATGTTCCATACCTTTTGATAAGAAGGAGCTATTTCAAAACTGCCTTTGCTTTGGATTCTGCTTGAATATACAAATCCAATGCTGTATAAAATGATGGGTAGGGGTTACTCCAAAGCAGTGGTTTTGCAACATTGTTCACCACTTAGGTTGTCACCCACTCAGGAGTGGTACCTGGGGTGGATCGCCACCTCCCCCACAGTAGCTATGTCACTGGACCAGAGCACCCATTTCCACTTACTTCCTCCTTTCCTGTAAACGCAGGGAGTGCCAGAGGAAGAGCCCAAGCAGTAGTAGCTGGAAAGATGGCAAGTGATTTTCAGAGGGGAAAATGCTTTGCTTTTTGCAGGGAACCATGTTCATCATCAATCTTGCTTCTGTCCATCGTGACAAAACTCAGTGGAGGTAACCCTGTGAGTTCAACCCCTCCAACTTCCTGAATGAAGAGGGGGACTTCCTGAAGCCAGAAACCTTCCTGCCCTTCTCCGGAGGCATGTCTACCCCTTCTCTGTGACTCATTTGTTAAAGAGTTTCTGGCAGCTGAAGAGTGTGCAAGTTGTCCACAGTGATGCTCTTCTCAGTCCCCCCCACTGCTAAGCAGCTCCTGGGTGATGCTATTGGATCAACAATACAAGCAGTTGTGCTACTGGATCTCACAAACCTAACTTGGTCTTTGGCTTTTATTTCAGGGCCTAGAACGTGCTTGGGAGAGAGCTTGGCTGGGATGGAGTTATTCCTTCTCTTTACCAGCATTCTGAGAAACTTCCAGGCATTCCGGCAGGATCAGTTGAAGGCACCAGACTCAGCACCCAACTTCGGACTTGTACAGTCCCCAAATCCCTTTAAGATGGCACTGAAATGTCATCAGCAGGCACAAGCAGCTCTGTGACTCATTTGCAACTTTCATGTCAAGCCAGCTTTATTGTTTAAGCATAAAGTCATGAGTGGTAAATAAAACATATTTAAACTATATATGTATTCCAGTCCCAGACCTACTGGCACTTCAGGTGCTGAGCTTTCAAACACACAAAACCTACAATCCAGAGTAACTACAGGACCACATAAGAGACATTACATGTACCCGTAGTTACTGCACCACCTAGTGAAAACCTATGGGAAATTCATATTGCAATCCAAAGCAAACTGTTCTTACACCGGAGCAAGGACTCCCCATAGTCACTCTGGATTGTGCCCTTAGCATGACATATGGGGGAAACTACTTTGTTGGAAAACTGAGGAAGGCCAGTAGAGTTGAGGGTCCTTCTTTTGTGTTTCTAACAACTGCCCTGTCATACTCTTCCCTTTTCCTGGGGTTGGTGTGGGGTTGGTATAGAAAAGGTGTTTTCATCTGGATCTCCCAAAAAGCCATAGGACTCAACATATGTCTTTTACTTTGTTCCTTCCCTAAGAAGCATGTCTTGGAATGAGTTACAACAAAAGCAAGAAGAGTAACAAACAACAAATCTTTTATTTCCCTGGAGTGTGGGTTGGCTAAGGCTAGGCCTGATTTCCTGAGCCATGTGGTGTGTACCAGAGTACCAGGGTCCTCAGCTGGGGCATGGCACTGATACCCCAACCTCTCTTGTCCCTGGTTTCCCACCCAACTCCCAGACTTCCCTCATTCCCCCTTTTATAATACTCTGCCTCCTCCCCTCAGATCCTTCCAGGAGAGGATGAAGGGCAGAAATCCCTTCAGGTAGGTGTCTGGATTGGGCCAGTAAATCAGTCCCTGGGATGTCTATTTCTCCTGCAGCTGACTCCCAGGCTCCTTCTGCTCTCCTCCTCAGGACCCCTTTCTTGGTCAGCTCGTCTTTTTTCTCTCTGGACTGGCGGTCATTGTTCCTCTTCGTCTTTGACCTCATCCCACCTCCCTGATTCCCAACAAGGTACCAGCCATTCCTCCATCTCCTCTCCAGCAGTCAGATTCAGCAAGTCCCTCTCCATTTCTTTGGAGGGGTGGGCTCCTGTGCACATTCCTAATCTGGAATCTGCTCACTGAAGGCTTTTGTCACAAGTACGATGTGCAAAAGAGTGGTTGCTCATGGAATTTGGGAATAAGGAAGGCTCCAGGCAAGCCAGACTCTGGGGGTCAGGCTGATGAATGTCTTGAGCAATAATTGAAACATCAAAACTCTTTGGCACTGTCAGCCTGGCCCAAGTGGCCTCTGTAGAGTTGGGGGGAGGAATGTGGTTCCATCACCTGGGGTCTCACAGCTCTACCCAGTCATATGTTCACCATTCCTGGCTGGCCTAGGCTTTAAGACCATGTCCCTTAGGGTCTACTCCTTCCTCCCAGGGAGCACCTTACCTGGAGAGGGCTTTCCTTGTGGGCAGTATTGTCCCCACAGACTGGCAGGTAAGAAGGCAATGGCCAGTTCTAGATCTCGGGGCATTCTCCCCAAGGTTTGTTTCCTGTGAGCCAGTTTTGTCCTGGAAACCAACACTAAGTGAGGTCAGAGTTCTCTCCCTCCCTCCTCTCTAGTCTTTTATCCTTTGCACAAGATTCACGTTGGCTCATCTCTCATCAAATCACCACTCATGAAATGATCTTGTAGATTTGCACATAATCTTTACCTTGGCACCAGGTTCACTGCTGCAGTTCTCTGTGCAATTGCAGTACTGTCTTGGCATCCCCTCCATCACTCCTTGCACAAGTAATGGTTTTTCAGAGTTGCTTTTGAAACTCAGCAGTGCAGGATCAGCGGTCTCTTCTTCTCCACTCTGGCCAAATTTCATTCCTTACACCAGGTGGAAGTTGGTTCATCTCACATCAATCCTCACTGCATTTGAAACAACCTTGTACACCTGTGGTCGTTTAACCTGCTTTAAACCCAGACATACCATACCATCTATTTGCATTCCCTTTGCAATGACAGTATTTTGCATGTGATATATGACTCCTATTTTTCACTTCAGGATAACTGGAAAAATGAGGGAGGGCAAGGGCACTGTGCCAACTTGTCAAGTGTCATGAATATTACAGGTTCTTTTGTGTAAAACTATGCATGCAGGTGGCTCTCATGACACCTCATAGTAGCAAATTCATTGTTTGCATAGACATTGAATGAAGGTGGCTAGGAGCACCTTTGCTTCCCACATTCTTGCACTGACCAAGTCCCCTGGGAGAGGTTGCCACCCCCACATACACAGCCTCTGAACCTCTTGCAGGGATCACCTCTTCAAGCACACTACTATCCAAGTTGCGAACCCCCCAACTTGTTTGGGCCCCAAGGTGGGATTTCCTGCAACTAGTGATGCCTCTCCCAATGCAGGCTTCAATGGCCTTCACAGGCTGGACACTGGGCTTGGGCATGATGTCAATGACGCAGCAAGAAATGGAAAAACGGAGTGGAATAAACTACAGAAGCATGGTAGAAAAGAGAGGAATGTAAAAGTACCACCTCACAATGGGAAAAGGACTGTTTTCAGATGGTGCCACCAACCATGGAGAGGAAGGTTTGCGTTCTTCAGCTGTTACCTCTCCACACACACATATGCTTCCCTAAGAGCACAATCCTAACCATGTCTACTCAAAAGTAACCCCCATTGTGTTCAGTAGGTCTTATTCCCGGGAAGAATCTTTAGGATTGCAGCCTAAGCTGTTCATATAGATATGCATTATGAAACAATCTCTCTCTCTCTCTCTCTCTCTCTCTCTCTCTCTCTCTCTCTCTCTCTCTCTCTCTCTCTCATGTATGTGTGTTTGTGTGTGTGGGTGTGACTAGAAAATAAATGTTAAAATCCCACACCTCCCCTCCATTCAGAGCCCAGAAGACTGCATGTCTTCTCCCTGCAGCAGCTTGGCAACTGCCTCCCTGGTGGTTTAAATGGAGCTGGGTCACTTGCTGAGGCATCCTGCACATTTCTTATTTTTCTTATTGAGATTTCAGAAGCAGCGTGGCTTTTGTGCAAACGTGATGATAATTTTTCTTTCACTAATGGAGGCAAATCTGCCGCCTGCCTCCACATCACAAGCAGACACAGCACAAACAGACTTGCACAACTGTCCTGCTTGTTTTCCTCTGTTGTGCAATGGTTCCACTGAGGCAGCTCTGCTAGTTGTCTCTATGTACTTGTAAAAAGAGGGTGCAGAATCAAAGGAGCAGACTGGAGAACTTGCACAAGGTACATTTCCCACTATGGTTCCCAGTTTCAAGAGGCTCTGCCACCCACAATTCCCCAATCAGATGTCCCTGGGGTGGTAATAAGGCAATTCCATTTCAGATGTCAGTAGAAATCCATTTTGGCAGCCAACACTCTTGTCATGTTTATTCTAAACTCTGCTAATCAAACAAAAAAAGAACATTACTTCAGATAGCATAGATAGCATGTCAGTGCTTTTCTATAAGTATAATTATAGTATTGGTTCACCTTTATCAGCCAACTTCAGCTTTTCTCTGAAAGAGAAATGCAGGAAATGTATGGTATTTAAAAAATAAGCAGACATAGTGAATAATTTTAGTTGCAAAAGAGAAAAAAATCTCTTGCGTTTCTGATCAAAGATCATGTTTTCTCAAATAGCCGAGTCCAGTATAAAGTTGGCTGCCAGGACCAATGCAGGGTCATTGGTCATCCTCCCTTCAACATGGAGGTGTTCAGCCTGCTCTTTATTCTTTCCTTCGTGTTCTACCTTTCCTGGAGGACAATCTGTCGCAGAAACTTCCCTCCAGGACCCTGGCCTCTGCCATTCTTGGGAAACCTGTTACAGATCATTAATATGTCTGATTTATTGAAGAACTGTGAGAAGGTAAGTGGCTTTTCATATTCACCTTCAATATCTTGGCAAGAGAGGAGCTGACCAGTGATGGGCTCCAAAGAAATTAAGAACCGGTTCTCTGCCCATCTGGCAGCCACTTTTAAATGGCTATTTTTAAACTTTATATGTCCTATCTCTCATTAACAACCGGTTCTGTAGAGTAGGTGAACCTGCTGGAGCCCACCACTGGAGCTGACCCAGAAGAAAATAACTTAATTAGACAGGGATTTCCAGCCATTTCAACCAGTGTGTCAGTTACAGGATTTCAGATGCTCTAACTTACACTCTCTCACACACACATGCTCTTCCTCTTCATTCCTCCCTTCTTTTTCCATCCAGCAAGGAGCAGCAGCAGATGGCACAGCACTGGGGAAGGGCACCCCACCTCAGGCATCTGCTTTGTGTGTAATGCCTGCCAATCAATGGCATATAACATTGACACAAAAAAGAGCCAGGACTCTCTTCATTATGCGTTCATCACTCTTTTCCTCCAAGGTGCTCAGGATAGTGAATTGATTCTCTTCCTTTTTTATCCTCACAACTAGCAAAAAGCATACCCGTATTGCGGGAGTAAAATTTCCCCATACGCCATCCCCCCATGGTGCATCTTCCCCCTATGCGCAACATCCCCCTATGCACAACATCTCCCTATACACATCAGTGCCCCCATGCGCATCAGTGCCCCATGCACATCAGTCCCCCATGAGCAACATCGCCCATGTGCATCAGACCCCCATGCGCATCAGTCCCCCATGCGCATCATCTCCCCATGCGCAACATCTCCCCACGCGCATCAACCCTCCATGTGCAACATCACCTATGAGCATCAAACCACCATGCGCAACATCCCCATGCACAACATCCCCCATTCGCATCAGTCCCCCATGCGCATCAGACCCCCATGCTCAACATCTCCCCATGCGCATCAACCCTCCATGCGCAACATCATCTATGAGCATCAAACCGCCATGCGCAACATTCCCCATGCACAACATCCCCCATGCACATCAGTCCCCCATGCACAACATCGCCCATGTGCATCAGACCCCCATGCGCAACATCTCCCATGCACATCATACCCCCATGCGCAACATCTCGCCATGCGCATCAACCCTCCGTGCGCAACATCGCCTATGAGCATCAAACCGCCATGCGCAACATCTCCCATGTGCATCAGTCCCCCATGCACAACATCCCCCATGCGCATCAACTCCCTATGCGCAACATCCCCCATGCGCAACATCTCCCCATGCGCATCAACCCTCCATGGGCAACATCCCCCATGTGCAACATCCTCCCTAGTGCAACCTCTTCCTCCAAACAACATCCCCCATTGCACCAGGCACCAAATTGGCTGGATGTTGGTCAGTCTTCCATGTTAAGTCTAGGACAAAAACACTTTGCCCCCTTTTCAGCCCCTGAAGGGTTAAATTTCTCCACATCAGTTCTTGGTGGGTGTTGATGTCACAGAAGGAACACCCACCCCAAATTTCATGTTTCTGGGTCTGGGGGTTGGGGCGGAATGTTGATGAGTCATCAATTCTTCCATGTCAAAGTATAGGGAGGAAAACGCGTTGCGCCCGTTTTCACCCCTTCCGGTTGGAATTTCTGAAAACCGGTTTTTAGTGCGTCCCTCGGTCACGAAAGGAACACCCATACCAAATTTCACGCTTCTAGGCCCGGTGGCTTTGGCAGAGCGTTGATGAGTGACTAAGGCTGCAATCCTAAAGACAGTTTCCTGGGAGTAATATCCATTGAACACAATGGGGCTTACTTTTGAGTAGACATGGTTAGGATTGTGCTCTGGGTGAGTGAGTGAGTCATAACTTTTTTTCTTTTATATATATAGATAACTCTGTGAGGCTGAGAAACAGCAACAGACAGAAGGCTTGTGGGTGACACAACTGGTAGCTCCTAAAGAGCCTTCTGCATCCCCCACGTCTGTTTCCCCTGTGAAATCGGCTTCATCTAGTGCCCTGGCACTGACCACTGGCTATTTTATTTCAGATGGCTCAAGCCTACGGTCCTGTCTTCAGTATGTATTTGGCAGAAACACACATAGTCGTTATTAATGGATATTCTGCGGTGAAAGAGGCACTGGTGACGAAGAGCACAGAATTTGCTGATAGGCCAGTCATCCCAATTAATGACTACATGAGTATCAGAAAGGGTATCTGAAAATATTTTCCACTGTATTGTTCTATTTGCAGGTAGTGCCTCTTCCACTCCATCTTGTTATAGGATCTGATGTTACCCAACTGACATACTTGATTTTGCAGGGCATTACACAGGTTTTCCATTGCTCTGCCTTTCCATTGGACTACTGGTGTAGAGAGGGGGGATTTGCTGCTTGGGTAACAGCCTATCCTCCATATCAATCTAGCCAGGCCTTCATGATTCGCATGCAGCGTATACAGCGCTGAGTACAATACCGCTAAAGACTAACGGATGCCTGCTTTTTTTACACAGGTTTTCCATCCAGTACAATCTACATATGGGTGCTGTGGAAACTTAACCTCACACATGATGGATAATTCCACATGTTTTCTGGTTTAGAGGAGGTGATAAATACATATGTGGAAAGGTGCCCTGCAACTGCAAGCTTCATATGTTTGGTTAACCCCAATGGGAATGGAAAATTATGGGAAAGGGGAGAATCTTTCTTTCCCTCATCACACACAGTTTCAAAGCCTGTGTCAGCCATTTGTTCTTTGTGTGAAACAGCAGCCATTTGTGTTTGTTGTTGGGAAACCTTCCTCCCAGGCTGGAGTGGCTAGTCTGCCTAGAGTTTTGTCAGTCTGCTGATTGGACAGCCAGACCCATGTGTTTGGTAAAGGGATGGGATGGGGTGGCCAGGTAGCCTCCAATAGTCGCCATCATGACTGATGGCTCTGCAAACTCAACTGTGCATTTTATATTTTTAAAAAACCCACAGGGTTCAGAGCTCTCCTCAGAAAGGGTACTCCTAGATGAACCCTCCACTACCTCTCTGTAACCAATGAAGGTGGCAGCAAATATTCTCCAAGGTTCTTCCCCATTTAGCTGCTGACAACGTAAAAGGGAGGGTGGAGAGAAAGAAGAGGTGCTACACCAGTGATACTTGAGCATTTTAGCCCTGGAACCAGTGGTGGGCCCAGGCCGGTTTGGACAGGTTCACCCGAACCTGTTCTTGCTTTTGGCCTGCCACTAGCGATCCGGTCCAGATTCACAATGGTCTGGTAACCAGATCAGGAACCAGGGACCCAGTCTGGGTGTCCATATTGAATGGAGGACAAAGTGCCTCTACCTTTAACTGTTGCATAGGAGATGGAATTGAGGCAGGTTTAGCTTATCATAGAAGGGTTTAAAAAGTAGCACTTGCCTAAATTCCCCCTTCTTTTAAAGGTATGGGCACTCTGCCTCCTTTCTGTATGGTCACCCTGCACCCAGTAGGAGATGGAGTTCAATGGCTTTATGCTCACATCCACTCCTCACTCCTTTTGCTCCTGCAGGGATAATCATGGGACCTTATGGACAGGTATGGAAAGAGCAACGAAAGTTTCTTCTGACATTTCTGCGGAACAAGAAATTGATAGAGGAAAAGATCCTGGATGAGGCAACTTATTTGATTCAAGCGTTTAAAGAAAACGCAAGTATGTGATGCAGTAGGTGACTGGGAGAACATGTCCATATCATAATCTTTCCATCCTATTCTGAACAACCTGAGTTTACCAGGAGTAAAATTTAAATAATTTTTGTGGGCACTGCCAGTACTGGGCAATGTGTACTAACAAGCACTGGCTTCTGGTGGACACTAGTGTGCACCAGGTACTGGTGGACACTGGTAGGCAGCAGGTGTCAATGTGCACAGGACACTGCTAGACACCAACAGGCACTGGGCAAAGGGCACCTTTTCACCCCCTTAGGGGTTAAATTTCTAAAAATTGGTTCTGTGTGTGTGTACACATTATGGAAGGAATAACCTCCAAAAATTTCATGCTTCTGGGTCCAGAGGCTTGGGCTGGGTGTGATGAGTCATGGGTGACCCAGTGCCTTGAAATGAATACTATAATGGGTCCAACCAAACACCAGGGTCAATATAGCTACCTGCCTTTTAACTTCTGGGGTGCCTGGAGTGTTGAGTAGAAAATATTTACTTCTATTGCCCTTCAGTACTTTGGAGGTGGTCATTATGATCCCCTCTCTGAGCTCTATGGCAGAGCTATTCAAACCCTGGTCCAACAGGCCGGATCTGGGTTTGGAAAATTTCTTCCTGGCTTTCTACCTTATAACGTAGCCCTCCCCATAGGGTGGAGATCTCCATACTGGAAACTGCTGTGTTCAGAAAAAGCTTTCCCCCCCACCCCCCCCCCCCCCACAGTAAGGTGCACTTCCCATTCTACATCCCTGCTGAAAGAAACACTGTGCTGCTGCTGAACAGTAAGCGCTGCTTGGGACAGGGAGGGCTTTGTGGGGACATCTCTATAAGCAACCCAAGCATCAGCCTGCAACCTGGGAAACAACCTTCTCACACCTGAACCAGCTCATTAGCTGGAACAAGTCTGAGGAGGCAAATGGGGTTTGTCAGCTGCTTCTGGAGGGAGAACACATCCATGCGCTCTGCTAGTGTTTGGGTTGCTCTGATCTGAACGGGAAATGGGGCTGGTCAGGTCCATAATCAATGCCCTGCGATATACAATGTGAGAAGTGGGGGAAAGCATTATTTTCCAAACCAAGCAGCCAAAATTTCAGTGATGGATATCCTTGTCTCTTAGCCAGAAGCAGGGACTCAGCGCATCAAAATTGGACTGCACAGGCACTAAAGGTGCCTCAGAGTGGAGGAGGTCCATGCCTCTGCCCAGCCATTTGGCCTCGCTCAGGAGGCAGATCGCCAGCTCCGAATGGCCAGGCAGAGGCATGCACTGTGCATGTCCAAAGGCTTGGACATGTGCAGTGAGTCTGCGCAGTGCGCCTCAGCCGGCCATTCAGGCCAGCTCCGAGGTGGAGTGGCAGCTTCTGGCTACCACTCCACCACGGAGCAGGCCCGAATGGGCGCACTGACACCCGGGACCGGCCGGAGGAGTGTCAAACAACTCTGGCGTGTCACCCCCACACAGTGTGTCACCCAGTGATGCGTGATGCGACTGGCCAGAAGGGAAAGTAACTTACATGGACAAATCCATAACAAATCCTCTTTTGTTTCCTTGTGTTTTGAACAGGCAGACCTTTTGATCCCTATGATGTTATCAATGGTGCTGTGATCAACATAATCTCCACCCTTATGATGGGGAAGCGGTTTGAACATGATGATAGTTCCTTCTGGAATATAATGGAGCTGATACATAAGAGTGAAAAACTAATATTCAGCACCTGGGCAATGGTAACTAACTGAATGAACAGGATTTTGTAACAGCTACTTTAAGTACTACTTTGAGTGTATGAGACCATTTGCCATTTGTCAAGTGAAGGGCCAAGCATAATTCCCTTCAGGCACTATCCCAACCAATTTCCCAGCTCTGGAGTAGGGACAGTGAAACTCTGAGATATAGGAACAAACAATGCCTTAATGTAAAATCTGAGATTTTTTCAAAATGAATTTTGAATACAATTTTAAAGATATCTGGGATATATTTGTTAGAAATGTTTTTTAAAAAGGAAAAGGCAAATACCCAAAAGGCATTTTTATTCTTAAAAATAAATTATGATCTAAGATTTTTCTGGGCTGTAATCACAGGTGGGCTGATGCCGGTTCTGACCGGTTCTGTAGAGGTGGTTGTTAATTAGGGGCTGATGTTAGCGAACCCAGTTGTTAATTGGGGGCCATCATCTTTGAACTGCATGCAAGTGTGTTTGAATTTCTCTTAAAGGGCCTCTGGGTCTGTCTTCCCAGAGGTTCAGCTCCACTCCCTCCCCTTCTGAGCAGGGCTCTCTCTCCCCTCCCCTTTTAAGCCTCCCCCCCTTTTCTCACCCCCCCCCCTAGGTTATCTTTAATTTTAAAATACAAACAGTCTGTTCCCATTACCCTCCTTCAGAGGAAGCATTGCAGTCATTCCAGAGCATATCAAACACTCACAGGTAAGATGGGAGGGGTCTGGAGTTTTATATGTCTCTTTATCTGTAATATTTTCAAGTCAGAGTGAAGAAATTCTTCATGCCCCAAACCTTTATCTGAAGCTATTCAGGAATCCTGTCTTTGCTGAACATCTTATTTTGATTATAAACCTTATTTCCAGCAAGTTTTCAGTAGCAATATTTTCAGAAGTTACTTCCTGGTGCAGTTTGCAAAGCATTATGGGTTTCTCAAATGCAAATGAGGCATGGAGAGCTTTACAAAGGGCTCCTTCGATGGGGAAAGAGATGCTCCTTCAGCAGCTGGAGGCAGTTCAAGAGGCTGGTCGGGCACTTTTAAGTTTGCTCTAATTGCAGCCGGTAAGCCCCAGAAGCCAGGGGGAAAAACGGAGGCTGCTGCAAACCTATTCACACTTTCCTGGGGGTAAGCATATTGGCTATAATAGGGCTTACTTCTGAGTAGACCTGCACAGGTCTGGGCTCTTGGATGCTGAAATCCTATCCACACTTTCCTTGTAGTAAGCCCCATTGGCTATAATAGGGCTTACTTCTGAGTAGACCTGCACAAGTCTGGGCTCTGGGATGCTGAAATCCTATCCACACTTTCCTTGTAGTAAGCCCCATTGGCTATAATAGGGCTTACTTCTGAGTAGACCTGCACAAGTCTGGGCTCTCGGATGCTGAAATCCTATCCACACTTTCCTTGTAGTAAGCCCCATTGGCTATAATAGGGCTTACTTCTGAGTAGGCCTGCACAGGTCTGGGCTCTTGGATGCTGAAATCCTATCCACACTTTCCTTGTAGTAAGCCCCATTGGCTATAATAGGGCTTACTTCTGAGTAGACCTGCACAAGTCTGGGCTCTGGGATGCTGAAATCCTATCCACACTTTCCTTGTAGTAAGCTCCATTGGCTATAATAGGGCTTACTTCTGAGTAGACCTGCACAGGTCTGGGCTCTGGGATGCTGAAATCCTATCCACACTTTCCTTGTAGTAAGCCCCATTGGTTATAACAGGGCTTACCTCTGAGTAGACCATGTTTACTCAGCCCAGTGCTGTGCTGCTGCTGCTTCTGCTGCCGATGACTGCCTTCAGTGCAGGGACAGAATGCACTCTTACACAAGGTACTGATAATACACCTACCCTTGGCTGGCTGGCTGGCTGATCAATCTCCTGTGGCAGGGAGTTCCATAGACCCTCCATTGCAGGCTCTGGTGTGTTTGAGGGGGAAAAGTTCTCTTTCTCCACCTGCAAGTGTCTCCCCATTTCCTGTGGCAGGGAGTTCCATAGACCCTCCATTGCAGGCTCTGGTGTGTTTGAGGGGAAAAAGTTCTCTTTGTCCACCTGCAAGTGTCTCCCCCATCTCCTTTGGCAGGGAGTTCCATAGACCTTTTATTGCAGGGGCTGAGCCTGGCTCTGGAAACCTGCTGAAACCCTATCCACACTTTCCTTGGAGTAAGCCCCATTGGCTATAATAGGGCTTACGTCTGAGTAGACCTGCACAGGTCTGGGCTCTGAGGATGCTGCAACCCTAGCCACACTTTCCTGAGAGTAAGCTCCATTGGCTATAATAGGGCTTACTAGTGAGTAGACTTGCACAGGACTGGGCTCTGAGGATGCTGCAACCCTTTCCCAGGAAAGTGGCTGGAACTGCAGCCTGAGAGCCCAACCTGACTACTCAGAGGTAAGTCCCATGCTGGTCAATGGGGTTACTCCCAGGGTGGAGTGGAAAGGACTGCAGCTTCAGAGCCCCATCCTATGCAGGTCTACTCAGAAGTAAGCCGCATGCTTAATTTTTTAAAATTTTTTAAATTAAAAAATTCCCCTTTAAATTCTCCCCGGCCCTGCCCCTGACCTTGGCCCCACCCCCTGACCTTGGCCCTACCCCCTGACCCAGCCTGGCCCCGCCCACTTCCAGAGAACCGGTTGTTAGGGGAAGCTGTGCCCATCTCTGGCTGTAATCCACTGCTGTGTGTTCATTCCCAGGTTTTCTAGACATTCAAAAAAACTGATTTTCAGAGCTGGATATTTTATCACTTCATTTCGGTTGAATTGTAAAGACAAAAAAGGCATTAAAATACCAAAAACCCCTCTTTCTCAGGTATCTGCCAAATTTGTTTTTAATAAATTTTCTTTATTGAAGAACAGCTTCATCTTTCCAAAAGAAAATATTTTTTTCTTTTTTTCTTGGCAAAGAAGAACTGATAATAAAAAAGGAAGAATATTAACTTTAAAGCCACAGAATCTCTACACAGTAGTTCTCAAACTATGAGAGAGCTCTCCTTGCTCACTGTGTCTTGCAGGGATGGAGCTTTGGCAGTGATGCGATCCCAGGGATAGCACCCCTGCAATGGAATGAGAAGCTCTTTTACAACTTTCCAGAAATCAAACTTCTGCTTTCATTGCAGCTGTAACTTTCACTGTAACCAAACCTTGGTGTGCTCTCCAGAGCTCTCCAGGTTCCCCAGAACCCAGTGGGACCCCTAAAAAATCTGAAAAGAGCCCTGCTTTCCTGCTTTCCTGATGATGCACCACAGCTAGTCTGGGACAATCCACACAAATGGTGCCAACCTGCCATATGCTGAGTTATTCTGGTACCTCGGCCTGACAATTGTGGCTGACGGCAGACCACCACATGACTAAATGCAGCTTGGGGAAACTGGCACACGATGAATAATGTCCTATGAGACAAGAAGATCAATGACCATCCTAAATCAAAGATCTCTTAGATGCCTGATCGCACTTTACAGGGCTGAATGCTGGCCAGTGATGAAAGAAACTGAACTTCACTTTACTACCATGGAGACAGAGATTGATTGATCTATTAGTTAATCAATCAGTTAGTCAATCAACTGTATTTATATATTTCTTTTCAACAAAAAGTTGACAAAGTTTACAGAGAAAAATGAAATTACTTATTGCTAATGAGCCCCTGTCCCAAAAGGGCTCACAATCTAAAAAGATATAAAAGAACACCAGCAGAAGCCACTAGAAAAAAAACATTTGCTGGGGTAAGACAGGCCAGCTTTTCTCCTCCGACTAAATAAAAGAGGAACACACTTGAAAGAGTGCCTCTTGCCAAATTAGCAAGGGATGCTGTGGTGGATCATGGGAATCAGTTGCTTTGACCACATCTGCAACAACAACACCTGACAACGATTTGGTGTTGCTTCAGTCACTGACAAGATGAGAGAAACTCACCTCTGATGGAACAGCAACATTCTGTGTGCCAACAACACAACAGCACAGAAAGACCTGCAGTTGGAAGTCAGTGGCAAACAACTGAAGGGTCAACCAAAAAAAGTGTTGGCTTGACACACTGCATGGTGACCTCAGAACCAAGCATCTGCACCCAGACCAAGCCCAAAGCTGGGAGAAATGGAGACACAGATCCAGAATAGCAGACCCTGTCACTATACAGGACAAATGCTGAAGAAGTAGAAGCAAAGTTGACTTGAACCATTAAATGCTAATTGGCTTAAGTAGCATCTGGGTTGTTTTTTTAAATTGTGCTTGCCTTTCAGTTCAAAATTGTTCCTAACTTCCTCTTAATTCCAAACTGCCTTTTAGTTCCAACCAGAAACTGTGCTTTCCTGTGTGTATACATCTAGCACCCTTTTGGCTTTGAGAATGCCGCTAAGAGGAAGTGGTAAACATCAGGCTCTGAAAATCATTTTTTGAATGAGCAGAAAATCTGGAATGAATACAAAGCAATTAAACATCATCTTATCTTGAGAAGGTATCCATGAGTGTCCCCCACTGCAAAATGCAGCATGTGCCCCACTGGCACAGCTATGCCAGTTTTGGAAAGTTGGATAGAATTGTGCCCTTAAGCAAAGGCATGCTGAATCAGGCCCGAGCCCATCTCATCCAATTCCCATAGCAGAAGAGCAGCTGCCTCAGGGAAGGCCACAAGCAGAAGAAAAAGGACTGTTTCCCACAGTTGCTCCCCTGCAGTTGGTATTTGGGTCTGAGATCATAATAAAGTTAAATAGAATCGCTGGAATTCAGAATGCTGCAGAATGATTCCCAGCAATCAAGGGGCTTGGCTTGAGTTAGGGTGCTGCTTGGCTATGGATGCAGGTCTATGGCAAGTGTCAGTGGTGTAGCTGATGATCATGTAAAAGCCCAAAATGTTGTTCCAGAAGTGACAACCAGAAATGATGTCATCCCTGGATATTTTTAAAAATTGGGGAAAACCTTCCTCCTCGGCAGTTCAATACCCATTTGCTCTGCTAGTGGCAAAGCTAACGCACCTATCTGCTATCGAGAATCAAAGATTTTTCCTCTCTTCCATCTCGCAACAACAAAATCAAATTTAATTCAGTAAAAAATGAAAATTGTGGCCCTTATTGGTTAGGGAAACTGTGCTGGGGCAAAGAGAAATGGTTATTCTCTCCCTGCTATATAGGAGCATCACTTAGAAATGCCTGTAAACCCTATTAGCATGGGTAATTGTATTATGATATATGTATAAAGAAATGAGAGTTGATTCATATTAACACCTTATTAGTTCCATACAGTATCAGAATTACCTCTCATTGGCTCTGAGAGCAATCAGTCTCGTGGGAAAGTTTTGAGTTTTAAAAAATCCACTTTTTGTTCCTTAGGCTTTTGGGTTTTCATTTTCTGCTTAACTGCCCATAACTTTTGATATATTATTCCAATGCAGTTTGTTTCACTGCATTCTGCGTTAAATAACCTTCCCAGCAATATATAACATGATAGTATTATCATTCATACACACCGCTTTTCACAATTTTAGCCACTAGTGTTGAGCTCAGCTTGTAACCTCCTAAAGCTTGTAGCCCAGTGCAACTGCGTCCCGTGTCAGGATGCTGACTGAGAGTTGTGTCCTGTGACTGTTTATGAGCTGCAAGAGTGAAGAAATACAGTGGAGTAGATTTGTATTTATAAGTTTAGAGTAGTCTAACTGAGGCTACAATCCTAAAGACACTTTCCTGGGAGCAAGACCATTGAACACAATAGGGCTTACTACTGAGTAGACATGGTTAGGGTTGTGCTCACAATCCGGGTCATACACATGAATCAAGTCCTTCAGTCTAATTCAGTCTAATTCTCCTCAGAGCTAACCAGTATGCTTCTGGTCTGAGGAAGAGCTGAGCTCCTACTGCCAAAAAGTTCTCCAACTGTCACCAACCAACGGGCAGATATTCAAATCTTGATCATTCTAACCATCTCAGCTTCCCTGTGACCAACTGGTAGATTGAGAATTCTAACACCCTGCAGCCCTCCAGCTATGCCACTGGCAGGTCTCATGGATTGTGGCTGCATTTCAACTGTTCCATCACATCAGTGTGCAAAAGCACCCTTACTCTGGAAAGCCATTGAATGGACTGTCCCTAAAACTAACTGAGTTTTTTCTCCTTGTGGCAGATTTTCAATTCAGTGCCATTTGTGAGGAAGCTTCTTCTTCCCCTTCAGATAATCCGGAAAGCATCAGAAAAGATAATTGCTTTAAGCAGAAAAGAAGTGGAAGAGCACAAGGCAACCCATGTTTGCGGACAGCCCCGGGACTTCATTGACAAGTACTTAGAAGAAATAAAGAAGGTGACATCCCACTTCTCTGCCTGATTCTGCACACAGCTTTTCTCCCAGAGCCTCTCTATAACTAGGCTGTACTGTGGTGGCTGCAAGACTGACTATCCTGTTTTGAAGCTCACTCTGCAGTCCAGTCCTAACTAACCTTCCCATAAGAGAGTACAGGACTGGGGCATTTTGGCTGCTGAAGGCCTCTTCAGGATTTGTCCCTTTCTCCTGGGGTAAGCCCCAGCAGCCACTAGGCAGAGAGGAGGCAGCAGCCACTATGAGAGGAGGATGCAGAAGGCAGTTTTTATCTGGGTTACATCTGTGGTGCTACAGCTGCTGCGGAAGTACATTTTGGTACACACAGGACTCTCCATTTTAGTGGGTTGCCTGAATATACAGTGGTGCTAACTTTCTGCAATGGTTCTCTATTTAAAAGATTTTAGAGAGACCTAGGAGCGTGCTTGGGTTTCCATATTACTTAGCCTACCTGATGTTGCCATGTTGACAGATTGACTTGAATTTTACATAAGGAAGTCCAGAGGACATGGCTCCAAAGACATTTCCAGCTGTTGCCACCCTGTCCCCCTTCCCACTCCAGTTCTTCCGACCTCAGTTGTTACTCTCCCCCTGCTCTGTTTCATTCCTCCCCTCCCCCTTTGGGAAAGGACCCAAAAGAAACTTTGTACCCCCTATAAATTCCTCTATAGACCATGAATCCGGGACCTGTACAAGTTCAACTGGGCAGAAGTCCAGGTTGATCTGTGATGGTGGATCATGCCAGGAAAAGGGTCAAGATTTAGCATGCACTATGGTAGCTAAATCTACCCCCCTCCCAAGTATGATCGACCTATCTCCTCATCCCATCCTGTTCCAACCACCTCTACCCAGGGTGACCATATAGAATGAAGGACAGAGTGCCTCTACCTTTAACCATTGCATAGAAGTGGAAATTCAGGCAGGTGCTTCTTTTTAAACCCTTCTATGATCAGATAAACCTGCCTGAATTTCCTCTTCTATGCAATGGTTAAAGGTAGAGGCACTCTGTCCTCCATTCTATATGCCTCTACACCATTCCACCTCCTGGACAGGCTTATCTGCTCCAATGGGTCTTCTTTGATCCACCAGTGCAAGTAGAGCTACCAGAGCATGCTTTATGCCTGCTTTGCATAAAACAGGAGGACCTGATGGGGCATTCCTACATGATTGGGCTGGATGGACCCATAGGCATGACACTTCCTCTCAGCTTCAGTCTTCTGCCTATGGACATAGGAATGTGGAACTTCTACATTATTGACACAATAATACTGCACTATTATTCTGAATGTTTGCTGGTGTGACAAATTGGAGACACTTCAACCACTTCCCTGATTTAATCTTAGGTGATCTTAGACAAGTTACTTCATCTCATCCTGTCTTTTCTACCTGCATTATAATACTGTACTTATTAAACTTACAGTGTGGTTCTCAAGGTAATACATATGAAGCACGTTGTACCCTCAGACAGAATTTGATGTATGCATTTTGTTAACTGATATCAAATAATGTTTCAATTTTCTCTGTGTTTTTTTTTAAAATAAATAAAGCAAGAGAATAAAGGACTGGATTTCGAAGACTTGTCTTTGGTTTTCACTGATATGTTTGTTGCTGGATCTGAGACAACGGCAAGAACACTTTATTGGGCTTTGCTCTATATGCTGGCTTTCCCAGAAATCCAAGGTAGGAGGAGATCAAAGAGTCTATGGGCCAATCTGGATCATTCTCCCACCCAGCTTAATTGCTATCAGCATCAATGGGATGGTGTTTTTCTTAGCAAGGAGCAACTATGTGGAAAGGAATCCAGATCAGGGTTCCTCTCAGTTCCGGAGTGTAGATTCAGCTATTCACAATGTAGCGGCAGCTATTAGAGGAGCGCAGCAGAGTCCTGGCCTCAAGGACAGCACAGTTTCCCCAACCAAGTAAGGCAACGCAGACATAGCAGACGTTCACCAACAGTGATCTGTATTAAAAAAAATTATTTACAGATAAGTCTCTTTTCAGGAACAGTGTTGATATTCACAGGAACAATCTCCAACTCTCCAACTGATTTCCTCTCCACAAAATGGCCCACAAGTGTATGCTCTGCCAGCATCAGCTGTATACTGCTGTGCACAAATCACAATGGAGATGAATTTATAAGCATTACTTCATAGTCTTATGACAGAAGGCATTATCTCCCATGGGGTACCAGCTATACCTTCACACTGAGTTGTATCACAATACAGTGTCACTCACATTTTTATTTCAGACATTTACATTGGGCAAATTGAGTTACATGCGAGATTTTTCATAGGCTGCAATCCTAACTCCCAGTTAGACTGGGACAGTTAGTCCCAGCAGTTAGACCCAGCAAAATGTCCGGTGCTGACCTCAAGGTGTCACAAAAGTGTTGTAAGTGCACAGACGTGCCAACCTCCCCACACCACCATGGGAACTTGTGAGTTATGCCAGTGTAAATTGGTTAGGATTGCGTCCACATAGAGTTTCAAGCTTCCACTTAGGCCTAGACTATTAGACCTTTCCTTGCTCTACTTAGACAGCAACTTTCTCAGGGATATTTGGGAAATAATCTTGACAAGAGATACCCACATAATATTGATTAGTTTGTATGTGCGTAACTGAAGTGTGTGTTTCTTAGAGAAATGCCAGAAGGAAATTGACACTGTTCTTGGAGAGAACACATGCCTGAAGTACAAAGATCGCGAAAAACTGCCTTATACAAATGCAGTGATTCATGAAATTCAGCGAGTTTCAAATGTTGTGCCCCTGGGAATACCCCATGCTCCCCTTGAGGATGTGCAGTTTCATGGATATACAATCAAAAAGGTAAAGCCTGAAGCATTGAGGTGAGAACCACAAAGCAATGTTGGTGATACCAGTTCTGGAAATCAACTGCTTTCAAATTAGTTCTTAAATCCTGCTGTGACATCAAAGGAAAGCACAGCCCTGTTGAAAGGAATGAACACAGGATGACATGCTTGTGCCCCACTTCTTCAAGCATTGATCGTTCCACAGCACTGCTTCCTCAGAGGAAAGGAAGTTTATAGAGTTTCTCTATTTGCATCAATACAGTATATGCTGTATATATAAAACTGAAATGTCTTTGACTGACTCACTCTCTGACTCATCAATGCCCAGCCAAAACCGCTGGACCTAGAAGTGTGAAATGTGGAGAGGGTGTTCCTTCTATGATGATTTCTGGAAATTCAAACTGGAAGGGGGTGAAAAGGGGCGCAATGTGTTTTCCTCCATATACTTTACATTGAATAATCACTGACTGATCAATGTCCTGCTCCAATCCTTGGAACAACAAACATGAAATTTGGGGAGGGCATTTCTTATGTGACATGAGCACCCAATAAGAACCAGTGTTTAGAAATTTAACCCCTAAGAGGCTGAAAAGGAGTGCAATGTAAACCTGGCAAGGTAAATCTGGCATAGGTTTTGCCCTATGAAGACTGATAAAACCCAACCCCAAACCCTGCACCTGCCTGGTAGTGGTGTCCGCAGTTGGGGGAATAGTGTATGGGGAGGTGTTGCATGGGTTGTGCATGTGGAGTGATACTCGGGGATGGGGAGTTTGCATCAAGGTTTTTGCAGAGGGGTGCCTCCCCACAGCACTATGGGAAGTTATGCCAGGTAGTGTGGGGAGGCCGCACATAAGAACATGTCTGTGCACTGGCCTAACCCCCCTCCTCCAGTAGCACAGAAGTATTAGAGCACATCTGCAACACCCCTGGGCCAACACAGGACTTGTACCAGGACTTATGCCAGCTGAACCAGAAGTTAGGATTGTGCTGTGAGAGTGCATTCCTAACCAAATCTCCAGCACTGGCATTGCAGTGCCAGTGGGGCATGTGGTGCAGCCTGTAGTTGGGGTGCAGTCACATAGGAATCCTTAAGATAGGACAATGTTTCTTCCCTTACCTCTAAGTTGCATTTTCCATACCTGGAAAATTAGTTAGGATTGCACCCTGTGTGATCCTATGGAAATGGAACAGAAAAGAAAGTGTGGTAGGGAGAACAGTGGGTCAGAGCATCCACTCATTCCCCTTTTCCCTATATATGCAGGGAGTAGCCCAAGGTGTAGCAGAAGGGTAAGATTTTCAGTGTTTTGCTTGGTTTTTGCAGGGAACTGTGGTTGTCATCAATCTTGCTTCTGTCCATTGTGATAAAGATCAGTGGAAGTACCCCTGTGAGTTCAATCCCGCCAACTTCATGAACGAGGGAGACTTCCTAAAGCCAGAAGCCTTCATGCCCTTCTCAGCAGGCACGTTTGTTTCTTTTCGGTGTCTCTTTCTTTTAGAGTTTCTGCCAGCTGAAGAGTGAGCCCAGACTCCACAATGATGCTCTCCTCAATCACCAGTTAAGCGCTCCTGGTATTGACCAGGGTGAACAGTAAAAATGGTGGAGTTCATGGCTCTCATAAATCTAACATGGTTTTTGGCTTTTATTTCAGGGCCAAGAACTTGCTTGGGAGAGAGCTTGGCTCGGATGGAGATATTCCTTCTCTTTACCAGCATTCTGAGAAACTTCCAGCTATTCTGGCCAGATCAGTCAAAGGCACCAGACTTGGCACCGAACTTCGGACTTGTACAGTCCCCAAATCCCTTTAAGGTAGTGCTGAAGCGTCGTCAGCAGGCATGAGCAGCTCTAGCTGGATTTGGAAGGTTCAAGTCAAGCCAATTTTATTGTTTACAATTGCAAGTGATCACAACTGAAATCACAACAGCAGCCAAGCAGAATAAAGGAGTCATTGACAAAACAAATATTTTCTTCTGTTTTAAAATATTATTTGTAACTGTTATTTTAATTGTGTAATTGTACTGTAACTGTAAGAATTGACTACCTGTGTACCCCTTATCCTTTCCCCTTATACCTGTGTACCCTTTATGGACACCAGTGGTGTCCAAATCCCTGTCCGGGGGCCAGATGTGGCTTGTGGCAAGCCTCAATATGGCCTCGCAGCAAGACCCCTCCATGCCATCTTCCACCCTCAAAGGCATCAACTGTTATCACATACAGTGTTACAACCAAGTATTTTTCCCTAATTTCCCTTACAACCAGATCACAGGCCCTTTTGCTCAGCATATCTATTCTGTCTGCATCAGGTCTCCAGGATTTCTTAGGAACTCTTTCCAGGGACTCTTTTACCCAGAAGTGTCAGAGAGTGCTGTGGTGATGTGGGGAGGGTGGTGCATGTCTGTGCAATGGCCTAATCACACCTCCTTAGGAGTGGTACAGAAGTGCCTTATGGCATTTTTGTGACACTCCCAGATCTGCATAGGAGTGGACTTGGGCCAGCCTAACTCTGGGGGGAGGGGGGTAGGATTGCAGCCCAAGTTCAGGATCCATACCCATGGGCAAGCATGTTCCATGTCCCATGTGGAGAACCCTTTGATTCTATTCCCTCTTTTCACATATGTCCTTTATTCCCCAAAGAGCCAAATCAAGAAATGCCAGAGTTATTTGCATGTAGAAATATCCCTTCTGCAGATGCCGACCAGGATCTCCTCCGGCCCAGTCAGTGGCTGCTATGGCTTTGCCTACTCGCCAGCCTCACTCTGCTCCCGGTACTTGAGGTGCACGGCCAGCATGAGGCATCCAGTGAGGATGCAGGCGGAGCCCAGGACCAGGTAGGCGATGCCCAGGAAGGGGTTCTTGCCGCCCATCCAGGAGACAGTGCTGAGGATGACCTTCTTGGTGCCATGGAAGCGGAGCACAGGATAGTTGTAGTGTATGGTGAGCGAGTAGTTGCCTGGCGGCAGTGCCACCGATGTGTTGTCCTGTGGCCGGAGACGAGCGTAGAGCTTGCGGAAGGTGGGCAGGGCAGCAGTGCGCATCCAGACGACAAAGTGCTCGTTGACAAAGCCCGTGTTGTTGGGGTCGGTGGGGTCCAGGTCGTAGGCCGGACGGGGCCAGTTGGGGGGCTTGGCGGTGCCGGCGAAGGCAAGGGCTAGGCTGCCGTTGATGGGCTGTGGGTTTCGGAACTTGAGGTTGGTGTCGGTCCACCAGGAGATGCCGCGCTGGTCCAGCAGGATGGAGACGCGGCTGCCGTTGGGGTGCAGACGGTGCAGTTCGAAGGTGTCATTGAAGAGACTGTCGGCCACGGCGCCGCAGGGGGCCACAGGGGTGCCGTCGGGGAGCTGCCGGAAGGGTTGGCACTCATCCGCCGGATGGCGCAGGGCCCAAGCGCTGCCGCTGAGCTGCTGGTCATCCCGGGATACGCCGTAGCGCCTGTTGTTCTGGTAGTAGCCGGACAACTGGTAGTAGAAGCACGTGGGTGCTGGCAGGGCGTGGGGCACGAGGAAGCGGAGGGTGCAGGTGCATTCTGTGGCACGGAGGCTGCGGTTGGCGCAGGAGGCGCAGGGGGTCCCGAGGGTGCCGGTGTAGTCCAGCTCCAGTTCCTGGATCCCCTCGGAGCTGAAGTGCAAGCCCAGCCCCAACCCCAGGAAGGCCAGGCCCAGCCCCAGGAACAGCGGCAGTACCGTCCCCGCAGACAGCAGAGGCTGCCACGCCGGCAGGCGCTGCTGGGTGAACGCCGTGTTGTCCGGGCGGTTCCTGGCGGGGTTGGCGGGGGGCGCGGAGGGCACGTCCCAGGAGCCCGAGGCCATGGCTGGCTGCGCTGCGATCTCCGGCCGGCGCCACCTCCACCTGTCCGCCCCGCCTCGCCAGGTGAAGAGGAAGCGCCGCTGCGCACCACACCTGCCCAGGGGCGGAGTGTCAGTGCTGGGGAGGCTGCGAGGGACCCCCCTCGGAGCCTTTCCAGGCTCGGGGAGCCAAACGGAGCCGCAGGGGACGAAGAGGAGCCCCTCCGCCCTGCATCGCCCCCGCCTGACTCAAAGCAGCCTCTTCCCCCGAGAAAGCTCCTCTTTGGGGACTTCTGTCCCGGGAAAAGTCTTCATCGTCCTCCTTTGAACAGGCAGCACGAAGAATTCTTGGAATCAATACCTTGTGTAATAAATCATACCCAATAGTTTTAATTAACAATAAGTAATAGTGCAATCCTAAGCATGTCTACTCAGAAGTAAGTTCCATTGTTTTCAATAGTACTTACTCCCGGGAAAGTGTGGTTACAATTGCAGCCCCTCTGCAGGTAGGGTGACCAAATGTCCTGTTTATCCTCTTCTTAGCCTTGGAAAAATATTTTACTCCTTTAAATCTTTTAAAGCCTTTAAGTCTTGGAAAAATCTTCATTGTCCTCATTTTCTAAATAGCAGACAACACGAAGCCTGCTTGTAACTCACAAATTATATGTAATATTTTTAAATTTAATAATAAACAATATAGTTTATAAATTAACCATTTGAAAGCAATGTATATGGGTGTTTTAGCTTTTATTTTGTCATGTCCTACATTTTTGTTGTGTGTCCTACATTTTGGGGGTGCATTGTCCTCTTTTTCAGTAGAAGCACGTGGGTGCTGGCAAGGCGTGGGGCACATGGAAGTCTGTGGTCTTGACATATGGTCACCCTGAGTACAGAGTCTCCAAATTTGTCCTCCTGGACCTTTAACAAGTGTGTAGAAGAGGGAGTTTCAGCAGGGATAGCTTGTTATCTGGGAGATGAGAAGCTACACCTGCTTACATTGCCTCCTTCACACTTGTTAAATGTCTAGGGCTGCAATCCTAAAGACACTTTCCAGGGAGTAAGACCAGTGGTGGGCACCAGCAGGTTCACACCTACTCTATAGAACCGGTTCTTAACAAGACATAGTACATATAAAGTTTAAAAACAGCCATTTAAAAGTGGCTGCCAGATGGACAGAACCGGTTCTTAATTTCTTTGAAGCCCATCACTGAGTAAGACCCATTGAACACAATGGGGCTTACTTCTGAGTAGACATGGTTAGGATTGTGCTCTAAGAGTCCTAATGTTAAATGTTTGGACACCCCTGCCCATAGTGTCTAAATTAACAACAGGAAAACAATAAATATTAATGGTTTTAGCTTTTTTGTCACATCCTACATTTTTCTTGACCTACATTTTAAGGGGCCTTGTCCTCTTTTTGTGCAGTTATTACATATGGTCACCCTGAAACAATGATCCTCAAAACAAACTCAAGGATCATCCTGAATATTTGTTGTGAAGAAAATATTTGTTGTGTTTGTGTTTTTTTATTCCATTTTTTTTTAAAAAAATTTGGCTGCTTATCCACAGTTACAACATAATGGCAACTATGGATGAAATCCCAACCTAGACCTGCACAACTCATTGGTCTTCCTGTTCCCATGGTGGTGTAGGGAGACAAGTGCATATCTGTGTATTGGCCTAACCCTCCCCCAGGAATGGTGCAGAAGTGTCTTACAGAACTTAGGTGACACCTCCACATCAGCACAGGACTTATGCCGGGGCTTAGACCGGCCTATCTGGAGCTTAGTATTGCAGCCTATATAAATTACTCTACAAACATTTTGCTAATATGAGAGGCACAACTTTTTCCTGCTGTCATTGAACATACAGATTTCCTTCTTCAAAAGGGCAGCATGTCTAGGCCAGACTCACACAAGAATTACCTGTGCCCTTCAAATTGCATGTGTGAAAGCAATTCTAAATTTCAGGGTAGGCAGTGCTATTAAAATGATCTAGGGATTGTTCTAGGCTGTAGTCCAAGAAGAAATTTGCAAGGCCTGGGCAGCTCTTTCCTTAAAGCCCATTGTTTTCTGATTCTAATCTCTTCCTGCTCAAAGGAATTTCCAATACATTTTATAAAATGACTAAAATTTACCTGCCTTTGCAGGAGTAAAATTCCCCCCCCCATGCAGACCCCTGTGCTACAACCCCCCCATACAACATCCCCCCCAGTGATGGGATTCAAAGAAATTAACAACTGGTTCTCTGCCCATCTGGCAGCCACTTTTTAAATGGCTATTTTTAAACTTTATATGTCCTATCTCTTGTTAACAACCGGTCCTATAGAGTAGGTGCGAACCTGCTGGAGCCAACCACCGATCCCCCCATACAACAACCTCTACATTCACCATCCTCTCCCTGTGCACCATCCCCCACAACAGTGCATCATCCCCCCAAAACTGTGGGCATCACTACCAGGCAAGTGCAAGATTTGAGGCTGGGTGTTGAGAAGCTTTCAGTGTTAAGTTTGGGCTGAAAATGTGTTGCACCCCTTTACACACACCCCACCGGTAGAACTGAAACATCAGTTCTTAGTGAGTGCTCATGTCACATAAGGAATACCCTCCCTAAATTTCCTGCTTGTTGGTCCAGGGTGTTGATCAGTCAGGGATTCTTCAATGTAGGAAGAGGAAACATGTTGCACCCCTTTTCATCCCCTTTCTGGTGGAATTTCCAAAAACTGGTTCTTAGTGGGTGCCTCCATCCCAGAAGGAAAACCCTCCTAAAATTTCACACTTCTAGGTCTGATGGTTTTGGCTGGGCATTTCTTGAATGAGTCAGTGAGTCAGTCAGTGATTTTTCAGTTTTATACAGTATATATGAGATTGATTTGCCCAAGCTAATCAGAAATGCTTTACATTTTAGCTCAAGTTAAGAATTGTTCAGTAACAAATAATTTTTTGAACCTCTGGCCCCCAACTTCATTTATTATCTTCATTCAAGAATGTAACTCATTTTCCTGGTGTTTCAAATATGGGAGAAGGGCAGAAGCAGGCCCTTAAACAGTCTGCATGCCCTCACAGACCTCCTCCTCCCTCGATTTTTGACAAATGAAATCTAGGAACAGTATTTAAGGGGGAATCATACCTTAATGTGGCTATGGGTGGCACAAGTGGTTAAGATGCTGTGCCTGTTAACCAGCAGGCCAGGGTTCAAGACCTGGGTCAGCCCCGCAAGACAGGATGAGCTCCTGTCCTTAGCCCAGCTCTGCGACGCCAGCTGGATCCAATAATCGTATCGGCTCTGCCTTTCCATAGGACTAATTCAGTGGTGTGGAGAGGGGGGATTTGCTGCTTGGGTAACAGCCTATCCTCCGTAACAATCCAACCCAGGCTTTCGTGCTTCGCATGCAGCGTATGCAGCGCCAAGCACGATACCATAGTCTTCCAAGACTGATGGAGGCCTGCTTTTTTTTATACCTTAATGTTTAATCATAATTTGCATTTGGGTGCTCAAAACTACTTCATATCTGTTGATTTAGAAAGAATTTTACTGGGGTTGTAAATTTTACTGGGGCCTCCCCTAGGGGAAGGGGGGAGGCAGCAACACAATGCAGTGCTTGTGTGCTGCTGCCAGGAACAAGGAAGTGATTCCTACATATACCTGCAGCCAGCTCCAGCCTCCTGGGGAGCACCTGGGTGTTAGCTTGTGTCATACAAGCTACAACCTGAATGTGCCAAACAACATTTTGAAGTTAAGTTAATAATTTTTACTGGCAAACTGAAAGAAAGCACTGTGGACAAGGACCCAGCAGGATGTAAGATTAGGACTTGCAAGGCACAGGTTCAAAACAATTACTGCCTCTTTTGCTAACTTATTTCCCACTGGTGTCCTGTAACATAACTCATCCTCTTTTGGGCGCAATCCAGAGTAACTACGAGGAGTCCTTGCTCTGATGTAAGAACAATTTACTCTGGATTGCAATTTTAATTTCCCAAAGGTTTTCACTAGGTGGTGCAGTAATTACAGGTGCACGTATTGTCTCTTATGTGCTCCCGTAGTTACTCTGGATTGTAGGGTATGTCTCTTTCTGTTCTAACATTATGTTAAATATAAGTGATTGTCTTTTCTTTCAGTTCCTTTTCTCATCTCATTGTGATGAAAAATTGTCTCGATTTGTTTGTTGCTCATGCAAGAGAATTCAGTCTTTCACACCCTGACCTTTGGCTGGGGTTTTGTTGGTCAAAAACATTACCTTGAATTTTTTTTCTGGAACTAAACTATTGTAGAAACCACATTGATGATGCTCTTCAAAAAAGTGTGTTGATTAATGCAGTTTTAATGATATTAATAGTTGCATAAAAGTTAGTTTCCACAGGAATATACTATGCTAATGTACAATTATGTTTCAAATGAGCATGTGACTAAGTTTTCACAGGCTGGTTGGTATGTGCTAAGTTTGTTTATGAGTTGTGAGGCATCATAACCTTGTGAGCCAATGCTCTGCTTGCTCTCTTTTATTAAACCAGCACTGGACTTCTGTTCATAGAAACTAGGTAAAGGATTGGATTTGTCAGCCTTTTATGATTCATCAAAGGATTTATCATTAGCTCAGGGAAAGATATTGTGTAATGTTCTGAGGGTGTAGACTTTGGTTAGTAAAGAGGTACATTTTTCCCCAAAGAAAAAAGTAATATTTCACCCAAATCCAAACTACGGGTGCACGTAAGAGACTTTACGTGCACCCATAGTTACTGCACCACCTAGTGAAAACCTATGGGAAATTCATATTGGAATCCAGAGTAAGTTGTTCTTACACTGGAGCAAGGACTCCCCGTAGTTATTCTGGATTTTGCCCTTTGTCTCCATGCAGGTAGACAAAATTATTTTTAAACTATTCTGTATTTTATTATTTGTATAATAATAAAGAGACTATGGCTGCAGTCCTAAAGACACTTTCCTGGGAGTAAGATCCATTGAACATAATGGGACTTACTTTTGAGTAGACATGCTTAGGATTGTGCTCTATGGCTGCAATCCTAAAGGCACTTTCCTGGGAGTATGACCCATTGAACACAATGGGGCTTACTTTTGAGTAGACATGGTTAGGATTTTGCTCGTATAAAGAAACATAATTTTCAGTGCCAGCCCAACCATGAGGCATAGTGAATCAGTTTGCATCAGCTGTGGATGCCCCTTACTCAAAAGCTGTCACTACCTCCCTGCAACTCTCATCTGATGCAAGCTATTTCCTCTTTGCAGAGTGAGAAATGGATCATCCCCTTTGTTATCTTGTCACTATGCAGTTTCCTTAAAGCCAGGAGTTTAGGACTTCTGACTTGCTTTGCAGGGGCAGCATGCATGTTACATATCATCCCCTGAAATAAAACTGGATGTCTCACACATCCAGGTTTGATGAAACCGTCAGGTTGTAGGCAAATCTGTTGTCTAAATATGCCGACTTGAAGAGGTCTGATGGCTATATGTTCCTTTCCCTACAATCCAGAGTAACTACGGGAGCACGTAAGAGACATTACGTGTACCCGTAGTTACTGCACCACCTAGTGAAAGCCTATGGGAAATTCATATTGCAATCCAGAGCAATGTTCTTGCACCAGAGGAAGGACTCCCGTAGTTACTCTGGATTGCGCCCATAACAACCAATGGGAAATAACATCTGTGGCTGTGTAGAAGTGGTGACATGTTCCTAGTCTAGAACAACTCACTGTTGCCCTAAGTTGTTAGGCACACCATTTAATGTTCATCTGGTTTGCAGTGAGGCAAATTACAAACAAATGGAGGTGTCTGACCAGACTAACCAGAAGGAGTAAACCAGAAGCATTTGAAAGGAGTACTTCACCAGATCACTTTTCCAGCATTCTTGCAAGTCCTTTCTGAACAGTTTTGTGTCATGGCTCTGCTATGTGGATTATCAACATGCCTCTTATTTAAAGTGTTCTGCTGTCTGATACTTTGACTCATTTTTTCTTATGGCTCACATATACATTGCACTCACACATTAAGTCACACATTATACTGTTGACCTTTCAAATAATCTATATATATAAAAGAGAAAAGTCACTCACTCACTGACTAACTCACTGACTGACCGACTCATCACCGCCCTGCCAAAACCGCTGGGCCTAGAAGCGTGAAATTTGGGGTGGGTGTTCCTTCCATGACAGAGGGGTGCACTAAGAGCCGGTTTTTGGAAATTCCAACGGGAAGGGGGTGAAAAGGGGCGCAACGCGTTTTCCTCCCAATACTTTGCAGAGGAGAATTGATAACTCATCAACATTCCACCCCAACTGCTGGACCTAGAAGCATGGAATTCTGGGAGGGATCCTTTTGTCACCTGAATACCCACCAAGAACCCAGTGGAGAAATTTAACCCTTCAGGGGTTGAAAAGGGGTCAAGGTGTTTTTGTCCTATACTTAACATGGGAGACTGAATAACATCCAGCCAATTGGGTGCTCAGTTCCCGGTGCACTGGGGGATGTTGTTCAGAGGAAGAGGTTGCACTGGCGAGGATGCTGCACATAGGGGGAAGTTGTGCATGGAGAAAAGTTGCGCATGAGGGAAAGTTGCGCATAGGAGAAGTTGTGCATGGAGGAAGTTTCGCATGGGAGTGATGCACATGGGGAAAGTTGCGCATGGGAGGATGATGCACATGGAGGGGAAGTTGCGCATGGAGGGGAAGTTGCGCATGGGGGGAATGATGCGCATGGGGGGGATGATGCGCATGAGGGATGATGCGCATGGGGAAGTTGCACATGGGGACATGTTGTGCATCGGCGGATGATGCGCATGGGGAAATTTGCACAGGAGGGGAAGTTGCGCATGGGGGAAGTTGCACACGAGTGGAAGTTGCACATGAGGAGATGGTGCGCATGGAGGAAGTTGCGCATGGGTGGAAGTTGTGCATGGGTGGAAGTTGCACATGGAGGGATGATGTGTATGGGGGCATGATGTGTATGGGGGATGATGTGCACGGGGGGAAGTTGTGTACGGGGGAAAATTGCGCATGGGGGAACTTGCACATGGGGGAAGTTGCACATGGGGACATGATGCGCATGGGGGATGATGCGCATGGGGGATAATGTGCATGGGGGAAGTTGCGCATGTGGGATGATGTGCATGGGGAAAAGTTGCACATGGGGAAAAGTTGTGCATGGGGAATGATGTGCATGCGGGATGATGCGCATGGGGAAAAGTTGCACATGGGGAAAAGTTGCGCATGGGGGAAAGTTGTGCATCGGCAGATGATGTGCATGGGGGAAAGTTGCGCATGAGGGGAAGTTGCGCATGGGGGGATGATGCGCATGGGGGATGATGCGCATGGGGTGTTTCTGCACCATGGGGGGATGGCATAGGGGAAAATGTTATACCCACAACGCGGGTACGCTTTTCGCTAGTTGTTATAGAAAACAAGTCCATTCAGTTTGTGTCTGCACTGACACTGAGCATACTTCATTTCACTTTTTGTCTTATAAGATCTCTTCCCACCCCCATCTCTCTGGGTGTGTGTGAGTGTGAATTCTCAAAACTGCACCCAGAGGCTGCCAATAGCTTCAAGTACATAAGCTTAAAGTACAATCATAACCATGTCTACTCAAAAGTTAGCCCCATTGTGTTCAATGGCTCTTACTCCCAGGAAAGTGTCTTTAGGATTGCAGCATTATTTGACAAGAAAACTCCATCAATGGAAGAGCACGCTGAACTAAAATAGGAAACTGGATCTCTGCTCTCCAGTCCCATGCAGTGATACAGCTTGCATGATTGCACACTGTGCAATGGTGTGTGGGCTGTGGGCGCACACTGTGGATGCACACTGTGTGGTCTGTGGGTGGCGCAAGTGGTTTAAGACACTGTGCCTGTAAACCAGAAGGCCAGGATTCGAGACCCGGGTCCCTACAAGTCAGGGTGAGCTCCTATCTTTAGCCCAGCTCTGCAACGCAGCTGGAATCAATTATATCGGCTCTGCCATTCCATTGGACTATTTCAGTAGCGTGGAGAGGGGGATTTGCTGCTATGGTGCCTATCCTCCATATCAACCTATCCAGGCCTTCGTGCTTCGCATGCAGCATCGAGCACAATATCATAGTCTTTCAGGACTGATGGATGCCAAGACTGCACACTGAAAAGTACCCAGAACTGAAACATCACCACCCCCTGCCTCAGAAAGATTCCAGCTGGCTGGACAAATCCTTTGTTTCTTCATAGGACTTGTCATTATTTGCTGTGATTTTGGAGTGATGCTTCAGTTTGCGATCTTTTAGTCCTCACAGTGAGTACCATTGTTCCCTTACACAGCCACAATGTGAAATGTGTGTGTGTTTCTCTCCAAACCATACCTAAGCCCTTTTGCAAAATATAACAGGCCAGGGTATTCATTGTGATCATACAGCTTTCTATGTGCAGGCGGTTGCCACTGCATGGGATAAACTTAAAAAATCTGTATAGTGGCTGTAACCTAGAATCCAACTTGCATTTTCACCCAATTTCTTGTTGAAAGAATGCTCAACTCTGCTCCAAACCTTATTGGTGTTACACCACATTTTTGGAAGAATTTTGGTGAAGTTCTTGCTGTATAGAAACATGGAGCAGCGATATTTGTCCCCTTATCCCAAGTAAAGCCCCAGCCTGCTTAATGGAGGTTCTAGAGTCAGTGCCAATTATTACATGGGCGCCGATTGAAGAAGCCCTGCAGTGGGCTTCTGAGAATGATACAGGGGTTAGGATTTGACAGAAGAGGCCCCTGGTGGTCTCATCTCTTCTTGCCTGTCCCACCCACCTTCCTAATATGATTTAAGGCCCCACTAAGAACCAGTTTCGTGCCTGGTGCCCAGTGATGCAAGGTGTGATCCATTGGTGCCCAGTGGTACTCAATGCCTGGTGCTTGTAGCTGGGTGCCCACTGCCTGCTGTTGCCTGGTAGGGACGCCCAGTGCCCGGAGTTGCCTTCTGTCCTATATGTTCTGCTGGTGCCTGATGGTGCTCAAACCTGGTGTCCTGCAAGGATGTCCAGAGCTTGGTAGGTGTGCCCACTCCCCATTGTTGCCCACTTGTGCCTGGTTGTGCCCAGTGCCTAGGGGTAGCTGGTGCTCGATGCTGCCCGCTGGTGCCCAGAAGGGATGCCCAGTCCCTGGTGGTGCCCACTGCGCGGTATTGTCCGGTGGTGCCCGATGTCCGGTGATGACTGGTGCCTGCTGCCACCTGCTGGCCATTGCATAGTAGTGCCTGGTGGTACTTATTGCCCAATAGTGCCTGGTAAGGGTGCTCTCTGCCCAATAGGGATGCCCAGTGCCCACTGCTCTCTGCCCCTGGTACTCTCTGGTGCCCAATTCCTGCTGGAACCTGCTGTCCAGTGCCAGTACCTGGTGTCCGCCAGAGCTTAGCAGTGCCCAAAGCCCACAAATACTCTTGATATTTTATTCATGCCACAGTGGGTTCATTCTGCTAGTTTCATAGTAAAGGTTTTGCCCAGCTATTACTGTCATTTAAGGATTGTGCACAGCACATTGCTCTGCATGCTCCAGTTGAAATGTCGGATATAAACGTGTATCATTGATTGTTTCATTATTTGAATGACTGAAAATGTGGAGGAGCTCCATATGCTGCTTGTTTAGTATATTTAATTAGTATATTTTGCAGGATGCTAAGAAGAAAGAAAAATGAAACGATGTGCAGGCATAGAAAGAGTTACAGTGGTAACTTGGACAGCTGAGTTTGAGCCAGTGAGGGAGGAGCTTGATAAGGAGTGACTCATAATCAGCCGTGTTCTCGACTTCTGCTACAGAGCTCCCCAGCACTCCACAACAGAGCTGTCGCACTTGCGCTCAAAGCCATCTACAGGTTATTCTTTTGTACATTCTTGAAGGTAAGTTTCAGTACATTCTTGCAAGTATTCCCTTCACCTATTAAGTATCGCAGAAAGTGGTTTGAAAGGCAGATCCACCATACCAAGCTGTCTAAAATTAGGTTTCCTCCCCAAGGTTTTGCTGATTTACTGTGTGGTGGTTTGCCTTTTAATGGTAATGCTGTTGTAGCAGATCATCCCACAAAACAAGATGCAAAAGAATCTGAAAGCTGTTTTATTTACTTTACTAACACTCATGGCCTTATCTTTTTAAGTGTAGATACTAAGTAAAAAGAAAGCAAAATCACCTAGAGTAAGTGGGATGGATGGTCAGAAGGATAGGGAAGCTCTTTGAAAACGTGTACCACGTATGAAAATGCTACAGGGAGCCATGTAACACCACCAAGGCTCAACACCTCTTATCACTTTTATGGCAACAGAGTCACAAAACTACACCTCTGAAAGTTGATAGCATCATTCATGTGCTCTCCTTTTCAAAGAAACAGAAATTCCTTCTGAAAGGGAAAAAGTCAAAGTGGTTTTTTCCCCCCCTGTCTATCATTTTTGTCTGGAAGTTAGAATTCTGTAAAAGCAAAGCTATTGAATTGTAGTTATTTTCAACTGTAGTTGAAATCTCTTTTAGGTTGATTCAATTTCATTGTTAATCCAACTTGTCACTGGTGAAATCATGACCTTGGCAAGCTCAGATGGCAAAGATTGATCTTCTCTATGAAAATTACCAGGATGATTTACACAAGCTGCATTCTTGGTAACACTACATTTACATTTACTTGGTGACACTATTTACAATTAGGCAGTAAGTGAAAAGGCACATCCTTTTTCAGTTTCCTAAATCATCTCTGGTCATGGTAGGGTTAGAGATCTAGGAACAGTTTGGGTGTATGCTTCAAATTAGTCATGTCACTAAGGACGCAAACCAGAGCAAATTCAGCCTGCTCTGCTCTAACTGTTCTCTCCTAACTATCCTGTATCCAGAACATAAAGTTATGCTGCATCCAGAGAGTCAGGAAGCCTGGGCTGCCGTAACTGCTCCAGAGCATGCTAAGTAATTGACACATGGGAAGGACTTGCTCCTGAGGAGACCCCCCTCAGATCACACTGAACAAGGAACAGCTGTGGTGTCTGCCTTAACCAGTTACAGCTGCAGTTCCTCTAGTGGAGGGTGGATGTTTGGAGTGTCCTGCTGTATCCTGAGGTTGGTGGGCTGCCGTAGTTGTTCCATATCCTGAGTTGAGAGGCAGGGTTTGCAGCTAGGCTGGCCAAGAACTCAGATTTTTGGTCAACACTGCCATTCTTACTCAGGCCTTATCATGGACCCCTTATCATTACTATACCTGCTCCTGAGGTGGTATAACTCTGAGGGCTGGAAGAGGGCATTTCTGCCTTGGAAAAAGGCTCTGGATACAGAGTAACTGCTCTGTCCTAGGCAATGCTAAACATGCCCTCAACATGCCTCTCCTGAACTGCTTAGGGCAGAGCAGTTAGGGCAGAGCAGGTCCACCTCTCTTAGGGCACCCTATGTTGCCTTGCTCTGCCCTAAACCTCTTCCAGAGTAACTGGGGTGGAGCATCTTGCAGTTGCTTCAGCCTAGTGATAGATAGGGCAACCCAAGGGCTCTTATGTGGACGGATTAGTTGCTCTGGATTGTGCTGTAAGACTACTGTTGGTTTCTCTTTTAGTAGTTTCAGTTTGACCGGCTCCATTTTGAGATGGAAATGTTCCACCTGTCATCTGTTCAGTACTCTGCTAGAAATCTTTCATATGCAACTTTCATTAGCATTATGCAAATGCCTTACAAACAGCTTGAAGAGTAAAGCTGAATGATAAACTACACAGGGCTATCCAAATCCAATAGGGCTTGAATTGAGTCAAGTCTAGAGTCACCCCCCTGCCACTAGACTCAAAAATGAGTCATATACAGGCACTTTCTAAAAATATCCAAATCCAGCAATATGTCCAAAAGTCCTGGATGTCTTGGGGTTACTATGAATATTTTTCAAAATAATAAAAATTTCAGTTTCAGCCTGATTTTCCTTCCCTACCCAGCAATGTCTGTAGGGAGGGATTTGTGCTTCAACTGTATTGTACTCAAACATCTCTAGCAACTTATGGAAGTGTTTCCTAGTCAGCTAGCAGGAAAGCATCTTGGTTTCCTGTTTTCCCTTTCATTACTTCAGATGACCTATTTTTTTACTTCCAGTGTTGAACATAATGGCCCTTGATTCTCCTTCTATTTTTAGAATCTCCTCTTGCATGTTTTGATACCATCTCTTGCTCATTCCTGGCAGTGTTGTGTGGGTGTTTCTTAATCCTTTAACATGCAACATGCAAAAGTCACTGCAGCTCTGTTTCACACATCCAGCGTTGTTCAGTCTGAAGCAGGTAGATGATGTCTTAGCCTACAATCCTAATCTCCAGTTAGGCTGGCCTGAGCCCCAGTGCTGTGCTGGGGGATGTCATAAAAGTGCCCATAAGGCACTTCACCACCACTCCTCTGCACAGACTTCTGCTTGCCTCCCTTCTTCTGTGCTGACCTGGGGATGTCATAAAAGTGCCCATAAGGCACTTCACCACCACTCCTCTGCACAGACTTCTGCTTGCCTCCCTTCTTCACCATGGGAAGACTGATGAGTTGTGCCACCCTAGGTAGAATTGCACCATTTATCTCTGGGCATACAGCAACACTCGAGTTATAAAATTCTCCAGAATGTGTACCATGGTAAACTGGTGGGAACCAGTAACCCATGATAACAATGGTGGTAACCTGTATTTCCTTGAATGTAATGCACCATTGAATCTAATGTGCACCCCAATTTTTAAAAGCTTAAGATTTAAAAATGTTTGTGATTGTAAGGGGCAGCTGCAAAGCAAGTTAAAAATTTTAATTTTATTGCATGAAGTCATTAAAACACTTAGATGACCATCTATAAATAGCCTAATTTGCATACATTATATATTCAGGCCTAATATATTCGGGCCTAATGGGCATCTAAGTGTTATTAACAATGAATTACTTGACAATAATAATATGGCAATGCAAGACCAAATTGCAAGACTTTATACAACAATGGGTTTAGGTTACTTTTTTGTTACAATATAGTAAACTGTTAAACTAAATATTGACCTATACTTATAATCAGAATACTACATTTACTCAAATCTAATGCACCATCAAATCTAACATGCACCCCAATTTTGGAGACTAAATTTGGCTGGAAAAGGTGAGCATTAGATTTCAGCCAATATGGTATGTAATAATCAAGAGATCACACTTTTAGAGCACGATCTTAACCATGTCTACTCAAAAATAAGCCCCATTGAGTTCAGTGGGACTTACGCCCAGGATAGTGTCTTTAGGATTGCAGCATTAGTCAACAGGCTCCTGCAGAACATTTTCAACAAAACTGGAAATTCACATTGCATCAGTGAGGATTCAAACTACATGTGACCCTCAGTCATTAGTGCAACTTTCCCCAATGCTTTAAAAAGGCAGAAATGGGAGACTGGACTCTGGAGTCTAACATCTGCAGTAGAGGGAGTGGCTACTTTCCATTTCAGCCGTATGACCCATCATACACACCATTTTGTCCCTAATGGGGAAAAGATGGAGATTCTGAGGAGAAGTGATTCAGCACTCTCTGCTGACACTGCTTAACCCACAATTCACTTCTGGCTGCTTCTTTGTTCTCTTTTTTAAACTACAGGGAACATTTAAATTAATTGTGACACTTCTGGACAAATGCTACTTCTTTAAATGATGATTGGTCCTTAGCAGTTATAGAGGTAGAGGGTTCAGCTTAGAATCATGGAGGGAAAAGGAATTTATGATCTCAATCCAACTTGCACCCCAATTCCCCATATGATTGCTCTTTTCTTGGGAGGCAAACTGCCATTCAAGTTAATGAGTTTCCTTCTGAGGCAAATAGGAGCAGCTGTGGGTGGAGAGGCAATTGGGAATACAGCACCTCTCCTTTTGCCACATTTCAGATTGGCTTCACTCGCAGGTTCAATTTAGGGAAAAATAAAATAGCACAGAAGACCAATAAAATGCTTAATGTGTGCCAAAATATAACATCCTGTGATAAAAACACAGGGGGAGGACCTGATGCCCTTGAAGTCACCCTCTCTTTTGTATGGGTAAAAGGGATGGCATCAGGGTTATTCTTAAGGGGTGCCCATAAGAAAGCTCACCCAGCTGGGCAGGCATGAGTGCTATGAAATGACAAAACAGGTCATTGTGTAGGGTCCCCAGCAATGCTGATTGCTAGAATAGCAGTATACTGGATAGACATGGGCCCTTCTTGATATGATAGGCATTCTTGCTATGTGTGCCACATTCCCAGCACTGGGTGGTACATAATGGACGTAAATGGTTCTTATGCCATTTTGGCTCTTGCCACCTTATTATTTGAATCTAAATAAAATTAAAATCTGAAATCTGAAAATTCAGAATAAAATCTGAATAAAAAACTATTAAAACTATTACAAAGTAATCCAGACAAAAAATATTTCAAAGCCAAAAAAACCAAATGTTGCTGACAATTGTTTGTCTCATAACCATGGTTAGATCAGTGCATGGGTCATGCACTCTCTCCTCCTTTCCATAGATTATTTCTAGTCCTTCAGCGGATTTCTTCTGCCTTGACAAAATTCTGCTTTTGTTCAGAATTAATGCTAACAGGGTTGCCTCATAACTAGGATGTGAAGCTGGTTTGCAAACACTGGTTTCCAGGGAATTTGATTGGCATTAGTACAGATGTAATAGTTATACCAAGCAAACCACTACAAGGATAACGGATTCATGTGAAAGACACTGTGCAAGATCTAAGGTTAAAAGATTGGAGATAAAATGGGCACAATCCAGAAGTGCACTTGGGTTACCCTATCTTTCACTGAGCTGACCCAACTGCAAGATGCTCCACCCTAGTTACTCTGGAAAAGGCTTGGGGCAGAGTAAGGCAACATAGGCTGCCCCAAGACAGGTGGACCTAGGCGGCCCTAACTAGGGTAGAATAGCACTGGGGCAGCCTATGCAGTTCAGTAGAGGCATGTTGAGGGCATGTTCAGCATTGCCTTGGGCAGAGCAGTTATTCTGTATCCAGAACCTGTTTCCAGGGCAGAAATGCCCTCTTCCAGCTCCTTAGAGTTATGCCACCTCAGGAGCAGATGTAGTAATGAGTAGATCCATAGGGGTCCATGATAAGGCCCAAGTAAGAATGGCAGGGTTGACCAAAAATATGTGTTCTTGGGCAGCCTAACTGCAACCCCAGCCTCTCAACCTCAGGATATGGAACAACTACAGCAGACCACTAACCTGGAGATACAGCATGCCACTCCAAGCATCCACCCTTCACTAGAGGTACTTCTGTACTGGAGACATATGCTGCAGCTGTTACTGTTTGTCAGGAACTTCTGGGCTTCCTTATAAGGCAAGCACCACAGTTGTTCCTTGTTCAGTGTGATCTGAAGGAGGTTTCCTCAGGAGCAAGCCCTCCCCAGGTATCACTGACTTGATGTCTACTTAGCATTCTCTGGAGCCCAGGCTTCCTGACTCTCTGGATCCAGCATAACTTTCTGCTCTGGATACAGAATAGTTGGGGCAGCCTGGCTGGGGCTCTCCTCACTGCCCTTATTCTGGATTGTGCCAAATGTCTACACGGGTCAAAGAGGTAACCAGAGAACTTTGGTATAAGGATGGCTGCAACCTCAGAAGGATGCAGAATTGACTGTACTGTAGAGTTGCCTTGTTGGTGTTAGTGATTAACCTCTCCCTCCTTTTTCAGGTCTCTGCACTAAACACTGGAAAATGTCCAGCATCATGCCAATCCTTTCTCAGACTGATCTGGAGAGTATTGCCCTGACTAGGACTGGATATGGTTTTTGTCTCAAAGCCTTCCATACTCTTCAGAATAAAGATGTTTCATTGAAGCTACTGACTACCAAGAATGCAACAGAAAGGTGAGTTTCCTGCTTGCTTGTTTCCTGGACAAGGTTAGTAAATGATGATGACATCAGCCTAAGCTTGGATAAATTTAAAATGTGTAGGAGTTGCCCAAGAGCACAAGGTTTAACTCTGGTTGCTGGCAAATATATACAAAATATAATTCCTTACGCTGTAGTAAAAGTGAGTAGAAATATAGTAGTGGTATAACTTTTAGGACTTGTGTAAGAGAACCACCATAACCATAAACTTGTCACAGATCTCTTTTCATTAAAACATGAAGCCTAGTAATAATAATAATTAACCTTCACAAACTTTTTATAAGCTTATGAAGCCGCATTCTACTCAGTGGTGTAACAAGGTTGTTTCCAGGGTCCATAAATTTTTGATGCCCCACACAACAAATTAATTATCAGAATTATTTAAAAAATTAATTTAAAAATTAATTAATATCTTTATTTTTATTTTTATACCACACTCCCCTTTAAGGAGATTGGGGTGGTGTGCATATTTCTCCCTTTCTTTTGTTCTCACAACAACCATTTGAGGTAGGTAAGACTGAGAGATAGTAATAGTCATGACATGAAATTGCTCTCATGCACATAGTACTCAGGCTGCAATCCTATAACCCCCAGTTAGGCTAACATAAGTCCTGTTCAACCTGGAGGTGTCACAAAAGTACCATAAGGCTCTTCCGTGCAACTCCTGGAGAAGTTAGACAGTGCAGAGACATGCACCAGCTTCTACATGCCACCACAGGGAGAAAGGTGAATTATACTGGCCTAAATTGGTTAGGATTGCTCCTCAGTGACATACTGCCCCAGCAACTGGAGCCCCTGTCTACCTGTCTTGGAAGATGTGGCTCCAGAGAGAAGCCTCAGAAGGGGACCTCAGATCTACCTAAAAAGTTGATTTAGAGCACAATCCAAACCATGTCTACTCAAAAGTAAGCCTCATTGTGTTTAATAGTCTTACTCCCAGGAAAGTGTCTTTAGGATTGCAGCCTTAGTTTCAAAGTCTTGGCCACAGCCCAGGTCGAGCCTTTTGATTGATCTGGGCTCTGGAGTTTAAGATAGTGCTCATGACCATGTACTAAACAGAAATGTTGGTTCTACCCCTGTAGCACCAACCCAGGGTGTCACCCTATTGATTGCATGCTGTGTCGTAATAACATCTCATTGGCTCTTTGAATAATCAGTGTCACTGATCTGTTTTGAATTTAAAAAATTACTTTGTTACATAAGGCAGTTACCAGTATACTATTGTTTTCTAACTGTCGGTCATAACTTTTGATAGAATTGAGACATTTCACTCTGTTTTTTAAAAGGCATTCTCCTGTAAATTGTGCATCTAGCCTGACAGTGTTATTCCTAACCATTGTGATTTTGTGGTGGCACCTGCTGGGGACTGCTACCCACTAGCTATGCCACTACATCTACTGAGTGAAACAATTGCATGTCAGAAAGAGGCCTTTCCTAGCCTTATCTAGAGGAGCCAGAGATTGAACCTGGATCCTTTTGTATGTAAAACCATGTAACAGGGCAATGGTAGACCACTGATTTCTGAAGTGCCTCTCCTTCCTCAAAGGTAACTGACTGTGAGGGTGGCAGGGATCATGCGAGTTCATTTCCCAATAACTAACTTCTTAATTTCCGATGAAATAAATTAATCATAGCAAAATGAATCATTAAACACTGTAAAATGAATGTATGTCATGCTTAAAATTTGCAGAGACTTGAAGATGCTGCTTCAAGATGTAGCTGACACCCGAAGCATTCAGTGTGAAAGGCTCATATCTCCTATTGGCATCTGCCAATTACAAGGATTCTTCAGTGTTGTCACTGAATGGATGCACAACGGATCTCTGCATTCACTTATCCATGAGGTATGTATGGATCTGTTTTCTTGTCATGGGACTCTATTGGCATTCTGGTAAAGATTTGGATTATCTTGCATATGGAGTGAAGTATGAACTTCACTTGAGAGGGATGGAGGAGTGGGAAAAATTGACTATGTTATTTTCCAATTGGAATAATGCCTTTGTGGAATAGAGTTCTTAATGATTTTTTTAAAGTATGATGTGGTTTTGTCTTAGATATTTTTGTAAGGGCACAATCCAGAGTTAGAGCAGTGAGGAGTGCCCTAGCTGAGCTGCCCCAACTATTCTGAATCGAGTGCAGAAAGTTATGATGCATCCAGAGTCAGGAAGCCTGGGCTGCCCTTGCTGCTCCAGAGCATGCTACGTAGGCACCAAGTAAGTGACACCTGGAGAAGGCTTGCTGTGGTGGGCTCCAGCAGGTTCGCACCTAGTCTATAGAACCGGTTGTTAATGAGAGATAGGACATATAAAGTTTAAAAATAGCCATTTAAAAGTTAATTTCTTTGAATCCCATCACTGGCTTGCTCCCGAGGAGACCCCTTCAGATCACACTGAACAAGGATCAGCTGTGGTGCCTGCATTATTAGGAATCTGACAACCAGTATTAGCTGGTTGTATAGCAGAAGACTGCAGTACAGTCTACAGTGAATATATGGGGCTTCTTGGAATGGCTTGCTGTATCCACGGGTTAGTGGGCTGCTGTAGTTGTCCTGAGGTTGAGAGGCAGGTGTTGCAGTTAGGTGGCCAAGAACTCAGATTTTTGGTAAACACTGCCATTCTTACTCTGCATTATCATGGACCCCTATGGGTCTACTCATTGTTATACCTGCTCCTGAGGTGGTATAACTCTGAGGAGCAGGAAGAGGGCATTTCTGCCTGGGAATCAGTCTCTGGATACAGAGTAACTTCTCTGCCCCAGGCAATGCTAAACATACCCTCAACACATCTCTCCTGAACTGCCTAGGCTGCCCCAGTTAGGGCAGCCCAGGTCCACCTGTCTTGGGGCAATCTATGTTGCCCCAAGCCTCTTTCAGAGTTGCTAGGTGGCCCATCTTGCAGATGGGTCAGCCCAGCGATAGACAGGGTAACCCAAGTACACTTCTGGATTGTGCCCTAAGTTACCTGACTTTTGGGGACAAGTGAAGGTAGAATATTTGGGTACCACAGAATTGGGATAAGTGAGACTGATGTTCCTGTGGTTCCCTTTTTTAGTGTGAACTCTACCCAGGACTACCTTTTCCTCTGTGTGTAAGGATCTTGTCAGACGTAGCAGAGGGCCTAAATTATTTACATCATTTGGAACCTCCCATCCTACATCACAACCTGAAACCTTCCAACATCCTTCTTGATTTGGAATACAGAGCAAAGGTATTTATAGATCCTAGTTTAAGCATTTACTTTTCCCTTTATTTGCCTCTGATATAAAGTATGTATTGAATACTGATGTACTCTCTTGTGTACTTCATCACATGTCCAACTTCATATGGGGCACATTCTTTTTTCTTGCAGGTTTCAGATTATGGACTGACCACCTGGAGGAGGCAGCAACTACAATCAGTCCTCCAGAACTGTAGCAACAGAAGTTGCTGGGATTTGCTTTATCTCTCCCCTGAAATACTCCAAGGGGGGAGCTTTTCAAGAGAGGGTGACATTTACAGGTGAGTTCTTATTTTGGAAACAAGAATCTCATCTATTCTGCCTTGTACCAAGTCAGACAATTAATCCATTAGGCCTGAGCTGCCAGCAGGGTTTCATCAGCTCTGCTTTCTGGAATGGTTTGAATCTGAGCTATGTCGCTAAGCTGTGTCTTTTCTCCATGGCTTCTTTGTAGAACAAATTAATTGCTCTCTTTTACTATGTTCAGTCTGGGGAACTTTCCCAGTCCCATGTGCAGTCTGGGGAACTTTGAGGGGAACTTTGTGAGACTATATACAGAATCTCTCAAACCAACTCCCTCCTGCTCCCCAAATTTATGATTTCATAGCATCCTAGCACATGTTCAGTGATGGGCTTCAAAAAATTTAACAACCGGTTCTCTGCCCATCTGGCAGCCACTTTTAAATGGCTATTTTTAAACTTTATATGTACTATCTCTTGTTAAGAACCGGTTCTATAGAGTAGGTGCGAACCCGCCTGTGCCCACCACTGCACATGTTCCTATCTCACACCCAGCTGAAGACTTTTAAGAATTTAAATCTCTGACCAGGGGTTAGTTTGTTATTCCAATTGTCAAAAGATCAAAACCATCACTGGTTATTCCTATTATAGCACAAACATTTACAGATTCTAGTTCAAATTAAGTGAACTTAAGTTATAAAGAGAAAAGGCTGTGTATATTTCTTCTAGCTGATCTTTCTTTAAAACTCAAGGCCTTGTTTCTTCAGTTCTCTGGAAGTTACATTATATCCTGGCACTGAGTCAGTTTTACTGTTGAAGCTGATTTGAGACCTGGTTTTCCTGTCTGCAGTTTTAGGACTTAATTGCTTGGGCTGATTTTTTTAAGCTACTTTAGGCAACAAGTTGAAACAGAATTTTCTAATAAAATATCAGTAGTTTTCATTTTCTTTTGTCGAACTAGATCAGCTCAAATGTAGCAACCCCTGCGGATTAGTTTTCAGATCACAGCAGTGTTTTGCATGATAGATCATTATATAATTTCTCACTTAGTAAAGAACCTTTTCATTTTTAAGAAGATTTGGCATCCTGGGTCATTCACAAATTCATTCATTTTAGTGCATGTTCTTCCTCTGCACAAAGACAAATTTATATCCACTGGATTTCAGTCCCTTAATCACATGTAGTCTTTGTTTCTGAGCTTAATACAGTTAACAATCTTTTTTAATCCCTTGACTGCAGAGACCTTTTTTCAAAGTGAAAAATCCTTCTAGTTATTTGAATCTGATCTGACCCACTTCTTTAGAAGGATCTCAAAACCAGTCAGAAAAATAATATTGTCCACGAGGAGATATATAGCTTGGAGCACAATCCTAACCATATCTACTCAAAAGTAAGCCCCATTGTGTTCAGTGGGTCTTACTACTCTCCCAGGAAAGTGTCTTTAAGATTGCAGCCTTGGTTACTATAGTAGTGATGCAGCTGAAATTCACAATTACAGTATATGGCTTGGAATGCAAATATTTGATTGTATTTAAAAAATGAAATGTCCTTCCTGTGACAAGTTCTTCCAAAGCTTAAAATGATATTATACAGTGTCTGCTTTGTTTAAGGTTTTCTTCTATCCAGGTCTTGGACACTACCATAATTGCACCCAAAAAAAGCTGGACCTGCATCTTTTTCCCAGGGTTTTGGTACTTCCCTGGGCTTGCCCAAAATCTTCTGGAACTTTTAAGAAAACCACCATTTAGGGTTATATAACATTTATAATTCAATAAATCAATTTTGAATCAAGCCAAAAGTGAGGGAATGCATCAGTGATGGGAATCAAAGAAATTAACAACTGGTTCTCTGCCCATCTGGCAGCTGCTTTTAAATGCCTGTTTTTAAACTTTATATGTCCTATCTCTTGTTAACAACCAGTCCTATAGAGTAGGTGCGAACCTGCTGGAGCCCACCACTGGCATGCATCACTCTGGATTCTGGAACTTTTTTTAAAAAAAAGATGTTTTTGAATTGGTGAGTCGAGAGAGCGTAGATTTCAGAATAATGCATGTTTTTCTCTGAATATTTGTGTTTAGCTTTGGAATGATGTGTTGGGAAACCCTAAGCAGACAGAAGCCATTGAAAGGTAGGCATTCACATAAAAAGTTTGTGTTGTCTTTTTCTTAACAGAGTCTGTTCATGTGAATGCTTTAACACCCTCCTTTCTGACTTGTTTCTTTTCTGAACATACCCTGCTGTAATATTTTCTCCTTTTGCCTTTCACACAAAAGAATAACTTACAAATATAGGAAGTTGCCTTATAGTTTGACCATTAGTCCAATTAACCCAATATTGTCAATACTGGCAGGTTCTACAAGGTCCCAAAGAGGAATCTTTCTCTGCTGTACTTGGTGATACTGCCAGGGATTGAACCTGGGAGGATCTTCTCCATGCAAAGCAGGCACTCTGCCTTAGAAGTATCACTATCACTGCCATCTTTAGAAGTGTCTCAAATCCTTTGGAAATGTACAGAACTGAATATCTCCTATCTTTGCATAAACACCCTCTGTAGTGTTGTCTGCTGCATTCACAAGTAACTCATGCCTGCATCCAACAACTGATGAAGTTGGATGGAAAACAATAAAATTGATATTTCTTTCAGTTTTATGCGGCCACATGCATGTTGTTCTGGTCATCTACACTAGTCACTTAGGGTGCACTCCTAACAAAATTTAGGCTGGCCTAACTCACATGAGTTAGGCTGGCCTAACTCACTATACTATGTATAGTTTACCTTGAAAAGGATTTCGGTGTATGTCTGTGCAGTGGCCTAACCCCCACCCCAAGGAGTGGGGGAAAAGTGCCTTCAGGCACTTTTGCGATACCCTGGGGTCAGCACAGGACTTATACCAGCTTAACTGTGGGTTAGGATTGCAGCTGCAATATGCCAGAACAAATTGATAAGTTGTGACACAGGCCACGCTTTAAAGAAATGTTTTTCTTTTTCTTCTGAAGGCAATAAAACTTTGCTGAAAGCTGTCATGGGAGTTTGCAGTGGGATGCGCCCCGGGACTGAACCAGAATATATACCCAACAGTCTGCCTTATCGAAACAAGCTGATACAGCTCATCATGCTTTGCTGGCATCAAGAACCTGGTTACCGACCACATGCTGAAGGTAATATTTATCCATCAGCCAAGGATCTTTGGATGCCCTTTCATTAGGGCAATCTTGAAAAGAAACAGCTCCTTGGAGAAGAACAGATAAAATTAAAAACATTGTTCAAGACTTCACACCATGTAGAAAGACTAGAGTTTGATCCTAAGGTCCTATTCTCAGCTTTGGCACAGGTCCTTGGGGGCTATAAGGACTCTTGTATCTTTCTGGGTTTTGCATATTTTTATTAATAGCCCAGGTAGATTTAATTTGTTTAATCTGGTTGCTAGATGCAGGTGTTTTCAGCTTTTGTGTACATTTTCTTAAAGGCATATCTACACTGTTGCTGTTAATCCATTATTGGTCTCTCTTCACGGTTTCTTATCTGGTATGTTTAAGAATTATGAGCCAGGCACTGCTGATACTGAGGGTCGCCTCTTTTCAGTTCATATTATTTTTATGTTTCTAAGCCAGCTGAGGTCACAATGCCCTTTTGGTTAGGGGATCTTAGAAGCTAAATGGTAGGATGTGGCAAGAGAAATGAATGCCAACTTCTGAAAAATTCAGTGTTGTGGTAAAACAAATATATAAGGAAACATTATTGGTGTACTTTTCCATCTCCAGAATGTACAGAGCAGCTGCAAGACATTCTTGGCACATTTAGAAATGAGATGATTTCTGATGCAATATACAGTCTGATTCACGCAAAGGTGAGTTATTGCCTTTGATCTCCTTCAAAGTCACAATGGATTGGTTGAAAATACAGTGGCGCCTCACGTAACAAATTTAATTCGTTCCAGAGGCATTTTCTTTACGTGAAACATTCTTTACGTGAAGCAGATTTTCCCATAGGAAATAATGGAAACTCAGACGATTGGTTCCACAACCCCAAAAATATTAATATAAAAATATTAACTGGATGTAAAAATGATGACAGAACACTGGGATTGAATTCAAAACATGCATTCAATGTGCATGATCCTATGAAGTCTACTTAGGCTGCAGTCCTAAAGACACTTTTCTGGGAGTAAGACCAATTTAACACAATGGGGCTTACTTCTGGGTAGACATGGTTAGGAGGCTGCAATCCAATACACCTTCAAAGTGTCTCCCCACTTTCTCCTTCTCTGCATCCTGAGCCTCTCTCTCTCCCCTGCTCCCTCCTGGCTAGCCCTGAGCTGCTTCCCTCTTCTCCACTGCTCTTCTCTCCCTCTGCCCAGCGGACACCCAGCCACAGGAGAAATAGCATGGAAGTATTGCTTTCACTATGGGCAGGTGCGCTAAGCAGCCCTGACGCTTTTTAAACAGGCTGCTGGCCAGCACGTCTGCCCCAACTGCCAATGAATGTGTTCTTTACGTGAAGCACTTTCTTTATGTGAAGCAGAATCCTAGAGAAATGTTTGTTTGTTATGTGAAACATACTTTACGTGAGGCGTTCTTTACGTGAGGCGCCACTGTACTATGATTTTAATTGATAGGTTTGTATGCCTTCCATGTGCTTAGAAGCCCACAGAACAGTTTATCTACTGAGAAGAACAATTAAGGTACATAATGAGATGCAGCTAGCAGATACTTCAATATGAACCAAGACAAATGTCTTTCTGGAGCTGGATTTATGTAATCCAGGAAGTGGTCTGCTAAAAGACTGGGTGCATGTTGGAAGAGGATGGAGAAGCTTCAAGCCTGTGCATGACAGATCAGCAAGGCACAAAAATTGTCTGCAGAAGGTTTCCCACACTCAGAAGAGAAGACTTACACAGCAGGCACCCTGGCAGACTGGGTGCAACCAGGAAGTGGGGAAGGACCAGCTAAGGACAAGGGAATATGAGAGAACAAGGGAGGAGAAAAGGCTGTCTAGGACCCAGAGACTAATGGAGACAGATTCTAGAACCTGAGACTAATTGAGACAGATTCTGGTTATTTGCATGCTATGTTTCCTTTATGTAAAATGCCCTCAAAGTGCATTAACATTTGGTTAAAACACAATTTGTATAGTTCACCTTGAAAAGCACAGCAGTGGAGTAGGTGAAGTGGATTCTGCCTTGCTCGGAGAAGAAGAGAAAAGCCAACGTATCTGTGCACAATTCACAAGAGTGATTTACAACCATATCCAGAAAATGAAAACAGAGTCCAAAGTAGCTCCAATGCAAATTTTACTTGGCTGACAACAGCCTGGGAATTTCTTACTGGAAGGGACCTTGTTCTTCTCAGTAGCAGACCTGAGGCTACATAGGCTCTTTGCTCTTATACCTTTGTGTATCTCCCCAACCTCCCACTAGTTAAAGAAGCTTTCTGCATCCAGATGTAATGAATACTGCTGGAGATTCTGTAGGTTCACAGAGGACACTTTTGGCTAGTCTCACTTTAAATTTAACATCTTATACAGAAATGCAAAGTGAAATATGCTCTTCTTAATACTGTGCTTGTCTTTTTCAGGACTGTGCAATAGCTGCTGCCAAAGGCCCTGTTGATTATGTGTTGAAAACAGATATACATAATTTGAAGGTAAGCAGAGTCAGCTTGTTCATAAACTCTTAAAGCTGCAAGGCTTGTTCTTACTGAAAGCAAAGATTGCTCCCTTCTTGAGAACGTTATTGTTGTATCCATGGAATGATTTGCACTTGTGCACTTTTCAATTTGTATAGCTCCCTGAGTATCTCTACAGAAAAAACAGTACAGCACTTTGATTAATATTTGAAATGATCTTTTCTCTTTGTTGTAGGAAATCTGTCCTCAGAATGACAAGCCCCATAAGACAATTACTCTAAAAGCACAGAGCTTGTCAAGTATTCATCTTGATAACACTGCACACCAGCCAGAGAAAGATTCTAAACAAAAGATGCTTGATGACAATGTTTCTAACAACACAGCATTAGAAAAAGGTAGTACAATCTTTAAATTAGTAATTTCCAAACTGTAATTTCTCTCTGTAATGTTGTTAGTAGACCTGCAGTTAGATTTTCTAAAACAGCCTGAGACAGTAGCCAGGCAGGCAGCCAAAAAATATGTTTATCTTACTTATCTATAAACAAATGAGTTTCAACTACAACATCCTTCCTGTGGCTGACCAAACACTGTCTATTCTCTCTATGTTCTTGGCTTTGTGGATCTGAGGAAAAGGAAAAGCCTATCAGCAGAGGCAAATCCAATCAAAATTGAAGTATACAGATTCTAGAGTGGTGGATATCTGACTAGTTTGTCCCCATCATATTCTTTTGAAACAGAATACAAACATGTCAACAGGATGTGAAGAAAGTTTGAACAAACAGCCTAGGTGCAAAGTGATCTTTCAAGTGTCCATTTTGATGGACTTTAATTTGACATTTTCTGTGTTGTTAAAGCATTTACAGAAAGCTGTACAAATATATCATTGTAAATTGCAAAAAGAACAATTAGGAAACCTCCAGGAAAATTCTCTGAATGAGCATCTTATTTTGAAACATTTGGGATCTTTTTCCTCACAGCACCTAAAAAAGCAGGCCTCCATCAGTCTTGAAAGACTATGGTATTGTGCTCTGCGCTGCATACGCTGCATGCAAAGCACGAAAGCCTGAGTTGGATTGTTATGGAGGATAGGCTGTTACCCAAGCAGCAAATCCCCCTCTCCATGCCACTGAATTAGTCCAATGGAAAAGCAGAGCCGATACGATTGGATCCAGCTGGCATCGCAGAGCTGGGCTAAGGACAGGAGCTCACCCTGTCTTGTGGGGCCGACCCGGGTCTCAAACCCTGGCCTGCTGGTTAATAGGCACAGCGTCTTAACCGCTTGCGCCACCCACAGCACCTATGATGGAAATAACCTGGGAATTAAGTGTCTTGCTAGAATTTCATTTTTAAAAAACTCTACTCTTCAGGTCCTCCATTATGTGGATCAAACCCTCTGAATTCTATACCTGCAAGTGCAAGCATAAAAGGCACCTTTCCGTATAACAGTGGGGCAGAAGGTTCGCAGCAGAAGGTGATTGAACAATTAGTGCATGGACCTAATCACAACACTTACTGCAACCATTTTCTGGGTATGTAGCCTGACAACACATTAATGTTTGGGATTTAAAAAGTGAAGGGGTGTTTTGGGGAAGAGGAAAACTTATTCTGAATACAGCTTTTGCCAACTATTTCTAGAGGGGCAGCCTTCTAGTCTCAATACCTTTAAGATGGGATTGGACAAATTCCTAGGAAAGGACCATTGCAGGTTACAAGCCATGAGGGGTATGTGTAGATGGGGACTACTTCAAATTCCCAGATGCAGGGGAGGGCACCTGGATGCAGGTGTCATATGTGCTCCCTAAGGCACCCTGGTGGGCCCCTGTGTGATACAAGAAGCTGGACAAGATGGCCCTTTGGCCTGACCCAGTGGAGACTCTTCTTATGTTTTTATGGCTGTAATCCTAAAGACACTTTCTTGGGAGTAAGAGAATGGGGCTTACTTTTCAGTAGACCTGGTAAGGATTGTGCTCAAAGTTAGCAGGGCAGGAGCCAGGTTGCAGAAGGCCTTGGGGCATTGCTCTGCAGTAGGCCTTTTACGCCAACTGCCACATATGTGCTGATGGAGCATTGGATACTACCATTTAGAAGTATGATCAAGGATTTACCTGGTCTAGAAGGTCCCCAGAGAGTGACCATCTTCAGTTAGTTCCTAACCTGGCTCATCATACACTATCTACTGCCTTGGTAGACTGTGGTTTCCTGCATTCAAAATGATGGGTTTTATTAAAATAGCACACCATTATCATGGTGACATCTAACTAAGCACTACCTAGCATTAATGTCTTGGGTGGAGGCCTTTCCTAGATCTGTTTAAAAGCAAAATACAATTGGTGGGGTGGAATTTGAACTGAACTGCTGCAGAATAGCCATCCCATTTCTTACAGGGAAATACATGGAGTGAAGCAACATTGGTTATGAGTAAAAGTTGTATACTGTAACCTAACTGCATTTTAGTGGGGAGGAGGGAGCTCTTAATTAGGAAAAATAAGAGGGTTTATTGTCATTCTGTGTTCTCCAGGTCCTTGCTGCAAAGAGTGCTGCTGTGCCATCTTAACCTGTTCACGAGAAACCATTTTGGGCCATATGACAGAAGGGCGCCTGAACAACCTCTTGGATATCTTGCGTTCCCAGAAGCTATTATCCAGGATGGACTATGAAACCATCACTTCATTCCCTACTGTGACAAGCCGGACGCGTGCTTTGCTGGACACATGCATTGGACTTGGGGAAAAGGCTTCCCAAACTGTGGTGGCTATTTTGTCTGCCAACAAACATAGCCCTTTAGCAAAAGTGATCCCAGAAAATGCTGTGAATTAAGTCAATTTATCACAACATTTTTTTTAAAAGAAAAGAAATGCCATGTCTACAGTAGTATTGATACATGTGCTTTCATTATCAACTGTCAAGGAGGAGAATCCAGCACTGCTGGCTCTTCCTTGTTTTTACTTGAAGAGAATGGCCTGCAACACTTTTGTTGAAGAAGATTGCCAGGATCTGGCAGATTGAAAGGAAAAATCATTTTAGGGCAGAGTTGCCCTAGTGAAGCAGGAAGAAAAGGTCTTTGTGGTGAGCAAACTTTAAGAACAACATAAGTGAGTTGAGTCACCACAGAAGGAATTCCATTTAAAATGAAAATTGCTAAACCTTCAGAAGAATTTCCAAGCAATCAGTCATTTCCATGAGCAGATTACTGCTGCCAATGTTTGTGCTTTAGCTGCTGTGAATTCAGAAAGTGGGTAAACAGCATCCACTGAAATGCGGAGTAGGCATTACCTTGGCTGTGCGCAATGGCCCTCTGCACAAATATGTAATTTGGGAAACTTCTATGAATGGTTATATGACTGTTTTGCCCCTTTATAAAATAAGAAAATGGGGCTGTGTATGAGCCATAAATTTTTACTTGTTAAAATATACATTTATACTGTATTTACTGTGTGTGTGTGTGTGTGTGTGTGTGTGTGTGTGTGTAATTGACCACAGGCCTTAACAAATTTGCATGAACATACAGAGTACAGAAATAATTATAAGAATTAGAACTGAATAAATGTGTATATAAAATTACAACTTAGTACAGCAGCTTTTTTCTTGTGCAATAATTTTCACCCATATTTTAAGGGTTAAAAAAGATCATTTGAAATGCAGCTTCAGTTTTGTTTACTTTATCACCCCTTGCAGGCTGTGGGTGGCGCAAGTTTTTTTAATCACCTCTATTCATGGCAGCATCTGTCTTTGTATGAAGACAAACATGTGAGGGCTTCTTTGGAGTTGTCCCATGATGAATGACAATATTTGTCTGCAACAACCTTCCTTTGGTGCCAAAGGTTTTTAGGTTGTGAATTGCCTTGGAGTGATTTGACACAAAGGATTCAAATATTAAGGAAAATAAGTACACATTATAAGCATAGGAAAAGGAAACTTAGTGAAGCCCTAACCAATTTTATAGCTACTGGGTAAAGGCAATGCAACTCTAAAGTAAGGGAACAAACACCGCCTTTTCTAAAGGTGGCTTCCATGACAGTGCCCAACTTCAGAATACAGCATATGTCTCCCTGGTCTCTGGCAGGATCGTCACAGCAGCAGCATTTGTCTTTTGGTTAAAAATAGTCTGCATCTGAAGACAATGTTCCTGTTAGCTTAGACCCCATGAGCTAACCTCCCAGAATGACTATTGTCTGTCAGACCTAATTTATGGCACCAGCTTAACTAGCAGCCCAGCAAAAATAACTATACTTATCTCATGGTTGGTGTGTGTTTGAAGTTCCAGGGGAAAACAGCCTATGCAACATAATTTGTATCTGTTCCAGTGGAAGTCTGAACTTAATAAGGTTAATATTTCTCATCTGGCAGCCGGGGCAGTTCATATGTGAGCAAGGGTGTTGTGTTTACTCCGAATTGCAGACTGGGGAAGGCAGCAAATGCAAGTCCTGTGCCTGCCTGCTACAACTCCTGGTCCTTCAGTCTCATTGCTCCATTTTGAACTGAGAAATTTTTTTCCCTGTAAATTACCCACCCATCAGTTTATAGCATAATGGTATTATTTCAAACAACAGTGATTTTTATGATTTTGGTCACAAGTTGTTATCCCCCACAAGCGACAAGAGTGCACCTGGTGTAATCAACAGCCATAATAATAAAATGATTCACTTACCTGAAGCTCCACCAATTGACATGGGATTGTTTGAACCTGCAAAAAGAATTAATTGCTGTCTTTAATTTTGACACCATACATTATATCAGTACCAAAAAGAAATAATCACCACTTCTTGCACATGGTTGTGGTTTAGTTTAATGTAAATATGCATGTATATTGATAGCACAATAAGAGCAATCCACAAAAAAATTTTCCCAAGAATTTCCCAGTGGGCTGAAACAAGCCAATTTCTTTTCCCCTCTTCTGCTGTTTCTTTCTCATATGGAACCTCAAGATTTTGTAAATGGGGGTGTACATGCAGCACAATCCTAACAGAGTGCTCCATCAGTGTTGCAAACATGCTGGACTGTAAAGCATGCCTGTGAGTATTCTCTACACTAGACTAGAGCAAGCCTGTGCTGCATCAAAATCTTAAGTCACTGGTGGGAGTAAGTACTCCATTGAGTGCTTCACCAGCTTGGAGAGGGCAAAACCAGGATGGGACAGCACTTGGAGAGGACAAAAACAACAGAGGAGGCCTCCATCATATTCTTCTTCTTTTCCTGACAGACCCTCCTGTCTGCCTTGTTCTGTTTTGGCTCCAGCTTGCACCGTTTGTGGAGCCAGCCCTGCATGTGTGCAGGGAAGGGAGTGACAGTGCAGGCACAAGTGGGATGTGTCTGTTGTGATGATGGACATGGTGGGAGAGATCATCATATCACCTAGCACCAATCACCAGTTGGCCTAGCTATGCTATTGCAAGAGAATGGGGAGAAAGATGAGCCCATACCTTCATCAGAAGGGCCATCACTCAGCGGCAAAGCACTTGATTTGGCAATCCTGGCAGTATCTTCAGATGGGGCTGGCAAAGACCCCTGCCCTACTAGCTGCATTCATGGTTTGTGGTTTCATGGATTCACAGAAGCAGTTCATGGTGAAGGAACCATTGCTGAGCATTGGCAGGCAGAAAGTCCCAGGTTTCAGATCTGTTCATGTCACATTTAAGAGGTTAGAACTGGGGTGTCAAAACATATGAACAAGATTTGCAAACTTCCTCTTCTGTCATTTGCAGCTCATGTTTTTGTATAAGAAAAAGCACTTGTTCTTGACCATCCTTTGCTTATGATGTCACTTCCTGCTTAATGATGTCACTTCAGCTGTCTGTATGAAACGAGTCCAAATGTATGGATGCCAACTTTGGGTAAAATCCAGAGTAACTACGGGGAGTCCTTGCTCTGGAGTAAGAACAAGTTACTCTGAATTGCAATATGAATTTCCCATAGGTTTTCACTAGATAATGCAGTAACTACAGGTGCACGTAATGTCTCTTATGTGCTCCCGTAGTTACTCTGGATTGTGCCCTTGGTCCCTCTAGTACAGTTATTCTCAACCTGTGTGTCGTGGCACACAGGTGTGCTGCAGAAAGTCCTCAGGTGTGCCACGGGAATTTGGGAAGGAACATTTATTAAGAGGAAACTTGGGGATTTAAAGAGAATGGTGTGCCCTGTCAATGGTAAAAACAACTGATTGTGTGCCATGAGATGAAAAAAGGTTGAAAATCACTGCTCTAGTATATGAAACGAGTCTGGCGATCCAAGCCTAGGAGAGATGCTGTTGCTGCTGCCCCAGAGGCATCACCAGTCAGTACCACGTGTGTCACCACACTCCTGACTTGCCTCAGTACTATAAGGCACCTTTCATAGTGAATAGTGAGGCAGCCATATATGGCTGCATTCCTAAAGACACTTTCCTGGGACTAAGAGACCCATTTAATACAATGTGGCTTACTTTTGAGTAGACATGGTTAGGACTGTATTCTTTGGCAGGCAAATTTACCTCTGGTTCGATCTGCTTGGCTCAGTTTGGAAGGATGTGGATTCGGAGGGCAAAGCTGGTTGCCACACAGTATCCTGAGGGTGGCACAGCTGGAGCCTGACTCATAACTGGTCCTATGAACTAGTCCTATGCATGTCTACTAGGGATGTGTGACAGGTAGGGAGGCAGGTGAGGCAGACCCTCTGCATCACTTTTGAAAAGCGAAGGCAGACAAAGTTACCTCAGGTTAGGTTAGTAGTGAGTGTGGTAGCCATTGTTTTAATATGGCAGGCAAAATTACCTCAGGTTTGAACTACAGTGAGTACTGAGGTAGTCATTGTCCAAGTTTGGGAGGCAAAGTTACCTCAGGTTTGAACTACAGTTAGTAGTGAGCCAGCTGTTGTCTGAGTTTGGCAGGTAGTTATCTTAGGTTAGAACTACAGTGAGAGTTATAGTCCTGGTCTGGCAGGCAAAGTTACCTCAGTTTTGAACTATAACATGTAGTGAGGCAGCCATTGTCTGATTTGACAGTTACCACCGGCTTGAACTGTAGTGAGTAGTTTGACAAAGTTACCACAGGTTTGAACGATAGTGAGTAGTGAGGCAGCCATTTTCCAGGTTTGACAAAGTTACCACAGGTTTCAGCTATAGCAAGTAGTGAGGCAGCCATTGTCCAGGTTTCACAGTCAAATTTACCACAGGTTTGAACTACAGTGAGTAGAGAGGCAGCCATTGTCCAGGTTGGGAAGGCAAAATTACCTCAGGTTTAACTACAGTGAGTAGTGAGTCAGCCATTCTTCAGGTTTGGCAAGCAAAATTACCTCAGGTTTTTAAATACAGTGAGTAGTGAAGCAGCCAGTGTCCTAGTTTTGCAGTCAAATCTGAACTATAGTGATAAGTGAGGCAGCCATTGGCCGGGTTGGGCAGGCAGTTACCTCAAGTTTGGTCTGCTTGGTACAGTTTGAAAGGACCTGGACTGGGAAGGGGTATGACTGGTTGCCACCCAGTGTCCTGAGGGTGGCAGAGAACTGGTCTTATGCATGTCTCCCAGGGCTTGGCAAGTGAGGCAGACCCTCCCCACTGGAGGCAGGTGAGGCAGAGCCTCCCCACGGGAGTCCTTTTAAAAGCACTGCCACCATGTGAGGCGCACAAGGAGTCACGACCCATGCGCCAATTTGAAAGGACCTGGACTGGTATGACTGGTTGCCACAGTGTCCTGAGGGTGGCAGAGAACTGCTCTTATGCATGTCTCCCAGGGCTTGGCAGGTGAGGCAGAGCCTCCCCACGGGAGTCCTTTGAAAAGCACCACCACTGTGTGAGGTGCACAAGGTGTCACGACCCACGTGCACGCGCATGGGTCATGACACCTTGTGCACCTCACACGGTGGCGGTGCTTTTCAAAAGACTCCCATGGGGAGGCTCTGCTTCACCTGCCTCCCCACACATCCTTACTGCCTCCTCAGAAGTAAACCACATTAAAATCAATGGAGCTCACTCCCAGGAAAGTGTGGATAAACTTGCAACCTCCTTAGGGGCTAGTTCCTACTCGTGAGTAAGCCCCCCACTGAGGGCAAGAGTAGGTCAAAGGGGGGCACCGCCCTCTCCCCACACAGTTTCAGGTCAAGCCAGGCTTGGGGTGGGGGAGGGGAAGAGGAGGAGGCGCGTGGCGGGGGGCGGGGCCAGAGGGGAGGGAGGAGGCGGGCACGCGCCTAGCCGGGTAAGCATCGCATCCCTCCGCAGCAGAGGCGGTGGCGCGCCCTGAGGTGAATTGAGAAGCAGGCGCCTGCGGGAGAGGGAGGTGAGCGGTGGAGGGGCGCAGCAGTGCGTTGGATGACTGACTGACTGACTGGCAGAAGGAGACCCTCCTCCTCCTGCCCTGTGGGGGTGAAGAGGCTGTCCCAGCCTGCGCCCTGTGGAGGGGGGTCTGTAGAGGGGGGGTCCCCTCAAGACCCCCTGGCGCCCCTCCCCCCTTGGCATAGCTGAGACCCACATGCAAGCAGTAGGGGACAGAGGCAGCCAGTGTAGAGTACAGCAGGGATCTGTGATGGGTGAGGAGGCAGGTGAGGCAGAGCCTCCCACTGGAGCCTTTGAAAAGTGGTGCTGACAGGTGAGGCAATGGGTAGGAGCCCTTTGGAAATAGCCTCCCCATGCAAAAAGCATGGGCTGAGTATGCTTAAGCGCCTCAAGCAGTGGCACTTTTCAAAGAGCTCCGGTGGGGAGGCTCTGCCTCACCTCGTATGGCAGCACTTTTCAGAGGTGCTGGTTGCGAGGCTCTGCCTCACCTCACATGGCAATGCTTTTCAGAGGCTCCATTGGGGAGGCTCTGCCAACCCTCACATGACAGCACTTTATGAAGGCTCCAGAGGTAGGCTCTGTCTTTCCTGCCTCACCTCACAGGGCAGCATTTTTTGAAGGCTTTGGTGGGGAGGCTCTGGTCTTTGGTGACCACTCAGTGGTTAGTCAGATGCTGGTCTGCAGCTGCTTTTCTGGCATTTCCTTTTTCTGGGCTCTTCTCAGAGTCTCCGAAGGTTTGCTATGCAATTTGGATGTGTTCCAAGCCTCAGAGTTGCTGGGCTCAGTTTTCACCACTCTTCTTCACATCCTCTTCCATCTGTGGCAGTGATTCTCATCCAAGAATATGGGTATCACCAGTGGTACTTGAGGTGCATTGAGGTACTTTCAGGATCTTGAAGTACTTGAAGGTACTTTCAGGATCTCTAGAAACTTTTCACCTGGTAGCAAGACCTGGAATGAGGCACAACAAACTGTGGCAGGAGGCTCCAAAGCATGCTTGAAAAAGAGCTCCTGTCTACTCTGAGTCTCTTACGAGGAGTGTTTGGTGTGTCGCATCTGGTCTCTCGACCCAGAAGTAATTGATGATGTTATTGCCAGTTACTTCCAGTGGTACTTTGAATAGGTGGCACAAAGGACAAATGTTGAGAAGCAGTGATTCATGATCTAGCCAGCTCTTGTCATTCGTTTGAACCTCCTTCACTGCTAATGCTAGTTGCTCACCTTTGTTCATGCTTCCTCTTCTAATGCTTCAGCTAACTTCTCTGTATGTGTTCTCCTCAGCTCATTCTCTAGCCCACCTCTGTCACTGTTCCTGGTTTCCTCTTCTGCTAAAACTCTCACCCACTTTTCTTCTTTTTGCACCCTCTTTACCAAGCTATACCATTCATTATTCCACAAGGTGGGGCCCACCTTACTTTAGCCTCCCTCTCTTACTGCCTGTGTTTCATTCTACTTCCTCCTTTTCTAGAGATGCTCCAGCACATCTTTCTTCACTCCTTTTCTTTATTCCTTGCTTGAGAGTATTGGAGACTTTCTGAAATGCCTCCTTCTGTCTTCCACATTTTTTGAATCTGGAGGGAGAGCAGAGGAGTAGTAGTAGTAAAAGCAGACAATAGGTGCCCCTACCAAACAGATAGGCTGTATCTGATTTGCCTTGAAATAACCAGCTACCTTCTGTCCCCGCTCTTGTACACAATTGAAATGGTGCTTAAGTCTTTTTTTTACATTTAGCAGTGTTTTTTTTCTAGAAATAAAAGGGGGTACACACTATGAAGATGTTATTTGTAATTATAGGCATGTCTAGTGGGGGGGGGGGCTGCCAGTACTTAATTCTGGTGAGTAACCCCCAAAAAGGGCTGTGGGTGGCACAAGTGGTTAAGTCGTTGTGCCTGTTAACCAGCAGGCCAGGGTTCGAGACCCGGGTTGGCCCCACAAGACAGGGTGAGCTCCTGTCCTTAGCCCAGCTCTGCGATGCCAGCTGGATCCAATCGTATTGGCTCTGCCTTTCCATTGGACTAAATCAGTGGCGTGGAGAGGGGGATTTGCTGCTTGGGTAACTGCCTATCCTCCATAACCCAGGCTTTCGTGCTTTGCATGCAGCGTATGCAGCGCCGAGCACGATGCCATAGTCTTTCAAGACTGATGGAGGCCTGCTTAAACCCCAAAAAGACTCCTGACATTTAGTATTTATCCAACCTTTTGTCAGAGAAGATTAGGCAACATATCTCTCTCTCTCTCTTGCTGTGCACCATTGTATCCTCAGAACAACACTATATTGTGGGTTTAAGTTGCACTGGGACAGTGCACTGTGAGGATGCAGGTGTTGTAGAATCTTTATTGTTGTAGAACCTGATTTAGCAGGTGGCCGGGCTGTTGGGAGATACTTTCCCTGGGTTTGCCTCTGCAGGAAAGCACTGTGTGTGGGAAAAGCAGGGGTGTGTGCTCTGAATGCATCAAGAAAAGAGAGTTAGCTAGCTCAGGTACTCCTATTCCTCAGATATTGTGTGACTGAAATGACATGCATACCAATCAGTTGTATGAGTACAATGTAATGCTTGATTAAGTCTAGATGGAGCTAAAGTTTGGATGCACTCATTCTTTCTTTTTCTCTCAAACACATCAAAACAGCCTAACTCGCCATATCATATGCAAATCAATATGGGAGAAAGAGGTTGAAATAGCAGAGCATACACTGAATGAATGATTTGTTCTGAAAGAGTGGAACGTCAAACTGTCAGAAAGTGGGGGATACCTGTAGTTGGATTCTGGGTATATGATAATAGATACATGCTTCTTATCTGATTTACTTCTTTTCTGCTAGTTTTATAGAAGTTACACTTTTCCTAAAGTATGGGTTCCCTTTATGCCTTTGCAGTGAAAATTGAAAAAGAAATACTCACTTCTGTATCTCTTTGTTTATTTCCCCTCCCTCATCCATACTGTAATGCAATTTGTATTCCTGTAGCCTCCCTTTTTTCTGACCTTCATAAAAATAACAGTACATGTGATGATGAGCTTTGAAACAGAAGGAAAAGGACTTGTGACCAAACAAGATTGCTTTCCTGGAAATCTAGTTTTAAAAAAAATTTTGGATTGTTGATACTCTTGTAAAACTTGGAACTAGTGCAAGACATTCCTCCAGGAAGTAGCAGGTTACTATTTAACAAACACATGGGGTGTTTGTTGAATAGCTGTAAAAATCTGCCTGAACTGAGGGTGATGGCTTTGGTGGCTGTTTGGGATGTGATCTTTGCTTCTCGTTCATGACAGTGCATTCCTGCTGACAAGTTTGTCCTCAGGGCCAAACTGATTGTTCAATGTCTTTCTCACTCTGTTTTTTTTCTTTGTGATATTTGTGATATAGTGACATTGCCTCTCTAAGTGAAATTGTGCGGCCTAACTTAATGCAATCTTTCTTCCTTGGTTAATAAAAAGAAAGATCCTACAGACTGAGGGCACAGTCCTAACTATGGGCACAATCCAGAGTAACTACGGGAAGCCCTTGCTCCGGTGTAAGAACAATTTGCTCTGGATTGCAATATTAATTTCCCATAGGTTTTCATTAGGTGGTGCAGTAACTATGGGTGCATGTAATGCCTCTTATGTGCTCCCGTGATTACTCTGCATTGTAGGGTTAATCTATTCAAAAGCAAGCCCCATTGTGTTTCACTGGGTCTTACTCCCAGGAAAGTGTCTTTAGGATTGCCACCCGAATCATATTAATAAATTATAGCTAAGTAAGTGCTTTTGGTGTTACCTGTAATGGTTTTTCAGATATGCTTGTGCAGATGCTTCAGATTCAGCATAACACTGATATGAAGATAACCAAGAGATAAAGCCTGTGAAACTGACTTCTTAGAATGTACAAACTTCTTGGGCAGTGTTTCTCAACAGTACTCCTTTGCAGTACCGGTTCACACGGTTCACCTGTTCTCAGTATCACCAGAGGTAACTACAACATAACAAATATCAGTAAGAGGGTGGACAGGAAGTTTTTTGAGTGCAGAAAAGCATGTTTTAGAGCCTTCGATTGCTATTTGTTGTGTTGTGCTCCTGGTCTGGCTGCAGCGTTCTCCAGCAAGAATCTGGAGGTCCAACAGGCATCACCAGACACCAGCTCACATATCACTGGTGGTACCTGTACCAATGGTTAAGAAATGCTATCTAGCATGAAGCTAAAGAAGGCCTAACTGTTTGGTGTGGCTATAATACTCCTGGCCAATTACTATTGGAAGGAATATTGAGGACTGACATTTGTGTTTGGATGCAAATCCCTTAGTGTTTTCTGCAGAGAATAAGTGAGTGTTTTCTACCAGAATAATCAAGTACCCTTCCCCCTTTATTTTATGAGTTCTGAAACTTCCATGTGAGTTTTGAGTATTTGATAAGTAGGGTTGCCATATGTCCTGGAAAACAGGGACTTTCCTGATTTTTGGGGATTGAGTTGGGTTCTCCCTTGTAGAAATTGAGGGATTGAGTCCTCAGGTGACCAGAGTGGAGATGATACAGCATCTGAGGAACGAACAGAAATTAATAGCTTCCAGGGAAGCTCAAGATGCTTTAACAGGCAAATCAGAAAATGGATGGCTAGCTTTCTGTGACCCACAGAGCCAGCCATGTTTGTGCCTGGAACAATATGATCATTAGACTTGAGGCATTAGTCTTAAAAGTCTTGGGATATTAGGATGCTGGTTGTGGTTGTTGAAGGTGCTCAGGACACTGTTGTGTCATTGAGGGACCATGTGACCCCTTTTCTATAGACCTATGTAACAGCATTTGTTTGTGTGCATTTGCAAATAACTGTTTGCTCTTATTTGTTGTTACATAGGAATGTGGCACTTGCTTTTTGTGTTTATACGTTTTCTTGCATTGGAATGCATTAAATTGAACATTTTTCAACAGGTATTATAGCAGTGATCACTTTTAAAAATGAAACCTTGCCTGCTGCAGAAAACCTGTCTCATTCCTTTTTTGAGCCACTGATTCATCCAGTCTGGTGCTACTGTGGAGAGTGTCCTTTATCTTTTTGGCAGACTTTGCATGGATCCAACCCCCCTGTCCCTTGCCAGTCAACTCTCCTGATTCCTTTCTTGTTTTTAGGCAGCCTGGGTAGGTCATCCTGGGTGACTAATACTAAGTGGTTCTGGGGAGAAACCTGCCTTATTTGTCAATATTTAATTCACAAACTAAAACCAGTTATACTGGTTACCTGAGAGACCAGAACTTGTGGGACTTAAATTAGTTGCCCTGCGCGGTATTTTAAGTCATTTAACAGTTTGGACCATGGAATTTTGGAACATAGTTTTTCCTTAGAAACATTAACTTTAAAAAATCTGGTGTGGTGTGGATTTTTTAGATCACATTTTCTCCCTTAGCTCATGTTCTTCTCAACCCGATCCTTGGTGAAAACAGCCTCTATCCTGCTGTGATCCCCAGAACATTAAATATGGTGGAAGACATTGTCAGGTGCTGTTCAGTTAAACTGAATTATGCCATTGCCACAAGCCTCTTGATTGACTTTATTACCTGTAGGTTCTTTTTCTTGGTCCAACTTATGGATAGGTCACCCTAGTGGCCATTAATAAAATAGCTAGTGTCACTACGCAGGCTGTGGGTGGTGCAAGTGGCTAAGACACTGTGCCTGTTAACCAGCAGGCCAGGGTTCGAGACCCGGGTTGGCCCCACGAGACAGGATGAGCTCCTGTCCTTAGCCCAGCTCTGCGACGCCATTGGCTCTGCCTTTCCATTGGACTGATTCAGTGGTGTGGAGAAGGGGATTTGCTGTTTGGGTAACAGCCTATCCTCCATAACAATCCAACCCAGGCTTTTGTGCTTTGCATGCAGCATATGCAGCGCTGAGTACGATACCATAGTCTTCCAAGACTGACGGAGGCCTACTTTTTTTTTTTTTAAGTGCCAGGTTGTTGAAAGCTCTGAGGCAAAATTTTGCACTGTTTCCCTTTTTATAGGCCTGCTTTTTATAGTCCTGCCTTTTTTTAGTGTCACTAACACATTTCTTAAATGTGTTAAACTAACATATTTCTCTTTTTGAAAGAGATTCCACTGCAGGAGGTCCCTGCTCTGTTTGTGGGGGTGGGGGGAGTAAAAAATGAACTAAAGGAGAATTATTCATGATTTATTTATCAGGGCCATTAATGAGGGAGGAGAAAAGATGTTCCAAGCTTTGATGTCTGGTAAATAGCTTTCTGTACAATGTTTTAAAGTTTTCTTTTTGTCAGATTCTATACTCACTAGATAGCTGCAAAGTAACAATCCATAGGGAAAAGAAATGCTCCCAAGGGTGTGCTCATGTTGAAAGGTGTAGATCTTCAAACTCTGGGGGGGGGGGGTTGCAACTGAGGGGTTGCAACATCATTTCAGGGGGGTTGCGAAAAGCTGGGTGCAGCCATCATGGAATCTGGTACTAGACACCTTTCATGTAACTTTCAGCTATGACATCACTTCCAGGAGGTCTCAGGCAGATTGTCAGAAGGAGGTCGTGTGCTGAAATGCTCGAATACCACTGGTGTAGACCACCAGGAAGAAACAAGGTGTGAACCATGGAAGCTTCAACTTGTATCTGAGTCCTTTTGTGAGCAATCCTTTGCATGTCTACTCAGAAATAATCCCCACTGTGTTCAGTGGCTTTTACTCCCAGGAAATATATGGTATATAGTAGCATTTTTCAACCTTTTTTCTCATGGCACACTGGCACTAAAATTGTCAAGGCACATCATTGGTTCACAAGACACACCATACTGCCTACCAGTGGCTTACATTCCCAATGGTCCTACTAATATATGGCCATCCCTCAAATTCCTATGGCAAACCTATGGACCATTCATGACGATGGTATAATAGTTGAAATTAGCTGGTGTATAAGATTGCATCTTTAGCTGTTATGCTACACTTTCAACATTCTTGTATTCCAGTAATCTATGGTTCTGTTTTTAAAAGACTTAGGACGCAGTCCTAATAAACTTTCCAGCACTAGCATAGCTGTACCAAATGGGGTACATGTTGCAACCTGCAAATGGGACGGGCAGTCTGAGGCTTCCTCCAGGTAAGGCAATGTTTGTTGCCTTCCTCAAGAGTTGTATTGCCCTTATGCCAGTGCTGAAAACATGGTTAGGATCGCACCCTTAACCACCTGAAAGTTGTTGAAGTTTCAAGTGAACTAAGCTAATATGCATTAATTAGTGTGTGTTATGGCAACAAGCTGAAATGTCTGGTTTTGTGAAAGACAGGGCATTAATCTCTGGAAATGAGTATAGTTACTTGGGCTAATTGGATGTTTTCACCACTGGGTATCGGGAATGCTCCAAACACTAAGGCTGGGTATTCATGACCTGAATATTCTGTTTGTTTTGAAATGAAATAAGATTGTATAAGAACAAATCTTGCTGGAAAGGACTCAGAAATGTAAAAGGGCATTCCTAAAATAATTTAGATTAAGCACATTTATCCTCCCTCATTGTAGGATGATCTAAGATGCACATCTACATTAGGGTTGGCTTCTGTGTATCCAGTTTTTGTGCTTTCATAGTCTGACCACAGTTAGTGTGCCCCTAACTGGGCCGATGCACATTTTTCTACACTGAGATAATCTTGGTGAAGGAAGAAGTCATGCATTAAGGCCTTTATGTGACGTTCTGGTAGCTGAGCATCTGAAGCTGTTTCAAAAAGCAGGATGAATGGTTTATTATCTAATATTTTAAAATTAGATAATTTTAACTAAAAGTTGCACATTAGCTATACAGTTCAGCATTATCTGCTCTGGTGCAGCTCTCCAGATTCTCAGGTAATGTTCTTTCTCAGTCTTGCAACTTGATATCTTCTGACTAGAAATTGCAGGAATTGAACTGGGGGCCTTCAGTATGCAGGCCACAAAATTTGCCCCTGAGCAATGAGCACTTATCAAAGTTGAACCTAAGAAGGGATGGGAACAACATTATTAATGTCAGGTAAGTACATGACCTTTTAACCTTGGTGATTATTAAAAAATCAAATTAGCAAGAAATGAGAGGGTAGTTTTGGAAAAACATTGCAGTGTGTGCCTGGTCTCCAAGAGGAGTGCTCATGACAGCAGCCCAGTAGATGCTTTGCAGCACTTTTCAGTGTTTTTGGGAGAAGCAACACCTTTTTCTCTTCCATCCCTCACTCCATCCTGACACTCTTCCATTGCTCTAAAGGGCTCAAATTCAGGACTGGCTGATGCAGGAAGCACTGTAATAAATATTTCTGTGAGCTATAGATGCAGTCTCTGATACAGTAGCAAATAGGAGGAAGCTACTAATACTGTAACACTGATACTGTAGTAAATATTTCAGTGAGCTATAGATGCTCTTTCAGTCTGGTGGGTGGTTATATTAGCATGTTGTATATCTTGCATGTTGTATATCTACCTCCAGTTCTTAATTCTGCCTTCTTTTATTACAGGTTGGGATTGGAACTACAGTAGATACATGCAGATACCGTGATGGAAGAGAGGAAGGATTTCCCGTCTCTTAGTTTACTGACTGAGTATAATCCCATTAAGGAAGCAGACAAAACAGATCAAAGTGGCAGCACACAGACAAATGAAGGGAACCAGGGAACAATGCAACTGAAGAAAGAAATCTCTCTTGTTAATGGGATCTGCTTAATAGTAGGAAACATGATTGGTTCAGGCATCTTTGTTTCCCCCAAAGGTGTCCTCAACTACAGTGCCTCTTATGGATTATCACTAGTAATTTGGGCAATTGGGGGAATTTTTTCAGTATTTGGAGCGCTCTGCTATGCTGAACTTGGAACCACCATAACCAAGTCAGGAGCCAGTTATGCATATATCTTGGAGGCTTTTGGAAGCTTCATAGCCTTTATACGTCTGTGGACTTCACTGCTGATCATTGAGCCAACTAGTCAAGCAATTATTGCAATAACTTTTGCCAATTACATAGTGCAGCCAGTCTTCCCTTCGTGTCAGCCTCCTTATGTTGCTTGTCGCCTTATTGCAGCTGCTTGCATATGTAAGTATTTTGTGAAAATGGATCTGACTGTTAGGCAGGCCTAAAGCTTCCCAACTTAATGTTGGGAAGGATGGTATCCAGCTAGAGTTAAATATGTAGCTGCTCCAAAAATGTGACTGGTTGATGATGGCAAAAAACCAGCAAACAAAGCATGGTTTTCTCTGGTATGTTCACTTCTGTTAAGCCCAAAGCTTATTTTGAAAGTATCTTCCATTGAACAAAAGGAGACATGCTTATGAGTATGAGGACTCAATCATAACAACTTAAGTTGGCATAACTCACCTTGCATAACTTCTTGGGTTGGTGTGAGGAGGCTGCTGCATGCCTGTGCACTGGCCTAACAGTCAGGCATTGGATAGGAGTACCTTATGGCACTTTTGTGACACCCCCAGGCCAGCCTGGGAACTTGTGCTGGGTTTATACTACCCTGCTGGGGGTTATGATTGCAGCCTTAATGCATTGCCAAGGCCTTATTGATAAGAGGATCCTTGGTCCAATCAAAGCAGAGGACCCGGAGAAGAAAGCTAGGACACCAGGAAGGGACAGATATTGTACCAGCAGTCACTTAATGATACTCTTAATGATACTCTTAATGTTGATACTCTTAATAATGACTCTTAATGATACTCTTAATAACACAGTAATAAATACTGTGGTACCTTTCTCATCTCAAGGCACACTAGCAAGGCACTGAAGTTGTCAAAGCACACCACCAATTTCTGGCCCATACACAAGGCACACTGTGCTGTTGGTCGAGGGTTCAAATCACCCAATTACCTTTCCCAAACTCCCATGGCACACTTGAGGACCATCAACAGCACACTGGTTGAAAATCACTCCTCTAATCTTACTGTAACTCTCGCTACTTAATCAGGTGGGAAATTGGTCCTTTCATTCAAGTGACAGTTTTGTATGCTCCTTTATTACTGTCATGTGTTGTTTCTATCAATATGCTGTATGCAATTATTTAAATTTATCTTAACTTGGGTCTTTTTATGGAGCTGAAATTTGGGGAAAGTCTATAATTTTTTAAAAGGAAAATATAATTACTTCAGTTTTATTTTTTAAAAAACTACAGGTTCAAGAAATCCAGATGTCCCTCATTATCTGCTAGGGTTCTGCTCCAAAACCTCCTGTGGATTAAAAAAAATCCCTGATAAAAATTTGGAAAAATAGCAGCACCTCTAAGCAGCACTTTAATTTTCTGTTTGCAACAAATGGCAAAGATTTTCCCTTCCAACATTTGTGGTAAAAGTGATTGTGTCAGAATATTTTGCATCATATGCTGGTCACATGTTGTTGTTTTTCAGAAGTTTGAGTAGTTTTCACGGCACATGTTTATGTCTTGATCTCTATAACTCCTAAGACCAGAGGTCAAGGTGTGGTGGATGCGAACTTGCTTAACAACCATTAAACGAACAACCAGCTGCGGTACTGTGGCTGAAAGATTGCATCATACTCTTGTTTACTGAGTCGTATCATGAGTATTTGTGTTGTCATAAGATATTCACTCTGTGTCTAGATTGCTTTGTGAACTAGCCCTGGCTTAGCAGAAACTACTTGTGTGTCTATGTTATGGTAACATGTTAAGTAGCCTTTGGAGATTTTACATGAAATGGCCCTTTGTAAACTGCTCAGGTTCGAGCAGCCAATGAAGTTCTAAGGCTTCAGATTCAATCATGTGGAATGTTCCATGTATGTGGGTTTCAGTTAATTGTATACTGTTTTTGGAGTTGCTCTGAGGTGATGTTTAAATGGTTACACCTCCTTCAGTCAGGCTCCATTCATTGAAGTGAAGTATGTTGAGCCTTTTGGAAAAGGAAGTATCATAGAATCATAGATAAGTGTGCTTCATTTTTTATTGCACATTTTGAGTTCTGGTGCACATACTGTGAGTATTGTAAATGTTTTATATTTTCCTTTTAAAAATGTATGGCAGTCAGATGGATAAAAAAATCTAGAAAAGAGGTGCTTGAGGGGAGACATGACTGAGACATACAAAATTATGCAATCAGAGATGCTCTTTTCCCTTCATGTAACACCAGAACTAGGGGACACTCACTAAAATTGAATGTTGGGAAGGTTAGAACAAACAAAATAAAACATACCTTTACCTAGTGTGTATTTGGTCTGTGGAATTCCCTTCCACAAGATGTGGTGATGGCATCTGGCCTCATTGCCTTTAAGAATGTGCAGACTCAGCATCTGCAGATTTGAGTAGCCACAAATGTTCAACCCGTGACTGGAGAATCTCAAAAGTCTTCCCCAATGCCACTGGAAGGCCTCCCTGTCCCTCAGAACACCTCTGGGCACAACCAGAGTTGCTGGTGCAAAATGTGCCTTCTGGTTGTATCAGCCCCAAATGAGTAATTGTGACACCCCCCATGTTTTATTATTTACATAATTTGTTATCCACAAAAGGGTTGGAGAGCATGTAACGGATTCCCCACAGAAACTGAAGTCTCATTGTGGTTGCTTTTCTCCTCTTTCCCATCCCCTCAGTCTCCTGATCATCTCATGGTCATCAACAAAATAAACAGCTTTGTTGTGGGGGTTGGGATTTGAATAGAGGTGAAGCTTTGAATCTAGATTTTAAAAAATTATTTCAAGTTTTATTTAATCTTATTTCTTATTTCATCTTATGAAAAATAATCTGGAAACTTATTTCACCTGAAAAAATCAATCTGTGTGGTCCCTCAGAAGGCGGTCCCTCAGATACCCTGGACCCGAGCCGTTTAGGGCTTTAAAGGTCAAGACCAGCACTTTGAATTCAGCCTGGAAATGAATGGGCAGCCAGTGTAGTCGCTGAAGCAGCGGGCCGACAGAGTCGAACTGACGAGCCCCAGCAACCACACGGGCCGCCGCATTCTGGACTAGTTGAAGCTTCCGGACCGTCTTCAGAGGCAGCCCCACATAGAGTGTGTTACAATAATCTAGTCTCGATGTCACTAGGGCATGGCTCACCGTGGCCAGATCCGAGCAACTCAGGTATGGTTGCAGCCAGCGGATCAGCTGAAGCTGAGCAAAGGCTCCCCTGGCCACAGCCTCCACCTGGGACTCCAGGAGCAGCTGCGAATCCAGGAGAAACCCCAAGCTGCGAACCTGCTCCTTCAGAGGGAGTGCAATCCCATCCAGAACAGGATGATATTCCTATACCCGAGTCGAGGACTTCCGGACCAAGAGAACCTCTGTCTTATCAGGATTTAATCTCAGCTTGTTCGCCCTCATCCAGTCCCCCACTGCCTCCAGACAACAATTCAGGACTTCAACTGCCTCCTTGGACTCAGGAGGAAAGGAGAGATAGAGTTGGGTGTCATCGGCGTACTGATGACACCTTACTCCAAACTTCCGGATGACCTCTCCTAGCGGCTTCATGTAGATGTTAAATAGCATGGGGGATAGAATAGAACCTAATTAAGTGTTACCAGCATTAAATGCCTATCAATGTCTCAGTTCAGGCAATCAGCGTGGTTGGGTGGAACAGGAACTTGGTCTTGCACCCTCTGTCCTCCCTTAATCCTCTTTTCTGTTGCATAGATTCTTTACTCAGTTCCCTGGCTTCTACAGCTGTAGTTTGCCATGAGATTAATTTTGGCAAATTCGCTATTGCTACCCTCCAAATGAGCCGTCTTTTAACCTTTTCAATCTCTCAGTACTCTTAACAAGGTGCTAAAATTGTCAAGGCACATAATCAGTTTTGGGACATATCACACTGCTGCTCTGGGGCTCACATCCCCAATGACCTTCCCCTTAACTCCTGCCATACACCTATAGACCATTCATGCACATTGGTTGAATATTGCTATTCTAAATTTGTTTGGAACCCTGGTTAGTGGCTAATATCAATAACAGTTGATGCAATTTGTATTTCATGACATGTTTTGGTTAAACTTCAGAATGGAAATGGGAATCGGCATAGAAGGAAGGGGGTGGAGTGAGTCCACATGTCTGGAGTCTATTCCAGATCTTCCTGTCATGGTTTGTTTACCATGTTATTGATACATTTAATATGGCTGTTAGTCTCTGGGATATTTTTGTAAAGCATAATTTTTGTATGGGATTATTTGAGCATCTTAAAGAGCGGAGCATCTGTGCTGTTCCTGCAGGAGGGATTTACTGGGAAATTTGTTCCACTAACACCATTTCTCTCACTCCTGTGAAAGGGGGCAGAGATTGCAGCCTGAGAGACCAGCCTATGTATCTCTAGTCTGAAGTAAGTCCCATTATGGTCAATGGAGCTTACTCCCAAAAAAGTATGTATGGGATTGCAGCCTCACTTTCCAGGGAGTTACTTCAGAGTTGACATGGAGGTGGCTCTGTCACTGTCAAACTTACTGGATGTAACATGATGTCCCTTCTGGTTTGATATCACTTCTGGTCATGACATCTCTGCCAGATTGATGACATCATGTTCACATCCTGGCAAGTTTGATGGGCATGTCCCAGTTTTGTGGAAGAGAATTTTGGCAATCCTATTTCTAACCATCCTTTCACTTAACAAATGAATGTGCTTTTTTGAACTTACCATGTAGGCAAAATTGTTTAGATCTGTTCTTTACTTCAGAATAACACTGGATTGATTGCTTTTCAACATATGAAAATTCACTGCTATTCAAGTTTAAACTGTGCAGAAGTATTTTTGAAACTGCCTTTGCATTTCAGATCTGATCAAAGTACAATAATTAACGTGATGTTGTTTAAATAAAGACGTTCTTCAGTGGCACTTCCTATTTTCAGTAAGGAAGTAATCAATTAATATAAATCTTTTTAGCCAAACTTCTGTTGATTGGAAGGTTCTAATAGCAAGATATTTTAAACTGGAGAAAAAATAGGCTCTGGCCCAAAAAGATTTTCATGCCATCCTGACTCACTCTGTGAAAAGTGTGTCTTAGAGCCTTTGCATTTTGCAGTTCAGCCACTGAAAAACTGCAAACAAAACTACTGATTCGGAGCCCCTTTTACTAAAGTTCTACTTATCAGCCTGCTAAGCCTGTTTGCACTAATACCAAGTTTTGACATGTTAACTCTGGCACAGAGTTTCAAGCCTGTGCTTGGTATAAAGAACACACTCTAATGTCCTCCTTGCTTCCTTTTTTGTCTCCTAGGTCTTCTAACGTTTATAAATTGTGCCTATGTTAAATGGGGAACAAGGGTTCAGGATGCATTCACCTATGCCAAAGTCATTGCCCTTATTGTCATCATCGTAACAGGAATTGTTAAACTATGCCAGGGTAAGATTTAATAGTTCAATTTAAAGAGGTTTGTATTAATCAGGAAAAAAATGTAGAGGTTATTCACAAAGAAGCATCCACAATGGTTGTTGATTTCCTCCTCCAAAACAAAATACACTGTAGTTTTGATATAGGCACAGTAACCACATTTATTGGGAGGACATCTTTTAATGATAATAGAACTTGCATCTTCATGCCTCCTTAGCAGAAATGAAAGTAGAATTGAGCACCTATGCTGAATTGGTGATTAACAGAAACCTAAGCACAACACTGTGTGTGATACTTACAGTGCAATTCTCAGCATGTCTACTCAGAAGTAAGTCTCATTGTGCTCAATAGTACTAACTCCCAGGAAAGTATGGTTAGGATTGCAGCCTAACTCATAGAAAATCTTGCAACTTAAAAAGCCCAGTGATCTATGTATAAAAATAAAGCTACAGTCTGTAGAAGAGAAGTTTAATGGGAGAACTTGGATTTCTAAAATTGCTCCTCAGCTGCAAATTGAAATTTCTGGGGGGTGGGGGGGGAGGATATGGGCACTTGAAATGTTGAATTTGAGCAGTATTATAAGGTATAATTGTTTACTGCTTTTCAACAAAAAGTTCACCAAGCAATTTTTACATGTCAAATAAATGAAAGACGTTAAGCTATGACAGGTGTGGAGAGGTGTGGACTAACAAGGCCTATCTTTCATTCTACATACACCTGAACCATGATATGTCCAATGTTGGTGTTAATCCTCTGTATTGTACAGATGTGGTGGCAGGTGTTGTATGAGAGTTTGCACCTCCTCACATCTGCATGTCAGATAATGCGAAATGGAACTGTGCCCTTGCTAAAATGTGATTCAAACAGCTTTTTTATATGTAAGAGACACCTATGAGAGGCTGAACCTTCCGTTACATTTTGTTGCACAGTAGCTCTCAGTCATTGACCTGTGCTCTTTAAACTGAACCATGTTTTGGCTCTTCAACCAGGGGAATTCCTTTAGAGCTCACTGACTGCACATATATGTAGCTTTTTGCATTTGTGGTCTGTGCCTTGTAAACCTCATCAGAATTTTTCTCACCAATAAACTAAGTTTTAGATCTATTATGTACAGAAACAACATCCTGTATTCCCATAAATTTGAACAGTAGATTGATCCAAGACCTAAGCATATAAAGGTCATTTGAAAACAGTTTGTAAGCACAAACCTAACCATGTCTACTCAAATGTGAGCCCTATTGTTTTCAGTAGTCTTACTCCCAGGAAAGTATCTTTAGGATTGCAGCCTAAGACTTATAAGAATAGGCCTGGTTGCTGTGAAAGCACAGACCACTTTGCATCTTCCCCTTCATGTTTTTTCCTTGCCTATTGTTCAGCTTTAAGCAGCTGCACTTACTGATTTGGCTTTTCTTCCAACTATAGTATCTCACCTATTGTAGAATATCAGGATTTTTTCCTCTTTTAAAAAAGCTTTTATTCCTGTTTATGTTGGAAGCTTTCTTAATGTGCTGACATGAGAAAATAGGAAGCCTGCACTTCCACTATGCTGAAAATATGTGTTTGTGCCTTTTGTACCTTCTGTCTTTACAATGGGCTGTGTGCCATGTTCTCTCCTCAGCCATTGTGCTTGTGCAGAATAATCATTTAATCACGCAGTGTCCCTTTTGAAACATGAATTTTACTTTTAATATCCTAACCTTCTTATTTCTGTCTTGGGTGCTTTTCATCTTCCCAGTGAGAAAAGAGAGTGGGATATATCCTGATCATCTTAAATGGGTGGCAGTGGTTTTTTAATCTGTCTACAGTATACAGTATTTCTAGCTGAGACACTGATACTTACTTAAAAGTGTTTTTGTGATTCAGGCCAAACAAAAGTAACTTTAAAAAAATTTCTTTTGAACATGATTGCAGTAGCTCTCATGGCAACCTAGAGCCAGTTTCTAGATAACTGTTGCCTAAATGTTTACCCATAGAAGGTTTTTCCATTAGAGGCAGTTCCTTGGATCACTTTTACAAATAGTATTCTATCTCCCCATAGCCTGATATCTGTACAATGAGATTTGTGAAAATCCTGTAGCCACATCCATAACTTGAGGCCAGCTGCAGAATGAATGGCATGCAACCATCCTGTACTTCCTGCAAATACTTTCATTGACTAATGTCCCTTTTTCAACCTAGTCAAAAGTGCTTTTCCAGAATGTTTTCAGATGAGTTCCTTTCTTTTGTAAGTTGCCCTTATTGATTGATCCTTTCTGCTTTGGGATACCATTTAAAAAAAAAAATCAACACCCTCTTTGCTCAGTGCACTAGGCCAGTGTTTCTCAAGGTTTGTTCTCTAATGTACTACTTCATTTGGTACACGTATTGAAATAACAACAAAAGTAACTGGTGATGACATGGGCTGGGAGGCAAGATGCAACACAGTAAGATGTTCAGAGTGGATAGGAGGGCTTTTTCTAGTGTGGAAAGGCATTCTTTGGGCTCTGCCAGCCAATCTTTCTACTGCTGTTCGTTTCATCATGTTCTGTCTTACTACAGGGCAGTAGGACCCCCATGAGTACCATCAGGTACCATCTCAAGTACTATTATTGGTACCCTTGACACTGGTTGAGAAATACTGCTCTAGACACTAACTCCACAAAGCTCTAATATAACCCTTGTAGCCTTTGTGGCCTGAGGAACCATGAGTACAGGATGAGGCTGGGAAGACTATGCTTAACAGACAGTAGGTTATAATAAAGCTTGCTTCCAAAGTACTCCATTCTGAGAACAGTTGTTACCTCTGTAGATAACCCAGGAAGAAGCCCATCTCCTGAAAGCGTATGCTCATTCTCCAGCCTTCATTAGGTGGGCTTTTTTTGTATTTCCAAAGGAAGTTTGAAGGGAAGAGTTTTAGTGGTGATGCTGGATTGAAGGTGTTGAGATTGTGTTTTTCTTCTACAGGAAGATGAGCTCTATACAAACTTCAGGAATGAATTTTATTAAATGATAGTCTCTTCATATATGAATTTTAATTTTGGTATATTCAGTTTTTTAAAAAAAGAATAAGAGTTAACATCTACCAGTGAGTGGGAAATCTACATTTATTATAAATAAATGTAAATAAATCTACATTTATTTTAATAAACAATTGTTTTAATAAAGACATTTTACAGTGAATGTATCATGATTGTTATTTTGAAGTTGTAATGACATGGGTCTGACTCAGTTTTTGAATTTCAAATGTGAAATTTGCACTTGGAATTTCAAATGTGAATAATCTTTGCAGTGAAAATCATTGTTGTTCCCAGTTGACTGTATATTGAATTGGGCTTCCTGGCAAGGTTTTTACCAGCTGAATGGACTTTCTTTGCTTTGAATGGCTGGCAGAGAGAAGAGTATGTGAGTCTGATATGTACATCCAGCAGAATTAGATAAGCAATCTCCTTAGATGGTAGACTGGACTATACCAGTGCAGTTGGGAAAAGCCATTCTTTAAATGTTCTTCCATGTTAAAAAAAAGTCCTCTCAAGTAAAATAGTAATTTCTTAGGCAGTTAACTGTGTTTTTCTGTTTTGCTGCTTGCAGGGAGTTATATCCTGCAAGGCAAAGTTCAAAATGTCACTTTCAAAGTTCAGAATGTGAGGGTAGCCCATCTCTGAACACCAGACGCACAGGAGTAGCGGCAGGAAATAGGCATCTTGCTGGCCTGTGTTGTCTCTCGTGTATCCTCTTAGATTCTTATTATTTGGCTTGCTGTGGTCTGAAGTAATCGGCTACTGGATCATCTCATTCAGCTACATTTGGGAATGATTGGGCCTCTTTCCTTGATGTATTGCCCAGACTTTCATAAATATTTGTCTACGGCAACACTGTATTTATTCATCTTTCCTTTACACATAGGACATTCGCAACACTTCCAGGACTCCTTTGAGGGATCATCTTGGAACCTTGGGGGTATTTCTCTTGCACTTTACTCTGCCTTGTTCTCCTACTCAGGTTGGGATACCCTCAATTTTGTAACTGAAGAAATAAAAAACCCAGAAAGGTAAACATTTGTTTAGGCTGTTGCTTCTTGATGTTTAAATTTCAAAAAATCACATGGAGATCTATATCTGAAATTTTGTCCTGAGCTGTCATGAAATCAGTGGTGGAAGAAATATTTTTCAGCTGACATTAACTACTCTGATCATAATCTTCTGATACACAAAGAGGAGGATTATGAAGTGAAAAGGAGATCCGTTAGGAAAATATAGCCAAATGCAGCAAATTTGTGTAGTTTTTTGCTTACAGAATTAACAGCTATATGGTAGCCCTCTACTATATTTGCCCCAGTTGAAATTTCTGAATGCTTTTCACAGGCAGCCCCATATAGAGTACATTACGATAGTACAAATAGTGGCTTGGTCTTGGAAAACTAGCTTATTTTAGTAGGACATGTGTTAAATTGTCCAGTGTTGGTCTAAATGGAATTATAGAAAGCTGGTATCCCAGATTTCATGCATTTATCATGAAAAAAGGAAGCACTAGTAATTATCACTAAGTTGTTGTTCTTGTTTAAACAGGAACCTGCCACTGGCAATTGCTGTCTCTATGCCAATTGTTACAGTTATCTACATCTTGACCAATGTAGCGTACTACACAGTGCTGGATATTAATGCTGTACTTTCTAGTGATGCAGTGGCAGTGGTAAGTCTGATAACTACTGTGTCTTCTAGAGTTTGTATGCCAACCACTTTTTTCTTTACAAGTTCAATTCTCAGCTGTGTAGCCTATCATATTTGCAGTCCAGGAAACTGTCAAATCCCGTGCTTCAGGTGAGGCCTAGGCAAGGCTGAAAGTACTGCATACTGCCTTTGAGCTGCATGAAGTGAGAGTAGATCAAATAGCCCCTGACGCAATTCTGGGTTAACTGCAATTGCTACTTCTTTAGTCTTTGACAGGGGGGCATGCCATGGGGCATGTTGTGCTCGAAAACTCCAAGTGACTGGTAAGTGCTGCATGGGGCACAGAGAGCTGCATTAGCTGCTGCTTGTGCAGGAGGGGAGCTGAGTATGGTGTGTTCATATTTTGTTTACTTCAGGTAATGCATGAGAAAGGAGGAAGAGGGACTGCTTTTTTCCTGTGGCAGTGTGTGCAAGTCTGTTGTGAACAGATTCTAAAATGTAGATCCCATTAATGATGCTTAAAATGTTGAGAGCCCAACCAGTGATTTTCAGTCACAGTACCATGGATGGTGCCATGGATGGTCGACAGCTGTGCCTCACATATTATTAGGGCATTGTGGGGAGATATGAGCCCCCTATCTTGGAGCATAGTGTGTCTTCTCAGTGGTCAAAAACATGGTGTGCCTTGTCAAGTTTAGTGCCTTGTCAATGTGTTGTGAGAGGAAAAAGGTTCAAAATAGCTGGCCCAAACTATCTTGGGTTCTCTCACACATGCATCCTGAAGAAAAAAACCCACTTCTCAGAATCTGACAGATGATACCATGTGCATTTGAGAGTCTGCTTCCCCTCATTAATAGATGCTTTCTTTCAAGCTGAATTTGATACTCTCCAAAACAGATTAATTGGGGGGCAGTTTTCAAAACTGTTGAAATATACAGGTATATTTCAACATCTGTGAGGGATCAGTTCTTTGACCCCACCTGTGGATACCAAAAACCATGGATAAACAAAAGGATAAGCGACTGATAAGATCTGCTCCAGTCACTTCCTGCTGTCTGCAGAGTTCATGTGTCTTCTCTGGCAAGAATAGACAAAAGGTGCCCAAAAAAGTGCTTTCCAGTTTCCCTAGAGAAAACTTAAATGTGACTTTTGAATGCCCCCGATGAACTAGCTTATATCTGCTATGGTTAAAGCTGGATAGGACAAAGAAGAAATGGTTAAAATAAAGTAGGACTGCCCACAAAAATCTGGCTGTGGGTGGTGCAAGTGGTTAAGACTGCTGTGCCATATCCAGCAGGCCAGGGTTCAATTCCCGGGTCGGCCCCACAAGACAGGGTGAGCTCCTGTCCTTAGCCCAGCTCTGCCACGCCAGCTGGATCCAATCGTATCGGCTTTGCCTTTCCATTGGACTAATTCAGTGGCGTGGAGAGGGGGGATTTGCTGCTTGGGTAACAGCCTATCCTCCATAACAATCCAACCCAGGCTTTCGTGCTTTGCATGCAGTGTATGCAGCACCGAGCATGATATCATAGTCTTTCAAGACTGACGGAGGCCTGCTTTGCCCACAAAAAGCTGAATATCATTGCTTCCTGTCACTGTTGACCTAAAACATAAACTTTTTAAAAAATCCCACTGAACAGTTATCTTCTCTTGCTAAACATTTAAGTTTAAATTTCTGCCTCCCTTGCAATCTTCTACTGTTATTCTCGTTTCCCAATTCTTTTTAATTTCCCCACACCTTTTGTCTGTATAATTTTATTGGCTCAAATGGTGCAGTTTCTTTCTTTTTGGAGTTTGAACTGCATTATCATTGTATGACTGAGATATAGTATTTTAAGTCATTGTAAGTCACCTTGAGCTTTCCCTTTGGGTTAGAAAAGGCAGACTGTAAATTTTTTTTTTTAATTAAGAGTTACTCGAGCTTCCTCTCTTGAGCAAAGCTGGAGGAATCCATTCACTCTGGATGGCATTTGAAAGCAAGATTGTACTTGCTTGTGTGTACATTGCACAACATTCACCTTTCAATTCAGGGGAAAAATCTAAACACCAAAATGCGAGATGCCTTATTTTTGACCTGATGGAAATTGCACAATGATTTCATTCCTTCATTAGGCTGGTTTCGTTCAAGTTGTTGATTCTAAATGCTCTATTCCGGGAGAGCAGTTGACATTAAGCAAGAGGGAGTTGCATGCAATTCTGATGGTAATCAGAAGTACTGCTGTGAACAAGTCCTTAAAGAAGGGACGCCATGATCCTCTGCACCTTCAGTTTTTATTTGTCAGAAGTCAACAGTTAAAATTTCATGGTAAAATATCTGAGATGTGGCACCACAGAGACTGGCTGAACTTGGGCTGCAGCATTATTAAAGTCACAATGCTAATCTTTTGTGCAAAGTGTGGAACCAAAAAGGCTATTCAACTGCTAATTCCCTCAACCTCCTTGCAGGCATTTTTCTTACCAGTGGGGAAATGGGAAACAGCATCTTCCATTACCTGCCTTCATTAGAAGCATCCACCTTAGCCCCAGGCAGTGGATTAAGCAATGGTTAAACAATGAGTTTTTTGTTCCTTCCTTGCCCACATATTTCACGTGTTTAAGAGGCACTTAAAGTTATGAGATTAGAGGGCAGGAGGGAGGCAAAAAGAAAGTTTATTGGTGTATAGATAGTACTGAATGTGATGCAGTCATGTAGAGAAAATAGGAGGGGGACTAGGACAGAGGTCTGGTGGACTCTAATGGAAAGAAGAAAAGTGGAATTTCCCATATGGAATTTAGTGAGATGTAGATGGGTAGGGAGAGAACCAAATGAAAACAGCTTTAAATACCAAGGGTGAAAAGAAAGTCAAGCAATAGAAAGCAATCAACTGTATAAAAGAGAGCAGAGAACTGTGGTGTCACTAGAGTTTGCATCACCCAGGGCAGGAACCTAGTGGTCACTACCATGATGGACCTTCTTCCATGCAGTGGACAGGGCAGTACTCCAGCACGGGGCATGGTGATGCACCATTGCCCTCCCCCACTGGTTCTTTCACCATAATTTTTGATCGAGATTTCAGCACAGTTTGTTTCATTATATTCTGCACGTAAAATTACTCATCAAATGATCTTTACTGATATAAAACAGGATGGCTCCTGTGTATTTACTATCCTGTTTTCAGATAAAAGATGGAAGAGGCTTTTACTTCTTGGTGCAGCATTTTCAACATTTGTCTCTGAAGGTACCACTTTGTATGGTTGACATACTAGAAATACAGCCACCCAAAGTAACTGGCAATGATTCAAGCAGTACAGAGCAAACAACTGTTTCAAAAACATCAGAGTCTGGCCTCCCAACTTGGAAGTAAATGGCAATTATTCATTGCCAATTCATTGCCAGTTACTTCCAGATTGGGAAGCCTGACACATTCTGATGAACACAAAGAATGGTGGATGGAAGGGCTTTTTCTAGTGTGTAAAAAGTGCTTGTTGGAGCCCTGCCCACTGAGCTGAGTCACCAACCACTGCCTCTTGCGTTGCTGATCTCACTGCAGGGACTCTGGGGTCCCAAGTGTATCATGGATACGATCTTAAATACCAGCAGTGGTACATGTACCACTGACTGAGAAACACTGCCTCAGTGTACCAGTGTAGGCTTGCCCTCCATCCCACTTCTCTTTGAAAAGATAGGCTGTTATACAGGGAAGCAGTAATGAAATATTAGCTGCTATAGACGAGCCAAATGAAAAGCATCTCTGTTGCAAATGTGGTAGCTAAGTGAATCTCTATAAGGTATTTTAAACTTGATTATGGATGAGATAATTGGTTGCATTCCATCGTGCAAGGGATATTTTGGGTGCTGTTAGGAAAGAACTGCAGTAACAATGCATTAAAGAGAATCAAAGTAGCATAAAGAGTATTAAGAATGTTGGTGTTAAAAAATTGGCCTTTAATCATGATGAAGCTGTGTTGGACATGATATTTAAATATCTGGGTTTTTAAAATACAAAATCCATTTAATGTTTGTGGTCCTCTTGGTGTCTGTCCTGCTTTGTTATATGTTTATAATTGATATTTCAGCTTGTCTGTGCAAGGCAGAGGACTATTCATTTAGCAATCATGTTGATGCCAGATTTGCTACCTGGACAGTAAATTCAAAACTCAACTAATTTTTGAAATTCAGTTTGACTGGAGCTGGACTCAAGGGCTGTCTTTGCTGCTGTTTTCTTTAAGTTTTACTTGACACTGCTGGTCTTCTTGCTCTTTGAATGCTGACGTTTCATAGTGACATCTTTCTTTAAGGGTGAATTCACATTCAATGCATTTTGATCCCCACCATTTGTTCCCTTCTATTTATTAGACGTTTGCTGATCAAGTGTTTGGTATGTTCAGCTGGACAATTCCAATTGCTGTTGCCTTCTCTTGTTTTGGGGGACTCAATGCTTCTATTTTAGCATCATCTAGGTAAAGTATTTATCATTTTAGTTTTTGTCTCAACCAGGCTGCATGTGTGCCCAAGGTAGGGCAGAAGGAATCAAAATTCTGTGCTCTGTATAACTTTTGTTTTGTCCTAAAACAAATGTCTGGTCTAAGACCTAATCTAAAGCCTTTTGAAGGCCTTCTGAGGGTAATCCAACCCTAAGCAAGAAGGTCAGCTGGAGGCCTTAGAGAGGTACTTACAGTTTTTTGCTGAAAACTGAAAGTTTTTTTTCTAAGGCCTTCTGAGGTTGGGGGACGGGGTGTTAAAAATTTTGTGCTTCAGGTGTGTAGCTACACCAGTGAATTATACAACTTCAGGTCAGACAAAATTAGCCATGACTGTTGCTTAAAATAAAGTTTTCTTCTTACAAGTGAATGTAATTTAACTGCAGTCTGTAACTTTTTCCCCAGGCTGTTCTTTGTAGGATCCCGGGAGGGCCATCTTCCTGACCTCTTATCTATGATCCACATAGGTAGATTTACACCAGTGCCAGCACTCCTCTTTAATGTAAGTAAAATATTGTGGTTTTCTTTTGGAGAAAAAAAATCTATTTCTATCTGTAAATGTTCCACACCTAAGATTCTATTTTACAGGGGAATATTGGATGAAATATAAACATGCTGCCTTCTCCACTACCATACTATTCCTTCATCCTTTGGGTGAAGATAGAACTGATAGCATTTCTTGTCTTTGTTATTTACCCCGTAGATAAAATTTTGTAAATTTCAGTAACCTTTTGTATGTGCTAGACTCTGAAACCAATTCAAATTCAAATGGCAAATGCTTATTTGAGTAATTTGGGATCTAAGAAAGCGGATTCTTTCTAATTTGCTTTCATCCCAGAAGACTCTGCTTTAGTAAAAGGGAGCAAGTAGTATGGGTGACAAAAGTATCTTTGCTACGTTTTTCTGTGGCTTATGCATTATCTTTCCCCACAGTGTACTATGAGTCTCATATACTTGACTGTAGAAGATGTCTTCCAGCTTATTAACTACTTCAGCTTCAGCTACTGGTTTTTTGTGGGGCTATCAATTGCTGGTCAGCTCTACCTCCGTTGGAAGGAACCAGATCGGCATAGACCTCTCAAGGTAAGAACTGTGACCTGCATATTCTGTTGTTTTATTTAGGTGCAATACAGTTTGGAAATGTTGCATTTCAGGTCTCTTTGCAACAGTTGTTGGAGGAGTTGTCTGTCTGAGTTCAGCTCTGTATGTGTTCAGATATGCTAAAAGTGCTTTAGGTATAGGAAGATCAAAGTTTAATGACCATGAGAAGTGTGATTTGGAATGTGATTTGCTATTTGAATACTAAATCAGTGTACACATTTCCTCTCTTACAGCTGAGCCTCTTTTTCCCCATAGTTTTCTGTATGTGCTCAGTATTTCTAGTGATTGTGCCACTCTTTAGTGACACCATTAACTCCTTAATTGGCATCGGCATTGCACTCTCTGGGATTCCAGTTTACTTCATGGGAGTCTACTTGCCTGCTTCCAAAAGACCTCCCTTTGTCAGTACGGTTTTAGGTAAGAGAAGATTCTCTTGGAGACATATTAATCTATGCAATAAATATGGGGACATTTCTGACTATGAAAAAATTGTATTGAAAATGCAAAGTGGTAAAGCTGTGTAATAAATACGGCTGATCTGATATAGCTGTGTATAAAGCTAGCTTGCTGTCTCCTTCCACTGCCACCAGTGCTGTGGCTGAGGACATGCATCACTCAGTTTGGAGGGCTTGATGATAACATAATGTGGAGGCTCCACTGGATGTGTTGGCTGATCTAGGCAGCTGGGATCCTGTGATGGGGAGGCTGAGTGGGGTTAGAGGATTTGTACTGGCTGTGTAGAGGAAGGAGGGAAAGATATTTGTCAGGCAAGCTATGCTGGAGTGGAGAAAAAAGTAAAACTGAATATCCCAAGTATGTATTGGAGGAAGAAGGCAGAAAAGTGAAATAGGAAGGAATTCCTGGTGAGGACACAGATTTCACCCTGCAGTAATAATTTGGGTTAGAGCCTTCTAACAGCACAGGTATGGGAGAGGACATAGTGCCTCTACTTTAGGGGCAGGAGTAAGCATTTAAGTAGATCAGAAAACCAGTTGTCATAGAGAGGGGCACCAGTACAGCAACTGGTCTCTCCAAGGTGCGATCAACCTGAACACCTGAGAGGGGAATTCCCATGTACAACACGTCCTTGTAAAAAACAAAACCTCCAATCCATCTTTTAGAATAAATCCAGGCTTCTACCCAGACCGTTTTCTTAGTATGTCTTCTACATAAATTGTTGTGCTTCACATTTTGAATTGTGTTTGGATGAAGGACAGTTAGTTTTAATTTCACCCAAATTAAAGAACATTATGGAACCAAAGCAAAGTTTATCATCTCTTGGTTGGAAACACATAGAAGAAATCTATATACAGAAAATAAAACTGAAAAGTTATAGATGCTTGCTGCCCACTGGGCAGTGATGCCAGGTAGTGCCAAATGCTAGTGGTGCCTAGTATACTGGTGCATGCTGTCTGGTGGTGCCCAGTAGGGATGCCTGATGCCCACCACTGCCCCCTGGCACCCTTTGGTGCCTGCTGGTGTCCACCACCCAGTGCCAGTGCCCACAGCTCAAAAATATTCTGTAAATTTTACTCCCGCAATGGTGGGTTCATTTTGCTAGTCTACCTGTTTCTGTGAAAGTAGAGTTAATCATTGTTGCAACTATCCGTTCAGCTTTATCAATTGACTGCCTTTGGAAGATGATGCTTCAGTAGCTTTGGTAATGATGTCCCTTTTCTGCAGGTTCCGTCACTCGAGCCACTCAGCTGCTCTGTTATTGTGTTCTGACAGAAATGGATACATTTGAAGAGAAACTAGAGACCAAGTCTAAGTAAAGAAAGAATTGATTGGCCAGATACACTGGCTGGCTGCAGCAAGAGACAGTGAGCCTGCAGAGAGCTTCACTGGAGTTTCCGCTTCTTAGTAAGCGGGGATTCTTGATGGATCATACTGTGTCATGATCTCGGGGTCTGGTGTCTGTTTTGTGTGTGTTTTAAAATGGTGGTTGAAAAGACAAGTCTTCTCAGGCATAGAATTCATCATGATATTCATCAAAAGGAACGTTTCTACAAAATGCAACCATGTCTTCAGCAGACCTCAAAATCAAGCTAAACTGACTTTAGTCAAGTAGGAGGTTTGGCCACCAATTTTTACCCTATCCAATATACTTGAGCTTGAAAGACAATAATTCCTCCAGCCTGTCTTGTATCCATCCATGTGAAGTACATTATTTGAAACACTTACGGACTGATGTCAGTGACAAAGGAACTCCTGCACCAAGTAAGTTGAATTTGGCAGAGAAGACTCTGCTGCCTTTTCAGCTGTAGGAATGAAATAACTTTGGATGGCAACTTGTGCTCTGAAGCTATTGTTTGCACTTCCCTCATATGAACAAAACTTCCCATTTATTAAACAGATATAGTCCAATCTCAACTTTTGCACTGGAGCAGAAACTGGCTGGTTGTGTTTTGGGTGGTTCTGCCTGAAATCCACAAAGTGTGTTCACAGGACCTTGCTTTGAATACTTAAAAATGTTTATGCTTTCAGAACATTGTCCAGCCAGTTTAACATATATATTCCCAAAATAATTTATTGCACAGCTGAAAGTATCTGCTTAGAGGTGTTACATAGAATTTTAAGAACTTCATATAGCAAAGCTATTTTGCAGTCCCATGACTGATGAACTAGTAGATTTTGGTAAGTGGATACAAAAAAGCTGGAGCCTTTCCCATTCAAGTCTTGTGTGCATTAAGAGCTTTTCCCCAAGATGCACCATGCAAGTGAGGAAAATAGTTGAACTTCTTAACATCCTTGTGAAAAACTGCAGGGATGAAATGTTCACATCTATGCATGTTATTTACTGTTATCAACACCAGCTTGTTTGACACTTTCCAGTGTACTTTGTCTTCCTCACCAGCAGTGGGAACACCAAACCAGAAATTGGATGCAGTGGAGGCAGCGTATCAATGCCAGCACAAGGCGCCCTCCCCCACAACTCTGACAGGGCTTGACTTGTCAACACCAGCCAAAGAACTTTCCTTCTGGCCCTGGGACATAGACTTGGTCAGGTTTCCCTCTGCCTCCCTCAGTTTGTGGGGCAGCAGCAGTGCTGAGAAACACCATGGTTGCTGAAGCAGAGGGTGGAGGGAGGCTCTTCAGACACTGTCACTGATGGTGCCATCTAGGAAAGTGCCTGTCTCAGAAAAGCTGTTCTCCTTCACCTGCCCTATCACTTTGCTGGCAATCTGGAGGACAGTGCAGCTTTCTCCTCTCAGCACAGCTTGGCTGGTCTGTCTGTACCATCTTGTCCTTATTTTGAAGACAAACTCTTTATAAGTTTTTTGAAGACAAACTCTTTATATCATCCTGGGAGGAAAGGTACACTCCCTTTTCCTGCTGCATTCACATGTGCAGTCTAAGTTAGCCCTTTGTTTCCAATAGGTCTATCCTAAGATCTGACATAGTTTTTTAGATAACAGTTTTTATATGGAAGTGCAAACTCCAAGGCTGATGCTTGAGGACTAAATTTAAATCTCCCCTTCCTGGTTTAATCAAAAGGACATACAATTACCTAATGAGGCTTGAATTCTTCTGTCCTACAGAATGTGCTGTGAGTTTTCTACACTACTCCAGCTGAATAATATTGATTTATAATCAGAGTTATCTATCCCAACATAATGGTGGTTTAATAAACTGGAAATGTGAAGTCTTTCTTTGAATGCTTCTATTCCTAACTTGTTTAAATGATCCCCTTTTTAAAAGGAATTCTGCCAATTCTTGCATAGTTATTGTACTGGCATCCATCAGTCTCGAAAGACTATGGTATTGTGCTTGATGCTGTGAACGAAGCACGAAGCCCTGGGTAGAATGATATGGAGGATAGGCTGTTACGCAAGCAGTAAACCCCCTCTCCACGCCACTGGAATAGTCCAATGGAACAGCAAAGCCGATACAATTGGTTCCAGATACGTTGCAGAGCTGGGCTAAGGACAGGAGCTCACCCTGTCTTTTGGGGACCTGGGTCTCGAACCCTGGCCTACTGGTTAATAGGCACAGTGTCTTAACCACTTGCGCCACCCACAGCCCTACAGAGGTGGGTTAGCACATAGACTCAGAGTTGGAGGGTACCCAAAAGGTCATGTAGTCCCTTTGCCTGTAGCAGGAAATCCTCCTAGAACATCTCCAACAGGTGCTCATTGAGCCTCTGAACATCCTTATTCCACAGGTAGAGTAACTCTAAAGGATGTCACAACTGTTGCTTGTGGATATGTTTTAATTGGGTTCTGTTCCAATGTAAAGTAGCAATTTTCACTTGAAGGACAATAGTGATTTATGTGACTAAGGCCCATATCTTAAAAGTCAAATTAAGCCCTTTGCGATGGAGCAGTCGAGGTGACTTTCCATAAGATAACACTAGAGGGTGACATAACTGCATGGACCGGCAACTGCTCTGAATTTTGCCCTAAAGCACCCACATGATTCCCTTTTTTGTAATAGTGGGACTCATGATCTTCCTCTAGGTTACACTCCACCGTGCTGTTAAAATAAACTTGTTTATCTAGGACTCTGGATAGTTCTTGATACATCTGAGTATGAACAAAAGCTACTTTTTAATACAACTTCGTTGTGTTCAGGACGTTTGGGGAAGGAGGAAAATGAAACAATTTTGTAGAAAGTGACTGTTTTGTATTCTTTTTTTGAGTAGAACCTACTGTACTTGAATATCACACCAGCTATTTCACATTGAGATTAAATATTGATGGGTGAAACACTGATTTGAGTGGACAGTGTAGATTTCCCCCACATAATAGGAGCTATTTCTGAAGAAGCTGCAGGAGAGACCTGCAGGGTGTCCAAATCTCCAAGTTTAGGGCTCCTGGACCTTCAACACTTGTGTAGAAGAGGAAATTTCAGCAGGTGCAGCTTGTGATCTGTGAGGTGAGAAGCTGTACCTGCTGAAATGCCCACCTCTCCACAACTGTTAGAGGTCCAAGCATCCTGAAGTGAAAAGTTTGGACACCTATGCTCTAGTGTAACGTCTACACTGCAGAGGTGCTCGAACTGAGGAGACATATGTGTAAAGGTCCCCATTCCCTTTATGGGGTAGGGGGAAAGCAGCAGCACAAGTCTCAGGATTGCACCCCTGCAGGGGAATAGAAAGCTATTTTCAGCCTGATTTCTGTTTTTGTAGCAACTGGAACTTTCACTTGTTTCCAGGTAGTGGGATCTGCAGAGAAATTTCAGACCACAGCAGGACCCCTGGAAAGGCTGAAGATAGTTATTCCATACACCTGCAGCATGCAAAGCTGGGAGCTGCATCACTGCCAAAGTTCCTCACCTGCAAAGACTTGGGGAATACAGCTCTCCCAACGTTTTGAGATCCACTGGTCTAGACTGCCAAGGTCTCTGCAGAGTTGTGATAGAAGGGTCTAGGCTCTCAAGATGTTGGGGACTGAACCAGGAACATCTTCTGTTTTGTAAAGCAAATTTTATATCCCTCTCTGCTTCCCCCTTACCTTTCAACTACTACTACCTGGGAAGGGAATGTAAGAGAAACACAGCACAGTTCAGTGAAGTCTACCAGTTATTCCATGATTCGTCAAACAGATAAGGATTATTTCTGAAAAGGGTCTTTCTAGTAGTACCAATTCAACTGCATAAAATATCAAAAGCCAGGAGGTGGATGAAAGGAAAACTTACCAAGAAATACTTCCTTTTAATTCTATGTAGCTGATTTCAATTGCACATTTGACAATCCTTAATACTAAAGTGCACAGAGAAAAAGTCAAAAATCCACTGTAAAAAAAAGCCTTATTTTAGTCCAAAGGGAGGGTGCACAGCAGGAGACACAGGCTTTACAAACAGTCGCTCAGGGCCTCTCCGGCCATCTCTCTCCAAGGTTTCTTCTTGAGCCTGAGCAGCATCGTGCCTTCTTCCATCAGCAAGACATCCCTGAACTGGCCTGCCTGGTAGGATGCCCTGGACAGACATCCAGAGCTATAATTAACAGTCAACCAACATGTCTCCTCGGCCCTAAAGCTCCAATGCACTACTCAGAATCCACCTCTTGGAAGCCATCATAGTCAAACTCCTGGAGGACATCGGATTGGTATTTGTCCCACGTTCTTCTGACATTTGTCCCACTGTCTTCATCACTGAAACTATTCTCCGATTCTTAAAAAAAAAAGCAAAAACAGAAATGAATTCCAACTGCCATGAAAGAGATATTATCCTAATTATTACAAGTAATTTATTAGTGACTCCTTGAACTCTGTAGTGCAGAGACCTACTATTTGCTCAGTGTCACTTAATTCCAGCATGAAAGAACTGGAGAAGTAGCCAACTTATAACTACATATTCCCAGTTGATCATAGTTTATACTCCTGGCCCATGGGCTACTGATTTGGGGGGAAGATTTGGTGGCCTAGGTCTAGGCCTAGGTAAGTGGTGTCATTTCTTGATAACGTGGCAGTGCCAACTTGCTTCTCTTACCATTATCTTCCTCAGGAAGAAACTCCTCCTCATCTGGATAGTCATTACGCCAGTTATTCTCATTATTCTCATCATCCTCATCCTCATATATTTCTTCAGAGATGCAATCTTCACACACCTGCACAGCAACATCACAGTGCGTTTTCAGATCGGAGCTACTTCAGCAACCTATTAACTCTTGCAAATGAACATGATAAAATGGCATGTTCAAGTCGGGCTCTTCTCAGGCTGAAATACATTTTCAGTGAAAGATGTTCCAAGTGGCACAAAATGCAGCAATGAAGCTGCTGCCAGTCAGTTTGGGACAATGACTGTGAACTTGCCTGTGTCTTGACATCAAGAAAAGGGGACTCTGCAAGTCCTTCCCCCTAATGACATTCAAGTTTAATGGGTGGCTCCAGAGCACCTTCCAGGTTTTGGAACCAGATTTTGCAAGGAAGCCCAACCATCTCTGAACGTGCTCCAGAGATGTCAAAACCATGTTTTCTTCTGACTGCTCTAAAACTTTAATCCTGTGTTACCAATTATTTGGTGGTGTGCTGACTTATTATCATACTCTACTCGACATTAAGAGCACAATCTTAACAATGTCTACTTAAAAGGAAGCACCACTGTGTTCAATGGGTCTTACTCCCAGGAAAGTGTTTCACTTTCACTAAAAACACTTTCCTGGGAGTAAGATACATTGAATACAATGGGGCTTACTTTTGAGTAGACGTGGTTAGGATTGTGCTCTAAGTTACTCTGTGTACTTAGATGGAAGATGTGGACCAGATACTATATTAAACACACCATAGATAGTAGATAAGTACTTAGGCAAAGATTAATTCTAATTATGGTTAGCTATTTAGTGGGGAAATAACACATCTCCAACAAACTAGGCAGGTTTCTCTGAAATGTGAGTTGTGTCCACTGGGGTTTCCTCCTAGGCAAGTGGTGTAGTTTTAATTTGAAGCCAATGAACAGCCCTCCACGTGGCTGCCTTCCTGCCACAGGAGCCACCAAAGTGACTTTGAATTCTAAAATAGTTACATAAATAAAGATAAAACACAATGTCAACATCTAAGGACAGCAACACTGCACAAGTACTATGAACCAAACACTAGCTGAAATAAGTGGTTTTCACCAGATCTCTGAAAATGCCTGAAGACCTATTTATCTGGACTGTCGGGGTATGCCATAGAATGCCCCACTGCTTGTTCTTTCTTGCCAAGTGAACCTCACCATGAAGCAGGACATAGATTAACTTTTAAAAAATATATTTTATAAAATAAATATTTTAAAAATAAAGTTTATATTAACTTTAAAAAAATCAAGTCCCAGTACACAGTAGCTTCTCACAGTAGCTCTCAGTTAGCTTACTAACTGGGCATTTTTCACTTGCTCACCAGTTCGCAGTCCTGCATGTATGGCTGCACAGAGAGTATGTTCTCAATCCATCCCGGGGGTGCCGTTTCCATATAATAGATATCATAGACATACTCTTCTTTCTTTGTGCTGTGCTCTGCTTCTTTGTAACTGTCAGTTACTGATAAACGCTGACGAATCATTTCTACAGCATTGCAGAGAATGACATCTGGATCATCAGATTTCTGTTAGGATCAAAGAAGAAATTTCATGCATTTCTCATGGATTCCACAGATCCATAAAAATAAATTTTCAAGTTACTATTTAAAACCCATCTGCCAAGTTTGTATAGGACCCCAGGAAACAGGCTGCGATCCTCTTCATATTTTCCTGGGAGTAAGTTCCATTGAACATGATGGGGCTTACTTTAAGTAAACAAGCATATGATTCTATTGTAATAAAAAAACAAATTTTAACTATTTAAATATCTGATTTAGTAAATAAATTCTCAGTAAACAGTAACTGAAACAAGGTGAGGAAAAAGGACAAAAAACAGCTTGATTGAAAAGAAAAATAAAAAACTTTTTTTTACTTCTTTACAAATAAATTGATAGAACAAACCTGTAGGTAATAAAAGTAATTCAAGCAGGAGGAAACCTGCTTTTAAAATGGCAGAAGGTTCAAGAGAAGGAAAAAGTAACCAGACTTATCAGTACAAGGAGCCATCTGTATCCATGAATCCCGTACCTACAGTTTCAGTAGGTACGCTACGCTCCCATATCATTATTTAAAAGCTTCTTACGTGGTGAGTTTTCCCCTTAAACTGAGCACCGAAAGCCTCCAGGCTGACAGCACTTTTCAAGTTGCCTCCTGGCAGTCAGACCAAAACTTTCCTGCTTCCTTGACACAAGTGGAGCTGGAGGGCAGTGGTGTGGCAAGTCTGGCCTCTTCTGCAATGTGCTATTTCCACATCCCTCCACCTCAGCATCAGAGCCATTCAGGGCAGCTCCGGTACAATGTTTTCTCTGCCCCGAATGGCTCCAGCGCCAAAGGGGAGGGGCTGCTTACATGGTACATTGTGGTGTGTGCCGGACTGACCACACTTCTGATTCTGTCTGTCTGTCTAAAGACTGCTCTGTCTACTGATCTTTTAAGTTTTTTCAAGCATTTCTACTGCCAGAACATTCCAAAAAACTTGAAGGAGGTCAATAGGAAGCACAAATGTCAGCTTGAAAAGGAAGAAACTCACAGCAGGGAAAGTTTTTAGACGCAGAAGGAGACAGTTTCCTGAATCCACCACCCCTCTAGTCTTAGCCTCAGGAGGTGGACAGTAAGTTGTACAGCCCAGCCTGATCAAACACATCTTTGGTGATCACGATGCCACCTAGAGTTTTGAAAACAACATTTTTCTCCTCTCATTAACTAACTAAAGATACTGATCAATATTCTGAAGCCGTATGAGAATGCAGAGCAATACAAATCAAAGAACCAAAATCTAATCAACTTTCCCACACCAACACAGCTGTGTCAGTGGGACTTGTGCTGCATCTTGCAGTTGGGTGGCAGCCATGAAGGTGTCATCAAGAGAATGTTTGTTCCCCTACTTTGGAGTTGCATTGCCCTTACCTTCGTGCTGGAAACCTGGTTAGGACCGTACCTGAAAATCCCCTAAGTGTGATTTGAGCTAATGCCAGAATTGACAATAATTGATTTTAAATCTGGCAGCATAACTAGCTTGGCAAACGATAACTTGGCATGAAAGTCTAAACTGACAGACTGACCGACTTCACCTGCCAGGCCTGTTGTCCCTAGAGATGGAACGTTCAGCCGAGTGGCCAATCTAAGTCACTGCGTACTTTCAACTTGGTGTGAATTCTGAGATTAACTGGTCTTTCTATAAGTGCTACTATAACCAACTAACTGCTCAGGACTTGTTACCAACCTGCAACAACGCAGCTGGCAAAGCAGTATCTTCCTCCACGTCCTCTCGAATAATATCAAGCAACTGAAATTCTTCACAACAGTCCTTCTCATGGCTTCCTTTCTGGGTAGTGTCCTTTTCTGCTCCGGAGGCCAACGTGCCTTTCTCTTTTGACTCCCCATCCAGAATATTTTCTCCACCCGTGAGGTGTGGACGGTGACTGGCAATCAGGCGGTAACGGCTTTCCTCCCTGCTGGCCTGCTTGGAAGTGCGAAGACCCTGAATCACTCTCTGGGCGCTTCTGAGAGAAGGTCGCAGCGACTGAGCTGCTTTCTCTTTGCTGATGGCTTCTTGAACATATTTTTGGACAGGCTCATCCTGAGAAACAAAACACCAAGTTCAGCTGACTCCTTCAGAGCTTCTTCTCTACAACTAAGCACACACACAAGCGTGTACATGGTTGTTGAGACTAAGGCTGCAATTCTAAAGACACTTTCCTGGAAGTAAGACCCACTGAACACAATGGGGCTTACTTTAGAGTAGACATGGTTAGGATTGTGCTCTAAACAACACAAAAAAAGGTGAAATGAGCGTTTGGGGCAGCCATTTTCTACTTTTTTTCAATTTACGGCAAACCGACAAGTATCCAAGCACATGTTCCTTTTCTGACGTCTGATAAGACGCACCATGTAGCCAAGGGGGGCTCATATCCCCCAAAGGATCAAAGAATGACCCTCACCCAAACTTCAGTGGCACCCCTGCAGATGGTTCAGGGCACAGGGATGCATCACGGCATATTGGCTGGAAATCACCCATTGAGAACAGAAGTGAAATTAAAGATACAAACTAGACATGCTGAACAAAAGCAGCCAGGAAAAGGCTGCATCTTCACCCTTGGACTCCCCCGTCCCACAGGAAGGGCCCACCCACTAGATAAGCAGGAGTGGAGGCTCTGCGGCTCCTGCTCTCGGCACAGGCCAAGCTGGCAGTTATGCAGGGGCAGCAGTTTTCTATGGCGACATCACAGGTTCTGGAAACGAAGCCCGTCTTCCCTCCGGTGGACCTACAAGGACCTGCTTTCCCTTCAGCTGAGACGGGACAGCTCAGTTTCCACCCTTGAAAGAATTCCTCCCATCCCTCTGCCGGATGCTCTGCCTCTTCCAAGCCCACCCACCCTCGAACAGAGAAGACTCACTTCTCAGCAGACACGCCTGGGATTCTGGGAAATATTTTCACCCTCACCCCACAGAAAGCCTCTTTAAAAAAGCCTCTGGGGGGCCTCACACAGCCTCCCCCCCTTCTTCCCGGGGAGGCTCTGCCTCACCCGACCTCCCTTCTCCCAGGGGAGGCTCTGCCTCACCCGGCCTCCCCCCTCCCTTCTCCCGGGGGAGGCTCTGCCTCACCCGACCTCCTCCCCCCCTTCTCCCCAGGGAGGCTCTGCCTCACCAGGCCTCCCCCCTTTCTCCCTGGGGAGGCTCTGCCTCACCCGGACTCCTCCCCCCCTTCTCCCCGGGGAGGCTCTGCCTCACCCGGACTCCTCCCCCCCTTCTCCCCGGGGAGGCTCTGCCTCACCAGGCCCCCCCCTTTCTCCCTGGGGAGGCTCTGCCTCACCCGGACTCCTCCCCCCCTTCTCCCCAGGGAGGCTCTGCCTCACCCAGCCTCCCCCCTTCTCCCCGGGGAGGCTCTGCCTCACCCGGCCTCCCCCCTCCCTTCTCCCGGGGGAGGCTATGCCTCACCCGGCCTCCCCCCCATTCTCCCCGGGGAGGCTCTGCCTCACCTGACCTCCTCCCCCCCTTCTCCCCGAGGAGGCTCTGCCTCACCCGGACTCCTCCCCCCTTTCTCCCCGGGGAGGCTCTGCCTCACCCGACCTCCCCCCCCTTCTCCCCGGGGAGGATCTGCCTCACCCGGCCTCCCCCCCATTCTCCCCGGGGAGGATCTGCCTCACCCGGCCTCCCCCCTCCCTTCCCCCCGGGGGAGGCTCTGCCTCTCCCTGCCTCCCCCCCATTCTCCCCAGGGAGGCTCTGCCTCACCCGGACTCCCCCCCCATTCTCCCGGGGGAGGCTCTGCCTCACTCGGCCTCCCCCCCATCCTCCCCAGGGAGGCTCTGCCTCACCCGGCCTCCCCCCCCATTCTCCCGGGGGAGGCTCTGCCTCACTCGGCCTCCCCCCCCATTCTCCCCAGGGAGGCTCTGCCTCACCCGGCCTCCCCCCTCCCTTCTCCCGGGGGAGGCTCTGCCTCACCCGGCCTCCCCCCCATTCTCCCCAGGGAGGCTCTGCCTCACCCGGCCTCCCCCCCCCTTCTCCCCAGGGAGGCTCTGCCTCACCAGGCCTCCCCCCTTTCTCCCTGGGGAGGCTCTGCCTCACCCGGACTCCTCCCCCCCATTCTCCCCGGGGAGGCTCTGCCTCACCTGACCTCCTCCCCCCCTTCTCCCCGAGGAGGCTCTGCCTCACCCGGACTCCTCCCCCCTTTCTCCCCGGGGAGGCTCTGCCTCACCCGACCTCCCCCCCCTTCTCCCCGGGGAGGATCTGCCTCACCCGGCCTCCCCCCCATTCTCCCCGGGGAGGATCTGCCTCACCCGGCCTCCCCCCTCCCTTCTCCCGGGGGAGGCTCTGCCTCTCCCTGCCTCCCCCCCATTCTCCCCAGGGAGGCTCTGCCTCACCCGGACTCCCCCCCCATTCTCCCGGGGGAGGCTCTGCCTCACTCGGCCTCCCCCCCATCCTCCCCAGGGAGGCTCTGCCTCACCCGGCCTCCCCCCCCATTCTCCCGGGGGAGGCTCTGCCTCACTCGGCCTCCCCCCCCATTCTCCCCAGGGAGGCTCTGCCTCACCCGGCCTCCCCCCTCCCTTCTCCCGGGGGAGGCTCTGCCTCACCCGGCCTCCCCCCCATTCTCCCCAGGGAGGCTCTGCCTCACCCGGCCTCCCCCCCATTCTCCCCAGGGAGGCTCTGCCTCACCCGGCCTCCCCCCCATTCTCCCCAGAGAGGCTCTGCCTCACCCGGACTCCCCCCTCCCTTCTCCTGGGGGAGGCTCTGCCTCACTCGGCCTCCCCCCCATTCTCCCCAGGGAGGCTCTGCCTCACCCGGCCTCCCCCCCCATTCTCCCGGGGGAGGCTCTGCCTCACTCGGCCTCCCCCCCCATTCTCCCCAGGGAGGCTCTGCCTCACCCGGCCTCCCCCCCATTCTCCCCAGGGAGGCTCTGCCTCACCCGGCCTCCCCCCCCATTCTCCCGGGGGAGGCTCTGCCTCACCCGGCCTCCCCCCCATTCTCCCCAGGGAGGCTCTGCCTCACCCGGACTCCCCCCTCCCTTCTCCCGGGGGAGGCTCTGCCTTGACCGCCCTTGACCCTCCCCCTGCCAGAGCGGCCCCCACAGTTCCCGACCTGCGAGGCGAGGGTGGCCGCGAGGCGGAAGAGGCTGTCCTGCGGGGGCCGCCCTGGGGCTGCGGGGTCCCGGCGGGGCCTCTTGGCGAGCAGCAGCGCCCCTGCAGGCTCCGGCCCTCCCCGCTTCCGCTTCACGCGCAGCACCGCCGCCCGCTCCATGGAAACCACACAGGCCGCGCCGCGCGGGGGACGCCGGGAGACCTCGCCGAGAACGCCCCGCCCCCGCTCCCGATTGGCCGCCGCCTCACGCCCCCGCACGTCTCCCGCCCCTCCAGTGACGTCACACGCAATTACGTGCTGAGCTGATGGCCGGAAAAGGCGGGGCTTTCCCGCTGTCCTCCTCCCACGTTGGCTGAATTAGACAGGAACCGGACGTGACAGAGGACGAATGTGACGTCACTAGTAGGCGCCCACGCCCGGGGGGGGGAAACCACAGAGATGGGTCTCTCTAGCGCTCGCGCGTCGCATCTCGGGAAGATGGCTGCTCCCACCCCGTGAGGTGAGGTGGGCTGACGGGGGTGGGAGAGACCCTGGAGAGGCCGCCACCAGTGCCTCTGGGCATGTGCAGAGTTCCCCCTCCACCCCAAAACTCGTGCCTCTGAGCATGTGCAGAGCCCTTCCAAGGCTCCTGGGGAAACTGAGAGTGCCTCTGAGCAAGTGCAGAGTTTCTTCTTTCCCTGTAAAAGTAATAGGAAAAACGAGTGTCTCTGAGCACGTACAGAGTTCCTTTTCCATCCCTCAAAGAATCATAGGTAAAATGAGTGCCTCTGAGCATGAGGTTCTCTGAGAAGAGTTCCTTCTCCGCTCCCCAAAAGTAAGAGGGAAAATGAGTGCCTCTGGGCATGTGCAGAGTTCCATTCCCACCCTTCAATGTCTCCTAGGAAATATGAATGTCTCTGAGCACGTGCAGAGTTTCTTCTCCATTCTTCAAAGAATCATAGGTAAAATGAGTGCCTCTGAGCATGTGCAGAGTTCCTTCTCCACTCCCCAAAAGTAATAGGGATAATGAGTGCCTCTGGGCATGTACAGAGTTCCCTTCCCACCCTTCAATGTCTCCTAGGAAAAATGAGTATCTCTGAGCATGTACAGAGTTCGTTCTCCATCCCCCAAAGAATCATAGGTAAAACGAGTATCTCTGAGCATGTGCAGAGTTCCCTCTTCACTCTTTCAAGGACTCCTACGAAAAATGAGAGCGCCTCTGAGCTTGTGTGGAGTTCCATCTCCTTTTCTGTCCCCTGCAAAACTTATGGAGAAAAAAATTGAACCAGGTCAATCCATGAACATGTGCAGAGTTCCTTCTTCAGCCTCACCAAAGAAAGGAAAAATGAACCAAAAAGCTGTATCAGGCGCATGAAAACATGTGCGGAGTTTGTACTCCTGGACTCCGTTCCGGCTCCGTTTTGCACCCCTCACCTGGAATGTCTCCGAAGGGGTGAGGCTCCCTCCAAACCTGAGTGCTGCACCCCCCTCTAGCTATGCCACTGTATCTGAGCAAGTGCTTGGAAGTGCTCCCCCTGTTTGCAAGAAGCCCTTCCCCAAAAAGAGTGGTCAAGGTGACTTGAGCATGTGCAGAGTGCCACTGTTTTGCATGGCTCTGAGTTGTTAAGCGTTTGGAGCAAGCGAGGAGGAGGACTTTTGACTCGTCTGGATGCTCTATGATGGTTTGTGTCCAATTCTCAAGGCAGTATCACCCAAGCCTGAATGCTTTTAGGAGAGTCTTCAAATTTACACGTGTAACATTCAGACTACAATCCAGAGTAACTACGGGATGACGTAGTTACGGTGCCACCTGTGGGAAGCCTACGGGAAATGCATAGAGCAATCCAGAGTTAGTGCCTCTTGTGTCTTCTTGTAGTTACTCTGGATTGTAGGGACAGTGCAGTTGTAGACTATGTGCTTTTGTTGTAGGTTTCTGATCATAACTCAAAAACTGGAGATGATCTGAATAAAACCTGTGCAATAACACAAGTAAGACAATCATGAAAGTTTTCTGTGGCCGAGCAAATCCAACCACCGGATCTGTGGAGTGGCTGGAAGAAGATGAGAACTACGATTATCATCAGGAGATTGCAAGGTATTGTGGCAGAAGCTCCTTCCTTTTCCTTTTCATTCCTTCCCTCCCTCCTTCCTTCTTCCTTCTTTCCTTCCTTCCTTCCCTTCGCAATAGTCATCTGTTGAAAACAAAGAGTAATGATGAGTCTAATAAAGTCATGTCTAATAACAGGATGGGTTCTCTGTCTTGTAAGAACCTTTAAAGCAGTGGTTCTCAACCTTCCTAATGCCGTGACCCCTTTATAAGTTCCTCATGTTGTGGGGACCCCAACCATAAAATTATTTTCGTTGCTACTTTATAACTGTAATTTTGCTACTGTTATGAATCGTAATGTCAATATCTGATATGCAGGATGTATTTTCATGGTTACAAATGAAATGTGTGTTCTATGCACACATTGAACACAATGGGATTTATTTCAGAGTAGGCATGCAAAGGATTGGGCCCTGAGGCTGCAATCCTATCCACATTTACATGGGAGTAAAGGCCCCCCTGACTACAATGGGATTTATTTCAGAGTAGGCATGCATAGGATTGGGCCCTGAGGCTGTCAGTCAGCCCCAGTGCACGAGCAGCTACAGCCAGAGGTCTGGCAAGCCTGACCTGGCCCCCTGCACCAGGGGTCTTTCGGCAACCCTCAGAAAAGCTCTTGGCGACCCCCAAAGGGGTCCCGACCCCCACTTTGAGAAACGCTGCTTTAAAGGGAGATGTTACATTGATTCTTTTGTCACAGTGTCCTACTGCCAACTTTCATCTTTAATAATTGTTACACCTTATAAAAAGCTTATTGGGTTAAATTGTTTCCTTCTTTAAAAATACTATGTTGGGGTGTTTTTAATATATTTCTAATGTTTTTAAATGTTCTTAAATGTTTTTATAATATGTTGATTATGTGTTCTTATTATGTTGTGAGCCACTTCAGGTCTGCTTGTGGAGAAAGGCAGGGTACAAATTGCATACATACATACATACATACATACATACATACATACAGACTGACTGACTGACTGACTGACTGACTGACTGACTGACATAGGCTGCAATCCTAAAGACACTTTCCTGGGAGTTAGACCCATTTAACACAATGGGGCTTACATCTGAGTAGACAGGGTTAGGATTGTGCACTTTTACTTACTTTTACTTACTTACTACTTGTTTGGGGGTACTACTTGTTTGACTTAAATGGGACATATTCCTGAATAGTGTTTTGTTGTAAATTCCTAAGGTTATGCCTGATGTGTCCACATGTGAATAGGTGGTGGTGTCCATACTTCAAGTCCTGATGAATGCTTTGCTTATCTCTCCGTGTTCATCTTCCTACCGTTTGCCTTGATAAACATTCTAGAATACTTAGAGCAGAATCCTAACCATGTCTACTCAAAAGTAAGCCCCATTGTGTTCAAAGGGTCTTATTCCCAGGAAAGTGTATTTAGGATTACTGTCCTATTGTTTCAACTACTGTATTAGACTACGGTTCTGCTTGTATGTATATGGCCATGGAGGGCCAAATGTTAGCGAAGTGCCAAACTCCCATTGCACTTGAAGAACAGAAAGCATTCACAACTATAATGACACAACCTTTAAAAGGGTCAGCTGCCAAAACAACACTTGGAGATCAACTTTTGTGACCCTCCTTGCATAGGCTCCTGCCTATTATTCTTTAAAACCTGGTACTTTTATATCTCGCTTTCTATCAAGGAGCTCAAAGGGTTTGTTGGACTTCCGGTCAGGTGCCAGACCTAGATTAGCTCAGTCGCTTTGGCTGGAGGATCATGCCCTGTGCTCTCATTGCCCAGCTAAGTACACGAATAATAGCATCTTGGTATATGTTTTGTATTCTCTAAATCAGATAGTCTTCCATCCAGTTTCTCAGTCTGTTATTGACCCATAACGTGACCTTTATTCCCAGGTCATGTTATGCGGACATGCTGAACGACAAAGACAGAGTGAGTATTTTCTGTTTTAAAAAAGCACATGTTGAGGATGGTGTTTTTCTTCACTCATTTTTACTCTATGATTGTGTAGAATTTTTCCATCTAGAACCCCCAAATCCAGAGTAACTACAGGAGCACTTAAGAGACTTTACATGCACCCGTAGTTACTGCACCACCAAGTGAAAACCTATAGGAAATTCATATTGCTATCCAGAGTAAGTTGTTCTTACACCGGAGCAAGGACTCCCCATAGTTATTCTGGATTTTGTCCTTAGTGTAGCTTTCCCTGTTCTACCATCCGTGCGTTTTGGTGGTAGCAGAATCATTGTGGAAAGAACCTTAAACATTTAATTTTGTGTTTGATGAACAAGTCATGGCTTTCCATATATGTCTATTTTCAGACTTGTCCTTGGCAGTGCTGTTGTATTCCACCTTGTGCAGTTCAATCTTGTTAGATCTCCCAATCTTTTTACCTCTGTGAAGCTAAAAATGAGGCTTTTCCCTTTTCATAAACAACAGTGTTGAAAAGAACCTCGAGATGCTTGACTCACGATGAGTTTATAGTCGCCCCCTCCAAAACGTGAGTCAAAAGCCTCTCTTTTCAGTCATTCCTTGGAAAAAGAATGCCTTTTAGTCTCCTGCTGCTTGATTGTCAAGTCGCAGAAGGGGTAAATGCTGGCAGATCCCAAAGACTGTCTCCAGTTGAATGAAGTGAAGCTCTGTACTGAAGTAACTGAGTTTGCTTTTCTTAACAGAATGCAAAGTATTTTCAGGGTATCCGCGCAGCAGTGGGCAGAGTGAAGGGAAGAGGGGAGAGAGCCATCGTCCTCGACATTGGGACAGGCACGGGTCTCTTGTCCATGATGGCTGCTAAAGCGGGTGCTGATTTCTGCTATGCTGTGGAGGTGAGCGTTATGCCTTCTCCAATATGGCCTGTTCTGTATCCAGTGCAGGTTGAGAGGCTGCTGAAGGTTACTTTGGAGCTCAAGGTACAGGCTCAAGTCCAAACAGCCAGCGTAAGGCTGATTGGGCCAGGACCGTGAGTTAGATTGCAGTGTGTGCTGCAGCCACCAGACCCATTCTGTTCCTGTTCTACCCTCTCTTGCCCTAAAACACTTCCATCCCACCCTTCCACCACTTTCTGTCACCCCTTGTATCATCCAGCACAAAGTTACCTTGATTGGCTGGTGCAGGGGATGGGATATGGTGGAGCAGGCTGGTGCCCTCTTTGTCCCTGTGTGGCCTCCTCTCAAGTCAGTGCAAATGTGCAGATGTGCGACATTTGGGATCAGTGAGGTCATGGCATATTTAAAGGGGATGTCCTGATTCCCTATTTAAAAAACATATATCCCACCCTTCTTATGCCTACCCTATAATTCTTCTGCCTGTATAGATCCAGTCTCAGTGTGTTCTCTAGAAACAGCCTATGTCCAGATTCCTTGTGAATGTTAATATTCAAGATTGGTTTGCTCTGTTAGTGCTAGAAGGATAAGTTACTTTTGTTCTAATTTGCTTGTGGTTTTTTCCCCCTTTGGCCACTGGTATTTTGCAGCCATCTGGGTTGTTTATAATCTTGCTTTTAATTCTGCATTTTCATTTTGGCAGGAAACAGTGTGCTTCTGACAGCTTTGGATGGGCAAAGCAGGCTTGTTTTGCCAAGTTTCATGCCTTAATTAAGGGCAATTTTAATGTGGCCTGAAGCTGTGTGTATCAGTGGGGCAGAGGAAACCTCATCTGTTCTTCTGAAAATGCAACATGGGGTTTCTCCTGATCTTTTCAAAAGATGCTGTTTCTATATGTTTCAGCCAGAGCAAAATTTTATAAGGTTGGAGTCTGAAGCAACACACTGAGTAATGGAGTTTTCATTTCTATGCAGGCAAATAAGCCTAGACAGGGATTCCTGATATAAATGTGGCAATTACCACCTCTGGGGAAAGCCACGAGTACTACCAAGTACTGCCCAATTAATCCCCCATTTGCTTGGGTTAAGTGGCCACAGACCTGCTCAACTAGGTGCCATGTGTAAGTGTAATCCGGTAACGCTCCAATAGTAACGCCAATTGGGCCAAGAGACATTTTGGGAACTGGCATTTCTCTTACGTTGAACCCTCCAGTCCAGCAGAGAATTTAGAAGTGTTTTCCCCTTTGTGTTTTAGTTCTTGGATTGTGAGCCTCTTTGGGACGGGAAATGATCTTTTCCTTTCTTTTGTGTTGGAAGAATTCTTGAGAATTATTCTTGGATAAAAGTATGCAGTCTGTTTTGGTGAAATTGTACGGCTTTGGGTACCTCTTGGGTAGTGTTGGGTATCCAGCTGTGGGGTACCTGCATGTTTTCCTGCCTGGGAAAAGAGTAGTTTTGAAGGGGAGTGCAGTTAAACAGGAAAGCAAACAGACAGAACCCCTCAGTGTTACGACTTCTGTGCCAGGAATACCCTGGCCTATCCCAGGTAGTACCATAGTCTTACTGATGGTGGTCTGCTGGAGGCCAACTTACTGGGTAGCCTCAGCAAGGCACATTCTCAGTTTCAGTCTTTTACTTGCCATGTTTCAATAATCCTCTTGACTTAATTTATGAGATTATTGTTAGAACTGGTGAGATAACTTATGGGATGTGCATGTTGCAGTCCACTTCCTGAATGCCAAGTATTATTTGGGTGCCCTTTGGGGAGAAGGGGAGAAAGGCAGAATACTAATCTAATAAATAAATAAATTGTTTTGATTGAAGGTCTTCAAGCCTATGGCTGACGCAGCTGTGAAGATTGTGGAGAAGAACGGCTTTGGCAAGAAGATCAGGATCATCAACAAACACTCCACTGAAGTCACTGTGGGCCCTGGTGAGAGGAATGTGGGTGGGCTGCTGTTTCTGGTGCATGAAAAACAAATGCCTGGGCTGTTCTTTAATGGGCTTGTATCTGCTGTGTCTGCCACCTTACTAGTGTTGCATCATGCTTGGATATTGATTTTTGTGAACCTCTTGGTTGTGGAGGAAAAACTTAGACTGCTCCACAAGTTAGTTTTCTGATTGAGGGGAAACAGCAGCAGCCTCCCCACTGAATTTTTTCATGTGTTTTTCTTTTGATGTGTAGAGAGTTTATGAAGCAACGTATTTTTCAAGACTGTAATTTAATATTGTTTTTTGAAGTTCTGTTTTTTCCACGTACAGGTGGGTCCTCTTTATTGACTGATTTGGGACCTGCACGTTTGACCAACCCCAGGTCCTGAACCCATAGCTGAAGACCCACTGACAGTCCAGTCCTAAACACCAGTTAGGCCAGCACAAGTCCCTTCACTGGTCTGAGGGTGTTGCAAAAGTTATGTAAGACACTTCTGTACCACTCCTGCGGGGGTAGGTCAGTGCACAGACGCACACTAGCCTTCTCACACTGCTGCAGGAACAGGGAGATGGGTGAGTTGTGCTGGCCTAAAAAGATTAGGATTGCACTCTGAGTCTACTAGAAGTGCCTATTAAACAACTCCAGGTGCCTTTCTGAGGCCTGTGGAGGCAGCATCAGGACACGACCAGAACACTGTTCTAGTCACATTTGGAGCCCCTATTGGATCTCAACCCATTGATTCTGGTATCTGCTGTAGGTCCAGAAACTGTTCCCCATAGATCCTGAGCTCCCACTTGTATGTTCAATGCAATTTCAGTAAAACAGAAAAAAATATTTGGGTGGATGTGTGAGAGCAATTCAGAATTACCCAGGGGATGATGACACAACACGAAGGGATCCATTGTATCCAGTTTTCCAGAGCTGGTGCAGCTGTGCCAATAGGGCATGCACTGTATCCTATAGTGGGGGTGGGCAGCCGCTGAGGCCTCCTCAAGGTAAGGGACAGCTGTTCCCTTCCCTCAGGACTGCATCATAGCTACAGTGATTCTGGAAAATTGGATAGGATTGGACCCTCAGACTCTTTAGTGTAACCTAAAACAATATGCAAGGCAGCAATGCTCTGGAGCTTCCTTTCCAAGTTAATAAGAAGGCAGTGAGCCAGAGCAACCCTGAAATGGCTCCAGAGATCGCATCAGCAGACTACTTCTGTTTGTACTGCATTATGCTTTAGATGGAGACATGCAGTGTCGTGCAAACATCTTGATAACAGAGCTGTTCGATACCGAACTGATAGGAGAAGGAGCTTTGCCATCTTATGAGCATGCCCACCAATACCTTGTACAGGTAAGAGAAAGCTGTAGTTGAAGTGATCCATACACTTCTGTGATGCAGTTGGCTTTGGTGAAGAAATAGAAAGTCTCTGGTGGGGGATATCATTGGCTAGTGAGAGAATATGCTCTAAAGCAGATGCTTCCAGGTACAATTTCTGACACTGCCTGCAAAAAAGGTCAGGTTGTAAGTGCTCAGAAATATCTCATCCGAAAGCCGTGGAGAGGCTAGATGGATTTACCACTCCATACAGACTTCGGTATATTCTCTGATATATTTGGTAGATGCCTTACTTCTTCAAAAGCTGTATATGCTTGGTTTTTAACATCTTTGTTAACTTCAGATGTCTAAAAGAAATTAGATGGAAAAACAGAATATAGCAGGCCTCCGTCAGTCTTGGAAGACTATGGTATCGTGTTCGGTGCTGCATACACTGCATGCGAAGCACAAAAGCCTGGGTTGGATTGTTATGGAGGATAGGCTGTTACCCAAGCAGCAAATTCCCCCTCTCCACACCACTGAATTAGTCCAATGGAAAGGCAGAGCCAATACGATTGGATCCAGCTGGCAGGACAGGAGCTCACCCTGTCTTGTGGAGCCGACCCGGGTCTCGAACCCTGGCCTGCTGCTTAACAGGCACATGGTCTTTAAAAATAGAAGTTTTGAGAAAGTTACAACACTTTCTAAAGTCACCTTTTTAACTGTTGAAACCAAATCATATTAAGGATTGACTTGGGAAGTAAATGTCATTTGACCTTAGTTGGTATTTCTGAGAAATTTGTTAAGGATCAGGCTGTGATCTACTAAAAACACTGGAAGAAGATGCTTCACATCTAGTTGTTGAATCCCAGTTCTTTGTTTTGTTTTGTTAAGATAACATTTCACAACTTGCTTTGGATGAACCACTTTCTTCACTCTCTGTTCTTTAAACATTCAGGAGGGGTGTGAGGCAGTGCCTCACCGGGCAACGGTGTATGCCCAGTTGGTGGAGTCCAAAAGAATGTGGTCCTGGAACAAGCTGCTTCCCATTCACATCCAAGCAGAGGATGGAGAGAAGGTTGTTGCTTCCCTCCCAGAAATGGAGAACTGCCCTGGTGCTCCTGCAGTCTATGATATCCAACTGAATCAGGTGCCCTTGAATGACTTTACTGCCCTCAGTGATGTCGTCACAATGTTTAGGTGAGTGTTGAGCCGCTATTGTTTATTGTTTTACTATATTATTCAATATTATTAAATGTGTTTCAAAGCAGTCTCTTGAGTGCAGGATCAAATAACATGTGTTTGCTGATTTCTTTTGGTGCCATTCATCAGTTTTTTTAGTAATGATGACAGCGGCTGTGCTGGGTAAAGCTCTTTATGAGGCACAATTATGATGGAAGTGTGTGTGTGTGAGAGAGAGAGAGACTGTTTAGTTCTATTAGCATGGCTATCAACTCTGTTGAATGCATTTGTGGTGTTGTTTTTCTGTGGGTGTTGGTTACTTAACACACGCTTCGTATTGCTTGAAAACCTATAAGAAGGTTGTTTCATCATTTATTAATGTGGTTAAGACACTGTGCCTGTTATCCAGCAGGCCAGGGTTCGAGACCCGGGTTGGCCCCACAAGACAGGGTGAGCTCCTGTCCTTAGCCCAGCTCTGCGACACCAGCTGGATCCAATCGTATCGGCTCTGCCTTTCCATTGGACTAATTCAGTGGCATGGAGAGGGGGGATTTGCTGCTTGGGTAACAGCCTATCCTCCATAACAATCTAACCCAGGCTTTTGTGCTTCGCATGCAGCGTATGCAGTGCCGGGCATGATACCATAGTCTTCCAAGACTGACGGAGGCCTGCTTTAATGTATCTAGCATATATATGTGTAAAATGGCCTCATAATCAAGAACTGGACAAGAGTCCTTGTCCCCAGGAACTTAACAGTCTTAAGATCAACACAAAGGAAGAGAAGGAAAATGAGAGCAAAGATAAACCGGAGAAGAGTCTGCAATGATTTCATTGGCACCACTTTGTGCAGTGTTAGGACAGTGTATGGGGAGTTCAGGAGTTGGGCCTGGTGGTAAAGGAGGGTTTAAAAAGCAACAGTTGGGGAGGGGGCATTGTGGCATGTTCTCCAAGGACGTTCCAGGCATCAGGGTGGTGAGGGAGAAAGGGCTGAATCTTCTGATGGAGTGACTTAGGAAGAAGGTCACAGGCAGGGATTTGTTGACATGGGGAGGCAGGGCATGGGTGTTTCATTGATAGAATAAACTGATTTTGCCCTTCATTATTTTCCACAGTATAGACTTCAGTAAACCAGTCAGCAGAGCTTCAGCCTCCTACACGGTGCAGCTGGAACCCATCAAGTCGGGCAGAGCACAAGTGGTCCTCTCCTGGTGGGATATAGACATGGACCCTGCAGGGTCCATAAAATGCTCGATGGCCCCATATTGGGTCCAGGCTTCCTCTGAGGATATCCCGGTAACGTATCATCTTTTGTAAATGCTGTTCCCCCAACTGACCTTACAAGTGCTGAAGAAGTAGTTTGAAAACTGTGCATGGGCAGAGGCTGTTAATTTAGTCCAGCTCTTTTGAAATTATTTCTAAGCTTGTGGCTTCCAACCCTGGAACAGATTAGTCTGGCTCTTCGCAACAATATTTCTGCAGTCTTATAATATTTTTGGCGTGTTTGTGTACAGAACATGAGAGGTGTTGCACCTCCCAGAAGTTCTTGCTAGATGTGTACACACCAATGCATGTCGTTTTGCTAATTCAGGATAAATGATAAAAATATAAGAACCCTGATGGATCAAGCCAAAGGCCCATCTAGTCCAGCTTCCTGTATCTCAAAGGGCCTACCAGATGCCTCAAGGATCACACAAGACACCTGCATCCAGGTGCCCCTTCCTTACGTCTGTCACTTTCCAGCAAGTTGTCCAACTGACGTCCCATCTCATGTCACTGTTTAGAAATAAAGTGCAGCATAACTTTGCTTGTTTGACACACTCAGTCCAGAGGCTTACCAGGGAAAAAGCCCTCCCTTTGCAATGCCACTCCCTCTCCCTGCCCCTCTAAAGGGCCCTTGTAAAGAAGGAAGGCAGGCTGAATGACATTTGTTTTCTTAATTGGCATGTTTGATTCTATGGCACCTCATTGATGCCAGTTTATACAGCTTCTCCTGCCTTACTCCCCTTGTTCCCCAGCATTGGCTTGCTCTCCAGGGCTTTTGCCCTTATTATTGACTCTTCTCCCCCTATTTTGATCTTTTCTAGTGGAGAGATCATTGGATGCAGTGCGTATATTTCCTTCCAGAAGAGGAGCCTGTTTTCCAGAGCCAAAGTGTGGGTCTGACTGCCTTTCATGATGACTACTCAGTGTGGTATAAGATCCAAAAAGGCAGGTAACTAAAGATATGAGCGAGAAATTGGCAGGCTGGGACCCCTTTTTCTGAGCTGAAATTGAGAAGATTATTGTTTTCAGGGTGTTGATTTGCAATTGTATAACTTACAGTGCAATCCTAAGCATGTCTACTCAGAAGTAAGTCCATTGTGTCAATAGAACTTCATCCCAGGAAAGTATGGTTAGGATTGCAGCTACACTCCTAGGCAGTTCCCTGGAATTCAGAGTAATCAGTGAACCATTTTTGAAGGTATCTGTCCAAGTAAGGCTGAGGAAATTCCTGGAGAACCACCGGCAGGCAACACTGGTGATACTGCCCTAGAACACCCTGGGTTCAGTCGCTGTGTTTCCATGTTCTCCATTTCATAGATGGTTTAAATTTCCAAGGGGCAGATCAATGGAAAATAAGCTGCTTTAAATCTGTAACAGCAATTGCTGAGTAGCTTCAAAGTATTACAGGTTTGTGCTCAAGTCTTCCTCGTAACCACCTTGCACTTATTGGAATAGCCAACCTCTTGCTTGGAGACCCACCACGGTGGTGGGTCTTTAAACTCTCAAGTAGCCTACAAGACGGAAAGGGGGTGCCCTGCTGTAGCCACTCAAGGCCACCTTACAATATTATGGACCAGAAACCCAAATGGGAAACAAGATCTATACCTACAAGCTTGTGCCATCAGCTTCTGGGCAAGAGACACTCTTTCAAGTGAGTGTTCCTCTTTTATTTAGCAGGGGAAGAGTAACTGGCCCTCCACACCCCAGCAATGTCTGTTCTAGTGGCTTCTGCGAGGTGTTCTTTTTGCATTTTAGATTGTGAGCCTTTTTGGGACAGGCACCCATTAGCTATTAATGAGCTATTAATTTTTTTCCATTTTCTTTAAACCACTTTGTGAACTTTTCAGTTGAAAAGCGGTATATAAATACTATAGATAGATGTAGATAGATTCTGAGGCTGCTTTTAGGTGAACGAGCAATACTTTCCCATGACTTCCTGGTTCTTTAAAGGGGACCACAGACAAACATTATGATTTGCCAGTTGGCAGCTGACACTTGGGCCCAATCCTGTTCAGTTGCCATTGTGGCCATGCTCACGGGGCACACCTTATACCCTGAAGTGTGGAGCAGTCACAGATGCCTCCTGAAGGTAACAGAATGTTCCTTTACGCCAGAGTTGCATTGCAGCTGTATCTCTGCTGGGATTGGGCCCTGCTGGATCACTCCCCTCCACCCCAAATTCAGTGTGCTGTTTCATCAATGGTGCAGGGACTGTTCAGATAGAAGGTTGAGATAATGGGCTCATTTGTTACACTGCATAAGGCATAACAGGAATTGATGTCCTCAGTTGGTTTGTTTTGTGGAGGGATGTTTTGGGTCAAGTATATGACTGAGTTAGCTTGATTCCTTGGAATGTTTTTTTAATAGGGTAGACAACACTGATTCACGGGTCGAGAGGCCAGTGTGTTGCTGTCAGGCCCACCTGCTGTGGAACAGGCCACGGTTTGGAGAACTCAACGATCAGAACCGAACAGCCCAATATGTACGAGCTCTGAATAAAGTGAGTAACATTTCCTAAATCCTGTATGGCATTTTTGTACCCTGTTAGGTCTGCATGCGTGTGCATGTGGAGGCACATGTATCCTGGTATGCCCCTACCTTCCCTTGCAAGGAAATGTGTACTGAAATCATACATGACAAATGTTTGCTGGATCCCTCTCCAAGAAACTTCCTAACCTGATATAGAACAGATTCATGTCTTGAAAGTATGACATCCGTTTGCAACCCTGGGATTGTGGAGAGCTTTCAGGTAGCTCTAATGTTCCATCATTTTAAACAAGCTCAAAGCTGCACCCTTTGCCAGTGAGTCTTGTCTGGAAAGAAGGAAACAGCTAACAGACTTCTCTCTATCTCCCCCCCTCCAGGTGCTGGAGCAGGACAGCATTTGCCTGAGTGTCAGTGACGGCAGCCTCCTTCCTCTGCTGGCCCATCATCTTGGAGCAGAAGAGGTACAGGCCTTCCTTTTCTTTTTTCTGTCCTTAAAACATTTGTACTGTATTTTGTTTAACTTGTGCTGTCCAGTTCATTCCTATGTCCTGATCTTGGTTTTGATTTCCTTGTGTTGATTATCAGTTCTTATTTTTGAACGATGTTAGGCTACCCAAGCAGCATGGTTGAGCCCATTTCATCTTCAGCTATAGATGAAAGATGCTGTTGGGCATCTTCAGCTCTCCTTTTCCCTTACCCCTACATGGTGCCATTTTGTGTAGTGTGGTGTGTGTTTTTCTCTGAGTCCTCTCCTTTCTCTGAAGCCTTTGGCTTAGTCTTCATCACCAACTTCACTAAAGCCTGAGCTTTCAGAACTGCACTCGCCCATGTTCATACTTCCTTTCTGTCACCTCTCTTGTTACTTTAGTCTTTTGTTCTGTTCCTACAACTCAGGGCACAATCCAGAACTGCACTTGGGTTCCCTTCTCTATCACTGGGCTGATCCAACTGCAAGATGGGCCACCCTAGTTATTCTGGAAAAGGCTTGGGGCACCCTAAGGCAACATAGGCCCCACAACAGGTGGACCTAGGCTGCCCTAGCTGGGCCAGCCTAGGCAGTTCAGGAGAGGCATGTTGAGGGCATGTTCAGCATTGCCTAGGGCAGAGCAGTTACTCTGTATCCAGAGCCTGTTTCAAGGGCAGAAATGCCCTCTTCTAGCTCCTAAGAATTCTACCACTTAAGGAGCAGGTATAGTAATGAGTAGACCCATAGGGGTCCATGATAAGGCAGAGAAAGAATGGCAGTGTTGTCCAGAAATCTCAGTTCTTGGCCAGTCTGTCTGCAACCCCTGCCTCTCAACTTCAGGATACGGCACAATTACAGCAGCCACTAACCTGGGGATACAGCCGGCCACTCCAAGTAGCCCTGTGTATTCACTTTAGATAGTCTCATCAGGAACTTCTTATAAGGCAGGCACCACAGCTGTTCCTTGTACAGTATGATCTGAGGGGGGTCTTGGGAGCAAGCCGTCCCCAGGTGTCACTGACTTTGTGCCTACTGAGCATGCTCTGGAGCAGCCCAGGCTTCCTGACTCTCTGGATGCAGCATAACTTTCTTCTCTGGGATACAGAATAGTTGGGGCAGCCCAGCTAGGGCACTCCTCACTACCCTCACTCCGGATTGTGCCCTCAGTTTGTAAGTTTCTTGAGGTGAGACCGTGTTATTCTGGGAAGTGGCACGTGCACAGATATGCATAAATCAGTTTTTATAATAGTTTAGTTTCTTTCTGGTTGAAGCGGAGTAATTAATAATATAGTTTCTGCCAAATTTAGTAAAATTCCACAAGCAAGGGAGAAGTTTCACATTGGTGATTCACTATGAAGATCCCTCCCTCCTCCCTTCTTAGCCTTCTGTAACACTACCAGCTTGCATTAAATCTGGGATCCTGCTTCGGGACTACACCAATGTGAATCTTCTCCCTTCCCATAGAAGTGAACTATGGGATAGTGAATCACCAATGTGTAGCTTCTCCCTTGCTTGTGGAATGAGGTGTTCCCTTCTCAGTTCCCACCCAAGCTCACTAGTCTCAGCTTCTATGCACTAATCCAGCCAACCAGCCTGTTCTTCTTTGTCTAGGTGTTTACGCTGGAGAGCTCTGCTGTTTCTTTCTCTCTCATCAAGAAAGTGAGTAATGACTTTTCTTGGAATGATGTGTATACATTGATGTCATGTTCTCTCTTTTTACTATCTTTCTATGTGAGTGCATAAGTTTTTAGATTACAGTCTATTGCCATTTTCAGTGTCCTTTCCATTTTTTTAAACATTGCCCTGACTTGTTTTTTTTCTTTAAAAAAAACCTTAAAGATCTGTAAGGCTAATCATCTAGAAGATAAAATTAAAATAATAGAGAAGCACCCTGAATTGCTGGTTTCTTCTGATCTGCAAGACAAAAAGGTAAGGGAACAGCCCTCTTTGTAACTAACACTCCCTTGTGTAAAACATGTATGTACACACACAAGTGGTTAAGACATTGTGCCTGTTAACCAGCAGACCACGGTTCGAGACCTGGGTCCCAAGATGAGGATTTCCTGCTAAGCAGGGGGCTGGACTAGATGATCCACTGGGTCCCTTCCAACTCTATGAATCTATAATCTATGATCTATGTTAATTTGCAATCCTAAAGATACTTTCCTAGGAGTAAGACCAATTGAACACACATGTACACATTCACACACACACATGTACACATCTAATAGAATGTTACCCTTTGTCATACATCAGAGTGTGTGAGATGGTTCTTTCCCAGCAAATTTGGCAGGTACTGTTGCACTCTATAGTTAGATGTTAAACAGTGCCTTTAGACTTATGGGGAGGGCACCAAGCTTGGGATTCTAGTACAGAGATTCCTTGAAGGAATCTTTTATTCATGGCAGTTCCTTGTCTCCTGTCCTGAAACCCATAATTTGCTCTTTCATCTGAATCACTAATTTTCCTTTTCCCTGGAAACCAGGAGCAGTGTCTAGATTTCACCCTGATTTTGCTGGCCAAAGCTTGCCCTACAATCCAGAGTAACTACGGGAAGATGTAGAGGCACTTACTCTGGATTGCTCTATGCATTTCCCATAGGTGGCACCGTAACTACATCTGTGTAAAAAGTCCCATAGTTACTCTGGATTGTAGCCATAGCTTTCTGGTTTGGACAAAATGTACAGTACGCCTCAGAAGCAGAGAATGTCTCAATGGGACAGGAGGGCACCGGGGTAGGGGTGGATGATGCTTGTAAGCCCATCGGCATGTACACCATCGCACCATTGTCAGATGTTTTCTGATACTACCGTAGCACCTTGTCTCAGAGAAGAGGGATAGTTCCTCCTTGTAAAATAATTGATGGTGGTGTTAACATGAACAGTGCTGTGGAAACCATGAGGTAAATGGTAGCTGAGGTGTGCTTCACATACACAGGTGCATCCCTTGATTTTTCATTCTTTGGTGATTTGGCATAAGATGAGCCACTGCTGAGTTTGTCAGCTTGTATCACCATTGAACAGCATTGTGCAGTGCGATGACAGGAAAAGAAAGAGAATTAGTGAAAGAAAGAAAAGGGGAAAAAAAGAGGAGAGGAGTCTCCTTGCCTCTGAACTGGAGGTAGCATGTGCTCATCAAGCTGTTTTGCCTCAGATATGATCCCTGTGGCTGTGAGAGGGTCACCACTCATATCTTGTTTCTTTTTCTGCCCTTAAGGTATCTGTTTTAATTGGCGAACCTTTTTTCTCTACAAGCTTACTGCCATGGCATAATCTATATTTCTGGTATGCCCGGACAGCAGTGGCAAGCTTCCTCACAGATGATGCAACCATCCTGCCACAGTCTGCTTCGCTTCACATGATGGTGGTGGAGTTCAAGGTAAAGATTCTGTGTGCACTTCTATTTGTGGAATAATGTATGAACATACATGTATGAACATACCATACCATACCATGAACAGCATGTATGAACATACCATACCATTCTATTTGTTCCAGCATGGGCATTTAGGTTAGTTTCTGAGCAAGTATACAGCCAAAACTAAGGGAGCCATTTTGATCCTTTTCTTACATTTCTATGCATTTCCTTCCGAGGAGTTGAGGTGCATAGTTGCTCCCATCCTTTGGTCTCCACAACAACCCTGTGAGATAGACTAGGCTGAGAGACCATGCCCGAGGTCACCTGGAAGCTTTACCACTGAGGGGAGATTTTTGAGAGGTGACGACCAGAACAGGCCACATTTGGAATACTGTGTCCGGCACTGGACACCACATCTCAAAAAGGATATGGAGGAAAAGGAGAAGGTTCAGAGAAGAATGATCAAAATGATGGATGGGACACTTATGAGGAAAGCCTGCAGCATTTGAAGCTCTTCAGTCTAGAAAAGAGGCACGTTGGAGGAGAAGTAAAAAGTTGTGCAGAGTTGGATAAAGTGCATAGGGAGATGCTCTTTCCCCTTTTACAGAACACCAGAACTAGGGGACACCCACTAAAATTGAATGTTGGAGGGTTAGGACAGACAAAAGGGAAATAGTTCTTTCCCCAGCCTGTATTTGGTCTGTGGAACTCCCTGCCGTAGGATGTGGTGATGGCATCTAGCCTTAAGAAGGGATTGGACCAACTCCTAGAGGAATGTACCATCACGGCTTACAAGCCATGAGAATTGTGTGTAAATGTGGACATTCTCAAAATGCCAGATGAAGGGATGGACATCTGAATGTAGGTGTCATATGTGCTCCCTGAGGCATCTGGTGGGCCACTCTGTGATCCAGGAAGCTGGACTCGATGGGCCTTGGTCCTGATCCAGCAGAGGCTCTTCTTATGTTCTTATGAACCTGGATCCTCCAGGTCTGAGTCCAGTTCTTAAATGTGGCTGTTCAGGTTTAATTTTTTATTTTTATTCCACCAAAAAGATCTTCAAAGTGACGTATAGTACAAAAGAAAAACTTTGCAATAAATTATAATGCAGATAATGATATGAATCCTTTTGCTTTTAAATGGCTTTAATTGGACTTCCAAAAGCCTGGCAGGTTTCTGGGATGGGAGTTCACATCTTGGCTCCACTTAAAAACTCAGGTGCCAGAATTCGTTGTCAGTGCACTTGCGTCACACCAAAACCTTTCAGCGCTGCAAGTCTGAGGATTGCCACCTCTTTGTTTGCTTCTCCTCCTCCTCCTCCTCAAGGATGTTCTCTGTGCTGATTCATACTAGATGTTGAAATTAATAGTGACCGGCTTTTATGGTGATGCTTTTTTGTCTGCAGAGGCCTTGGTGTAGCCCACCCTCTGTCTGTCTGGTCTGGTGTAATGTAGCGGGATCTGTCCTGCTCCAGATGTGCAGCCTGATTCAACACATGTTGAATGTTAATTGTTTCCCCACCGGGCTTTTCCTTCTTTAGGACTTGTGGCGAATCCGCAGCCCTTGTGGCACCTGTGAAGAGTTTGATGTTCGTATTATGGACCAGATGATAAAGGCAAGACTGCCCTCCCTACATGTCTGTGGAATGCTAATAGAGCTGGCCCATTTGGGGGGGGGGGGCAGATGGGAGGAATGACCAATCCTCAGGTGGGGGCTGGACCTTTGGGCCGAGTTTTCTTTCCACTGTTCTCAGTCATGGTATCACCTTGGCCCCTTCCCCCAGCTGAAGAACCTGGCAAGGAGGAGACCTCTGACGTTCCAGTACTTCCAGTGTCTTTGACATGCCTTTAAATGTAAGGGTGGTGCTGCTGGTGGTATTAGGGTCAGCTGCAAGGGATGTCTGTGATGCCTTGTGGCATCCTTTACAGTGTTGATCTCCAGCCAAAGTCACCTTGGGACACTGCAAGCCAAGCTAAAGCTAGTGCAGGCATCTTTCTCAGCTGAGTGGCAATCCTCCAAGCACTAAGCGAAAGGAGGCCCCTGAAGCTTCTGGGTGCTGCACAAGCTCTACGGGCAGCTGTTCTGCTGGGACTGAAGCACAGAACGAAGGCATGCAGTGATCTCTGATCCCCTGTTTGGCTCTGGAAGGTCTGCCCAGTGAGGCAAAGGGAGAGGATGTAAAAATGAGAGGGGGCTAACGCTGACACGGGATGCTCTGACATTGAGGCTGGACATTTTCCCAATTGTAGGATATAATTAGTTTCCAGTGAGTAAGATAGGATTACAGCCTACGGAGCACAATGGGGCTTGCTTCTGGCTAAAATTAATAACTCTTTTCAAACACTTCTAGATGTAGTAGTTTAATTCCTATAAGCACTATTTTCCCTAGATTTGCCTGTAGCACAGTAGGACCCACGTAAAACAGACAGACACACATAGACAACAGAACTTGCCCCTTTATATTCCAGCTTTGATTGGATTACTTTTCCTTCTACTTGGCTGCACAAATGGCTCAAAATCTTACCAGCCATTGCTTTATATTTTCTTTTCTTAACGCCCCACATTCTAAGCAGCTGCTCTTAGAATAAATTTGGAGATTTCCTAGCCAGGTGCTTTATTTATTCTTTATGTATAATATTTGAGTAACTTCTCTGTCCTCATGAATCTGAGACAACATATAACATTTTAAACCCTCTGCAGTTCATTAAAATGCTCGTAAAACTTTATTATAATAATCTGTAGATTATTATTATTATTATTATTATTATTATTATTATTATTATTATTATTATTATTATTATTATATAGATTATAATATATAAGTAATCTGTACCAAACAAAGCAGTGAAATTGCAGACTTACAAACTGCAACAGCATAAATAGGAGCCCATTAAGTAAAATCAGTAAACAATCGACTAGCAGTAGCAGTAGCAAAAACTTACAGTTGACAAAAATGAGCAGACAAGCAATGGAGCAATTATACAGTATTAACCAAGTAATGACTCTCCAGGAACTTCTCTACGGCATTCTTCTGGTGGTATTAGGGGATGCCTGCAAATCCTCAGCCTGCAGACCAATTAACTTAATTGCCAAATATGTAGTTATTTGAAAGTACCACTTAGAAATGTCTGGGGTGGCAAGTTTAATGAGTCACATTAGCAGCTGCAAAGCTGTAGTGGAAATTGCAACAAAGAAAGAGGGTATATGTTTGAACATAATTACAAAGGGATAGATATATCCATTTAATTGAGAACAAATCTTTTCTAACACTTGTAGAAACCTGAAACCATGCATGCAGCCTGAGAATCTTGGCAGGGTGATCCCACTCCTCCAGCAGAGAAAGGGCCCTTTCCTAGCCATCTTTCCAGGGTGGATGCAGCTGCAGTGCAGCACCATGATGAGGAAACAAATACTCCCCTTACCTTGATTGAGGAAACCCCATCACCGCAGAATGCAGTGTGCAACCCACTGGCATGGTTGCGTCAGGGCTGGAAAGATGGATGGGATTGGGCCCAGTAAGAAAGAGTGAGAGAGAGTAACCAATAGGCCCTACAATCCAGAGTAACTATGGGAGCACATAAGAGACATTACGTGTACCTGTAGTTACTGCACCATCTAATGAAAACCTATGGGAAATTCATACTGCAGTCCACAGCAAATTGTTCTTATACCGGACCAAGGACTCTCTGTAGTTACTCTGGATTGTGCCCCAAGACTTGGATCTGTCCTCTCAATCAAGTGGGTTTCTTAAGGTGGATCTACAAGAGTCAGTCTGCACAGGGCAGTGGTAAGAAGAGTCGCAAAAGTCTGCTTTTGTACCACTTACGAATGTAAGAACCTTCAGGATGTAGGTGGGGTTCAGGATGTTTAGTGTGGGGGGCACAGTTCACGTTTTTTCCACTATGACATATATAATGTACACTGGAAATAGCATCAACAGGCTGAGATGATTGCTTCACTGGCTGCTTAGGGTTCTTAGAGAGTAACAAGCAGATCCTGAAAATTATGTTGAAAGTTGAAGATGGCTTCAACCATCATGGTTGAAGCTGGTCAGCCAATTTGGTGGCTCAACACTTGATCCCTGATCCCAGGTTCATAAAGCAAATCACTTAAATAGGAGTTACAAGGCCTTGCTTTTTGCCTTTTGTTCCACAGAATTCCTTGGACTTCAGGGAGGCAAGGGAAGCAGAGCCTCATCCATTGTGGGAATATCCTTGCAAATCAATATCTGATCCACTGGAAGTGTTGACATTTGACTTCCGGCAAACTGTGCCAGAGCACACCATCAGGAAGGAGGGGATCCTCAGTTTGCAGAGGTGAACATCTTAAAGGGCAAATATGTGAACGGTTTTGGTGGACTGTGGCTGCAATCTTGAAAATGCTCATGTCGTGGATAAGGAACTGTGGGATCTCTAGACAGTTAGAGTACAATCCTAACCTTGTCTACTCAGAAGTAAGCCCCATAGTGTTCTGTGGGTCTTACTCCCAGGAAAGCGTCTTTAGGATTGCAGCCTATGTCCCACCATTCTCTCTCAACCTTGGCCTCCACTCCTTGCCATCTGTAATATGAGATAATAAGACTGACATTTTACACTTTTGTTGGCATTACAACAACCTACACCCCACAAATACTTATAGCAGAGTCAACTTTCGATGGAAGTTTGGGGACAGCTGCCCTATCTCCTTTCTTTAGCCTCCGTTACCTTTCTCTTCCTGTATTATTTCACTTATGTCCATTGTAAGGCCTTGGGCAGGGACCAATATTCTCTCTGACTAACAAAAACATACCCACGTTGCAGGAGTAAAATTCCCCCATACGCTAGCCCCCCACTGCGCATCAACCTACCATGTTCATCCACCCCATGTGCAACATCCACCCCATGTGCAACATCCACCCCATGTGCATCAATCCCCATGTGCATCAACCCTGATGTGCAACTTCCCCCATGCGCATTGTCCCCCATGCGCAGCATCACCCTTGAGCATCAACCCCTCCAAGCATCAACCCCCCCTGCGCATCATTCCCCATGTGCATCATTCCCCATGTGCATCATCCCCCCATGCACATCAAACCCTAACCCTAAAGAACACCCACCCCAAATTTAATGCTTCTAGGCCTAGCTATTTTGGCTGGGTGTTGATGAGTGAATGAGGCAGTGAGTGACTTTTCAACTATATGTACCATATATAGATTTAAACTACTGTGTACGTGGATAACCATGCATATAGCTTTATAACTATAAACAGCCCTTAATAGATTCCTCTATTTCAAGGTGACAGTACAAATTTTGGAGCTGAAGGAAGAGACTGGATGAAAAGCATATCTTTACTGCTTGTATTTAACAAATATTTTTCACACACGTGTCACTCACGATGCTTTTAAGGCATACACTACGAATTGCATTGTAACAATAGGATTTGAATCAATCTGTGATGACGTTCTTTCTCCTCTCCAAACACAACCATCTGTTCTTGGCTGATCATTTGTTTCTGCTCCATCACGCAGTGTGTGGTGCTCTCACTCGACCAAATTATGGCGTTATCGCTGCATCGGCTGTAAAATATCGGAACATCCTGGGCAGTAAAGATCAATATTTGCCTATAGAATGAACTTCATTTAAACATCCAGTGTCTGTGTTTGAGATGCTGCCGTAGAGCTTGAGCCAGAAATCAGGTTTCACCACCTGAGCTGAAAGCAAAACAGGCATTTGCTCCAAGGCTTGTGTTCCTCCTGCTTTCATGGCTTGTGCCTGGCTTGATTTTTTAGGCACAGAGGCATGATATGGGAAAGTGCACAGCACCTGGTGCTGCATTTCTAGGTGGAGTCAGCTCCGTCATGCCAGTTCCTGAAACTGTTGTCCTACCTTTTAGGGAGGAAGACTTAGAGCACAATCCTAACCATGTCTACTCAAAAGTAAGCCTTATTGTGTTCAGTGGGTCTTACTCTCAGGAAAGTGTCTTTAGGATTGCAGCCTACTGGGAGTAAGACCCATTGAAAATAATGGGTCCTTACTCCTTACTGGGAGTAAGACCCATTGAAAATAATGAAGCTTATTTTTGAGTAGACATGGTTAGGATTGTGCTCTTAGGTAGACTTATGGAGACTTAGGTAGGAAGACCTTTTAGGTAGGAAGACTTCCATCTTCCCTACTGGTTTAAACCATTTAAACTGGTTCAACCATTTAAATTTACTGTGGCTACCCTTGAGTGAGTGTCAGAAGAAGGCATGTTTTCAGTGAAAGCATGAAAGTAACAATAGCTACACTAATCTGACTGTAGCCTTAATATTTCCTATTCAAGGCACGTGTTAAGAGTTCTGGCACTTTTATTGTTCTTTGTGAAGAAAAGCAATGAGGAAATTTAATTATATCCCAAAGATTTCTCTGGGGTCCTTCTCCCAATTGGGTTCAGAGAGCAGTCAAATGACCTTTATGGTGCTGAGGGGGGACTTAGAACTGAGAAACTGGTTGAGGAAAGGGCTACAGATATCCTTTTCCATTGTGCCTGTTACAGTTCTTCCTCCTGAACTGGCTCTTATCTATTTAAACATATAATCCCATAACTTTTTTTAGTCAAATAAGGCCCTCTGAAAACTGGGCAACCTGCCCAAAATGTCCTATTGGGAGTTTTGCTTTATAGAAGTTGAAATTGTGTTCTTCGCTATTCTGGAGATCTTGCCCAAGGGGAGGAAAAGGCTGCTGAGAAGACTGAGGTTCTCTTGACTCTTTTCATTATCATGACTGCTGGAAGGTTCTTCTAGAACGTATCGTCTTGGAGTTTTTGACCTGTTTTTGGCTTTTCCATCCTTTCCCTATCATCTGTCCAACACAGGCTGCTGATGGGGGGAAAATATTACTCATACTTCAAAAGGACTTTGCACACTGCTTAATGTACACCTCATTGCCTGGCAGGCTTCATGGTTTACAGAAATCAATACCTGCATCTCTTGCCTTCCAGGATAGGAAAGAGTCACGGAGCCGTTCTGTGGATGGAGTATCATCTGACTCCTGGCCTCTCAATCAGCACAGGCCTTCTGCAGATTTCAAATGAAAAGGTATTTGCTTAATTCTATTTGTTCCAAAGGGTAAGGAAGGGTGTAATGTTGTGGGAGAGAAATATCCAGCCAGACTTTCAAGTCTGTCGTATAGTTTCGGCCTTTGAGAATAGACATAACAGCTTTTATAATCAACAGTGCAATAAACAGCTGCTGCAATAAGAAGAATGAGATTTCAACTGGAAACTATTGCTCAGAGAAATTGAGCTGCAGGATTTCAGCCTCTGGTTTGATTCTGGTTTGAATCTGGTTTGATTCTGCCGCGAACTTGGGTGCAATCCTAACTCTCAATTAGGCTGGTATAAGTTCCAGCACAAGTCCCATGTTTTCCTGGGGCTGTCACAAAAATGTCATAAGGCACTTATGCACCACTCCTGTGGGGGTAACACTAATGCACAGACATGCACTGACCTCCAGGAATGGGGAGACGGGTGAGTTGTGCTGTCCAAAATTGGTTAGGATTATGCCCTGGATGGCCTTAGGCAAACTACTCTCTCAGCCTTATCCCTTTGATTTGCAGTGTGGCTTTAATAATGCTTATTTCAGACAGTTGCAGGAACGCTGTCAAGACGCTGCATGTCAAGCATTTTGCATATTCAGAAAGTGATGTGCAAATAATGTCTATTATTAAACAAAAGATAAGCCTGGAGGAAATTCTATCAAATCATAGGGTGATTCTGTTGAATCAGGTCAAATCTATTTAACCTGGTGGGGTTAAACAGACAACTTCATTAGAAAGATGAAAGTTAGAAGTGGGAGTTCAGCTTGGATGCGGAACAAGCAAACAACTTGTGTGTTATGTTTTAACTTTGCATAAGATTTTGTCAAACCAGGACCAAATTCCCTTCCTCAAGTGCATTATGTACAGATATTGCCTGATCCCAAGCATATGTACAAGGCCAAGGAGTTCAGTAAGACCAAGTCCCCATATTATATAGGATTGAATTTATCTGAATTTATCTCAGAAGTTGTTTTTCTTTATTTTTTAAACTTATTTTCCAATTTCTCATTCCTAAGGAAAAAAACTTGGGCTTCCAAGTTCTCCAGTGATTGCTGGAAGCCATTCCTTGACTATGCAGAATTGACACAACTCTGCTCATAACAGCATTTCCTTTTATGAAGTGTTCCTCTAACCTACCCATTATATAGCACAGGGTGTGATCAGAGCTTTTGGGAGGAGAGCTGCTTCATCTCCCTGACATTGTATTGGGAGGTGGAAAAATAATTTACATAAACGAATATATTGGAGATGGAACTTATATGAAAGAATGAATTCAGATCAGTTGATAAGCACTTTCATACACAGAGAGAGGAGCTCCATGCATGTCCTCAGAGTACCCTCCAGGACTCCTCTTGCCTCTGGAGGATTACAGGCTTGCCTGCAGGCCACATTAAGGAGTCTTGGGGTTTGGACATCCACGAAAGGCAGTATGATTCTGGGTTGTTCTATTTCAGTCCAGTTTCTCCCTGCTAAAAATGTTTTTCATAAGGTAGCAAATCAGGAAGAAGTTTGTGTCAAAATCTTTAATTGAAGGGATTATTTTTGTTTGGGAAGCATTCAAAAATCTGGTTCCTGTACTTTGAAATGGTCAGTCCGGACCCCTGACCACTTAATGCATAGACGTGGTTATTCTTGTGCTGTTTCTGGTGTTCCAAAGCAAAAGCTGATGCTTTCATCTGCTTCTTTATTGCAGGGCTACTGTCACTGGACCCCTCACTGCAAACAGGCTGTGTACTTTTTCAGCTCCATTACTGAGCCTGAGCCTGAACCCCCAACCGACAGCCCATCTGCTGTTGCATACACCATAAGCTTCAGCCCAAAGTCCGGAGACGTTGCCATGGATTTTAAACTCCTCAATTAACACAGCAACTTTCCAGTAATTTTCCTTTTTGGCTAGATGTAATAAATGTATTCGGAGAGACTCCTGTTCTCTTTTGGGGGGGGGGGGGGGGCACAAACCCCGTTATGGACCCTGGACGTGGTCTGGAAGCATGGAGCAATCACCTTGCCAGAGCTAAGCTGCTCCTGCCTAGACCATCACCAAGGAAGCCTAGGGATGCTGCTGGGGGGTTATTTGGGAAAGAGGCAGGATTATAACTATACTGTATAAATAAAATCTCAAGGCAAGGTGACCCCTGAGGCAGCAATACTGTGAATATAAATAATTGCACTCATGAACCTGAGTCAGTCTGTTATTGCCCAGTAATGCAAGAATTGAGTGCTGCTCTGTAAAAATAAAAATAAATAAAACAACATATTAATGTGTAGCACTTGGAAGGAATTGGACAGAGGTATTGGAACCCTGATATTTTCTTTGCCTCCCTTGCTAGGATAGCCACGTTTGCTTTTTCAGGCTGTCATTACTAAGGTGGCCTCTGTCAAATCATTGATGTGGCATTTGCACCAGGTACTTGATGACTGTTTTTATGGCTCTTGTCAGCTATGTCTTTAGAGCTGATAGTATGCAGTTTGCTTTGAGGGTATGCGCTTAGGAACTGGTGCATGTATGTTTGTGCATATGGGGTAGAGGCAGCTTCTGTTTTAGATCTGAAAAGTGAAGTATATCCGTGACACTCTTTGAAGCTTATGATTTGTTTTTACTTTTGCTCATAGAGCAGTATTTATTATGATTGACTATGCCTGATTCACAAATAATTCACAGGCTGAAGAACACTGTTCTGCTGCTTTTGACTAAGTGCTAAGGGTGACCATTTCCCCCCTATAACAGTCCCTTCATGCCCTCCATACTGTGAAACTGCAAACATACAAGATGCGCCTTGTTAGGAAGGAGAGTATAAGTAACTTTTAAAGCACACAGTAAATGTCTTTTAAAAAAAACACCAGAGACCGTTCTCCAGAATTGTGCACAAATGGGAGTGGGGAGGCCTTACCGTCAAACAGCAGCATGCCTTGGAGAATGTAAAGCTATTGAGTGAACCTTTGACTTACCTGCATTGCTTTTAGTTTCAACTCCTTGGCACAATTGCTAGTGTTCAGCATGTATATCTGTAAGGCAAATTCAATTTTAGGTAGGGGGAGAGGAATGCTTGGGCATCAATACTGGGATAATCATACTGATGACAAGGCGTTAGTGCCTGAGCTCATCTGGCTGGTGGAGCCTCTTCCTGAGAGAGCCTGGTCTGGTCTGTTGGTGAAAAGATCTTTTGGGAGGCTTACTCTAAACTGGGCTGCAAATTTGAGCTAAGATCTGGGAAAGGCTGTGGCTCTTGGTCTGAATCAACGCACCAACTGGCAACTCCCCCCCTCCCCAATTCTCTTCCTAGAGGAATAATCACTAGTGGAGCCGATAGCCTGTCTTGCAAGATGAACTCTTGCATTGGTTTGGCTGTGTGGGGTTTTGAATGAGCTCATTAAAACAACTGTCTCTCTGCTCCAGTCTTATTAGCCCAAGTTCTACTGATTTCCTTTTCTTTGATGGCAGAAGAGGATTTTGGCTGGCTTTGCCCAGCTACTATCAATGCCCCCCACAATTGCTTAGGAGGGGGATCAAAAAAGCAGAAGTGTGGCTTTGATACTTGGGTTGCAATGAATAGGAACCAAACTCCTGCATGTGGATGCATTTAAGTGACTGCAGAGCCACTCCTCACTTGCCAGTCACTGAGCAGTAGAGAAGGTCCAGCTAGGCTTCCACCCACAGAAAAGGAAGCATCAGCATTATGACATTTGGTTGCTGCAGTTTGCCTTGGGGGAGAATTTTGGTTGCATGAACCTGACATGGTGCAAAGATGGATTCTGCAATTGATGTCTACCCAGCAGTGCTGCTGGGCAAGTGGTGCCACCTTGGGGGGTGTTGGAGCAAGAACCATCTCTGCCCTGGTGGGAAGCATCCACGGGCAAGAATCCCTTTGCTTTCAGTGGCCAGAGTTTGCAGTTGCAGCCTTCTGGCAGATTCCCCCTGGGGGTGGAAAAGGCGGTGTCACTGGGTTTGGAGGCACCCAGTGCGCAATGGCTGGCCCCATCCCTTCCGGCATCCCAGCATGTCAATGCCACCCTCCATCCTCTCATGTCTCCCACTCTTTCCTTTTGAAGGTAGCATCATCTGCTCATTTTGTACGTACAAAGAAACGGGGCGTTTTCATTTTGGCTTTCTTTAATATATATTTATATATATATTTATATATATTATAACAAAAATGCCAGAAGGTTGGTATGTGCTTACCATATAAAAACATTCGTTTTGAGAAGGCTACCATACAGAAAGAAAATTCTTGAAATTAAAAAAAAGTTTTTATAGGCTTTCTAAACCTATTAAGAATACAATAGTTTAAAAGACAAAGATTCATAGTTAAAATGTGTGCCGGTTATGGATGGATAAGAAAGAGCCTCCGTGAGATCAGTTTTCATGTCATCTGTGTTGGCCAATGAGAATAGTCGATGCGGGTTTTCAAAAATGTAATTCCATGCTTGAATTCCGTGTCACCTCAATGCGCCGAAGCCAGCCAGTCGGAGTCTGGTGGATCTCCGAACTCTGATATGCATCAGCTCCAGCATTTGGTACTCCAGGCTGAGTGTTGGTTGTTCTGGGTGCAGCAAAGACACTCATTGGGACTGTCAGGAGTGTCTTCGAGCTGCGATAGAGCAGGTCTAGCTAGTCTGGCCGTCGGTCGACAAACCGACATGATGAGAACGGCTGAAAGAAGGAATGGATGGAGGATACATTTCCCAGAGAACCTGTGGAGACTGCTTGCTTTGGGAAGGCTTTTTAGGGGGGAGGCTCCAGAGAACACATTTGATAGACTCTTGGACTTTCTGGGGCTGCACTGCTCCATCAGAGCAAAGGTGTGTCCAGCTCAGCACCTGATTTCCAACAGAGCCCCAGCACATGACACCAGGAAGCCTGCAAGCAGAGCCAGAAGGCAAGATTTCTCCCCTGCTGTTTAACCCAAGCAGATGAGACTCAGAGATAGACTGCTTCCGCACGTGGGGGCTCTGCAAAAGTCTGGTAAACACATTATAATATGGGGGATTGTGTTTGGGGCTCTTGTCATTCTGCAAGACAAAAAGCAGACTTCGACATCCTGGAAAGTTGGATCCACAATACTGTAAATGACACAGTGTTCAAACTGTATTGATCAAATCCAAACAATTTGAAGAAGTAAAAACAGAAACCGGGATCAGAGAAATAGCACAAATGCCATTAAGTTAGGTCCAAGCTGAGTGGCACACTAGCACTCACAATGTGTCAGAGCTGCTGGGGCAGGACTGGAGGGGGATAGGCTCTTGCACACCAAGTAGGTGGTGTGGAAGTTTCTATCCATGTTTGGTGTAATCAAAGGCATGCAAGAGTTGAAGATCTCCGAGCATCCACTTGTGACAGTCTGCTTGCTTATTTTGCTTCCTTTCAGCAGCAGGAGCACCAAATTCATGTGCTCATGCAGGGCCTTTCTAGAAATGTTCCTAGCCTGCAATCCTATACTTGCTTTCCTGGGAGTTAGTTGCATTAAATGTAAGGGGACTTACATCCAAGTAGACTTGCCTTGGGACTGTCTAAATGGATGAGAGGCCCATTTCTCATCACAAATGCATCCTATCAAAATTAGTTCAGCTTCCTTCCACCTTCTTCAGATCTTTCTCCAGATCGAGAACCTTACAGTGTACCTTGAAATTTCGTATCTGTTACTGACCCTCAGTTCAGGTACTGGACCTGCCTCGGCAATGGGGTAGTTACAGGGGAGAAGGTGCGGCACATACTGCAGTTGCTGCAACTGTGCTGCACAAGCCCACTTGCATCAAAGCCACTGTGCATTGCTATAGTTGTCCAGAACAACTCCAACAGCAAGTGGGAGCACATTGCAGCACCTACAGTTTTTGTGCCCCTCCCATAGCTACCCCACTGTGCCTTGGGGTAGACCCCCCTGTGGGTCTAAGGCATGTGATGCTCTCCCAACAAACTTTGCCTGGCTCTTCAAAACATTTTGTGTCCATTAAATTTCCTCCAGTGTTTCTGCTGCAGAGAAACCTCATCTTGTGTGTTTCTTCCTTACAATTAAGTGGCAACTCTCAAGAGAAGATCAAGTTCTTCAAATCTTGAGCTACTTCATATTTAATTTGTGAAATATTAAGTTTTGTATTTTAAGATTGTGAAATGTTAAGAAGTCTGTATTTTAAGATTGTGACACTCTCTGGCGACAACCTAGAATATCCTGCCATCAACCCAGCTCAGCACTTTTGCACGCAGGTCCCTGGCTCTCCTCTGGAGAACGCTGCAGAGCCTCCGCCAGGGTGGGCAATGCTGAGCTAGAGGGTCCTGTGGTTTGTCTGCTAGCAATTTCCTAGATTTGGATCACAATCCTAACCATGTCTACTCAAATGTAAGCCCCATTGTGTTCAATGGGTCTTACTCCCAGGAAAGCGTCTTTAGGATGGCAGCCTTGGTCTTGAGACTCTCCAGAGTTCTGTGAAGGTGCCCGCTTTTCAGGCTGCGCAGTGGCAGACTGGTGAAGGTTTCTTCCAATGTGAGCACCTGCAGCATGAATGCTTTGCATTCTGACATGTGCCCCAGGCACTGGAGGGGGATCTGCCTCCCAGCTGTTAGGAAGCTGTTCTACGCCCCAGTGAGTGAGAGAGGGGTTGATCAATTGTGTTGCCACACATTACCATACGAAGCAAACTATTTTTAAACCTAAAGGGATGTCTATCTTTTAATTTAATGGGCCAACCTCATTTGCATTGTGCTAAAAACCGCGGATGAAAAATCTGCTAATAATTAGGTTCTATCTCTACGTAAAAGCTACTGTGGTAGAATTTGCAAGATCAACCCAAGACCCCTAGTTGCCTGAAGGCAACTATCAGCCCCCTCCAGCCTCCACCATTCCTATAGGGATGCCCTTCCAAAAGAATATTCTAAGCATGCCTTTGTGTTCACAAATTGGCCTCCGTTTCAAAAGGTATCATGCCACGTGGTCCGCTTCCTCCAGCACAAGGCACAGTGAGTAACTCCTGTCATGTCCATTTCAAAGACCATCTCTTGTGTGCTGCCTTGGAAAACGAATGGCCAGTTCAAGAGCAGAAAAACGGGGCACTGGATTCCCCCAGCAGAGACGATATGGAAAGTGTCTCTGTAGCAGCTCCTCGGGGGCTGGGACACAAGGGGATATAGATTATGGGTGGGTTTATGGGATGTGATCCCCTATATTAGAGTCCCTTATCCTTCCAGTTGGCTTTGGTCCTCTTTCACATCACGGCAAGGTAAACTGATTTCCTAAGGAGTTTCTGGAATCGAAGTAGTATGGCTGCTATGTGGGTAGAATGCTGCTTTGCAAGAATGGGAAAGGAGGAATCAGGGTTGAGTCCGGGGCTTCTTCCTTCCTCAAACACCTTCCCTGGAGTAAGACTATTGTTTCCATTTGACTCCTTCCAAGAGGAGTCCAGTTGTCCAAAGCCTCACCAAGGCATCAGAAGGCACAAGTCAATGCCCCAAGAGGGGAGGACTACAGTTCTCAGCCCACATGTTTCCCCACACTTCGGACCCACAAGACTAGGCAGTTGGAACAAATGACACTAACTATGGCCAATCCCAAAGCAATCAAGCAGTCTGTACAACGATTCACGTTCCCTCTTACAAATGGAGACTATCCAAGAAATTCTGAAAAACTTTACTTCAAAATAATAATAAAAACCATCTCAATGCATCTAAACTTGAGAGGAAAAAAGGCTTTTCTGAAGTTGTGGGAATTCATCAGCAGCGAAAGGAAAGGACAGCTGTTGGGTTGGTGTTTGTTTTCTTTTCTGCAGGAAATAATGAAGCAGGAATTGGTACACTTGTTTCTCCAGCATGCAGCTGGGTCTACTTCAGCTCCTCAGAGAAAGAGCCGATCCTGCTGTCAGGTACACTATTTGGAAAGCGACCACCATGTGGGCCAGGAGGGCTACTGGTGGCCAAAATTCGAGGCAGGGATGGTGGATGGACCCAACTTCCAATTCATCTGGCCGTATCTGTGGCAGTGATTGTAAAACGCCAAGTGGTAGAAAAGAGAAGGGGAGGCAGTGCTTCAGGTGAGGAAGAGGAGGAGAAAGTGGGGCTCTACACCTTTGGAGATCAGGCCACTTTCCTCTCCTGCACTTTTCCTCTCTTTTCCTTTGGGATCCAGGGAGGAGGCACAATAGAGAAAGGGGGGCAGAGGTAGGTGCCCCACACCCCACATATCCATTGCCTACTTCAGACATCCTCATGGATGGGCTGGTTCTGGTTCTTGGGCGTTGGCCCATCCATGAGGCCAACTGAATCTGTTGCCTCAAGCAGAAAATTGGCAAGGGCATCCACTTCTCCCTCCCACTTGTTCCTTCCTACTTTCTACTGTCTTTCTACAATCTTTCTCTCCTATAGTCTGAATTCTGAAAGGAAGGATGGAGTATTGGAAGTTTGGAAAGGAAGTACGGAGGCCAATTGAGTGGTGAGTCAGACCAGCATTTCACTCCTTGGCTTTTCCTTTCCAAGGTCCCTGATAGGGAAGTGGTCCCCATCCTGCTGCGCCAAACCGGATCCTGTACTAAGGCGACCAGCCCATTCTAGGATTGCCTACTCTCCAGATTCTATGAGTTTCCAGGAATCAACATCAATCTCCACGAATGACTGAAGGCAATCTGGGATCTTCTCGATTTTATGATATTTCAAAAAAATAAATAAATAATATTTTAGGCCAGAATCTTCAGGAACAGCTGAAGAGAGGGTGCCAAGCACTGAATTTTGCAGGGAGCATCGCCATCTCATGCAAGCAGACCCTACCATAACCGTCAGTGCCATTCCGGGAGGGGGGGGGGCAAAATGTAGGTGAATGTCTGGCTCTGAAGGGGAGTGGCCACTTGCATGGCACGGGGAGGCTCCTGCAAAACTTAGTGCTTTGCACCCCTTCTAGCTATGCCACTCGGTAAGCCCTGCAAGCCACAGAACTTCTGCCAGCCAGAGCAGGAAGGTTGATGATGGTTTGGGGGGCAGCCAGAGTAGAGATGGGGCTGCAAAAGCAGCTGACGTGGACATTGGATCTTATCCTCCTTATTGGCCTGTATCTGCCTCCTGAGTCTACTTCCACAGACTCCAGCTAAAGTGCTGGCACAGACTGAGGAGACCCATTGGGGACCAGGCTGCCTACGGGGAGGTAAGTATCAAGGTTCTCCATGGCTGTTGGGTTTCCCACTTGCCCATATGCTCTGCTGCATGTCCTAGATATGATGGGACTGTCTGGATAGAATAGGGCCGTTTGGCTTGCAATTACCTGGAAAAAAAACCCCATTGAATTCAATAGGGCTAATTTCTGAATTGACATGCATTGGATCAAGGTGGTAGATACAATGGCATACCCGCTGTCAATGAGGCCCAACTCATAAATTACTGTAGAAGATGCCCCTCTCCTGTGGCTGCACCCCACAGTGAAGGGATCCTTTGAAGTTACACTAGATACAACCACGTCATTCCCACACCTCCCTGACTGGCAGTGTTGGCAGTATTAAAGCCCACCTCATGTGCATTCCTCCATTCATACGTTACTGCGATACTGTGGGTTGCTCTGCAAGGGACGCAGCAAGCCAGGCATCTCCAGTAATGTATTCAGTGGGGCTCAGGACCAGTTCATCAATTCAGCAGAATCCAGTGATTAAACTTTTCCTAGCATGTGCCGTTTCTGGTTGCAGGTGAGCGGTTTCACAGTCCAATCCTCCCCCAAATATCCATGCTTGCAAAGCTAATATGTCCAGGAAAAGAGTCCGGGGGAGACTTTTCTCTCATTTTCTATGTGGAGAAAAACTCTTGCTTTGGAGGGGGGAGTAAAAATAAAAAAATTAAATTCAAATTTGAATCTCGTTCGGAAAAAAATGAGAGTATAAAATCCTGCACACACTTCACACACACGGGAAAAATCTTGGGCGTGGAGAGAACTCTGACTGAGAGGCTGGAGCAGGGCTGGATTCACGTACAAGTATGCCACAGTACAGGACCTCATAGTGTGAGGAGCCTCTATGGTGGATTGAAAGTATATTATACCTACAATAATAAATCATAAAGATGATTTATTCCTCTAATCCAAAAGTACTTCAAAATGCAAAAGGCATAGTGCAAGATATTTTGTTTAATAAGATTTTTCACTGCAGCTTTGCTGATGTGTACCTGCAAGTAGAAACCTGGAACGAGTCTCGTTTCTTGGTTCTTCCTGTTAGACTGATCCACTTTGGGGGGTGATGTCCTGGGATAGTGATTTGGTGTGGTGTGGAAATTTGGGGAGGGGCATGAATTAATAGGAAAATTGGGGGATTTGAACAGCATGGTGTGCCTTGTCAGTGGTAAAAAGAATTGATGGTGTGCCTTGACAATTTCAGTGCCTGGTTGGTGTGCCATGAGATGAAAAAGGTGGAAAATCACTGTCCTGGGATCTGGTCTCTTAAGCTTGATTCATGCTGGGCCAGTCAGCCCAGTGGTCTGACAACATAAGCCCTTTTTGGAAAGTCACGTGCCCAACACCTTCACCTGCAAGACCCAGTGGCACATCCTTGACCACTTGACTCTGCCATTTGTAAACTGGCCCTTGAGAGCACCTTTGAGAGGCCTGAGCTGGCCGACAACACTTGGGTGGTTGACTCTTCTGTTCTAAGCGGTCAGTACTGCGGTACTGGGGAAGCACTGCTGTTTTCCAAATATCACACTTGTGTTTCTGCCCCTCTCCCTGCCCTCCCTCCTCCCTCCCTGCCCTCCCTTTCCCCCCTCCCCCCACAGTATCTACTGACCATTCCATTTCCACGTGAGTGGCATGCACTGCGGACGGACGGACGGACGGACAGACGCATGCTTCTGATGCAGGCATGCTTCTACGACATTAAAAGGCTCAAAAATGAGAAAAGGAAAGGAAACCAAGAGAAACGGAGCATCCACTCGGAAGGCTATAGAAAGGAACGATGCAAAACCCTCGCTTCTGGAGCAGCACTAACACGCAGACGGCTTACAAACTATATTGTGCTATATATCGGTATAAAAAAGAAAGGTTAGTAGTAAGAATGGCACTGGTTCAAAGAAAGTGGGACTTCCAGCTGGATTCCGTTCAGTCCACAGTGAAAGGAGAGAAACAGAGGCCAGCCCAGCTGCCTGGGCAACTGGTGATGCTGGTCTGCGACACTGGTCTGCGGGCTAACGGCCACCCCAGCCTCCCCATGAAAATGTACACATACGTTCTTTTTGCTCCCCTTTTAACATCCTTCTGTCTGGGTGTGAATGGAGAGGAATCTGAAAAGCAGACGGAGTCGCGGCCGGCCAAGGGTAGTCAGAGTCAGGCCTGCCTGGTCCATCGTGAGAATGGTGGGGGGCACCAGAAAAAAGAAATCGCTCTTTGTCTTGCATCTGGGATACAAGTTTGGAAGTTCCCGCTTCTAAACCCAGGAGAAACGGTCCTCCTTTAAGAATCCTCTTCTCCCGTCGACACCATCAGGCGCATGGCTACAGGCAGGTGGTCTGTCAGGCCCGCTAACTGGGTTATAAAGCTGAACTCTTCCACTTCCTGCGGACAAAGCACAGGCCAAACAAGAGTCAGGAGAAGGGCAGAAAAGGCATCACTTTTGTCTTGTGATCACCCAAAATCCCATCTCTCATCATGTTAAGAATTGTCTACTTAGAGTGACAGTAGGTTTCCCATCACTGATTGACCAGGGCGTGCATCTGTCCTCTTTTTCCAGCACATGTCCTCTTTTTAGCCTTGTGTCCTGGAAAAAATCTCCATCCTCCTCTTTTTTCTTGTGAGCAGCCTTTTTAATTCATAAATTTTTTGTAATAAAGTATATGTAATAAGTAATACAGTGTTTAAATTAAGGCTGTGGGTGGCACAAGCAGTTAAGACGCTGTGCCTGTTAACCAGCAGGCCAGGGTTCGAGACCCGGGTTGGCCCCACAAGACAGGGTGAGCTCCTGTCCTTAGCCCAGCTCTGCAACACCAGCTGGATCCAATCGTATGGGCTCTGCCTTTCCATTGGACTAATTCAGTGGCGTGGAGAGGGGGATTTGCTGCTTGGGTAACAGCCTATCCTCCATAACAATCCAACCCAGGCTTTCGTGCTTCATATGCAGCATATGCAGTGCAGAGCACGAACTCATAGTCTTTCAAGACTGACAGAGGCCTGCTTGTTTAAATTAACTACATGAAAAGAGTATACAGTGGCACCTCATGTAACAAATGCCTCATGTAAAGTATGTTTCATGTAACAAACAAAAATTTCTCTAGGACTCTGCTTCATGTAACAAACTGTGCTTCATGTAACAAACACACTTGTTGGCAGTTGGGGCAGATGCGCTGGCCGGCAGCCCTTTTAAAAAGCATCAGGGCTGCCTAGCGCACCTGCGCATAGCGAAAGCAACACTTCCGCGCTGTTCCTCCTGTGGCCGGAGGGAGAGAAGAGCAGTGGAGAAGAGGGAAGCAGCTCAGGGTAGCCAGAAGGGAGCAGGGGAGGGAGAGGCTCAGGAGGAAGAGGAAGGGAATGTGGGGAGATCTTTGACTGCAGAAGAAAGTGTCTTTGATTGCAGCCTCCTAACCATGTCTACCCAGAAGTAAGCCCCATTGTGTTAAATGGGGCTTACTCCCAGGAAAGTGTCTTTAGGATTGCAGTCTAGGTAGACTTCATAGGATCATGCACACTGAAAGCATGTTTTGAATTCAATTCCAGTGTTTTGCCATCATTTTTACATACAGTTAGTATTCTTATATGAATATTTTTTGGGTTTCCATTATTTCCTATGGGAAAATCCGCTTCACGTGAAGAAAGTTTCACGTAACAAACATGCCTTTGGAACGAATCAAATTTGTTAAGTGAGGCACCACTCTATATGAGTTTTTTTGCTTTTGTTTGGTTATGTCCTGCAGTTTTCTTTGGTGTCCAACATTTTGGGGATCCTTGTCCTCTTTTGAGGTTATGACATGTGGTCACCGTGGGATTGACTGAGGATCTTCTGCATGGGACCCATGGAGATGTACCATTGAATGGCACCTCTCAGGACTGGCTGCTGATGAGGGCAGGAAGACTCCCAATATCTGACCACACATCGTTACTTGAATGTTCTCAGTGCTGAGAGCACATTCCTTAAGCATCAACCATTGTAACTGGCAGCAAAGAGGTACGTGCCAAAGAATGTCTGTCTGCTTGATGGTTGGCCAGCACTTACCACCTTCCACTCCAGGTAGAGTCCTTCTTCTGTGTAAAGCATATAGTCAATCCGCCGCCCGTTTCCTTTCAGAGCTGCCTTCCTCCCCTTCTGGCTTGAGGCGTGGGACTTGCTGATGGGAAATTCAAGGTACCTTTTCCGCCCATCTTCACTTTCCATCGTCCTGGTCCGTAAGCAGACACAACAATTTATAGCATGTTAGTTCTGTGACATAATGAAAAAAGTTAAGCTGTCTCAAGAGGCTTTCCAGTATATACAGATGTATGTGGTGAACATACACCTTGAGGGCTGTGGGTGGCACAAGTGGCTAAGACACTGTGCCTGTTAACCTGCAGACCAGGGTTCGAGACCCGAGTCGGCCCCACAAGACAGGGTGAGCTCCTGTCTAGCCCAGCTCTGCGACGCCAGCTGGATCCAATCGTATGGGCTCTGCCTTTCCATTGGACTAATTCAGTGGTGTGGAGAGGGGGGATTTGCTGCTTGGGTAACAGCCTATCCTCCATAACAATCTAACCCAGGCTTTCTTGCTTCGCATGCAGCGTATGCAGCGCCGAGCACGATACCATAGTCTTTCAAGACTGACGGAGGCCTGCTTTTTATGTGGTGAACATAAATACTAAGAAAAAGTAGTGTTCATCTATATCTACCATCCACTGCCTCTTCCCACTCCCCAGAGCAACAGAGGTAAGCCTGCCATGCTACTGGGTAATGGTGGGCATGTGGCATTTTCTGCATCAACTCATCGTTGGCCAGCCTTGGGTAAAAGATCTTCAAAGCCAGGAGGAAGGAGAAAGAGAAGGTTATTCCATTTGTCCACCAAAAGCAAGGAGGGGTAACGTTGAGGCCCTACAGCTCCTCTGCTGAAAATACCTAAAAATAATGGCTCTAATTCATTCTGACTTCCCAGCGCTTATCAGCCTGAAACTTGTAATATCCGGCGCTATCGTGTTCTGACGCCTTATCTTTGGAGACCTCATCAATTGAGGCCCGTTTGCAGCTGCTCATTAAATTCAGTATCAGGGAATCAATAATTATCAATGGTCCCCAGATGGACATTTTTAATAATGAGGGTGGGGGGAGGAGGTTCATTTTTGTGAAGAGGACGGTTCAAGAGGGACCGTTTTCTAATTAATTGCCTTGAACGGATTCAGTGGCAGATCGTTCTTCAGCCTGCCTGGGAAAACTCATGAAATTTTCATTTTTGGATTCGGTGAAGAGCCTTGCCTCGGATGGCGCTGACCTCTCCCCAAACACCAAAGACGAGCCGCTCTTCATCACCGCAAATTAAATAAAGGGCTGCAAAGGCGGCGGAGGCAGGCGTGACACGTTCGCAGTCCTCTCTGCGATACATTAACGCACTGTTAATTCGACAGAGGCTTCTGGGGAGATTTTTGGAGGGCAAGAACCATGTTCATGCAGAGTGAATGAATTATCTCGACATGAAATACAAGAAATAAATCTGTCCTGATCACCAGCCAAAGAAAAGTGCTCTTTGGTGGTTAAGGGTGGTCCGAACTCTTCGGCTTGCTCCTGAAACAGCACCATGGCTTTGGCCACACGATAAACTTGGCTGATATAGGGCAAAATCCAGAGTAAATATGGGGAGTCCTTGCTCCGGTGTAAGAACCTGTTACTCTGGATTCCAATATGAATTTCCCATAGGTTTCCACAAGGTTCCCATAGGTTTCCACAAGGTGGTGCATGAATTTCCCCTAGGTTTTCACGAGTCTCTTACGTGCTCCCATAGTTACTCTGGATTTGGGGAATACTGTGACACAAGAATGTGACACATTCCCTATCCACAGCGGTATGGTGTTGGGCCATGAAACCCAAACTATGTCCTGTGTGAGATTTGTGAAGTTGGAATAGCTTCTCCCCTCTTTACCTTTCCGGGACCCTTTTAATCAATGTGGAGATGAAGGCAGATTGTAACTAAGTAGCCACTGCCTCTATTGATCTTTTTAATAAGGAAGCAGGTTTGTGCAGTCACTCTCATTGACGTATTTAATACTGTAGTCCCCTTAACTTTATTAATAGGTTTCCCGAGTTTGGTGCTGCAAGTCTAATGGCCGTCTAATTTACTGGGCTCGTTCCAGACTATCGATGCCAATATAAACAGGGTGATAAATTAGTTTTTATAACTTGGTCAGATTTAATTATGGAAGGATTTCCGCAAAGGTCTATTTTAAGGCTAATCTAGTTTGGCAACGTTATTACTCATTTTGGAAGGGTTTTTGGGCTCGTTCTGAAGATGAGGAGACTGTTGCAAATCAGCCACTGGACAACTTATCAGAGGCGGCTCCGCTTTAAGGGTGCAAAATGTACAAGAAGTCCAGAAGGACAAGTAGAAAATATGCTGGAACAGAAGCAGTTTTTGGATCACAAAGTGTTGCATGTGAGAATCTTCTCTAAGGGTGCAATCCAGAGTAACTACGGGAAGTCCTTGCTCTGGTGTAAGAACAGTTTACTCTGGATTGCAATATGAATTTCCCATAGGTTTTCATTAGGTGGTGCAGTAAATACGGGTGCACGTAATGTCTCTTACATGCTCAAGTAGTTGCTCTGGATTGTAGGGTTAGTTCATGATCTTTCCTTGGGATCCCCTGCTTCCACTGAATCTCCCAGAGGAGTTTTAGAATGCAATCTTATCCACACTTTCCTGGGAGTAAGCTCCATTAACTAGAATGGGACTTACTTCTGACCAGACAGGCATAAGATTGGCCTCTCAGAAGACTCCTCGGGATATGGAAACTTTTATTCCCATGCTCCACAGTAAGCCCTCCCAGCCCTGTGGGTTAATTCAATCTTGCATCTGTGATATCACTAGCGCAAATCCATGTTGGCCTGTGAAGGTGGATCGGGTCCAGGAAGGAGGTAGCATTTGCTGCTTCTGCCCAATGCTGCTCTTCATGGTTTCTGGTATCCGCAGAAACAACAGGGACCTACACCCTATAGATACTGAGGATGCCTGTATTGCAATAAACAAGTGAAACCAGTGGTGCTTATACAGGTGGTATATATAAGTCAAGACAATACGCACTTCTGCAGGTTATCTGGAGTGCATGTTTCTTCGTCGTAAATCCCCTCTGGATCTAACAAGGTACCTGTGGAAAGAACGGAGCATTTTATGTTGCATGGTGGGGCATGATGGCTCGCATCAAAGTAAACAGGGCATGAAGCACACATTTCTGGCAGGGCAGGATTTGATCACTACTTTGAGCAGTGCATTATCAGACCATTATTTGCTTGTAACGTCTCAGCCTCACACAACCACCGATTTTTGAATGACAGCAATAAAAAGAAAATGTGTTCCCGTTTGTGATTGGCATCTCTCCGACCTCCCTGTCTGTCCTTGCTTATTCTGCTGAGGCCCGTTCTCATTTCCCAGCAGCCATGCAGCCATGCCAAGTGGGCACATGCTGCGTCCTGTGGTGACAGTGGATGGGTAGTTAAAGAGATATCTTCCCTTATCTCAGGCTGCATTGGCACTGGGAAGTCAGATAGGATTTGGCCCAGGGTTCCCTCTCTCTGTGCATCATGATTCCTCCTGGAAGACGAATCTGAGTTTATGATTTGCCCCCAAATCATTTTTAACCCTTTATGTTGATCCCCTTGGCCTGATTCCTGTTCTTGCTTGCTAGTTGCCTTGGGCTCAACTACAATGAAACACACACACACACACACACACACACACACAGAGAGAGAGAGAGAGAGAGAGAGAGAGAGAGAGAGAGAGAGAGACAAATGTTTAGAAAACTGGAGCAATTCCTCCAGACATTGGGATCCAGGCCGTACAACTTGGAAGGCATTTCGAACATCTTATTGATGAGCAGCTTCACTGCAGGATAACGTTCCTGTCCCATCTCTGAAGAAAGGAGGCAACACACTGATGTCCCTCCTCGTGAGGAATGGTTGCTGTGCACAGTTTCACAACAGCACTTCTGAGTCCTTCAGGAAATGTGCAACACGCTGATAACAGCTCTTGTAACTTCCCAGCCGGAGCCCATTTAATTTCCATTAAGGGCTGCTCTTACAGCCCACCCCATGGCAGTGCCTGCTTCCTGGAGAGCAGGCCTGGCGCTACAGTCCATGGCTGAGAGGGGTTACTTTCGTCTGGAGAAAAGTGGGAAGTCCAACGAAGGAGAGAAACACAATTTTTCTTTCCAATGCAGTCATTCTGTCCTCTGAATTTGGAGCCATGTTTACCCTCAACAAATCCTCCCACACCAAGAACACATCTTACCAATGGCCCATGACTTGTCCTCCCCTGGACCAATGCGACACGGGTCCTTGTAGCATGTAAACAAGGAGTGCTGCTGCTCCAGCTTGTCATCTATGGAGAGAAGAGGAAGACCATGATGTGATGGGGAGAAAGGGGCCACGGAATCCCAAAATATTAGGATGGTGGAGTTGTCCTCCATGATCCACATGACATCCCACAGTGCACACAAAACCTCATGCTTCTTTTCCAGGTTGGTCACTGTTCTTAGCTGCTTTCGAGGAATCTTCAAATAGTCAATAATTATAACTATAAGAATTATTAAGTCGTGGTGGGGGCAGATAAAGGATTTGGATGTCGTCGTCCCCCTACCCTGAAAACCTCCTGGGCCTGCCGTATGTTCTGCCCTTCAAGGCCAAACGTTCTTTTTGAGTCTGCTATAACCCAAATCTGTGTGCCAATACCTGGAAATGGATGAGCTGCCCCGACCATTTCCCTTCCCAAATCCCTTTTCTTTCCTTCCCCCTGGAGAGTCCCTGAAGTGGCTGCCGTGGCTGCTAATGATGTCATTTGTCACCGTCTATTGTCAAGGCTACACAATCCATAAATGTAAGTCTTCCCCTTTTGTCAAAAAAGAACTCGCTGCTCTAAAATAAGACAGCGCTGCAAAGATTGCGCCACTTCGGCTGCCTTGCCCGGGGCACACGTTGATGCAGCCTCCTGGGTGGGCTGCAGCCTCTTTGGTACACTATTATCAAGCAGTCTGGCAAATAATGGGACACACGCATTGAGTGCGCCTGAAAGTAGCCTTGTTATTGGCCACTTCATGTGTCATTTGTGTGGCACAGATGGCATCAAGAACTGCAACTGTGGGGCAAGGACACCCCCACATGCAGGCTGCAATGTATAGAAAAGGCTTATCATGGGAACCAGCCAGTGGTGGGCTCCAGCAGGTTTGCACCCACTCTACAGAACCAGTTGTTAATGAGAGAGAGGACATATACGGTTTAAAAATAGCCATTTAAAAATGGCTGCCAGATGGGCACAGAACCAGTTCTTAATTTCTTTGAATCCCATCACTGAACTGGAACCAGCTTGTCTGCACAGAAACTGAGAAACCTCCAGGCTAATAGCATCAAGGGCATTTTGAGTGAGATCAAGGCGCCTTCTGTGCCACGGCTGGACCGTGCCGGTAGAGGGAGCTGTTGCTCTTCAGCACCGCCACTCCAGGTAGCCCGAAAGTGGAATGGCAGTTATCACATCCCATAAGGCCCAATAGCTGTGTGTGGCTCAGTGGGAGATCCCAGATTCAGGCTACAATCCAGAGGAACTACAGGAGCAAGTAAGAGTCATTACATGCACCTGTAGTTATTGCACCACCTAGTGAAAACCAACAGGAAATTCATATTGCAATCCAGAGTACCTTGTTCTTACACCAGAGCAAGGACTCCCCTTAGTTACTCTGGATTGCACCCTCAATCCCTGGCAGGATTTCCAGGGTGGGTGGAAAAAAATTCCTGTCCGAAACCTGCAGCCCGTTTTGATGGGATTGAGGTGGTCAAAGGCAGCTTCCTGTCTTAAGTTCTCTGGTCATCTGAAAACTTGAGAACGGCTCGGACTGCAGCTCAAACATCTCTAAACTATTCCAAAGGTTAAGCTTATTAACTTATCAAAGTTAAGCTTTGATTTTATAGTGGTTTCTTCTAAGAATTATATTACGACATTTATATTTGTTTATTTATATTTATTATAGCAATTGAACAGCATCACTTGAATAACAATTGCACAATTTTGTGTCTGCCTGAAAACAATCCCCACATGATCATGTTGTTCAACTGCTGTGAAATTTAAATTTTGCAGGAGAAGCAGGAATGACCACCATGAACAGAAAAGGAGGGCGTTTTGTTGCTTTGGGGGACGCAGGCAGGACCTCGTCTCACCTGATGAGCAATTGTCGAAATTGAGATCCCCGCAGACGACATCAAACGCCACCAGCTCCTCTGGATTGGCTGTACTGGAGGAGGAGGTAGATTTTCTGAAATCAGCCAGCCAATCCTGAAGCAGATCCAGTTGTTCACACCGAACAGTTGTGTCCCCTGCGAGGCAAGAAGGCAACGTGTTGACTAAGGTTTACAATGGCCGCCTCTTCACAGCTGCTGGATGTGAATCTCAAAGCAACGCAGAAACAAAAAGGGCAGGCTTGCAAGCAATTTTAGGGCATGACCCCTAAGTGGAGCTGGGCTGGCGCAAGTCCTTTGTGCCAAGGCAATGTTTTCACAAAAGTGCCACCAAGCACTTTTACACGGAGGTGGGCCAAAGTGCAATTGGGCTGAAGCACAGACATGCGCTGGCCTTCCTGTGTGGATGTGGGGCCCGCGGGGCCATTTGTGCTGCATGAGCATCTCAACACTCAAACCTCCCAGTCTCAGTTCCTCCACACTTGGTCTTCTGCTCCATCTATTTTCCAGTCTAAAGCACAGGAGGAACAGAGGCTGGTGTTTCCAGGCAAAGGAGGGGCAGCATTTGGTGTGATGTTCAGGCATCGGGAGGTCTTGGGCCAGACCTGCGTTATACTGGTCTGCTGCTATGAAATTTAGATTTACCAGGAGAAACTGGAGTAACCAATCATGAACCAAAAAGAGAACCATTTATGTTGATTTGAGGTCTTGGGCCAGCCCTGCTGCAGGTGAGCTTCCTCGTCGCTTGCATTCAAGTGCGGGATGAGCTCTGCTTGATGAGATCAGTTTCATCTCATTCATCATCCTTCTTCCCAGTGAAGCCTTTGGGATGCCCCAAAGTGGTCCTCTCCTGGTATTGATTCCTGCAGCTGGTACTCCAGTATGACTGCCCTTTTTAATTGCCCTCTGAGAGTCTGCCTCATGGAGACATGGAAATAATACATCCAACAGTGCTCCTAAGGTTCCCCCAGTGGTGTCACTAATAGGGTGTGACCCACACTGATTGATGTACATGGGGGTGACATGAACTGGGGATGACACCACTTGTGACAAAAAGTGATTTGTAGGAGCAACATCATCGTGCTACAGTATATACTGTTGGATGTATAATTTACAGCAGAATGCACTGAAGCAAACCGCTTGGAAGTATCTTTGAAAGTCTGTCTTGCATAGATTTTCCAGTGTGCAACAGCTGCAGAAATGGCAAATTCTGGACTGGGGTGAATAAGGCTGCAATCCCAAAGGCACTTTCCTGGGAGTATAACCCACTGAACATAATGGGGCTTACTTTTGAGTAGACATGGTTAGGATTGTGCTCTAAGACTGCTAATCTGGAATGGCCCCTATACCAAGCCGTGGTGTGGCCTGTTTGGAATGCTGTGTACCATTCTGGTCACTGCGTCCTAAAAGGGATATTGTAGGAGTGGGAACCATCCAAACCATCAGGCAACTCCTTCCTTATAAGGCTACAACTTTGAGGGCTTTTTTGCTTCAAAACTAGGTAATGGGGCTGATAGAAATCCACATGGGGTGGGGAAAGCGGTCAGGGAAAGAAACCAGTTCATCCACCCGAGAACTGGTCCAATTTAAGTTTGCTGAACTATGCATAGATGCTCATGGATGCATCAACATCTATGCATAGCAGCAACAGCAGCGTCTGAGTTCCAGCTGCAGGGGACCAGCAGCGGGGGAGAACTGTGGGGAGGGCTACCGGGGCAGCTGGTGGGGCATGTGGGAAGAAGGTGGCTGGACTAGAAGCATTTTAGGCCTGATCCGGCAGGGCTTTTCTTATATTTCCTCAAATGAATATTTTGCGAAAGCAACAGCTCTGTCTCCAGCTGCCCACCTCTGCTCCCCCCAAATCGCAACACATATTGCATCTTGAATTCCAGTGTTTAATTTGATTCCCCAGAATTGGCTGTCTCTGCCATCGTGCCCGAGTAGTTGGTAATTGCAAAAGCCATGCTCCAAACAATTCGCTTGTCTCTCCCTGGCAGACCATAAATATGCATGGAAGCCAACCATATACCAATGAACGCTGGATTCTGTATATGGTGCAAGGATTCTGGATAAAGCAAACAGTACTGAAGCCGTGAAGGGCTGTGGGTGGCACAAGCGGTTAAGGCGCTGTGCCTGTTAACCAGCAGGCCAGGGTTCGAGACCCGGGTCGGCCCCACAAGACAGGGTGAGCTCCTGTCCTTAGCCCAGCTCTGCAACACCAGCTGGATCCAATCGTATCGGCTCTGCCTTTCCATTGGTCTAATTCAGTGGCATGGAAAGGGGGATTTGCTGCTTGGGTAACAGCCTCTCCTCCATAACAATCCAACCCAGGCTTTCGTGCTTCGCATGCAACGTATGCAGAGCCGAGCACGATACCATAGTCTTCCAAGACTGATGGAGGCCTGCTTTACTGAAGCAGTGATTTTCAACCTTTTTCATCTCATGGCACACTTCCAAGGCACAGAAATTGTCAAGGCACCCCATCAGTTGTTTATTTTCAAGGCAAACCAGGATGTTCAAATCCCCCAGTTTTCCTACTAATTAATGACTCCACAAATTCCCATGGCACACCTGACGACTTTGCACCGCACACCAGTGTGCCAGGCCACACTGGTTGAAAATCACTATACTGGAGTATTTCAACACCACGAGCCAGTCTCCCATATTGCAAAATCCTTCTAACACCAACATTTATTAAGGAGCAAAACAGTACATCACATACCAGATTTTTTGTATTAAAGGTAAAATGTGTTGAAAACCCAGTTGTGAAACCACACATTTCTTTTTCCAATTTATGCTCCAAATTTCGGCTGGCCTGGTAAGAAATTTAACTAACCAAAATAACTGGTAAATGCACTCAAATGATTCAAATTTGGAATTGAATTCAAAACATGCATTCAATATGCATGATCCTATGAAGTCCACTTAGGCTGCAATCCTAAAGAGACTTTCATGGAAGGAAGCCCCATTTAACACAATGGGGCTTACTTCTGGGTAGACATGGTTAGGAGGCTGCAATCAAAGACACTTTCCTGGGAGGCTTACCTGGGCTGCTGCTGGAGGTTCAAGGTGGTCAGTGGGGGACTTGAGGGCAGCTGCCCCTGGCACTGCCAGGCAACTGCCCCCAAGTTGGGGGCAGTTAGAGGCAGCAGCGCTGGCCGGCAGCCCTTTTAAAGAGCCTCCATGTGGAGCATCAGGGCTGCATAGCACACGTGTCCATAGCGCGCTTGCTTGTTAAGTGAAGTGGAACTTGTTATGTGAAGCAAGATTTCTTGGAAATTTTTGCTTGTTATGTGAAACGCTTGTTAAGCGAGGCACTTGTTAAGCGAGGTGCCACTGTATTTCTTAATGTTACAATCCCCTTTCTCCAGGCAGACTCCTGGTGGCTCAAAACCAAACCATAAAAAATATCCATTAAAAAACCAAACCTTCTCACAAGCAAAGCATATCGAAAACCATCTACAGATCAACCATCAGCTCCATCAATGGGGAGAGAACCAATATAAGCCAGAGAGGGTCCCCTGAAACACTCCTGTTGTGAATCACATATCGGCAAATGCTGAGAATCTTGGCAACTGCAACGAACTCCAACTGTGGGCAACCAAGAAGAAAAAGGTTGGATGTTTTTCAAAAGGAAAACCAGCTGCCTTTGCTGTTTCCTTCCGATAAGAGCTTCCACCAAACCCTTCCCGGAATTTCATCCCACCTAAAATTCACCCCCTTTCATTTCGGCCTCCACATTTTGCCTCCATTTTGGAACTGCCAATTCCGGCTCAGCCCAAAACAGTTGCAACAATTTAAACGTACGGCTGGCCTGAGGCATGCGCCAGCTTCCCCACACCACCACGGGAAAGGGAAATGGGTGAGCTGTGCCCTGAGTGAGATCCTCTCCTACACTGAGCATGGAGAAATGCTGCTCTGGAGAGTTACTGCTGCTCTGACTCTCTCCTCTCCACTTCTTTCCAAATCATGTGCCCCGAAATGATGGGTGAGTCTCACTCACAGGTGTGCAATCAAGCCCTGGCCTAGAAACACCTTTCAGCTGGAGAAACAGGACAGGGACTCTTGCTGGTACAGCTTTCTGGAAGGAAAGGACGGTGACAGATCCGGCCTTCCGCTCTCCACGCAGGCCCCGTAGCACCGCCAAGGTCCAAGCGTAGAGCCCAGTTTGCATCCCAGATGGCGGCCTGAGACTTGTCACCGTTTGATTTATTGGGCGGCATCCCAGGTCTGACGCGTTGGCTGTAAATATCCTTGCCACACTTCCCCAGCTCATCGCTCACCCCGTTCACTTGTCTGCCTTCAAGGATAATTTGGTGTCAGCTGGGAAACCTTCCTTGAGAATGACCAGCAATCGCTGCCGTGTTCAGGCTGTGCACTTTTTTGCATCAACTCACATGGAGCACTTTTCAGTAGAAGCTCTTCTGAGGCAAGGAGAATCCTGGGCTGCTCCAACCCGTGTGCTGACACCTCCAAAAACCATGACATCTTGGGACTCCAACCCTACCTGACTCTCCAAGTCCATATTAAACATTTGGACTTCAAGGCACTTTGTGGATCACCGGCCTTTTCTCTGTGTTTAATGGGTTATATTTGTGAAGGGGAGAAATTCTTCCGTTCTTGTTGATTGTGTTTTTCATTCTGTATTGTTAGCCTCCCTGAGTCCACTCCAGAAAGCAGAGAAAGGCAGCATATAAATCTATTAAATAATAATAACAATGATTCTTACTTTCCGTTGGACAACCGTTCTGCAAGGGCAGGAGTGTGCCGTTGGCATGTGTTTTCTGACCCTCTTTACTGGGTGACTCTTCTTCTCCCTGGTCTGGGAGTAAAGGAAGTGGAGGAACTTTCTAGGGAAGCTGGAGACACTCTAGGCCTCCACTCTCCTCTCTTTGCCACTTTTTCTTCCAGCCACCTTTTCCTTTCCAGCAGCGATGAGTGGATGAAAACGGTTAACCTCACACCAATTTGCTGCCTGAGACAACAGCCTCAGTTGGCCTCATAGAAGAGCTGGCTGCGTCTCCCCCCCATGATTATAAGCTGCAAAGTCAAGAGGGAACCGGAATATTTGCCTACATTTCATAATTGGAAAACTGGAGCCCGACTTCTTTTCAGCAACAAACAATTTGACCTTTTCAAAACATTTCCAAACATGCTCTCGCTGCAAAACAGATCCCAGGCCTGCACCTGATACGGCTCAGCCTTTCCTGCTTGGCTGTCATTCTCTCCTCCTCCTCCTCCTCCTCCTCTTTTTCTCTTTCTTTTTTCAGACCCCAGCAATGTTCCCCGTCAGATACTGGCACAGCCAAGGAAACGCCACTCTTAGGAACGGAGGTTCTTCCATTCTGTTCCATAAACGAACTGAGATTTATTGGAGGACATCTAAGCTCTTAAATGTAAGCTCTTGTGTTTGAATAGAACATGACAGATAAGCCTGGAAATATGAAGCCAGCGGATGAAAGACAAACAGGAATGGGAATTCAGCTCCTTAAAGGGTGATAGGCAAAGAGGGCGAGTCTGGTTCTCCCAAGGTGTTGCTTCTTGCCTTGAGGATGGGTTGGATCCCTTCCATATGGCTGACACTGGCAATCATGGGGAGACAGCTACTGTCATCCACTTGCCACTGCTGGGGCAGTCCAGAACATGCTCCGTATGGTTGGCAACCCAATCCTGGGGAGCTCTAAGACTGCTACTGTTCCAGCCACAGGAGCTCTTGCAAATGGTCCTTCAGCAGCCCACGAATTGGTGCCCTTCCAGAATGTCACCAGCCAGAGAAGGAAGGACTACCAGATTAAGGAAGGACCACCACTCAGGTTTGAGACCCAAGTTCAAAAGCTGAGTACTGCAAGATGGAATGAGCTCCTGTCCCCTGCCCAGATCCTGCCAACCTAGCAGTTCAAAAGTACGAAAATGCAAGTAGATAAATAGGTACCACCTCGGTGGGAAAATAACAGCATTTTGTGCATCTTGGTGTATATCATAAGGGCCAAATGACTACAGAAGCATCTTTAGACAACACTGGCTCATTGGCTTAGCATCAGGATGAGCACTGCACCCTAGAGCCAGTACGGCTAGCAGGGCAACCTGCAAGGTCTATTCTATTCTGCTCTACCACTCATGTATGCTGGTGGAGAGGGTGGAACAAGAGAAGGACTGATTGAGATGGGAGAGGGTATCATCCAGCAGAGCCTCTCCTGATGGTGTCCCCTCTGGGTTCAAACCATCTAAAGAGCTGGCACTGCTCCTTTGGCAAGCAGGGGATTTAAGGGGATCTATCGTCCTTTTTCCCTCCCAAGCTTCCCAATCTCCCCACTACCACCACAGCATTCAGTGCCGCCCATTTTGGTGTTTGGCAGGAAAAACACTGGGTTGGGCATGGAATCTGCTTTTCTGGGGCTGCTGGAGCATCAGCAGGGACTCCAGCACCAACTGAAATCCAGAACAGGAAGCCCTTCTCCAAAGAGGAACCTGAGACAAAGTAGGGATATAGTTCAGTGGAGGCACAATACACCATTCCCAGTCCTTGGTAAAGGATTGTGGGGTGGCAAACTAGAGGGGAGGCGAGGGGACGACTTGCCAGAGACCCTGCTGTTGATGGAAACAGTAATGAACTTGAAGGGCTGCTGGCTGATTTGGGACGGAGCAGACGCTTTCATTTAGACTGGTGTGCCCACGACTGCAGCGTGGAAGTGACCATTAGAGAGGGAGACTAGAAGCTGTCAGTTTCAGAGCTCACCAACAGGTCTCCAGGCTGCGCTAAGGAGGGAGAACGTTTCAGAAATGGGGGACTGAAAACCCCAACCCAAATGACACTTGGGTTCCATTTGCAAATAAGGTCAGTGAAGTGCTGCATGGCTTAAAATGAACCCAGGAGTCCCGATCAATCACAGTTCCCACGAAACTTTACACTGGTAAATTCTTGTTAGGAAGACTGGGGCTGAACGGAGGCCTCCGGAGCATCCCTGCCCTACATCTCCAGCTTGGTTTTTCTAAGGGGCCTGGAGATGAGGAGGCCTCTAAATGTCATCGTGGGATTTTGTCAGCCAAGCTCCAAAGGGCTCTTCTTTGAGATCCATCCCTTTTTCCCTTTCATCCACACTCTGGTCCTGAACCGAAGCACAAGTATTGCTGCTGGCAGACAGGGTCACCATCTCAACGGGGCCCCCTCAGCTGCCCCCTTTCCAAATCAGGACAGGTGCTCAAGGCACCAGCTCCTTGCAAAACAAAGTCTCCACCGCCATCGTCTCTGTATACAGTAGTCCGTCTAAGAGCAGGCGTGGTCTGCAAAAATATTTTCACAAAGTAAGCATTAAACTTTTGCTAACAATTTGGACTGGAAGTGGAAAGGCCACAACTGTGTGTTTATTTCACGGCTAACGCGAGACGTGCTCCACAAAGTGATCTTTTCCCCTCTCATTCCTTTTGGATGTTTAAAAGAAAACCTTTTAAATTTACATCATCTCCAAACTCTACCAAATGAAGCAATATTTATCTTAAGATAAGATTCAAATAATATTTACATTATTGAGTTATCCCTGTATGGGTGAGGGAAGACAGCTTTATTTGCAGAAGTACGGAGGATCAAGACACATGGGCGCCCTGAACTCGGACTTGTTACTTCCATCTAGCCAAGGTATGATTCACCCTGAAGATCCTTCCTCCCCTCCACGTGTCCCCCCCTTAAAGGAATGGACCACCACAGGTTACAAGCCATGAGAAGTGTATATTGATATGGACAACCACCAAATGCCAAATGCAGGGGGTGGGGGGGCACCTGGATGTGGGTGTCTTGTGTGCTCCCTGAGGCATCTGGTGGGCTGTTGCAAGATCCAGGAAGCAGGACGAGATGGGACCTTGGCCTGATCCAGTGAAGGCTCTTCTTATGTTCTTATTATAAGGTTTGTCATACCAAAGAGGGGATGGGAAGTACTGCAACATGCTGTACACTTGGCCACTTCTGAACATCATCTGAGCAGTTTTGGGGCAGTGATGGATCCGTGGGTCAGATCAAGCCCACCACCAAAATGGTTCAGCCTGTAGTCTTAAAAAGATATACAGTGGTGCCTCACATAACAAATTTAAATTTCTGTGTCCTCTCCCACTATTAACAAGTGGTTAAGACACTGTGCCTGTTAACCAGCAGGCCAGGGTTCAAGACCCAGGTCGGCCCCACAAAACAGGGTGAGCTCCTGTCCTTAGCCCAGCTCTGCGACGCAGCTGGATCCAATCATATGGGCTCTGCCTTTCCATTGGACTCATTCAGTGGCGTGGAGAGGGGGATTTGCTGCTTGGGTAACAGCCTCTCCTCCATAACAATCCAACCCAGGCTTTCATGCTTCGCATGTAGTGTATGCAGCGTCGAGCACGATACCATAGTCTTCCAAGACTGACGGAGGCCTGCATGTAGAAATTATGACAAAACACTGGAACTGAATTCAAAACATGCATTCAAGGTGCATGATCTTATGAAGTCTATGGTGGAGCATCTCCCCAGAGTAACTAGGATGGAGCAGTTGCTCCACCCTAGTGATAGATAGGGCACCCTAAGGCCTCTTATGTGCAAGGAATAGTTGCTCTGGATTGGGCTGTTAGGCTACAGTCCTAAAGACACTTTCCTGGGAGTAAGCCCCATTTAACACAATGGGTTTACTTCTGAGTAGACATGGTTGGGAGGCTGCACTCCAATCCACTTTCCAAGTGTCTCCCCCCTTTCTCCTTCTCTCCATCCTGAGCCTCTCTCTCCCCTGCTCCCTCCTGGCTAGCCCTGAGCTGCTTCCCTCTTCTCCATGCTGTTTTCTCCCTCTGCCCAGCAGATGCCCAGCCACAGGAGGAACAGCATGGAAGTGTTGCTTTCGCTCTGGGCAGGTGCGCTAGGCAGCCCTGACGCTTTTTAAAAGGGCTGCCGGCCAGTGCATCTGCGCCAACTGCCAACTAGTTTGTTGGTTACATGAAGCACAGTTTGTTACGTGAAGCAGAATCCTAGAGAAATTTTTGTTTGTTACGTGAAACATACTTTATGTGAGGTGTTTGTTACGTGAGGCGCCACTGTACCCACCTGGCACATGTGATCCTAACAGAATTCAAGCCTGTAATTCTAACTCTGTAAGATATACTGTGTAAACCAGTGGTCTTCAAAGTGGAGGTGGCGACAGGTCCTCTTTTTTGAAACCTTGTGCCCTGGATTGGGGGTAGCAAGTTTGACAAGGGGGTCCTGGACAGACTCCACAGATTGAAAGGGGGTCTTAGGCTGAAATGGCCACTGGTGTAAACAAATCAAAGGCTTACCGTATACTTTAATAGGAATTTATCGATACATGTAACACACCCATTAAATACTGGCTTTTAACTTTAATCTTAAATCTTGAAAGTAAGAACAGGAAAAGGGAAAGAGAATCACCTTCATTGTATTCTGTCTGAAGTATCTAGTTGTATCTTTTTAACCTTTAACTTTTTAATACCTCCAATGTATATTTTAGATTGATATCAACTTGTACGCTACTTTTATTCTGGTTTGAGATGTAGAAAAAATTATTAAATCAAATTGAATTGACTTGATCAAGGGCAGAAGATTCCTTTGATCCTCATTCTCTGTCTGGGTCTCTCCGCGTCATGCCCATCTCTTTTTTTCTCAATTCTGTGGTCCAGCTGGGATGTTTTGCATCAAACATGCAGACATCCTAACTGTTGATGGACGCAACATCTGCCCCTATTGCTGATCCTGGCCCTACAATGTACTTAGCCAAAGTGCCACATTTCTAGCTGAATACACACCGACAACAGATCATTTGGGAGGGATGAACGACTAGGCTGTTGATCCCAGGAAGCTGAAATGATAACGGTCCAAGAAACAAATAGTTCATAGGAATATATTACCAGCTACAGCTTGTAAGTGAGTGCAGGAAATGTATCCCACAATTCTTTGGTCCTGAGGTGTACTTCCCACTTGCACCTGGAAAAAAGAAAAAGAGAAAAGAAGCAAAAGATTTAGGAACAAATCTCTGTGATCCAGTGTAAAATATGAAGACTTGTTAACACCGTTTTCACTCAAATCTAATGCGTCATCAAACCTAATGTGCACCATATACTTAGAATCAAAACACCATTTACATTTACACCATATGCTGTATGGCTCCATTCTGCTCCCCCCGCCTGGAATGGATATGAAAGGGTGAGCCTCCCTCCAAAACTCACCGCACCACCCCCTCTAGCTATGCCACTGCTGGATTCTGCTTCAACTTTCAAATCCTAATTCCTAATCAGGAAGCAGCTGCCTTGATTTCTGAACTTTTTTGCAACTCCTGTAAAGCCTTGCAGGAGAAGATAAACCTCTTGCACTGCTGGGTTGAAAAGCAATGGGAACACCGCCATGAAAAGGCACATCCGTTGCTTGGTGGGGTGTTGATGACTCCAAAGCTCTTCCGCTCCCAGCTGAGCTGCTTTTATTTTCAACAAACACCTTTCCTTTACAGCAGCAGGCCTCCGTCAGTCTTGGAAGACTATGGTATCGTGCTAGGCGCTGCATATGCTGCATGCGAAGCACGAAAGCCTGGGTTGGATTGTTATGGAGGAGAGGCTGTTACCCAAGCAGCAAATCCCCCCTTTCCACGCCACTGAATTAGTCCAATGGAAAGGCAGAGCCGATACAATTGGATCCAGCTGCATAGCAGAGCTGGGCTAAGGACAGGAGCTCACCCTGTCTTGTGGGGCCGACCGGGGTCTCGAACCCTGGCCTGCTGGTTAACAGGCACAGTGTCTTAGCCACTTGTGCCACCCACAGCCCTTTCCTTTACAATCACCAATAATATGATGTCTGATGCCTTTCCGTGCCAAATGAATGGGAACCCAGAGCTGGACGACCCTTCGGAGTAAGAGATCTGGGGTGTGACGGCTGGTGGGCCAACAAATACTTCCTGGAGCTTGATGTCAGTGGACACCAAAGGCAGGGTGACTAGATGCCCAAACCTCAAAAGGAGGACAGGGTCTTGAATTCCTCTCGGTCTGGTGTTTCTGGCAGACAATGGCACATTTGCCTACTCATGAGTAAAATTGTGATATTGGGCACTTTCACTTTCCCATAGAGCTCAATGCATACTTTTTTAGTTTTATGGCCATAACTTTTGATAGGAAGGAGATATTTCAAAACTGATTTTTGCACTGGATTCTGCCCTTCAATGCGAATCCAACGACATATGACACGATGGGGTCCTGCACACCATTGCAAAGTTCCAAAATGAAGCCCAAAATGCAGAACAATGAAGCCCTTTTGGAGGACACCCGGACAGGAGACTAAAACAGAGGACAAATCTGGACATCTATAGTCATATGGTCACCCCGACTGAGGGCTATCTATGGGAGCAGAAGTTTGCTCAAGTGTTTGTCGAAACATTTAAATCCTGCTTTACGGCCCTATAGAGACAAACATAACATTACAGGATTAGGAAATGAGCATGTGGAGGTATAATTTCAATTAGATCAATGGCTCTTATGATAGAATTATAGCTGGCCGAGTCATTGGGTTTAAACCAAGAATCCAGCAGGCTGGAATTCAGACATCAAACTAATGAGCCAGGAGGCTGGTTAATGGGACTTAAAAGCTCAGTCATTATCCTGAATGGAAGTTTCCATGGGGGCCTTCAGGACCCCATAGATCTACTTCGGACTGAGACGGGAAAATTGGTTCTCTTGGGAGTAAGAGCAGAGAATGTGAACGGAAGATTCTGGGTAAGCCTGAAACTGAGATGGGATCTGATCCAAGAGGAACAGCAAGGAGTTTCAGAGGAGGAGAAAGTGGCACCTCTTCCTTCTAAACCTAACAGGAACTGCAGGCATGTCTTGAAAACAGGGGTGATGAAGGGCCTGATCCTCTTCAACCTTCCAGCCCCAAAGCAGCCTCAATGCAGCCCCACAGTTTGGCAGCCAGCCAAAGACTGTCACGCAAGATGCAGTATATCCCTCCCTGGCCCAGATGCATCAGTGCTGAAAAATTCCATGACTTTTTATTGTGTTGTTTTTTAATTTTTGTTTTTAATCACATTTGGTGTAAAAATGAGTGACCCAATTTTACGGAGGGAAAAGAGGGATAAAAGGATTTTAAATAAAATATGGTTTTAAAAAAAAACTTCTTACAGGATAGGGAGGTGGGACACAAACAGGTACTTCTGGTGTGAGCGGAGGGATGTGCAACCTCGGAAAGAAGCTGTGATCTCCTATGACTGAGCGAGGAGGAAGAGGTCACAGCAATCCTGGCTGTAGCAAAGCTGACTTTGCTGCAGCAGCCAAGAGAAGAGGAGCAGCCCCGGAAGTGAGAGCAAAAACCACCATGGAGCATCTGTAGGTTCCTGGGATTTGCTGTGCTTGCAAAGATTTTGGAGGGGCTGTGAAGGGAAGGTGGGGGCTCATCACGGGAAGCTGAGACCCTTTTGGATCCAGCAGGACAAGAGGCCAAGCCTGCAACAGATCAGGGTGGGGATGAGCAACAGAAGGGCTTGCACTGGAAAGGGTTGCAAACGATGGCTGCAAAGCAAACAGCCTCATCTGTTTGGGAGCCACCAGCAGTCGTGAGACGGATGAGCTGCCAATGAAAAGGCCTCGGAGCTGGGAAAGCTTTGAGATATTTCCAGAACCAGAGGGACGGCAAAGGACATGATGGCCGTGCGTCATTCGGCAACCAGCTTCTGCTAATCCTTTGCCAAGACAAAGTGGATTCGTCAACCGCACACACTTCCTCGATTGCACACATTTACCTTATTGACTTTTATCTAACGTGCACTATTTTCAGACAAATTAAGTCTTTAAAATGGAGGTGTGCGTTAGATTTGATGGTATGTTAGATTCATTAAATATGGTTTTTTGATTATAAGTGTAGGACAGTATTGAGTTGAGCTGTTTGCTACATTGTAAGAAAAACGTAACGTAAACCTGATGTATAAAGTAGTAGTGGTAAAAATCATAACATAAACCTGCTGTCATAGGGCACAATCCTAACCATGTCTACTCAAAAATAAGCTCCATTGTGTTCAATGGGTCTTACTCCCAGGAAAATGTCTTTAGGATTTTGCAGCATAGACTCAGATTTGGAAGGAAGCTAAGAGGACATCTAGTGCAACCTCTTTCCTGTAGAAGGAAATCCTCCTAGTGCATCTCTAACATTTCCTACAGTAGATATGTCTCAGTGGTGTAGCTAGAGGGGGGGCGGAGGAGTCAGTCTTGGAGGGAGTCTCACCCCTTCGGAGCCATTCCAGGTTGGGGGGAGCAAAACGGAGCCGTACGTTTTGCTCCCCTGTTTTGCTCCCCCCAACCTGGAATGGCTCCGAAGGGGTGAAACTCCCTCCAAGACTGACTCCTCCGCCCCCCTCTAGCAACACCACTGATATGTCATATTATTATTGTCATATAACTTGGTATTTTGAGTCACTGGGAGGAGGGCACTGAAGCACCCTGGAAGCCTTATGGCTACAATCCTAAAGACACTTTCCTGGGACTAAGACCCATTGAACACAATGGGGCTTACTTTTGAGTAGACATGGTTAGGATTCTGCTCTGCTTTCATTTCAGAGAAGGGGGAAAGTGAATGATTCATGCACGTGCAGCAAACAGGCATTTGGTCCAATCTGGCTGCCTCCTTTTACTTTCTACCAGAGGTGTAGGAGGACAGAAAAATATTGTTTTATTTAATTTGTCTTCATTATTAAAACCCGCATTCATTTCATTACTGGTTTATTAAGGTCTCATTTATTTCAATATTCCTTCATTAGTCTTCCATTCATTTTCACAGCTCCCCATTTGTTTTTATTTGCTGTGCACTTCAGTAGGAGAGTGAGGGGCTTCTAGCATGACTGCCTCTTGATGGAGGAGGAGGATACTCAGCCAGGTCTGGGTCGTGACTTCCCCGTGGTATGCGGTCACCACCACTGCCCTCTGCTTTGTGGATCGCAAAAGGTAGAGGAGAACGGAGTGGAAGTCCTTTTTTTGGGGGGGGGGGAGTAGAAGGAACAGATGGAAGGATCGGGTGTCCACACCAATCCATTGCCTAAGGTTGGGAATTTAAGGATGCAATCCTAAAGACACTTTCCTGGGAGTAAGACCCACTGATCACAATGGGGCTTACTTTTGAGATGGTTAGGATTGTGCTCTCAGCTTCATGGATGGGCTTCTCCCCTTTTCAGAAATTGCACAACCCCATAAAAGCAGTGCTTCTTGAAACTTCCAGGCCCTGTGATGACCCACATTGCAGGCAGCGTACGGCTCCTGGAAGTGACAGGCTGGGGATTTGGAGATCTCAGAGAACTCTGCAAAGGACAAGAAGAAGCTCAGCGCTGGTGGTTTCACCCACTGAAAAAGGTTGGGCCCCTGATGGGTAAAAATCACATGCTTGGCCAGCCAAGCCCATCGAGGTTGTTCTCAGAGCCACAACATGGTTTTGCTGCAGGTTGGTGGTGACCCTCAACAGCCGCCAGTGTGTCTCAGGGCATCACAGGACACCGTTTGGGAACGCCTGCCTTTCAAATGTCTGAAAAGAAGAGAAAAGCCACCGGATTGTGATTGGGACCCCTCCGTAGTCAGGCGTTGCCTTCAGGCCCTGCTCTTTTCCTCTCCGACTGCTCTGAAGTATCTCCTCTTCTTGACATGTGCTGAGATCTGTGTTCTCTCCTCACTCCCACCACCCCTTTATTTCAGCTCTGGCTGGTGCCGGGCAAAGCAATTGCCTGGAATCAACACCCGCCAGGAGGCTTCCTTGACAAAACCGTTGCAGGGAGGCTGCTTTGCCTGCCAGATTTCCCTCCCGCATTCGGCGCTGCAACTTCTTCTCCGTTTCTCACATCCTCCTGCCACAAGGCAGGCCGCAGATGGCGTGCAACAGATTCGCTTTGGGGTACCTGAACTTGGACAGCAACCACAAGGGCACAAAACTTTTCCTTTAGGTGGTGATCCGTCTGCCAAAGAAAAGTCTTGCACATACGGTATACAACTGTCCTACTCTTAAGGGGTCACTGTCATCATCATCATGTCCACACGCAACCTCTGCAGAGCACCTTTGAATACCAGTTGTAGGGGAACAATACAGGTGCCCCCCACCTTCTGATGGTTTGTCTTCTGATGATTTCACTGTTTCAGCACCTTCCAGTTATACCCAGAACTAATTCATTCAACACACGATCCATTCTTTCAACCTCTCTCTGCTGTTCTAAAAGCTAAAATTGTCGTCCCTGTTAATTTGCACGTGACATGGGGATCAAACCGTTTTTGGCATTTCCTTATATCTTAGGCTGCAATCCTATTCACACTTCCCTGGAGAAAGTCCCACTGAATTTAATGGGTCTTACTTCTGAGTAAACATACATAGGATTGTGCCATTAAATTACCACAATTCGAATACATACAATTTTCATTGTCCACAAATGCCTTTGTTCATTTTACTGTACTATGTTATGTATTTTGCTGTGTGTCAATAAGTATGAGTTGTTTAGGCTTCAGCAAGTGATATTTACGTCTTTTTTTGGTGGCCTTTTGCATTTTCCAGCTGAAAAAGATGGGGTTCTACTTTTCAATGGTTTTCACTTTTGGATGGTGCTCTGGTCCCGAACCCATCAAAAAAGTGGGGGATGCCTGCAGAGGGAGAGGAGATTTTCTTGTCTGTGCCTGTGGAATTCCCAGAGTTGTGATGGGCAAGGGAGTGCCATTGCGGTGCCATCCAGGAAACAGAATCAGGTGCCCTCTGGCTGGTTCCAGCAGGGCTTGCTTATGATTTTTGGCCAGGCTGTCTATGGTCAACTACAGGGAGAAGTGGGCACTGCTTTTCTTCTCCCTTGTCATCACCCACCACCCTTTTTCCATTTTTCATCTGAGCTTCTCACCACTTGGTGGGCTTTGTCTACTCCTGGCAGAACGACTGCTGAACCACATGCATGGTGAATTGAAGTGTGAATCGAGTCCAGGAATTGAGTCCTGGCTGCTGCTGCTATTGCCGGAGCCTGACGCAGGAGGCGAGCACGGCAGCGGAAACCTGTTCCAGAGCAGCCTGGCAAGGGCACGGCCGCCCCGAGGGCAGACAAAAAGCTTTTGGATGTACTTCGCTGCTCTCTTCTGCCTGAATATCAGGCTTCAAGCTGAGCCGAGGCAAGATTTGCCGAAATCCCATTTTTATGAGTTTGGCATTCCTGCCTCCTGCATGCAGAGACTTCTTGCACTGTACAAAGCAGCCGTGTTCGCCATGCTCGGTTAATGTATTATTTAAATACGCTAAAACAGAATTAAATGTAAGACTAAAATGTTAATGGCTTAAGCGCCAATCTCTGGCCGCTGAAGGCATGGACGGGGCTGTCTCTTGTTTCCATTTGGGGAACCCGGGGGTCTCAAGTCCCAGCTTGGGGAACTCTCGCCCACAACATATTATTCACTAGCATTTATTATTGATTACGCTGCCATTTGCATGCCCAGCACTTTACAAGTCAGGAAGAGGGAGATCCTTCCACCTCAGTGGACTCACAAGATGGTGAGCTCTGCTTGCACAGATGGCTTGAAAAAATATTGGACAAAATGAATAACTAAACGAGAAGTCAGTACCGCCAAATGCTAATTTCTGCTGCACAGTGTCCTGTCTCAGTTGGCTAACGGGGAGACGCATAGGGAAAGATGTGGTGAGGACTCCCTCGGAGCCCAGAGCTGACCTGATGACCATCCTGCTGACCTCAAACACCTCTGACCTGATGTGTTCCCTTAATTGTTGAGTGGGCAAAATGTTTCTGGCAGGGGTCCCAGAGTGCTCCCCCATTGGTCCCAGTCCTGGTTGTCCCTTAAAATTAGGGAAATCAAATAGCAAATACACTATTGTGGAGTTGCTGGCTCTTGAACACTCTCATCTGCAGCAATCAGAAGCAGAGCTGGTTGTCCATGAAGCCAACTAAGGTGCCAATTAATGCAGTGGCAGGACCTGCTTTTGCTGCCCCTCTCCCACTCTTTGGATTGTAAAATGGAAGAAGGGAATGGAACAGTAGAATGGAGGAGAGGTGAGTGGGACAAACATATGGCCCAGGAAGGAGTTACCCAAAAGGAGGCAACATATCAGATGGTGCGTCAGGAGCTTGGATGTCTTGGGCATCCTACTGAGATGATTCATAATCTGGTGCCAAGATTATCATCACTTTATACTGAAAAAACTGTTCTTTGATTGCCCTTCACTTCTTTTGTTGAAATATTATTGTTGTGGTGTTGTGTAAGGGTATTACAATCTGCAAAACAGGAGAATTCTTCTCCATCCTCCTCCTCCCCAACCACCACTGGCATCTTTTCCCTTAAGCTTCGAGTGCCTCCAACAGATGTGGATCTCAGCCAGGTCTTACATTAGCATGTTGTGCGGTGGAGGCAACGTGTGTATAAAATATTTAGATGACCTCCTCGGTAGAAATGGGAAGTTTGCTTTTAGAAGCTGCAGGGGCATTCCCAGGACATTCCTGCTGCCATCAGTGGAAGGTGACAGACTCTTGGAATGGTTGCCAAACTCCCAAACAGTTTTGCTTCCCTGAGATACCTGCCTTTTTAATTTTATTTTTAAACCAATGAACTGCCATTTGTCAGGGTTCCATAAGTAACGGTCAAATACTGAGTTAGACCCTTGGCTTATCCAGGTCAGTGGCTTTCCAAACTTTCAGGGATGAATCTTTTCCATGATAATCTGGCCATGGTGAGGATTGAAATGGGTATGTTCTGCATGCTAAGCAGGTCTCCTCCCACTGAACTAGTCAGTGGTGGGCTTCGGGGGTTCTCACGGGTTTTATAGAACCCTTTGCTAATGAGCGCCTGGTTCTGAGAACCGGTTACTAATGGGACATAGAACCTGTTGTTGATTTATTTGAATCCCACCACTGACTACAGTCCTATCTGGAACTGCTCCTCCTGCAGAGACCTTCCCAGTCCAACCTCTGATGGACACATTTTATCTCCTGCAATCAGAAGGAGATGAAGTCCACCAAGTCAGATTGTTGGTCCTTCTGATTCAAGATTCTTGACACTGGTGCTGCAGGGATGAATTTTGCTCTGCTGTACAGGAAATGCCAGAGGTTGAACATGGTTCTTGTGACTCCAAGGCACACGTTCTACCCCTGGGTTGTGCATAGCCTCCTATTTTATAAGGTAAAACCTTGGACTCAGAGTGTTTTGTAAGACAAGCAAATATTTCTAATCAATTTTATCTTGCAATAAAATTGCAGTACAAGTGATGTCTTGCAAAAAAAAAAAAATAGTCCTGGTCAGGATATGGCTGGTTTTGGAGCTCTGGAGCTCTTCTCAGCTTATGAATGTCTACTCTGAAGTAAGCCTATTACAGTCAATGGGGCTCATTCCTGAGTAAGGGAGCCAATGGAAAGGAGCCTCAGAGACCTATCCTACAATCCAGAGTAACTACAGGAGAATGTAAGAGACATTTATGTCGACATAGTTACAGCACCACTTAGTAAAAACCTATGGGAAATTCATATTGCAATCCAGAGTAAATCGTTCTTACGTTGGAGCAAGGACTTCCCGTAGTTACTCTGGATTGCACCCTTAGGCTGCAATCCTAAAGACACTTTCCTGGGAGTAAGACCCAGTCGTAGCCTTGCATGTCTACTCTAAAGTAATTCCTACTATAATCAGTGGGGTTCCCTTGTGTATAAGGGGGGGGGGGCAGACTGCAGGCAGAGAGACCTGAGAGACTAAATGCAGGTTGATTTATTTTATTTTTCTTTATATTTTTATTTTCTTTACTATTTTGTATTCTTATTACAGTATTGTAATCATTTTTATAAAAATCTTTTTGGGTTGTGGAATGAATCGTCTGAGTTTTCATTATTTCTTATGGGAAAACTTCTTTTACAAGCGTTTTGGATGACAAGCAGGCTTCCAGAACAAATTATGCTTGTAAACCAAGGTACCACTGTATACCGGAGCTGCAGACATCTGTAATACATTGTAAAATATATTTATCTTTAGTCTACCTATCACCAGAAGACAAGACACACTTGCTTTTTAATCACTGGAGGACAGGCTGTTGCTGAGCCATTTAAGGTTATGATTCTCGGATCACGGCCAACATCCAGGAGAAGATCAATACAAATCCAAAAATCATGAAGTGTCACTTTGGGACCCCCAGTGGACACAGTTCCAGTACAGGCTGAGCCTGTTCTGTTCAATGCCACTCATCTCAACGGGGCCGAAGCATAGATCACGTGGCACCCAGCAGGCTTCAGCTTCTGGAAACAATGTTTGCACAGGATTTTGGCCCCAGGTTGCCCAGCAAGGATCAGGATCCACGCAAGGCTCTCTCATTCAGGAGATCTGGAGTAATAAGAAGAAAATGGGTTCCTGATTTCCAGCACAGTTGTGATTTGGGTGGATGTGATGGATTGGTAATTAAGTCTATCGATCCTGAAGGTAGCTGAGCCCAGCCCTTCTTTTCTTTGGGGGGAGGAAGTGGTAGAAAAAGTGCTGCCAACCAGCCAGCTTGTCAAGATGAGCCAAAAAAAATCAATATACTGCTCTGGGCTGCTGGAAGCAGGCTTGTTGCATCTTTAATACATGCACTTGCTTGGTGGCATAGCTAGAGGGGTGCAAAGCAGGGGGTTTTGCAGGGAGCCTCACCTTGGCTTGCAAGTGGCTTTTCCCTCTGGAGCCGTTCTGGGTGAGGGGAGCACATGGAGACAGCATATGGATGCTCATCCTTCAGCAGCACAAGATGGAGAGGAGCCAGTAGTGGTACATGGGAAGGGACATAGGAGGGGACAAATCCCCACGAGGTGGCATGAGGTTCCTGGTGAGGCTGCGCAACAGCTTTTAGAGGGGTGCTGCAGATTTGAGAAGGCCGCCAAATGTTTTGGGAGTAGCTGAACCTCTGCCTACCACGGATTGTGCTGATCACAGTTTTGCGCCACTGCTGGGCCTCTTCCCTGCCTGTTCCTGGGGTCCACTTGACATGTGCCAAACAGAGTGCTTTGCAATGACGAGGAGAAACGGTGGTTTGGCGCATCAATTCAGGCTGAAAAGGTGAGGCACTTCACAGCGAACAAGTCTGGCACTCCTTCCAGCATGAGAGGCACCATCAAAAGCTGAATTCAGTGACCTGCAGGAATTACACAGATGTGGCAGCCTTGCATAATGTCCCCATTTGGCATAACTGAATCTGTGCTTTACTTGCCTGCATAATTTATCCTGTTATTGCTGCTCACAGTCAGGGCAAGAATTTATGGGGTGTGTTTCTCTTCTGGCTTCTGAAAATCCAGCACAATCACTTGCTCTCAATAATTTCTCCAGCGCCACAAAGAGGAGAAACTTGGTGTTTTTATATAAAAATTGTATTTCTCAAGATAAAACTAGGCTACACTAATAATATCGTCCTGTTGTGTTTATAATATTAATAACGGAGGCAAAGAAGGACATGGAGGGGGAGCAAAGGCATCCAAGGCTTGCAACAAAATTCTGGCGAGCCGAGGTAACCTGCAGATCACTTGCAAAAAGCCGTTTGGCTCCTGACATCCATCCAGTGCTCAATGCGCATGTTTCTAGTCACGCGACATGTTGCCAAGACACTGCAAGGCTCTTTTCTGTACAGGAAGCCAAAATCTGGTCAGTGCCACCCACGGAGCTTCTCCTTGCTCCGGGCAATGGGAAGGAGCACATGGGTGCTCCTATGGGTTTTCAACTTTCTTGCAGCATCACTGTCTTAGGATACTGTCTTAGGACCTCAAATCAAAGCACGATACCATAGTCTTTCGAGACTGAAGGATGCCAATGAATGCAGCATCACAGCTTAAGCAAGTGGTTCTTTAAGCATCACATCCCTGAGCAAGTGGTTCAAGGAGGGAAAATCAGGACGGTGGCAACGGAGATCAGCTGTCAAAGAAACCCAATTAGGCTGCCTTGACTGCTCTCTGGCACGGCACGGTTTGTATCGGCTCCGACACTTGCTGGCTCTCCTGTGGCTCCTTTGCTTTCTGCAGAACCTTTTGGCTGTACTTCCAGTCCCGGCTCTGAATCACCAGTGCAGCAAATCCAGAGATGGGCTTTGCAAGGCAATGCAAAGGATCTCAGAGGACTCCAAGCACCGGATCCCATTTGCAAAGGAAGCCACAACCTCTCCTTCTCAGAGGAGGCTTTCTTGACAACGGAGCCCCTGCAAAATTGGGCATACCCGACAGCTTGAATTTCCAAAAATACATCTCAAATCTGAGCAGTATTTGCTTGCTTTAAAGTTCCCACACTCATTTCCAGGGCTGACTGTCCCTGTAGCAAATCCAGAAGTAGCAGGAGGGGAAAGGAGAGAGAGGAAAGTGGAATTGCCATGGAATAGCTTCGTGGAATAGCCTTGAATTAAAATTAAAATACTTGCGAACCGCACAAGCAAACACCACAGAACAAGACCAAAGGCAAATCTGATTCTGCAATCCGTTTTTCACAGAGGTAAAGAAATGCCTCTGTGAAATCCACAAACAGGGCCTGAGTGCAGTAGCACATCCCATACTGCTTTCCCAGCAACTGGTATTCCATGATTGACTGCTTCTGTCCACGGAGGCTCTACACCACCACTGCGTAGCCACTCCTCTTGTATGAATGTGTCTAATCCTCTTTTAAAGCTATTTCAAAGCTGCAAGACCTCTCCAATTCAATGCACATGGCCTGATGCATGGCTAATTTTTTTAAGAGTGAGTGTTTGGTTTTGCTTCGTGACATCTTCTGATATTGTCAGAAAGCTGGGCTGTTGATCTTTGCTACATCCTCACCCAACGGCTGAATACACTCTCTGGGCCAAAAGATGCCTACAGAAAAGTTCCCCAGTCGCATCTGATGCTTCCTCCCACCCTCTGCTGCCCAGTTTTTCCATCATCAATTTTCCACTTTCCCACTTCTTCGCCTTGCTTCATTGCTTCAACCATCAGCCAAATATTCACACTATGATGGTGACTCCCACATCTCTCTGTTTGCACAGCATTAGTTTAAAATATCAATGCATTTAAAGAAAAATTAATTATCGCCCCAGCCTGTTTTCTGCCCAGGGTGCTTCATCCCCACCCCCTCCTCCCCACACACACATTCTGGGATCTGGTTCATGCTGCGTGTTTACTTCTCCAAAGCGTCATCTGTCAGCTGTCTCTACAATCCTACTTGAAGTTTTCAGCTGAGGATATTATTCTTGGAGCCCCAGAGCACGAGAACAGCTGGCATCTCCAAAATCCTATGGGACCATCTCATTGCAGGGGAGTCATTCCTTCGGGGGAGCCCTTCACTTAACCCAGGGGTGTCCAAACATTTAATTTTAGAGCTCCTGGACCTCTAACAATTGCAGAGAAGAGGAAATTTCAGCAGGTGCAACTTTTGATACGTGAGATGAGAAGCAGCACCTGCTGAAATTCCCCCTTTACACAATTTTTTAAGATCAGAGAGCCCTGAAGTTGAAAGTTTAGACACCCCTGACTTCACCCATCATTCATCTCCCTCTCCCCCCCCCACTTTGTGCACACCCTTTTTCAACTGTTTTCTTAATGTTTTCCCAACTGAAGGGCATGATGGTGCGGGGTGCTTCCTTTCCATACCGCACCGTCAGTGCTCCTTCTTCCCAGGGTGACCAGATGCCAAACCTAAAATCCCCCCAAGTTCCCCAAAATTCCTGCCCTCCATGCCAAAATTTCCACCTGGTTAAAAAATGTTGGACACCCCCAAAAATGTAGGACATTAAAATAAAGCTAAGTACACTCGTATTGCATTCCTGTACCCAACTTTTGCACAAATCTCATTGCAATAGACCAGACACCAACCAAAGAGGCCCATGTTTAAGTGATCAAAGCAGCCTGGAATTCTAAGGCAGGCATGCAGAGGCTTGGCCTTTCAGCCTCCTTTCCTTTGCCTCCTTCCACAATACAAGCTCCATTGACTATAATGCTTTTGAGTGGACACAACTGGGCTTGGAGGCTAAAACGTAAGAAGCTAGGAGTTATCCCCACCATCCCTACCCTGAGCAGGTTGCCAATGTTACACCCAGCCCCTGCTCCTCTGCTTTGACAACAGCTCGTTGAAAGGCCCCACAACTTGAACAACTCAAGCCCTCATGAAGTACATGCTTTTTTGTGCAAAGTATATATTGTGTCCAGGCTGGTTCCCACAGGTTCTGCAGAACCGGTTGTTAATTTTGGCCCACCGCTAGCGATCCGGTTGCTAGTGGCGGGTCAAAAAAAGGGCAAACCGGTTCGCCCTTGGGGCCCACCGCTAGCGTCCTGAATAGGACGTGACTGTGCTTGTGCCAACCTTGGCGCAGGCACAGACGCGTCCTGAACAGGATGCGACCACCCTTGCGCCAAGGTTGGCGCAGGCGCAAACACGTCCTGAAGAGGACGCGACCGTGCTTGTGCCAACCTTGGCGCACGCGTAGACGCGTCCTGAACAGGACGCATCTGCACCTGCGCCAACCTTGGCGCAAGCACGGTCGCATCCTCTTCAGGACGCGTCTGTGCCTGCGCCAACCTTGGCGCATGCACAGTACACCAGGGTTGGGGTCACCCCTCTCCCCGCCCCCAGCACTGCCCCCTGACCCCGGCCCCACCCCCTGTCCCTGCCTGGCCCGTCTACTTCCGGCGAACCGGTTGTTAGGTTGGGCCAGGCCCATCCCTGGGTGGATCCATCTACATAGGAGCAGGGCAAGCTGGGGTTTCTCTGGTCAGTTGGCAATCCTGCTTTAAAGAAATTAATTCCTGCCCCACCTTTCCCTCCAAGCCAAACTCACTGCAAAGTTCCAGGCTCCCTCCTTCCTCTGCTCTGCTCTGTTCTCCAGCAGCCTCAGCTGAACTGTATAAAACCTCATATGAACTTAAAGAAGTTACTGCCTCTTTGCCTCAGTTCCTCTTCTGTAAAACGGAAAACAAAACAAACCCAGCGGCCTGAACTAACTGGGGTTGCTTTGAAGCTGAATGAGATGAGGACTGTACAGTTTTATGCACATAATGCGGTACAGGTTTGAAGGCAACATGAAGGGTCACTACAGGTTTCAGAAGATGGCAAGATGAAGGTCCTACCTTGAGAAACAGGGCCCCCTTAGAAGCCAAGGAGTCTGTTCCTTTTCCATTGGGATAACAGTGATAGGCAGCATCCATAACTGGATAGCGGCTGGCAAAAAGCAGGCCGCTGTTCACAAACTTAAAGGAACAGCAGCCGTGGCAGCTGTAGACCCCAACATCGTACAGAATGTACTCAAAGTAATGGTGGAGCTGTTCTTTCAACTTCTCCGCGGCTCTTTTGTCAAACACTTCCTGCAAGCAGAGGAAGTCCAAGTTGGCAGGGAAGAAGGCCGAGATCTCGTGGTCAAAGAGCTCGTCAGTGTTTTTCTTCTTCCTCACCGAGGTCTTCTTCATGAGCGAGGCCTTGTAGAGAAGCTTGCTGTTGTTGGTGCTTTGGTCCACCGGGCCATCCCCGGAGCGCATCTTCACCAGCGACTCTCGTGAGGCGGTGCAGCTATCGAGACTTCCAGAATCCCCTTCTTTTTGCTTATGGTTGGGTGTCTGGCCCTTCCGGCTCTCGGCTTCTGATTCTGGTGGTCCCCTGCTGTTCACCTGGCCACCTGTGCCGTCGGCTTCGGGTTCTGGGATGTGGCCGCTCTCCTCGCCAGCTATGCGCACGATGCACGTGTTCCCATCTTCTCCTTCGTTGGCATCCCCTCCGGCTTTGGCGTCTTTGTTGTCCTCTGTGTTGTTGGAGCTGGCGTTCTCCCCCTTGTACTCCATGGATGTGGTCCTCTTGATGGCTGCGTTGACAGCGCGGTTATTGCTATCTCCGCTCTGAGGGGAGGCCAGGCTGCTGAAACTGGCGGCACTGATGGACGTATTTGTGGGGGAATCTATGTAGATTTTGATCTGGGGCCTGCTCGCTCCGTTCCGGATCCGCCGGCCAATTTCCTTCGCTCGTGCCTGCGTGTTGAAGACATTGTTGAATCTCGCCAAGGAGTCTGGGAGCAGGCAGACATTGGCACTGGCGAAGCAGAAGCTCTTCCCATTGCTAGCGGCTTTCCACTCGGTGAGCAAAGTGCTTCCATTGCCGTGGCCTTTGTCCCGCAGCCTAGAATAGACATACGGCCGTCGCACAGACTGGAGGGGGGACCATAAGAGGAAGCCGATCAAAGCAAACGGAAGGGAGACCACCAGCAAGGCTAAGTAGATGGGGGTGGTGATGAAGACACACAGAGCGTGGAAGTAGCACGGGTCATCTGCCCTCTGCCGCTTCTCGTAGGTGGTCGGCACAAAGGAGGCCAAGAGCCGGTCTCCGAGCCAGTAGCATGGGAAGATCAAACCCCAGGAGAAGGAGTGCAGCGCTGACAGAAAGCCGTTGGGAAATGGGGAAGTGTACAAAACCATTGCAACTCAGTTAGGACACCCTCTCAGGACCTTCTACATGGTGTCACCACCATCAGGCATCCGTCAGAACATTCATTGGTGGACGAAAGGGAAGGAAACCTTCTACTCCAGTCAGGTCTTCCGGGGTGCCCGAAGCAGGGATCACCTTACGAGCACCATCTCATTCTGTGGCAGTGAGAAGCAAGTGGGGCAGTCCTCCTTTGGGCCTTGGGCATTGAGATGCTTCGGGGTGTATCATCGCTCCCCCCAAGGAGCCATCCCAGGCTGGCAGAGTGTGGCGGAGGGAATCACCTATCAAACAACAAGAACAATTGTTACCATTAGTCATCCAGTTACTTATTTGTTATTTCATTTTCTCTGTAAACTACTTTGTGAATTTTTTTGTGAAAAAGCTGTATATAAATAACAGTTGATGGACTGATTCATTGATTGATTAATCAGTTGATCCAGGGAAGGAAAATGATTTTGAAAACGCAACAGGGAAAATCACCAGAATTCATATCATCCCAAAGACCAGGCCAGCCACAGCCCAGGTTCTCCCCACCATATCAGGCACAAGTTATCTGCTGTCGTGACCCAGGCAGAAAGATCCTGTGCTCACTGGTATGTGCTCACTGGTATGTGCAGAACGTCTCAGGCTCCCACCCCAACATCTCCAGTGGGTTTCAGTGGGGAGCAGGAGGCCAAATCCCAGGGCCTGGGTTTCCAGGGGACCTGGCCCGTCACAAAACCAAGTGTGCAAAACAGAACACATTCATGATCATTGGAGTACCTCCACCTCAGCCTCTTCAGCCTTGAACCTTGAACCACTACAACGGTGGTTCAATTTGCATCAAGTGGACGGGTTCTCCTGTGTCTCCTTTTTCCTAAAAGGAGCCAGAGCAGAAAAACGACAGCCACGGAGCCAAATCCCAGGGAAACGTCTCCATTAAAAAGATCCATAAATATACCTTAAAGAAAAAACGTTACGAGACGAGAGCGATCCCAAAGGGCTTGTCAGGTTTCTGGTTACATTTGCGGTTGCTGAACGGCTTGACGTAGCATAAGAAAATCTTTGTCGCTTGTTAAAAATGGCTTCTCCCATCGAGGACACCCATTTGGGTTTGATGAGGAAAGGGCAAGGTTTCAGTGGGAAAGGGAGGAGATTCTCAGCAAACAAGAATATGGAGACCAAGGAAAGGATGTGCCCTATATATTTTTTATTTTTATTTTTCTCTCTTTTCCTTTCTTCTAGTCTTGTAGGGATGACCCAAGACATCCTGATACTTGAAGTGCTGCACTAATGAACACCTCTTAGAGGCAGACAAGTCTCTGCTGCTCATCCTCATCCTCTGCCCACTTCCTGGGTTCAAAAATAAAGGAGTGGAGTGGAAGAGAAAATGTGCAGGAGAAGAGAGGGGAGGGCTAGAGAGTTTGAGACCGTCTACGGGCACAATCCAGAGCGACTATGGGGAGTCCTTGCTCCGTTGTAAGAACAATTTACTCTGGATTGCAATATGCATTTCCCATAGATTTTCATTAGGTGGTGCAATAACTATGGGTGCACGTAATGTCTCTTATGTGCTCCCATAGTTACTCTGGATTGTAGGGTAGGCCAGTGATTTTCAGTCTTCTTCATCCATGGCACACCATCAGTTGCTTTTACCATTGACAAGCACACCATGCTATTCAAATCCCCACATTTTCCTATTAATAAATGTCCCTCCCCAAATTCCTGCGGCACACCTGAGGACTATCTGCGGCACCCCAATGTACCGTGGCACACGGGTTGAAAATCACTGGTCATCTCATCTCCTTTGCACTTACTCTCATCTCATCACTCATCCCATTACTCCCATCCTCTGCACTTCCTCTTCTTCACTTCCGTTCCATACTTTCTTTTCAAATTCTGGGACCAGAAAGAGGATGAGGTGGGAGTCCAGAAGGTATCCCTGCTAATCTCCCATCTAATGCAATCATCTTCATCATCCTCAGAGGTGAGCAGGACCTCTCTCTAAACTGAATGGTGGTGGGGAGGGTGGCGTAGCAAGGGGGTGCTGAGCAGTCAAGTCTTGGAGGGAGCCTCACTCCTTCGGAGCCATTCCAGGTGGGGGGAGCAAAACGGAGCCGTACGGCTCCGTTTTGCTCCCCCCACCTGGAATGGCTCCGAAGGGGTGAGACTCCCTCCAAGACTTGACTGCTCAGCCCCCCCTTGTTATGCTAAACTCACAATGCTCTAAATTCACAGCGACTGCTCAGCGGAGTAGTATGCCTGACTCCATTCACTTCCACGACATGCTCCAGAAAGTGTTATCCAACCGATCTCGGTATTTGGGCCTTTCGGAGCTGAGTCAAACAATTTCTGCATATATGTCACTCTGATCTCCATAAGCTACCAGCAGGCAAGACTCTGCTACAAACAATCTGTCACCTAAATTGGGCTATGCTATAAAAATTTATTTCCAATAGGTATTCCTAAATTCCATGAAATGCTCAAACAAGGACGGCAGCCATCAGGTTCGTCTCGGCAGGAAAATTCTCCCATCTTTTGTTTAACAGAACGGAGCCAGAAAGACCCAGCTGAATGTTTGGCATTCAACAAATTCAGTGCACCATGCGCCGGACCTATTTGTACATGCACAAGGCATCAGGGAGCTCTCAAATGCATGTGGTCCAAGTTACGTGGAGAGCTACGCAAAGCTCTTTGGGCCAGTGATTCATTTGACATGGACTGCACAGCATTGGATTTGAATCCCATTTCACCTGCCAACACACGGGGTGCCTGGAGAATGTGGCTGCGGTGACTTAGGATCGGTTCAAGTACCGTGCTTCTTCCACAGCAATGACAGCCCTGAATCCAGATGTCTAGTGTGTGCCTTATGTGGGGTGGAGGATGGACCAACTCAAGGACCCCATAAGTTCTAGTCCAGGAGTGTCCAACCTTTTAGCTTCCCTGGGCCACACTGGAAGAAGACGAGTTGGTTTGGGCTGCACATAAACACTAACGATAGCTGATCATTATGGGCTGTGGGTGGAGCAAGCGGTTAAGACCAGGGTTCGAGACCCGGGTCGGCCCCACAAGACAGGGTGAGCTCCTGTCCTTAGCCCAGCTCTGTGACGCAGCTGGATCCAATCATATTGGCTCTGCCTTTCCATTGGACTAATTCAGTGGTGTGGAGAGGGGGATTTGCTGCTTGGGTAACAGCCCATCCTCCATAGCAATCTAACCCAGGCTTTCGTGCTTCGCATGCAGCGTATGCAGCGCCGAGCACGATACCATAGTCTTCCAAGACTGACAGAGGCCTGCTAATCTGGATGCTAATCTCTAGCTGATCATCCAAAAAAACCATAGAAAACAGAGTCCCTCTAAAGTTTGGATTTTCCACTGGAAATCCGGACTTTTGAAATTTTTTTTTGAGGACCCTGTTCTCCTTTTTGGGTGCCAGCATCGTCAAGCTTTACTCAGGAGTCAGCTCCATTGACTTAATGGGCTAACTCCTGAGTAAACATTAATTTTTTTTAGCTGACAGCACAGGAAAGCAAAATAAGCCCTTCCCCAGGAGTGTAGCTGAATTTGACTTTCAAGCATCTCTGATCTGCATGCCTCTCAGTCAGGCTGCACTTTCCTGGGAGTAAAAAAGATATCTGTTTCTTTTCTTCTGAGGAGAATCTAATGTGCACCCTCTACTTAAAATCAAAACTCATTTATTCAAATCTAATTAACCACCGAATCTTATGCACACCCTGATTTTGGAGACTAAATTTGACTGGAAAAGATGACAGATTTGAGTAAATAGTTTATTAACTTGTGCTGTTATTTGCTTCAAATAACAGCACAAGTCCTATTGTGGGAGTCCTATTGGCAGTCCTATTGTGGGAGAGCATTGCAGAATTTGGTCTAATAGGGATACATATAACCATTTTGTGAACTTTTTGTTGAAAAGTGGTACATAAATACTGTTAATTGAGCGATATAAAACAAGTTGTGAAATGTTCCCCCAATGATTAAGAAGTGCTTACAATTGAGATCCCTTTTGAGTGTGAGGCTCAGGCCAAATGGCCCTCTTGGCCCCTTCCCTGGCCCTGGATGGCACCCGACGGATCCCAACCACACTCCGATAGTGAGAACTTAAAAACAAAACCCAGTGAAGATGTTCTTATCCCACCCAAGCTGAAGGGGTGGATCTGCCACGTGGCTTTGTTTTCTCGTGTCTTTGAAATTCAATAGTTTGATGTTATTGTCTGATCTAATTCTGTAATTTCAGTTTTCATTTTCAATGAAAGGCAGGATATAAATGTTAAAATGTACCTATGAGATTGAAGGGGGGAGGAAGAGGCAGACAGGCACAGGGACATGCTCTGCAGAGGTGTGCTGAGCCTCCCCCAAGATCTGGTTCGCCGGAAGTTGGGGCAGGGGTGGGGGCGGGGTCGGGGCGGGGCTAGGGGCGGACCCCCAACCCCAGCGCACTGCGCATGCGCCAACCCCCAGCGCATGCGCTATGCGTCTCTTCCAGTTGGAGGAGATGCAGTACGCACGCACCAACTCTTGGGGTCGGTGCGTGCGCACTGCGTCTCTTCCAACTGGAGGAGACACAGTACGCATGCACCAACCCCGAGGGTTGACGCGTGTGTACTGCGTCTCCTCCAACTGGAGGGTCAACACGCACATGGGGGTCAGCGCGTGCGCAGTGTGTCTCCTCCAGCTGGAGGAGACGTACTGCACATGCACCAACGCCGGTGCGTGAGCAGTACGTCTCCTCCAGTTGGAGGAGACACACTCGTCTCCTCCTGCTGGAGGAAGCGCACATCGTGCGCGCCTGCTCCAGCTGGAAGAGACGCGGGGGTGGAAAAGATGGTAGCTGGTGCGAACCGGTCTGCCCTCTTTTTCCTTTCCCTGCCGCTGGCGATTCGCCAACGGCAGGGAAAAGGCAAGATCCGGTTCAGGCGAGTAGGCCCGAACCGGCATCTGCCCACCCCTGATGCTCTGGATACAAAAGCTAGAATCAAAGTGTTCCACCTGGTATGGTTTGAGCAAAGTTCTCTTTCTCCCATCTTGGGCGCTGGTGCCTTGTACCTTCCTCCCCACTTTCTCTTCCTCTCATTTTCAGAAAGGAGACACTTCAGGCTATCCCTTTCTGCTATTTTTTCCTTCTCCTTTCCAAACAGTGCCACAGATAAGCAGTGGACGAAGGGGGACCGACCCGCCACTGGAGACAACTTCATCGATGCTTCATCCCCCTCGCATGGGGAAACACGGAGCAGAAATAATGCAGCATGGCCACCAGTGGTGGGCTCCAGCAGGTTCACACCTACTCTATAGTACCAGTTGTTAATGAGAGAGAGGACATCTAAAGTTTCAAAATAGCCATTTAAAAGTGGCTGCATGATGGGCATTAACAGAAATTGTAACTTTCTTTGAATCCCATCACTGATGGCCACCTTCTAGTTCCATCCGGTCAGCCACATCCTGTCATCCCCGATAACAAGCTTTCCAACCATTTAACAAGGCATCGTTGAGGGAAATCACTATAATGAGCTTAATTGTTGCTACAACTTCCACCAGAGACAGTGGAGAGACACCAAGAGTCAGGGCAGACAGACGGTCCTGGGAAAACATCTCCCTCTGCTCCTGGTGGCTCCTCCAGGGGATCGTGTTGTATTCACGCAACACTTGAGAAACAGTCCCGATGACTGGTTTGCTGTCCACCATTCCCACAGCCCAACCAAAATCCATGCCAGAAGGCAACCGAAATAATGCACACCCCAGGATTCCGGGTTCACTGAGATATATGGCCGCTCAAGAGAGTTGACAGCTCAAGAATGGTGAGATGCTCCCCTCTCTTTTTTATTTTTTAAGGAAAGCAGAAATTAGGCAGCATTGACACCTTCCACAGCAGAAATTTTTGCCATCCCTCATTGCCAATCTTTTAAAGTGTTTAATAGGACGTAGATGAGGGTACTGAACACAGTGGAAGAGGTTCCATGAACTTAAGATTTCAGAGTACAAGGCAATTTCTGTCTGTACATGGATCTGAAATCCTACCTGGGTACACACAGCATGCCAGGGAGACAAACAATGGTGTTTTGATATAGGCCTAAGTACACACGGAGAGACATGCATCAGTGTATCTACAGGCAGCAACCCTACACATTTACCTGGGAGTAAGTCCCATTCAACTCAGCAGACATGCATGGGATTAGACTGCAGTTATTTGTGCCCAACAGATGTGCAATGACAAGTGCAGAATGATGCCCATAGATTACTAGTTTGGGGTATTTAACCCTTTCCTGGGCTGTTTTTTTCTGCCAAAGCTTTTTCCCATAATTTAACCCCAAAAGTGCCATTATAGGATTATTGTGGCTACCTAAAGTCTGAACCATCAATGATCATGGATTGTCTGAAATGGATGAGGAAGATGTTGTGTGTGGCCAAATTCCAGAAAGATCAAGGAGGAGGACGTGGCAGATAAATGTGCACAGAATGGGTTTTATTTATAAGTTCTTAGAATGACAATTTTGAAAATAATATCTACTGCTATAGGTTAATCAGATATGGTATGTATAAGGTAATTTAATACAGAATCCAAGAAATGATTAATGATTAAATGATTCTGGATTAAGTCCAGAAATGGTATATTTTTTAATTTGACCCTTTTCTTTTCCTGCCACTTCTTTGGAGTTGGAAACATAGGCTGCAATCCTAAAGTCACTTTCCTGGGAGTAAGACCCATTGAGCACAATGGAGCTTACTTCTGAGTAGACATGGTTAGGTGCTCATAATGAATAGTACATGGAGAGGGGTGGGGAAGATGCCTGCTCACTAAGCATGCAGGTCTCCACATGGCACATCTGCACAGACATTTCTATATATGACTGATGATGGTGACAGGCATTGCATGTGGGCACTTTGGTGCACCACCAACCAAAAGTGTCTGTAAGTGGCTGGGGCAGCACAGAGCGATGCTCGACAGGTTGAACATTGTATATTTTTTTATCTTTACTGAATTTAGAGCCTATTTCCATCCTTGCGCCTGCCGTAACAGGAGTCAAACTGAATCATCAGTTGCAATTTGAAGCGCTGTAAGTTCCATGGATCATGACACTGGAAAGAGCCATTTTCTCTGAAAAAGTTGCTCCACTATAATTGAAAACACTCTGGCCTTGGCTTCCCCCTAATAGATGTATGTACTGAGCAGGCTGCTCTGGGGTGATCCATGATCTATAGTGTTGGGCCATTTGCAAAAAACTAGCAAACCCTTAACTTATCCAAAAAGGCACACCATTTGCAAAACCAATGGAAAAGAAAGACCTGGAGTTGTTGCAGAACATCCCTGGAAACTGTGCACTGTACAAAGGAGTTTCTGGAGCACCCAGGGTCAGACCCTGACCGCCAAGTGCCAGGATCACCAAATTCTTCCACCCAAATTGGGGGAATGTTGGCACTGCCACATCTCCTCCACCGTCATCCACTGTCACTTATACCCTCAGGTATTTACAAAACAAGGCAAAACGGGGCCGGGGGTTGGACTAGATGACCTCATGGGACCTTCCAACCTTATGATTCTGTGACTGTTAAGAGCTGGGGGGTGGCGTGTGGGGTCTCAAATGCCTCCAGCAGCTGATTAGCTCCCAGCCATGTAACGGGGCCTAAATGCAGCCCTTCCTGTGATGACTTCAATTAAATCACACGGCCTGCTGAGTAATTTGGCAGGGGGGCATCACTCCTCGCAGGTTTCCACAGCAACTCCTACCCACTTCACCCTCCCCTCGATCTGGCATCGGCAGGGTGTGATCAAACACCAAGATGCAAGGAGGTCGCATGCGGCGAGGAGGAGCATCGGCCTGAAGATCTCCCGCAGCACCTTGACGGCTGATTATCTGGCCCTGCAGAATTCAGATTCCAATCTTTCTCCGATGAATTGCTCTCCGTCACTAATTGGGAATGTTGAGGCAACAGAGAAATTGATCAGCTTTCTACTGGGAGAGCGGAAGAGATAGCCATTTTACAGAGTCCTCTTACCACTCATGTCCTTATACAGCAACCCTTTGGGATCCTACGGAAGCTGGGCTTCATAAACAAGAGATGGTCAAGGGGATGCACACTGAAGTATGCTGTTTCTCCCCAGGAACAAATGGCCATATATATGCTTTGGGGTCCACGGCTTTAAAAAGTAGAGTCATACAGGAGTCCCTCGTTCATTTATTACTGATGGCCTCTGCCGATCCTGTGCACATGCACAGTAGAGCCCAATGCAAGCCAACTCCCCTGAGGAGTTCAGGGTGACATATAAGCAGGTGACCAGATTATTCTTGAACCCCAGGGTCAAAATTCCTAATCCCAAGCCAAAATTCCTACCCGCTTAAAAAAATTGCCAAAAATGTATTTTTTTGTTTTGTTTTTTGGTTTTTTGACCATAACTTTTGATAGGCAGGAGATATCTTCAAACTGATTTTTGCACTGGATTCTGCTCTTCAGTACAAATCCAACGACATATGGCATGATGGGGTACTGTGCACTATCGCAAAGTTTCAAAATGAAGCCAAAATGTAGGACAATGAAGCCAAAATGTAGGACACCCGGACAGGAGGCTAAAAATCTGGACAAATCCAGGTTTTTCTGGTCATATGGTGACCCTGCATACAAGATTCTGCCTCACCCCCTTTTAACATCACAACAACCCTGTGAGTTAGCCACTGGTCCAGGTTCTTAGAGTTCACAACTCTCTTCCTGGCACCACAGCAGTAATCCCTGGGTTGACAAAGAGTATCACTGCTTGTGATCTTAAGGAGGCCCGGAACGTGCATGAATTTCCCTAAGAAAGACAGAAGTGAGTGTCATCCATAATAACTGTTTCTGGAAACTTCCAGTCAATTGCTTTTAAATACCTGCTTTCATTTCAAGAGCTGCTAGCGAGTTTTCCTCCCACTCTCAATCTCAACCCATTTGGGTCCTATTCATCCACGTCCACCTTTGCAATTATTGCTTGCCGTGTCCACGTTTATTGCAGGAGCAGAGACTGCTCAGCAAAAAATGCTCCCATCACAGACAGGTTTCTTATTTTATATCCGTACATCAGTCTTTATATCCGTACATCTACATCATATCTTTATATCCGTACATCAGTCATCACAGACCTGGCATCTTGCTCCTGATGAGCAGGTTCCTCATAGGACATTAATGACTGGGGCTGGGATTGGAGGAGGGCGAGTTCTCCTGCAACCACCTCAATTCAGGGGTTCTCAAAGATTTCCGAGTGGCTTTTATATAATGAATGGCAAATACAAGGACTTATGGTAAATCAGATGTTAATGTCCACCCAATCATACAAGGACAGACTAGTCTATACTGAAAAGATCAGACACTGGGCCAGTGTAAGCTCTTAATGGACACTCGGACGTGATGAATATTTTGTCAGGGAGCACCACAGTCACACAGAGGGGTAAATGCAAGACCCCACTTAAAGAGCGAGTCCTGGCAGACACCATGCTGGGTATGGATCCTGTTCAGAGTTACAATTCCTTCTAACCACAGGCTATTCCAAATCCCAGCTTGATCCACAGAGCCTGGGGAAACATGTGCTCTCTTGTCAGCAGCAGAAGCATTTTTTTATTTGGTCCCCCAGCTAGAGATAGAACCTCATCCGATGCCCAGAAGCAGAGGGGCATTTGCTCCCACCAGAGTCACAGCTGACCCTGGAGCCGCTGCAGATGATGTTTATGGTGTCGGCCAGAACCCATAAATGAGCTCGTTGCTGTAAACGCCTTTGGGGCAAATGCCCTGCTGGTTGTTCTCCTGCAACTGCTTCAATTCAGGGGTTCTCAAAGAAAGGGACACTGAAGTCCTACCCATAACCAGCCCATGGGGAAAGGGCCACGGAAGCACCCTGGAAATGGCTTGTGCCACTGCTGCTGTGATGCCTGCTTCCTCCTCCACTCCACGCTCAAGGTGGAGGGGAAGGGGCAATGGTGATCTCCAGCAAGGAAGACCTCCCCACTGCCCTGGCTCTGCTGCAACTGCTCTGACAGTGCAGAATTTTCCCCCTGAAATGCAACTGAGATCTTCTGTAGAAGAGGAAATTGAGGCAAGTGCTGCCCCTAACCCTAACCCTAAATGCCTTCGATGCAATGTTTAAAGGTAGAGGCACTCTGTCCTCCATTCTATATGGTCACCCTGAATTACACATAATAAATTATACATCTTAGTTTTAAATTTAATAATAATTAAGGGCGCAATCCTTAATAATTTAATAATAAGTAATTAAGGGCGCAATCCTAACCAATTTAGGCTGGCCTAACTCAATTAGCGTATCTTCCCCCAGTGGTGTGGGGAGGTTGGCATATGTTGGTTCTCTGGCCTGAACTCCCAACCCCAGGAATAGGGCAGAAGTGACTTATGATCAGCACAGGACATACACTGGGGCTTAGGCTGGCTTAAATGGGGCTTAGGATTTCAGCCTAAGTGTTTAAACTAAGCACATGAAAACAATATATCTGAGTGTTTTTAGCTTTTATTTGTCATGGCCTACATTTTTTTTGGATGCCCTACATTTGGGGAGGGGCCTTGTCCTCTTTTTTTGTTATATATGGTCACCCTGCACCATTAGGGCTGTGGGTGGCACAAGTGGCTAAGACACTGTGCCTGTTAACCAGCAGGCCAGGGTCTGAGACCCGGTTCGGCCCCACAAGACAGGGTGAGCTCCTGTCCTTAGCCCAGCTCTGTGACGCCAGCTGGATCCAACCGTATTGGCTCTGCCTTTCCACTGGACTAATTCAGTGGCGTGGAGAGGGGGATTTGCTGCTTGGGTAACAGCCTCTCCTCCATAACAATCCAACCCAGGCTTTCGTGCTTTGCATGCAGCGTATGCAGCGCCGAGCACGATCCCATAGTCTTCCAAGACTGACGGAGGCCTGCAGCATAAGTGCTCTTCTCATTCCAGGGGCCAGCCCTGCAAGATACATGTCCCCAGGATTCAAATCCTTCCAAAGTGTTCCTTGCAAAAGAAACCCAGGTAATTGTTCCTAGAAGAGGACCCTTTCTGTGATTCAGGTCAGCTGGGGTGTTCGACCTGCCATGTGAGGGTGTTGGGTGGAAAGTCTCCCTTTTCATGAGGTCAGCAGATGGCTTCGTCTGAAGCACCCCAGTTGTGCTGGGAAGTCCTCACTCGCCCTGCCAGACAGTCTGTCTGCCTGCTGGTTCTGCTCCAGTTAAGTGGATAAGTGACTTGCCTAAGAGGAGAAGCAAACCTGGGCCCTTCTGGCTCATCGCTCAGTTCTTTATCCTGTTGGTCTTCAACACATGTGTCAAGGCACAGAAGTGGGTTGCAGCAGAGCAGTCTTTGCCGTTGGATTTCAGGCTAATGTCTGCACAATTTGAACAGCAGCCAGAGTGCCAGACGAGGTCAATCCCATCAATCGTAGTTTTGGAAGTTGCTTTGGCCTGACCCCTTGATCTACAGGACACCCCACGGGATCCATCCTACCCCAGCTGATCTCCGCTGCTGCAATCATCTCTGCGGTTTGCTTCACTTCCTCCACCTTCCACAACTTCAACGCATGCCATTCAGTGATGGGATTCAAAGAAATTAAGAACTGGTTCTCTGCCCATCTGGCAGCCACTTTTAAATGGCTATTTTTAAACTTTATATGTCTTGTCTCTCATTAACAACAGGATCTATATAGTGGGTGCAAACTTGCTGGAGCCCACCACTGATGCCATTGCCATGCTGCACCTTTGGCCTAGAATAAAGGCATAGAACAACAGTGCCTGGTGCAACCTGGTGGGAAAAGAACAGGGTCTTGATCTCTCATGTGCCCTTTCCTCTCGCCCGCTGGGTCCTCAAAGGTGGCTTCCCTGTTACACGTTGGAGTTTGAGGTGAGTCCTGGCTCTTGGCCATGAAGATCACCGGCCTTGCCACAATGCTGCCCCACAGGAAGATGTCCTCCAGGAGGACGTCTGATCCCAAGATGTTTGCTGATGGCTGGATGGCTCTCATGCAGCACTTCCCCTGGTGATTTCATGGCCACGAGAATCCTTTCTGGTGAGATTGCAAAAGCGACAACAACAAGCTCTCCCTCGAGGACACTTTGCATATCCAATAAGTACTCAGAAAACTGGGCTGGTGGACTGGGCCAGAAGATTGCCAAGGGACTGCCAATTCAAGACATCAAAGCGTATCGACATGAGAACGAGGCAAATGAGAGATCACGCCAGTCAACCGGCCCCGGCAATGCAAGCCGGGAAAATAAGTCTACAGCGCTCAGACTGTCAGAAAAACGTCTTTCCCTTCAGCAACTCAGTCCAAACTCCCCAGAATTGGCAGGAATCCCAAATGATTAAATAGCTGTCTTTTTCTTTTTTTTATATTTTCATTAAATTCATATTTGAACTTGAAAATCAATTTATTGGCTGAATTAAATACATTTCTTGATTACAAAACACGAGAAAGCTGTTTGGAGGCTCCAAAAGAAAAAGGGACAATCTCTCTATCAAATTACCGAACAATTTACAAACTTCATCAGCATATTCATATATGTTAATTTATTCAAATATGAAATGTAAATTAATTAATTTTTTCTGGCCCCCCAACACATTGTCAGAGAGATGATGTGGCCCTTCTGCCAAAAACTTTGGAGGCCCCGATCTACCCCAACATGCTGGCCAATGTCTTATTTCGGCAGGTATTTTTCATGTGTCCAGCACCATATTTTAGTTCAGGCCATTCATCAGTAGAATAAACCATGCGAGCTCACAGAATAGAATTGTCTCTATCAACATTATTTGGCATGAGAACCTGGATCCCACATCAGTGATCATGGCTTCATATTCACTTAAAGCTACAAATACATGTTGATTTTATTGACCATCGTTGCATACTTTATAACTGTCCCCAAAGTGGGGACTGTTTCTGATTTGGACCACAAGGCCCAAAGAGGGCCACTGTGCCTGAACTGGGTTGCCAGGCTGGATGCCACCAAACCCTTGGGATTTCTAACAATTTTGCCAATGGAAAAGTCTTGCCTGGAGGGTGGCAAACTCTCCGTCACTGGAAAGTGATGCTGTTTGCTGGACAAGCCCCAATGAGGGATGTTGTAGCTGTGGATTGCCAAGGGGATGAATATCTTATCAGTCCCTTCCAACTCTTCTGATTCAGTGTCCAGAATAACCCCACCTGTGTTCCCCATCCCTACTGGGATTGACCAGAGTCTGAAAACTTCTATGTCCAAACATGAATTATGCTAACCCAAACCTTTACTAGCCATTTGCTTGATAGAAACAGGAAAGAAGAGTCATATTTGGCTATAGGGCAATCCTATTTCAGTCCTCATTCCAGCTGCCCATCAATAGGCAACTCTCCAAAACCAATGTATTTTACAGCCATTTCTTAGGAATATACCATATTAAATCTAACACACACCTTTTCCAACCAAATTTACAGCACAATCCTAACCATGTCTACTCAAAAGTAAGCCACACTGTGTTCAATTGGTCTTACTCTCAGAAACATGTCTTAAGGATTGCACCATAAGTCTCCAAAATTGGGGTGCACATGAGATTTGATGGTGCATTAGATTCAATTATAGTATTTTGATTATTAGGTCAGTATTTATTTTAACCGTTTATTATAATTAAAATACGTTGCAGAAGCCCCATGTTGTATAAAGTCATGCAATTAGGTAAAAATCACAACAAAACCCCAATTTCATATTATTATTGTCATACAACCCACTCTTCTTCAGTAAACACTTTTCAAACAACCCATGCAGTAAAATTAAATTTTGCACCTTCTTTGCAGCCGTGTATTATAACTGCCAGTAAATCTTTTTTATCTCAAGCCTTTTAAGACCAGGGTGTGCATCAGATTTGGTACTGCATTAAATTCAAGCAAATATGGTAGTTTTTGACCTAATGCTAAGCAGAAAGTATCAATGTTCCCATTCACTTGTATTATGATGGATGCTCTCCACAAGTGGTGCTCCTGGCAGCATCACTCCCCCCTTCAGTGATTACTGTTATAACTTTGGGACATTTCCTGGAAAGATTTAAACATGAAATTTTTGCTGTGGATTATGAAAACGATAAAACTAATGACAATTCCCTGCTGCCCTAATAAGAGCATTGCCGGGTTGCGATCTGGGCATCTGCAGTATGGCAGGCACGACGATTAATCTATTTATTGTCAGGAGAGAGAGGGCAAGAAAGGCCGTTCTCTCTCTGATTCCACCAAGTCTGGTGTACTCCATTTGCATTCTCATGTTTTGGGATCAGCAGGCCTGCAGTGAAGCTTTTTCAGTCCTGCAAATGTCTTGAATTTGCCATTAAAAACATGTGAGGTACGGAAGAAGGCAGGTTGTGGGAGCATTTTCTCCTCCTTAACTTGGCATCCATCAGTCTTGAAAGACTATGGTATTGTGCAAAGCACAAAGGCCTGGGTAGACTGATATGGAGGATAGGCTGTTCCCCAAACAGCATCTTCCCCCTCTCCACGCCACTGAAATAGTCTGGCAGAGCAGATATGATTGGTTCCAGCTGCATCGCAGAGCTGGGCTAAGGACAGGAGCTCACTGTCTCGTGGGGACCCAGGTCTCGAACCCTGGCCTGCTGGTTAACAGGCACAGCATCTTAACCGCTTGCGCCACCCACAGTCCATTTTTTTCTCCTTCAAGTCTTTCATTCTCCACTGGTGGCACAGATCGAGGGGGGAGCAAAGGAGTACGTCTTGGAGGGAGCCGTTCCACGTGGATCTGTAGAGCTCCGTTTTGCTCCCCACACCTGGAATGTCTCCAAAGGGGTGAGGCTTCCTCCAAGACTGATTCCTCCGACCCTTCTGGCTATGCTCAACAAAGAAAACTGCTCTGAAATATTCATCAAGGGAGGTTTGAAATCAGCAGGGGATCATCAGCCTTAAACTCTCCAGTCTGGCAATGATGGAGGCCCAACATTTGGAGCACTTCTGCAGTGATTTTGGGGGAGTATCCAGGCTTTCCTGTATATACACGTGACGTGACATGGAAAATTACTGAGTCTGAGTTGATTTTTGGTGGCTTGGAGGAAAGGTGTGCAGGTACCAGAACCACTTTCAGATGTTCAAAGAAACACACAGGGTGGGAAACAAGATTGCAACAATCAGCTCCATCCCTGCCTTTCATGGGAAGGTTTACTGAGAGCTCATACAACAAGTGGGGGGTTCTATCCTTGCAATCTGAACACCCCGAAAAGCAGTGTCCTAATTTATGGACACTTAATAGTACATGTGGAGTTTCTTTTCAATCTTCAGATGAATACCTGAAAGTGAGTCATGCACAGTCCCACTCCATCCACACACTCATCTGAACATCTGAAAGTGACTCTGATATTCAGCTCATGCATCTTTCCTGAGAAAGTTCTGATTTGACGACATGCATGATGGATGGATGGATGGATGGATGGATGGATGGATGGATAGATAGATAGATAGATAGATAGACAGACAGACAGACAGACAGACAGACAGACAGACAGACAGATAGATAGATAGATAGATAGATAGATAGATAGATAGATAGAAACTCTTAACACCTGAATTTGGTCTCATGACCCAAGTTGGCCCTTCCATGATGCTGACTGAAACCATCATCTCTGGTGATGGAGTGGGGCCTCCTCCTCCTACCCCACAGACCTCAAAAGGAGATGCTGCAGAATTGGGAGTGCCTGGACCAGTCCTGGAGCGATGAAATCAAAAGTGATGTAATAAGGAGAACAACTATGATGGCCTGATGAGAAGAAGGATGTTCAAGCAGAGGCTCGACAAGCACCTTTCGGAGATGCTCTAGGAGGATTTCCTGCTACAGGCAGGGGGTTGGACTAGATGACCTACTGGGTCCCTTCCAACTCTAGGATTCTATGATTCTATGTGCTAACCCACCTTTGTATATCTAAGGTGGTAGAAGCAACCACAGCATCACTGTCATATTTTACGTCGCAGGCCATGATGGTACCTTATCTCTGAATGTCAGGTGCAAAGGAATGGGAATGAGATGTGGGCATTTTGTTGAAGCATCTTGAAGGCTTTCAGGAGGCATCTGGTGGGCCTCTGTGAGATATAGAAATCTGGATAGGTGGTACTTGGCCTGATTCAGCAGTGCTCTTCTTATGTAAGCCACCTTGAGGATTCTTTGGAATTGAAATTTTGAATAGAAATAAGTCAAACATACTCTTAAGAGTTGTTTGGGAATCCATCCATCCATCCATCCATCCATCCATCCATCCATCCATCCATCCATCCATCCATCCATCCACCCACCCACCCATCCATCCATCCATCTACAATATGCAATAGTTGTTGGAGGTTCCCAACCTGGTTGAAGGTTCTCAAAGCAAGGCTGCTTGTTCTCTTATCCAGGATGCAACTGCAACTGCCTGCACCGAGTAGGAGGCTGGACAAGATGACCTTCAAATTCCCCTCCAACTTGAACATTCTTTTAAGATGGAGTTTGCATTTGTAAAGTGCGTGTACTAAACACATATGGGAACATTTAAAATTCTCCCTGATTAAACAGAAGCCACATTATTAGTCAGCCGATGTGGTCGGGAATCTAACGGATAAATCAATTAAATGTTCTCTCCCCACCTACAGTAACTACATTCCAATCACACCCATGGTTTGTTGCATGAACCTTGTTCCCCAGTCAGTTAATACTGCGTTAAGCATTTTACTGTGCAAGTCTTGTGTGTGGCTTTTGGGAGCAACTTTCCACGTTCCTCTGGACGCAAAGCAGTGCGCATGAATCTCTTCAGAGGAGAAAAAGAGAAGAAACAAGAAGAAAGGATTGAAAGACCATGAGTGGAAGGTCCAGGCTCACCTCCATAAGACAAATGCAACTTTCAAGGACAAACCCAGCCTTCAAGGACTGGGCTGCAGACTGACCCACCCAGATCAAAGGGTTAAACCTTCACTTTGCAGCTGTGGTTCAGAAATACAGATTTCATTTTGTGGTTTTTTGGTTCTTACCAGCATCCCCTCCGAGACAGCACCTGACCTAGTTTGGTGGTATCACTGGAAAGAAATAGCAGGGGCCAGCGGGATGGGAAGAAGGAGCTGTCAAATGCTAAAAGCCATTTGTAATGAACTCTGGGAGCCCAGGGAACCTGAAGTGATGAGGCTGGTGACCTTCATCACCAAGACAGGGAGATCTAGTCCACACTGTAAAGAAGCTCAGAACTTGGCTGTGGCGGAGGAGAGAAAAGGCAATATTCTCAGAGTGGGGCATCCGAGGATGCCTTTGTGTGTTTACCAACATTTTTGGTTTTTTTTCTTTATTTGCAGTCTCTAGTCAACCTGGTTTTGCGTACTGGAGCTTAACTTGGGGTAAAACATATTCCTCTTCTCAGAAGGGGACCAAGTCTGGTTTAATAGTGATGTGCATGCCTGATGTAGGAGTCGACTGGCCAGTGTCAGTAGCGCCACAAAAGCCTGCATGGTGCATTAGAAGATGCAGTGTTGAACCAGGAGTCCTTGCTTGATGCCAACAGCAGCCTTTTCCCCAGTCCAAGGCAGGGCCAGTTTAATAGCTAATGAGGTGGAAGGAAAGGGCTCGGAGCTCCTGCCTGGTCCTAAGCTGGACCTCTTCGTGGTCCTGAGCTTGCACGTTACCTTTCACAGAAAAAGCACCTAGCTACGTAGCATGTGCTTCCAATAACCCGTTTTATGACTTTGCCACACCAACCCAGCAATCAGGTTGGATGTTCTCTTTTGCACCTTTCTGTTTCCACTACATCTTTTTAGAGATGTGTTGACCAGAACTGGACACAATATTCCAGATGTGGCTTTACTGTTGATTTGTAGAACGGCATCATAATATCACTTCTTTTACTCTCAGTCCTTTTTCTCATGATCCCATGCAGGGAACTATCATTTTTATTCCACGCTCAGGATCATTCGAAAAGGTATTCATCCCGTTCTGAAAATCTAAGGTCATCCACGCAGTTCTTTTCAAAATGCCCTTCTAAGCCGCTGAAACTCGTGGAAGCGCAATAACATGCCTGCTCCCAGGAACAACCCACAGAGGACCCCAGGAGCAACAGCCATGGGAAACTGGGGACCCAAGGAAGTGTACTTCTTGTTCCATCACCTTCATAGGCCAATGGCAAGGGGTCCCTAGTGGAAGGGTGGGAAGGGGAATACTACCCCCACTTGTCACTACCCAATCTGCCCACCCTCCTGTCAACAAGCCTAGACACGAGGAAGACTTTCCTAACTGTAAACTGGCACATCATCAGGTAAGGGGGGCAGCACTGGACTTGCCACCCGAGGTGCCAGGTAGTCTTGGGCTCACTCTGGTGACAACAATAACTTTAGTGTGCATCAGAAGTCGAAGGCAAATAAAAGTACAGCCTTGCTATCTCACGGCTTTCCTGCATGGGGGGGGGGGGGGGAGCAGACCAACAATCCTCATCCATCATAATCTCCCTGTGAGTTACAAAGCATGCTGGGCTCTCATTTACCAACCACCAGGACCTCAGTGAGTTCTAATTCATCTTCCCAGCCTGGCTCCTTCCTTGGATGTGAACTTAAAACTGTCGCTAATCTCTCTTGTGCGTCAAAGGTAAACACTTCTTGTCGGCCATCTGGCTTTCAGCAATAATCCTTCCCTTTGCAAAGCAAAAAACAAAACAAAGCAACAGTTTTGCAGGGGGTTCAGGATGTTAAGGGGTTCCTCGGAAAAGTTTTGCGCTGGGGCTGGAGAACATGTGTATGATCTCATTATCATGCTGTGGGTGGCACAAGTGGTTTAGAGACTGTGCCTGTTAACCAAGCAGGCCAGGGTTCGAGACCCGGGTCGGCCCCACAAGACAGGGTGAGCTCCTGTCCTTAGCCCAGCTCTGCAACGCAGCCGGAACCAATCGTATAGGCTCTGTTGTTCCATTGGACTGTTTCATTTCATGGAGAGGGGGGATTTGCTGCTTGGGTATCAGCATATTCTCCATATTAATCTCCCCAGGCCTTCGTGCTTCGCAAACTGCGCCAAGCATGTGACCATAGTCTTTCAAGACTGATGGATGACAGTACAAAGATCTCTGCCTGCCCCGTACCTTACAAAGCTGCCTGAGCCTTGACGTCGGCCATGAAGATGTTGCTTCTATGAACAGCTTTGTTTGGTGATGGCTCCACAAATAGTGGGGACATGTGGAGGCTCCCCAATAGTCTGCAGTTTGTAATACCTACAGATGGAGTGGGTTGGGACTTTTTTACAGAAAGATATGAAATATTATCCGTACACACAGGAAAGGAAAAGGTTTCTTAGCTAAAGGAAACCAAAAATATAGCTGAATCCCTCAATTTCTGGAAATACAATTTCACTGGAATTTAATTTAAATTTAATTAACTCAGCCCGGTTTCCAACTTGAAACTTAAAGGTACCTTCAAGGCAAATATGAAAGGGGTTGTAATATATTCTCAAAGCAGCAGATAATTTCCAGTGATGCACATGACTAAAAGTCAAATGTGTTACTTAGAAGAGGAGGACATTTCACCTCTTCAAGCTGAGCCAAAGTGGGAAAAGGGATCCAGCCAGGGGTTTTCTGTATGATGCCTTCATGCATGTCTGAATGCAGCTGAGATCCAATACTGACCTCAGCTGCAATCCTAAAAACACTTTCCTGGATGTAGGTCTCACTGAATACACAGGACTTACTTCTGAGTAGACATGCTTGGGATTGCATTGTTCATCATACAGCCTGAGAACTGGGAAAGGGGTTTCTAGTTCAACAAAACATACCCCCGGCCCTCGGAGTACCGTCCAGAGCTCCTGAACCTGGCAGGTCCTAATAACATACTACGTTATGAGAAAGCCATAGGTTATGAGCCTATATTAGTGCCATCTGAGGCATTAACAGCCCATCTTCTCCAAGGGCCTTTGTGCAAAGATATTTTTCTCTTCTCCAGCCCTTTATCAAGAATGCAGAGCTAGAAGGGAAACTGTCCAGATCAGAAGAGAAACATCTGTTTGGTTGGAGCTCCTGCTCATTTCCCTGAAGATTTAAGCTCAGCCGGTCGTCCTGGTGGCAAACCTGCTTTCAAGGCTGTGTCGAGATTTTCATCAGCTCTCCAAGGCTGGGCTCTCATGAAGATATTTCCCCTGGTCTGGGATCAGGCCTGGAGCACTGCAATGCTTTGAATTAATTTTCTTGGAGAATCAGCGGTAAATGTAAACTGCTTCATCTTCCACATTTCAGCTCATGGGTCACAGTTGTGAGTTGGACTTTCTTCCTTCTCACTAGAAGTCAGGAAGGTTCCCATCTATGGAGTTTGAAACCAGCCTTTTTACCTTTATTCTCACCCTTTGGGGAGCAGCAGAACCTTCCCAAACATAGAATCATAGAATCCTAGAGTTGAAAGGGACTCTAGTCATCTTTCTACTACTCTAGTAGTAGGTCATCTAGTCCAACCCCCTGCCTGCAACAGGAAATCCTCCTAGATTATCCCCGACAGGTATTTGTCAAGCCTCTGCTTGAAGACCCCCAGTGAGGGAGCGTCCACCACCTCCCTTGGCAGTCTGTTCCACTGCCGAACCAATATACCTTCATCTTCCCACCCATAGAGGTGAAAGGGGCTGGATAGTTGGTGCTCTGGCTGGGGACCCAGGGCCATCAACCAACCCTTGGGTTTCTGGAGAAAAAGTCGATGCCTGCCAGCACGGACCCCAAGAAGTGCTCAGAGCACTATAACTTCCAAGGAAAGACTTCCCAAATCTTTCAGTGTTCATCAGAGTTTCTGAGGATCTAAGCCAAGGATGTCCAAACACTGGATCTTCTAGCAGATTCCCTGTACTTCTTTGTCACAGAGAGACAGTGCACAGCATGGCTATTAAAATGCAGGACATGCACTACATTCTGTCCTACAGTTAACAGATCAGAAGCACAGGACAGGATGTGTGGAAGAAAGTGGAGATGGTTCTCCGATTAAGGCCCTCTTTGGATAGGAAAGAGCCAGATCCATCCCTGGACATCTTTCAAGTTTCTCTCCGATGTTCTTTCCAACAATAAAGCAGGACACTTGGGGGCTGCATCGATGGTGGGTAAACATGTGATTTATGTTCTCCGAAGGCAGCCTGTGTGCAAAGGGGACCACGAGAAAATCAAACTGCAGCACCTGCTGGGAAAACAGAGCAGTTTTGCTTAATGGAGAAAAAGAGGATTCACAGCAATACTTTCAAGAGTGGCTGGGCCTCTATTGGACCAACTCAGGCTGTCGATGAGGACAGAAAGCAATTATTTCTCAGTGGCAGCAAAACTTATCCCTCTTATGATATTTGCCGCAGACTCCACAGCCAGGAAGAAAGGAGGATGACAGTGGGATGCCTATTCCAGTGATGGATCAGTCGGGGCTGCTGTCAAATATGGAGGCTGCTGGAGAGATTTACAAGCCCTGCTAATGAAAGAGAAGGAGGTGGAAATCTTTGGCCGACTCCGCTTGAAAGCACTCAGGTTGACTGGGGAGGAAGATGGACCGTCAGCCCTGAAAAAGGGGCAATGCTGGGCGCCCATGTGCAGGATCCTGCCCCAGAGGGCAAGGCTGAAGTCAGGATGGATCCATGGCCAGGAGGGAGTCAGTCAAGTACTTGTAAGGCAGGTTGGTTCCTTCTCTGACTATCAGCGCAGTGGGGACTCTTTTCCTCCACTCTTGCTGGACACTGAACTGGGACCTTCTACATGTAAAGCTCTGAAGTCACTGCTTCCCCCTAAGTGTTTTAAATGTTTTGAAACGGTGTGGTTGTTAGCCAGCTCCAGGAACCGGCCAGAAGGGGAGATTTGAATCCCCAAACCTCAATCAAGAAAGCAATGAACATATGCCTGCCCCTTGGAGGGGGAGGCAGGCTGGCATAAGGTGCCCTCGTTTTTCCTGTGCAGTTTCCAAATGAGCATCGGTTTGAGTGCCAGTAGCCAAGCAGACCCTCTGCTGGCATCTCGGAAGGTGATGAGCTGGACAGCAACTCAGTTCCTCTTGCAAGGCTTGGCACGGTCAAGACATTGGAGGTTTGCTAGATACGGAATTGAAAAGAGGTACTACACTGTGCATGCCAGACATCTCTGGTTCTGTCTTGGCTCACACCTCCAGGCAGGGCCATGAAGCTCTCCAGGAGGCCTGCAGCAGGTCCCCACAGGCAAGACCAAACTCCAGGCAGCTCCGCCTGAGTCAGCAGAAGCCGACTTCTTATGATCAATAAATCATCCACCCCGTTGTACATTCCGGAATCAGGGAATCTTTCTTCTTCCTGGCATATTATTTCCCAGCCACGTTCAAATCTTCACTGTGTTGGAGATGGATTAATAACAATAACATAAAGTGATGATTTAAAAGCACTGATTTGATAGGGATGCCATGTGCCCCAGAAAACTGGGACTGTCCTGGTTTGGGGGGATCACATCCTTATATTGGCAAGTGTGGAAAGGGGGTTCTGGCCTGGTATTGTGGAAGAAGATATTATGGCAACCCTATGACCTCAACTAGCAAGCAAAGCCTGCCACACACCACCAAAGCTCTGCACTGGCCACTTATGGGTGTCCTTTCCTTCAAGAAGGGCCGGTCCATTCATGAAACCAACTGAGATCATTGCCTCAGTCAGAATGTCACTGTCATTGCTTGTCGCCCTGGTTCTGAGAAGAGGGGGCACGAACCCTCTAATGCAGGAATAGCCAAGTCTTTCATACTGAAGGCTGAAATGAGCATTCATGGTGCCTTCAAAGGGCCAGAAGTGACATCATTAAGCAGATGAAGGCCAGATATAAGCACCCTCTTCTCATAGAGAAACTCACTGGCTGAAAATAATAGAAGAAAATAAAAATATGTGAATTTTATTCATGTTTCATGTTATAGATACCGGGAGAGCCCAGTTGTAAGAGGGACCAGTTAATGTGCTTCCAGGGCACCCATGTGGCATTTATGTTTGACATCTCTTCTAATGCATCCATTATGCACATTATGTTCACATGCACACCCCAGATTTGGTTAATATACAACCTCAAATCCCTTGTGAGGTGTCAGCAGAGAGACCAGCCCCTGGAAAGAACCAATCCTGGGGATGAAGGTCTACCATGAACAAGAATCCCTTTGCGGCTTCAGAAGAAACAAGGCTGGGCTGTTTGACCCAAGAGCGGATGTGCAGCCAGCAAGACTCTCCTTGACGCCCACACAGGGTTGTTCAAGGTGAGCACCGGTTGCTTTTCCACCCTCAGAGCCTGAGGTCTGGATCTCGTCCAGGCACAGAAAGTGAACCGAACTGTGAATTAATAACGTTGCTGCATCTCATAATGAGACACTTTCAGGGCCAGCCCATCCATAGGACACATGAGGCAGCTGATTGACAGGGATCCCCATCTCCATCCATGCACATCACTGTGCGCATCGGGCACATCAATGCTCCACCATCTCCTCCTTCCCAAAAAGGAAGAGAATGGCAGAGGAATTCAAGGAGGGAGGTGGGTGTGAGCATCACAGGCACTCCTCCACTCCACACTTCCTTTCCTCTTTCTTCCCTCTTCCTTTTCCACTCCTTTGAGCATAAGGAGGAGGAGAGCATCCTTGGACGCCACAAAAGAGGGAGGGGGCAAGAGCTGATAAGACCCCTGGCAGTGAGAAGAAGCGCACTAAAGAACCACTTAAGAATGCAACTAATGTAGGGCTTCAGAAGCGCTGAAAGGGCCACCTGCCTGAATGGAAGTGGCAAACGCTGTTTCCAAAAGATGTCCAAAGACCATTTTCATTCCGGAGAGGGGAACGGCCTCGGAGCTTCTCTCTCGGCTGATTAAATGGACAAGAAAAAGGAGAAAGGCATTTGTAATGCTAATGAGGTTTCTGGCCAAGGCAGGTTTTCCATTTGCATTCAAAACTCAGTGCTGTTTTTAGCACAGCCTTTGGGTCTTGGGGTAAAAAGCAATTTCACAGCCCATGGAATCCCCCCCCCACCCCCCGCACCGGCCTTATCTCCTTAAGTTGATGCCAAGACTCAAAAAGGTCTTCTCAGTTGACCACCAAGAGAACTGGCAGGAATCCAGCTGGTTATTTATTTATTTATTTATTTATTTATTTATTTATTTATTTATTTATTTATTTAATATCCCGCCTTTCCTCACCTGCAAGAGGAAGCTCAAGGCGGCTAACATCAGACAGTAAAATAAAACACCATTAAAAATCGAATTATAAATATAGATTAAAACATAAGTAAAATACAATTAGATTAAAAACTGAGAACAATTAAAACAGAGTAAAAAACATTTGTTAAAAACAGTAAAATAAAACAATAAAACTGCCCCCCCAACCTATGCCCCATTTAAAACGCTTTTTTAAAATAAAAGGTTTACCGTGCCATGAATTGCCAAAAAGGTTGGGCGACGCAGAAACAGAGACCGCTGCAGGCTTCTCAGGGCCAGCCAACCATCCATGATGTTCAGCAAAGGTGGTTATTGATCAAATGCCCCCTTAGAAAGTACTCTGGCTACTTGCAGGGATAACACCAGTTTGAGGGCACTGCTGTCCAATAGTTTGGATATCCAGCTATCGACCCCGACATCTCATGACAGCTCATACACTGCACTTTATAGACATTATGCTGCTGTATTTTGCCATATGAATTAATGAATGAATAAATAGTAGAGCAGTATCAAATCTAGAGGGGGTGCAGTTCTAACTTGGGCTGGCACAACAAATTGGTCTTCCCGTTTGTGAGGTGATGTCGGGAGGCAAGCACATGTCTGTGCACTGGCCTCGCCTTCCCCCAGGAGTGGCGCAGAAGTGTCTTGTGACATTATCCAGGCCAGCAGGGATTTATGCTAGGACTTAGGCCAGCCTAACTGATAGGCTTGCAGCCTAAGTTGTGCAGGGAACCTCATTGCGGAGTGCAAGCAGCAGCTCCCCTTCAGAGCCATTCCAGGTAGTGGGAGAAAAACGGAGATCTATACCTTCTGAGAGTGTTCCAGGGAAGGGGTAGGACAAATCACCCCATATCCTTTTCAAGGGAAATATTAATAATTCCCCACACAGCAACCTTGAGAGCAAAGGGGACTATTTTAGATCCCAAATGATGCCTGCTCGAGTTTACAGTATCTCCAGTTGCTGCTTTGGGAGAACCAGCACACTTTGATGTGCCTGGGAGAGACTCGCCGGCACTGACAGGGCACATCTGCCATCAAATAGGTGTGCAGCCAAGCCCAGTGGACCAGGAAGACCAAGATCCGGGCTGTCAGGATCAGGGATATTGACTTTAAGGAAACATCTGCTTCTCCCCATGGTTCACTGTGTACAGTTATAACCCAGATCAGCATTTGAACTGGAAACTGCAAGGGCTGGTGGCATGACTGAGCTGTTGCTACTCTGTGCTCAGAGTCCATCCAGGCAGAAGTGGGAAGGGACAAGGTGTACAATATCAGCCCCAAGACTGACCAGGCTTGCTATCATCTAAGGGCAGATCCGGTGGGCAGGTCACCAGCATCCCCAAACCCAAGCGATGGGGCTCAGTGACGACATGTCATTGTGCATTGTTGAACGACCCCAAAACTTGTGATGCCGGAGAGAATCGGAGGAAAGGAAGTGGCAAAAGAAATGAGTTTTCACACACTGCCACATCCCACAGAAGCTGGAGGGCCATGCCCATGCCAGCATTGGCTCAATATGGGCTACCTCTGGCAACACCAACCCTGGACAACCTGGAGTCAGGCCAAACAGGTTTATGCACCATTAGCTACAATGCAACTACGGCATATTTTTCCAACTTTTATCTAAAAAAGAAAAAGCATTCCTGCTTTACTTGCTTTTCACTGGTGATTCTCTTCCACCCCCTGCAACTGCATCTTCCCTGCGCCGTAATATTTACTGACTTGGAATAGCTTGAAGCTCAACATTCCCCAGCCTATTCAGTCTTAGCAACACAAGCTGTTCTTTTTTCTTGAACGCCTTTATTATTCCCAAGAACGAGAGTGCCAGCCCCTACCTCCATTCCTGAGACTTAAGCAGGCAACGTTGGCAGGTTGTTTGGAAACTGTGTGCAAAACCTGCTGCCACTTGGAGCCGAGGGTGCCAAGGGATTTGTGGCTCTGGGTCAGAACAGAATCCTCCCTGTTTCGCTCTATAGGGTCGCTGCAGCACAGCCGACCGTCGCCTCCCCCCACATGAAACTAACATCACAGGTATGCAGGAAGCCAAATGTTTCTCTCAGCAGAGGGAACCTCAAGCCGAGGCAACCTCTGGTTCTCTGGTGCATCCTAAGAGAAAGCGAGGCTGAATTATACAGTGGTGTTGAAAATAAGAAAGGCATTACCAGATTCATTTTTAAAACACATGTGACTGTTATGTCTTAAATAACAGTTTCTAATAAACCGTGAGCTGCACTGAAGAACATGGGAAGTCACTGAAGAACATCCTCACTGGAAGGGCTGAACCCTTCCTGAGGCCGACTGAGACACTTGCCTCAGGACATAAACTGGCAGAAGGAAAACTTATTCACTGCTCCTTCCTCTCTTATATATTGGATTCAAAAAGGAAGAGGAGAACAAAGTTGAAAAGGGAGTGTGGAGGTCAGGAGAGTGGTGGGATCATTCTAGCACAGACTGGCAAGGTGTACCATCAGTTTATTTGACCATATGCTCAGATCTGCGCTAACCGCCCTACTGATAAATGGCCCTACCAAAAGTCCCGCAGCACACCTATGAACCCCCTGTGGAACACAAGTGTGCCATGGCATAGTGGTTGAAAACTGAAAACAAGCTCATCCCTCTCCACTCTTCTAGTCCATTCCTCTCTTTTTTAGAACCCAGCAAGCAACGCCCAGGAAGGAGATGGGGGTGACAGCATCGGAGAGACTAATGGGTATGGAAGAGGAAGTGGCACTGGATGGGCTTCATCATACTAGGAGCTCTTCAGCAGGCTCTGCAAAAGAACATTTGAAGGGAACTCTCACCACCAAGTAACAAATAGAATGAATTTCAACAGGGAGAAGTGCAAGGTTCTGCACTTTGGAAATAAAAACCAAAAACACAGGTATAAAATGGGGGGTACTTGGCTTGGCAGCACAACATGTGAGCGGGATCTTGGAGTTGCTGTGGATCACAAGCTGAACATGAGTCAGCATGTGATGTGTCTGCAAAGAAGGCAAATGCCATTTGAGGCTGCATTAAGAGGACTGGAGCTTCCAAGTCACCAGAAGTTCTAGTTCTAGTTTTAATTTAAAAATTAAAAAAATTAAAAAATAAAATTACTTACTTCAGAGTAGACCTGCACTGGATGGGGCTCTGAGGCTGCAGTCCTCTCCACACTGGCCTGGGAGGGAGTAAGTCCCATTGACTATACTGGGACTTACTTCAGAGTAGACCTGTACAGGATGGGGCTCTGAGGCTGCAGTCCTCTCCACACTGGCCTGGGAGGGAGTAAGTCCCATTGACTATACTGGGACTTACTTCAGAGTAGACCTGCACAGGATGGGGTTCTGAGGCTGCAGTCCTCTCCACACTCAGCCTCCCTGGCCAGCCCTCCTCCCTCTCAGCCTCCCTGGCCAGCCGGGAGAGGCTGGGAGAGCGTGGTGGCGCTGCAGATGCTTCTCAGCCTCCCTGGTTGGGAGGCTGGGAGAGCGCAGAACCGGTCCGCATGGTTCTGGGGGCCCCGTGCCGCTGCCAGCTTGCCAGCAGCAGGGGGATTGGAAGAACAGGTCCCCCAGAACCGGAGCGAACCCCCTTGTGCCCACCTCTGATGTGACTGATGAAAGAGGGAGCACCCAGTCCCTTCAGTATCCAGCTTTGGAATTAAATGGAACCGTGGAAATAGAAACGTTCTGATGAGCCCAGCTAGAACTCTGTCCCTTTGGTTCGCCAGCGGTTGGGAAGCATTCATGGCTCTGTCTTCACCACCTTTCCCCAGTGACTTATACTCAGCTATTAAGTATTTCTGTCACCAGGGCTCATGGTGGGCCACCCACGGCAGGGAGTCACTCCGAAGACTTCTGTGCTGTATTGATGAAAAGCCTTCAGCTCCCAGCAGAGAGTCAGGGAGGGGAGAGTCTCGGCAAGAGCAGCACAACCGGAGCACTACCGGAAAGTAAAGCAGGGGTGGCTTAAAGTAAAGCAAGTACCGTAAAGTAAATGCATCAAAAATGATGCATTCCTGAGTTAAGGTATTTTCCAGAGAAATACCAAAATGTATGCATTTGAAGAAGGCAATGAAGAACGTTCATGATGAATGTGATGCATCCCAGTCAAGAAGCTGCAGGTTCTCAGGGTGACCATATGACTGGAAAAACCCAGATTTGTCTGGATTTTTAGCCTCCTGTCCGGGTGCCCGAGATTTTGGCTTCATTGTCCTACATTTTGGCTTCGTTTTTTAACTTCGCGATGGTGCACAGTACCCCATCATGTCATATGTCATTGGATTTGTATTGAATTTTCGCTTTGGGGGGGGTAGGAATTTTGGCCTTGGGGTTCAGGAATTTTGGGTTTGGCATCTGGTCACCCTGGGGTTCCTCATGACAGATCAGGATATCCTCATTAGCCCTCTTTCTTTCATTCAATTCAACCTATTAACATACATCTTTTATTTTAATTCACCAAATTAACATCTGCTTTTCCAAAGTTCAAGCCGCCTTACGTCAAAATACCTCTATGAAACCACCAAAATTGAAACAAAACCAAATCTTTAAAAGACTCTCCTTACAATTCAGAGTAACTACTGGAAGACGTAAGAGGCGCTTACTCTGGATTGCTCTATGCATTTCCCATTGGTTTCCCATAGGTGGTACCGTAATTACGTCAGTGTAAAACGTCCCGTAGTTACTCTGGATTGTAACTGAGTATCACTTCAAGCTGAAAACCTACTCAGCAAGAAAAAATGTCTTAAGTTAACCATGGAAGCAGCATATAAATCCCACTTATCCCTTTCATGCAAAGGTACATTTTGGACACGCACCCCCGCCAAGGAATTTGCTAGAATTCTAGTAATTTTCCAGATCCAGAGGTGTGTTGTTCAAATGTGTGTCATTCATTCAACTGGAACATACAGCATCAGAGAGGAATTCCTAAATCTGTATTGCACTTTGCATCATGTTGACTGATGACATCCTTACAATGAAGAGGGGAACAAGAATTCTTTAAAATAGGACCATTAACAGCTGGGAAACTGAGGCTGAGAGCAGGTGGATAATCGAAGGCAAGGTCAGCAAGTTCATGGTGAAAGGGAGATGCAATCCTGGTTCACAGCCCAGTCTCTTCTGATGCCTGACAGTCTAACATTCAGGCTTCAAGCTTATGCAAATGTACCTGGAAGTAATTCCTACTGAACACAGTGAGTCTTGCTTCTGAGTAATCATGCCAGGTCTAGCACATTTAATATGCCTTTTATATCTATATCTGGATGCGTATTGGGGATATTTTTAAATTCCATTTTTAGACATTTGTTTTGAACCACAGGTTTGGGATGAAATGAGAGATCTCTAATTTTCAGCATCATTTCCAAAATAGGGATAAAAGGTAGGAGAACAAAACAAAGCAAATGAAGAATTTTGAAGTGGATTTTTTTGTGGTGGTGGTATAGTTTTTGTGAGGTGCATCAATGGGTGTGTGTGTGTCATGACAAGATCCTGCACTGCCAACATTGACCGTGATGGGCCTGCTTGCAACAAACCAGACCCAACATCTTAGGCTTCCTCCAGAGACTTCATCCTCCACCCCATCTCTGCAAATCACACCCTCAGTAATCCTGTCTAAGCACATCTTTAAGACTCCGCAGACTCCAAAGCAGCTGAGCACAGCCAGATTAACCCAGCAACCCACTCGAGTGGGGGGAGGCGGGTGCCAGCCACACACACCCCCTTCCACGCTTGTTCCTTACTCCGCGGAGTAATCCACTGGGGAGTGAGAACAAGGTCAAGTGATGCATTGGGCTCCTCTCCATACATCGCCACAGAGGACCGCAAGGGGCCATCTGTTTATTAGTGTGATGCTTTAATATCCTTTCTATTTTTAGAAGGCAGCCAGGTTTAATATTTATAAGGCACACTTCCAATCAGGTGCTTAATTTCCGCTTTCAGGCAAGTGGAGGTGTTAATTCAGAAGCATGGCTCCGGCTGTGCACCAGAATACCAAGCTTGTTTCCTGGGTGGCGGAGAGGCAGGTGCGGTGAGCGGCATTGTCTTGGCAATCTGGTATTGGCGACGGAGCTGCCTGGACCAAAGATTAAAGCACCGTCATGGACATGGCCTGCCGGAGGGTCGGGATTAAAGCTCTCTGTTATTCACAGGCTGACTTATTACTTACTGGGGAAAGAATTTGGTTTAGAAAAGCTTAATCTTCGCGGCATGGATTGATCCATTGTTTGGATTCCTTTGCAACCCCAAATTGGAGCCATTGTGCAAACACCAGTTTCCCTTCTCTGAGAGCCTTGAATAGCTCAGCATCCTTCAGAAAAGCACAAGAACAGCCCAGCTGGATCAGACCTCAGACCTCACCAACCTGCATTCTGCTCCCCACCCTACCCAAACACAGTCTTTATTATTTGACTTATTTTAAATATTCACAGCACAATCCTAAGCAAGTCTACTCAGAAGCAAACCCCATTGAATTCAATGGGACTTACACCCAGGGAAGTGTGTGTAGCAGCTGCCTTTCCAGTCCTGGAAAACAAAGTCTGGGCAGCTTTTCAGTGAAAAACACCACATCAGAAGAGTCCCTCTGGATCAGGCCAAGAGCACATCCAGACCCACTTTCAGTATCTCACAGTGGCCCACCATATGTCTATGAGAGCACTGAAGACAACACGATCCCGGTAGCCCACTGATTCCCAGACCATGAGCCCCAGGCAGCCACAAAAACCAACCATGGTCTGCCTGCCTAACCCTAACCCTAAAATAAAATATAGGTCTGTAGCCCTAATGGGAAGACATGGTCAGTGGCCCAGTAGGGCAAGGGAGCCACCCAACAAAAAGGTTTGGGAACCATTTCTGGTTCACTCCTTATCTATTCTACAATGCAATATTTTTTACTTCTGCAAAAATGGAAGTTTATCTAAATCCACCATACAACAAATATCAAGAATAAAACCACAACACACAACAATGCAAGAAGGGGACAAATTAACCCAGGACAGCTCAGGAAAAAGAGAGGCTTCATTTTTTACCACGATGCTCATCTCCAACTTTTTAAAAAATGAAATATGTTGCCCCTCACCTTGGCAGCTGACAAAGTAGGCTGTTACTCATGAAAACTCATGCCACGATCCACGTTTCCACCTGGACCCCTGCAAAATAAAACCGAATGCTAAGTTTGCTGCTTTCGGGACTGGGGTGCCAGCACGACAGGCAACTCTGCTCATCGTGCTTTCTTCAGTCTTTCTGCAGAGGTCAATTTATCTGCGAAAGAAATAACGTATTTACTCAAATCTAATGTGCCATCGAATCTAATGGACCCTATACTTATAATCAAAATACCATATTTACTCAAATGTAATTAACCATCGAATCTAATGGTCACCCTGATTTTGGAGACTGAATTTGGCTGGAAAAGGTGAGTATTAGATTTGGGTAAATACAGTAGATCTGTTGAATCTCTGAATTTTCCCATGATTTTCCTAAGGCTCTTTCTCAACCTTAGCAGAAAACGAGCCTGTGTATGCCATGGTCAAAATCCTATATTTTCTAGCATTACATGCACTTGATCCTCCTGGTGGGGTCTCTCTCTCTCTCTATCTCTCTCTCTCTGTGTGTGTGTGTCTTCTTTGTGGTTTGCCAGGAAATTTAGTTCAGTGTAAATTTTCCCCCCAGCCATCTTCCAACCCAAATTTATCTTCCTGTTCCCCATCTATCTCAACCCGTTCCAGGAGAGCTGATTTCCTGGGAAGGATCTGCATCTGAAGTGTGTGTTCACTTGTGGGTCTCATTCACGCAGAGGTGCTAGACTTGTATCTGGGCTAGAAAGGGCTCCCAACGACTGCGTGTACCTTGATGGGGGGATCACTGTACGTGGAAAAGTAGCAGGAATAAAGATTCTAATTCATCGCCGTGCATAGTCGTCCTTTAACATGTTTACACAAAGGAAAGCTGGCTTGCCCTGAAGCCTGTTCCGGTGTGCGCGGTCACAGTGTGCGGGAGCGGAGAGGTGGAGGGGGTGACGGAAAAGGGATAATGACTGAACCTTAATGACGGAGCGCCACAATGCAAATCAGCACGTCTAGAGATTAACTTGCAGGGATGCGTGGAAAGCACACACGCACACACACACACGCACACACACACACATGCACTTTTGGAAGAAGATTCCCATTGGAAGCATGCTTACTTTTCATTTCATGGCATTTGTCTCTCCTAAGCTCTACCCCAAGGAATAGAGTTGGCATGGTAACTGCTGGCTCCGTGAAGGGCTGGCTGTTCCCTTCCCTTTTTCCAACAGTCATCTGTCTTTTCTGCCGCCTGCTCCAGGATCAGCTACGTTCAGATCACCACTACGTGTGCAGGCAAAGGTCCGGGGAGGTGAGCAGAGCATCAATGGGGTCGGGACTATTTAGATCTTCAGGGGCCACCAGCAGAGTTACTGATGACCATCTATGATAGAACCATTCACATAGGACCATCCGTGATAGAGCCGGACCCAAGTAGCAAGCCAGATCGGAAGGGTTTGTCCATACATGCACAGGACTCTCTGAGATCAAAGGTGCAGCATGAACCCTTAGGCTCAAAAGGACTTTCTGGAAAAGAATCAGAGACTCAGAGAGTTGGAAGAGACCTAATAGGTCATCTAGTCCAACCCCCTGCCTGGAAATCCTCTAGAACAGTGATTTTCAACCAGTGCACCATGGCTCACTGGTGTGCCGTGGATAGTCCTCAGGTGTGCCATAGCAATTTGGGGAGGAACATTTATTAATAGGAAAACTGGGGGATTTGAACAGCATGGTGTGACTTGTCCATGGTAAAAACAACTGATGGTGTGCCATGAGATGAAAAAGATTAAAAATCACTGCTAGAGCATCTCCAGCAGGTACTTGTCGAGCCTGTGCTTAAAGAGCCCCATGGAAGGGGACTCCACCACCTCTCTTGGCAATATATTCCACTGCTACAGAGCCCTCACTGTCAACATTGGGTTGCATAGAAGATGAATGTGCACCTCTTTCCAGGTGACCTGGAATAATCCAAACTACATATAGTTGTGACTGGTTTCAGGGCCTATCAGAATCCCAAACAGGCCCAAATGCCTTCCCTGAGTCAAAAAGGCATGCGCTCCAGTGTGCAGTGGGTGGACAGTCATGAGGCATCCTCATGATAATGGAATATTTGTTCCTTTTCCCCAGGACTGCTTCAGCACGGGAAAAATGATTAGGATTGGGCTCATTGACTCCTTTTCTGCCTCGTCCATCCATCTTCATAGGTAACTTGGGACCAGGTCCTATCCAACTTTTCAGTGCTAATGCAGCCATGCCAATTTGGGGCTGGGGGTGGGGAATGATCCTGCAGGGAAAGGAACAGAGACCTTCTCAACAGAAAGGAATGCTGGTGGTTACACTGACCCTGGAAAGGTGGACAGGACTCGGCACTTGGTGGTTTGTCACATCTGATCTCTTGCAGGGACTATGACTATGATTTGATTTTAATTAAGATCCCCTGAGGTTCTGTACACACCTGAGAAGGGTAATTTTCCCTAGATGGTTCCCCTGTCTGGTCTCCTTAGTTTGGGGTTGATGGCAAAGAATGGAATGTAGAGGTTCCATTGAGGTATTATGGACTCGAGGCATAACAGGCATAGGCAATGGTCTAGGCATTGGTGGACTCGTGCTCATGTGCCCCTTCCTGCTGTCATTGGATGTGCAACTGAATCCCCCATCCCACTCAGTTGCAACTCAGTGACTCCAGGAAAGGACACATGAACAAGTCCACCAATGCCTAGTGGTCATGATAGCTCAATGGAACCTCTACATTATGTGCTCCTAGATGGATAGATGGTGCCACTGAGCAACCAGCAATGCAGGTCTAGAACCTCCTGCCTTGCTGTGGACTTCCCAAAGATGGTATGCGACGCTCTGCCTGATCGCTCAAGACTTATACCCTTCCAATGTGAATATGAAGCTTAGAGGGAGAAAGTTTCTACCTTAATTCCTCCGTAACGACTGCATGTCCCTGATTAGCTTCCTTCGTCACCCTCCTTTAACCGCTAAGCAGTTTGAATGACAAGTATGTGAAAATGAAATCAACGTAATTAAGGTGTGACTAATGAAGGCAACTCGATATTGGAGAGGAACCTGCAGGAACAGCAGTTAACCTAATAGCATGTTCTAGAGACAGAAGAAAAAACACTTTTCACTGTCCTGACCTTTTGAGAACGTCAACAGAAAAAGGGCAAGGTAATAACCTATTTGCGGATTAGGGTGGGCGTTCATTTTAATAATTTTTTTCCAAGGCACAGACTTCCAGGGTAGATTAAATTATAAATATTTATGGATTCCGCCTTATGCTCTTGGAACTGAGCAACTCATAAATCTGAGGGACAAAATGGGATATGGAAAAAAAATCGGAATAAGAAGCACACTCAAGCCAGCCTGTCACAGAAATAACAAAAGTGCATCTTCACCAGCCAACGATGGAATCTTTCATGAGTTCATCCTTTGCTTTTTAACCAATTAAGCAATTAATTGATCCATGAGTTAAGCACAGGTGGCCGAACCTGTTATTTAAAAAGCTCAACTTTGGAGTTCTGCTCAGACCCTGAAGCACAATGAAAAGTGTTGCAATTACTTTAATAAACTAAAATGTACTTCATGTCATACCATCTTAATCCCATTGATGCAGAGCACTACGGCTTTGGCACCTTTACCTCCTGTGCATGCACAGCAACATTAATGCATACGGTCCATTTGTCAATTGCACCCTTTCCCTGATCATTTCCAAATGGCCTTTGCCGACCCATCAGGTGGTGTTACCTGGAGGCCGCGCTATCTCCTTTGCCTACTGGATTCCCTTGGGTCTCACCCGGCATGGGTGCTGGCGCGAGACAAATGAAGGTGGACTGGCAGGAAATGGTTAACATTCTGAGAACCAGCCTTACTCCCCAGAAAGTATATATAATATGCTGAAAATGGTGGCATATAAATGTTGTAATAATAAAAATCAATAGCTGATTCACTGAAAGGTTAAGGCAGCAAAAATCTGCAGCAGAGCATCCAAAGCCTGAAACTTCTGGCTCTCCAGCTCTTGGTTTATAGCCGACCATCCTGCTGCCCTTTGGCACGGACCTTCCCAATTCGGTTTTATATTTGTTCTGCAAAATAAATAGTAGCATTTGTCAGCCTGATATGGATAAGCACCAGCCTGCATCATCAGGGTTCCTGGGAGAGATGGTTGGCTGGTTCAACCAGATCAGCACCTCTTGCATTCATCAACGAGCAGGCCAAGCAACACAAAAGAGCCAGGCGTGTGCCCACCGATGCCTGTGCCAGGGCAGGGACGGACACTCTGGTGGCATAGAAGCATTTTTACTGCCATCAACCAGGGACTTTGTATCTCCATGTGCTTCCATTTTTATGCGGTGTTAACCAACACCACGTTTGGGGTCAGAAGAAAGCAGATCAAATGCTGATGCAATGATTTCCACCAAAGCTTTGGGGTTGAAAAATCTGTTTTTGACAGCGCTCTTGGATTGTGCTCCTTGGACTGCAGTTCTGCCCGTCAGCCGCAGGGCGGCACAGGGGCTGCAATCTCCATCCGTCTTCCTCTTCTCAGCCTCGTAGCAGAGACTGGACCCCCCCCCCCGTCTCTAACAAGAGGTTGTCTTTGTCCGTTGCAATTCACTGCCTTCCTTCTCCCAGCCCCACATCTGTCACTAGGGCCAGATCACCCAGGAGGTGAGCATGCGTGTCTGTCTGCCCCTGTATAGTTTGGGGAATTAAAGATCTCCTCAAGTCTTTAAAGAATTCAAATAATAGCTCAATTATTCAAATAATAATAAGAATTCAAAGAATAATAAGAATTATTCAAATAATAATAAGAATAAGAAATAATAATAAAAATAATAATAAGAATAATAATAAGAATTCAAATAATAGCTCAATTCTATGTATAACTTCTCAGAATTAAAAGCACACTCCTAACCATGTCTACTCAAATAGACATGTAAGCTCCAATGTGTTCAATGCCTCTTACTCCCAGGAAAGTATCTTAAGTATCCGAAAGGCATTTCCTTGGAATAAGGCCCATGGAATACAATGGGGCTTACTTTTGAGTAGACATGGTTAGAATTGTGCTCTAAATTATACTAAGGCCAGTGGATCGCAGGATTCTCACTTGAAATAATTTTAAGGGAATTTTACTGCCAAAGTACCTGTATTTATTTGAATCTAAAGGACCATAGAACGCAATGCGCACCCCAATTTTTAAAATCTGGAGAGAAATTGTTTACTGGCAATTTTAACACACAGCTGCAAAGTAGGTGCAAAATTAAATTTTACTACATATACCAATGAATTTTAGGACAAGAATAATATGACAATGGGTTTATGTTTTGATTTTTAATAATAGTACTAGGTAATAAAACCCATCCAACAATGGGTTAAACATTTTTATTACAATACAGTGAAGTGTTAAACTTAATATTGACCTATACTTATAATCAAAATATTGTATTTACTAGCATCTAATGCACCATTGAATGCAATGCACACCCCGATTTTGGAGATTAAATTTGGCTGAGACAAAGTGAGCGTTTGATTAAAGAGGGTAAGTTTTTGCAGGGGAGAGGCTGTGAGGGCAATGACGCAATCCCCTATACATGCTCCTGCAGGAAAGGGGGGCTATTTTCAAACCTAAAAGGAGCACTGCCAGGGTTTGGGGGTTGGGAAGACCCAGAAAACACCACAGAGTGCTTTCAGGATTCCCCACAGCTTGAAACAAGTGAAAATAGCAATCATGTTTAAACTGAAAGTCTGGCTTTTCAGTGGTCTAACCTGGGAGGTTTCACTGCTCATCCCAGCTGGATGGGGCCGAATCCTGAAGAGGCCCTCAAGAGGATTTGCTTTCACCTTTGCATCACCAACTGGTTGGAGACAAGCCACACCAACCTCACTGGCAACAGTGCCAGCTCAGTGGTGGGCCCGGTCTGGCCCAACAACCGGCTTGCTTCAGGAGAAGCACTGCGCGTGCGTCAAGCTTGGCGCACGCGCAGTGTAGGGCTTCCCTCGGTGCACCGAACCGGTGCGCCTGGTTTTCTGCCCCCCTCCAGCTACCGGATTGGTAGCAGGGGGCCAGAATCAACAATCAGTTTGGGCGATCCGGCCCGAACCGGTCTTAGCCCACCACTATGCCAGGTGGTCTTCCAGAGAGACCTTCAGATCAACACATAACAGGGAATGAATGGGGTTTGGAGACCCTCACTATGTAGTTAGTCCCCTTGATAACTCGGTGATTTGTCTGAGCTGTCCCTGTTATCTGGTGAAGAATGAAGATGGGCTATTTCTTCTGCACCAAATAAATGCAGAAAGATGGTTGTAGGTTATTTACTCAGCTTCTGTGTGGCCAAATGTTAGTAGGGCTTGGAGAGTTTTATGCACAGGATGTGGGACCATGCTCTGATCTTCTCCAGCAGCCAGCTTCAAAACAGAGAGATTCCCCAGGTTGGTGGGATAACCCAAGGCTAGAGACAAACCAGAACCTGAATCCCATCTCTGATGGCCAGTGGCATAGCTAGAGGGAGAGCAACACACTACATTTTGCAGGGAGCCTCACTGTGGCATGTAAGCAGCCACTTCTCCATCCTTCGGAGCCATTCCTGATGGTGGAGGGAGAACAACCATCTCAGAGAAGACCCAGAGAAAAGGCAAATGTCTCCGTTTTTCTCCCACTGCCTGGAATGGCTTCAAAGGGGAGAGGATTGACTGCTTTTGCTCCAAGGTGAGGCTCCCTCTCAGAGATGTACCTGGGCAAAATGGAATCCAGAGCAAAGACTGAAATTTTGCCCCTGTCAAAACACCTGAAACTCAGCTTTTAGCTAATGTTGCAAGTCAATAATATCAAACTGTGCATATGTGTCCATGGCACAAGATATCTATATGGCACAAGAGGTGTGCCATATAGACGGTACACCTCTGCTCCCTGTAAAATTTCGTGCACCCTTCTATTTACACCATTGCGGGTGGCAGAGAATCGTTACCCCATTTCAGGATGGGAAATTGCAATGATAGGTTCAGATTGCCATGGTATGCCTTCCTCTCCCCTTAAGGAACTCAAGAGCTTACGGAAGCATAACACACAGTTTGAATGCTCCACCACCACCATGTGCTAGTGTCATACAAGGTCTCTGATTCAAGGTTCTAAAGACCCCTGGTGCAGGGGGCAGGTCAGGCTTGCCAGACCTCTGGCTGTAGCTGCACGCGCACTGGGGCTGACTGACAGCCTCAGGGGCCCAATCCTATGCATGCCTACTCTGAAATAAATCCCGTTATAGTCAGGGGGGCCTTTATTCTCATGTAAATGTGGATAGGATTGCAGCCTCAGGGCCCAATCCTATGCATGCCTACTCTGAAATAAATCCCATTATAGTCAGGGGTGCCTTTACTCCCATGTAAATATGGATAGGATTGCAGCCTCAGGGCCCAATCCTATGCATGCCTACTCTGAAATAAATCCCATTATAGTCAGGGGGGCCTTTACCCCCATGTAAATGTGGATAGGATTTCAGCCTCAGGGCCCAATCCTATGCATGCCTACTCTGAAATAAATCCCGCTGTGTTCAATGTGTGCACAGAACACACATTTCATTTGTAACCATGAAAATACATCCTGCATACCGGATATTTACATTTATAAAGTAGCAATGAAAATAATTTTAAGTTTGGGGGTCCCCACAACATGAGGGACTTATAAAGGGGTCACGGCATTGGGAAGATTGAGAACCACTGCCTTAGTTGATTATCTTAGAGCTGGAATGGTCCAGACTCATTACAACCAATCTGCTGGTGATACTTAAAAACCTGAATTAAGAGGATAAAAATAAAGTATACCTGTTGCAGTTCAACATGTCTAGCCTCGTGTCCCAGCATGGCCTCCCTGCCCTCTAGAGCCTTGTTTGCCAGAACTAGACCACAGACTGGCAGTTAAGGAGTCTTGAGGTCACTGCTGCACTTGCAAAACTTCAAGAGTTCCTGCAACCAGAACCCTGCAAAACTCAAAGGAGGTCAAAACAATTCCTCTTTTTGCAAAAGTTCCTACAGATGTTTTTGCAAAAGTTCCTGTAGATGGAACACTTCAAAAAACTCCCAAGGAGATAAAAATTTTGATTTTTGACCTCATTTTGATCTCCTTTTAGTTTTTGCAGATGTCCAGCTCCTCCTCATTCTCCTCCACCTCTGCAGACGAGATCTCTTCCAGAACCCCTTGCTGTTGCTCACAATGCACCTTGCAGACTGATGCAGTCAGTTTATATGGATCCACCCTGAAATCCTACAATGACATCACCTCTTCCCAGTGGAAGAAAACGTACTTCTCAGCTGAGCCCCGTGCACTGGGCAAATGGGGTTTAACCAAAGGCTACACAGGAAATCAAAGGAAATCCGATTATACTAATTCAACACTGCATAAAGAATGGACCTGTTGCCTTAATTCAAGCAAATTTGAATTATTAAGGACTCTTTTTGGCCTTTGTGGGGGCTTGTTCTGTTGGGAAAACTTCCTCAATGTCTGGATCAGGAAATTAAGGAAATCAGTTTTCTGAAAGGTCAGATGCTGCAAGCAAGAGAGATCCGTCCTTTCACCCGCAGCCTGGCTTCCTTCACTGGCACAGGTTGGAAATTAATCACCCGGCATCTTCCAGAGGCAGGAAAGAAAATACACAGGGAGGAAGGCGGCAGGAGTTGGAAGAAAAATCCTAAAGGCTCTCTTGCACCACAGACTGCAACACGGAGCTCTTTCCCCTGCAGGTCAGGCTGGCTAATGAAAACCACGTATCCTAAAATGCAGTCCACTAGCAACGTGAAAGTCAAGAAGATATGGCAAAAAAGCCTGAGCAAACCAAAAGATGTAGATTATATACACAAAGAGCTATATATTGGGTATACAACAGAGATGGCACTCAAATTGGCATCCCCTGTAATGAGTTCTAAGAACAGCCTTGAAGGATCACATCAAAGATCATTTAACTACAATATCCTGTTTCAGTTTCTTCTACTTTGCTCTCACAACCCAGAATTGCTCCAACCACCGGAAGGGGCAGTTGACACAGCAATGGATGTGTCCTGCAAAACTCAGTTCTGTGCACCCTCCTCCCAGCAATGCTACTGTCCTGATTCCCCACAGTGGAGAAAGACTATCGGCATTAATTGATTGATTGATTGATTTTATATGGAAGAGGAAGTTCTCTTCTAAGTAACTGCAAGTCCAGTCCTAACTAGCAGCCAACATGTATACCTAACTAGGATCAGGCTGGTGCAGCACTGCTATCAATGGTGGAGCAATGGTGCACGATGTGCTGAATTGCCCCCAAATCCAGAGTAACTCCGGGAGCACGTAAGAGACTTCACGTGCACCCGTAGTTTTTGCACCACCTAGTGAAAACCTATGGGAAATTCATATTGAAATTCATATTGGAATCCACAATCAGTTGTTCTTACACTGGAGCAAGGATTCCCCGTAGTGACTCTGGATTTTGCCCTTAATGATAATTCTGTGTGTGGTCAGAAAAAGTGGTGGTGTAGCTAGAGGGGGGCTATGCAGTCAGTCTTGGAGGGAGCCTCACCACTTCAGAGTTGTTCCAGGTCAGGGGGTGCAGATGGAGCCTCGCTTAGAATTGCTCCAAAGGGGTGAGGCTTCTTCCAAGACTACCCCCCTTTAGCTATGCCACTGGTGTTGTACTTTGGTACTTCTGCTCCTATAATCCTTTTGGAATCAGGGAGCTAGAGAGGTGGAGGTAGGTGGGTGGGGGACAGAAGACACCACCCTCTTCTCCTCCATACTTCTGCTTCTCCCCCCATGTCATCTGAGGCAACAGCGTCCATCAGCCAGACCACCAGAGTCCTCAAATGCCAGGCAAGAAACAATTATAGGAATAAGTCACCAACCTGGGAAAACGATGTTTCTCTCTTGGGGCTCTAAGTTCAAGGTTCCATTCCGCCTCCTCATTAATATAAGCTCGTTACTGTAGGATTCCTGTCCTGAAAGAAGATTGACTTGATTCAGTATTGCATGCAAAGACCCAGAAGCAAACAAGCTCTCTCTCTCTCTCTCTCTCTCTCTCTCTCTCTCTCTCTCTCTCTCTGGATTATGTCCCAGCATAGATGTAATATAATTAAGCATCAGAATTTAGAAGAGATCTTTTTGCGATTAGTGGCTGAGTGTATTTCTGTCTGAAAATTGTCTTAATAACCATCCTGCTAGTCATATACAGGCATCCCCCACTTATTGGAGGGGTTCGGGACCGCAGCACCACCCAAAAGTGAAAACCTATGGAAAGCAGAAGCCAGTCTACTTCAGCTTGCAAATGCAAAATTGATCCCCAAATCCCATAAAATATCACTTGCAAAAGCCTAAACAACACAGGTTTATTAACATAGCCAAAATACCCAACAAATTACAGTAAAATTTAGCTTGTCTTTTAGCTTGTTTTTAATTGTTCCTCGTCTAATTATTCTAATTGTATTTTAATTGTATTTTAATGATGTTTTAATTTGTATTTATTAGCAATTTTAATGATGTTTTATTCTTCTATGTTAGCCGCCTTGGGCTCCCCCTTATGGGGGAGGAAAGGCGGGGTATAAATTGAGTTAAATAAATAAATAAAATAAATAAAAGGAACAAGGGCATGTCTGGGCAATGAATAACTTCTGTATCTGAATGATGGTAATTTACTGAAGAACGTCAAAAAAATGCCAAAAACAGATTGATCACCATGTCACATGCAAATCAACAACAGGGAAGACAATTTTAGCCTTGAGACCAGCAAAGAGAGGTTGAAAGAGTGGAGCATAGTTGAATGAACTAGTTCTGGACATAATTGAAAAGTGTTGGAAGAGCGGAACGGACCAAAAATGAACCATCAGAAAGTGGGGAACATCTCAGGGTGACCAGATGCCAAATGCAAAATCCCTGAACAGCAAGGCCAAAATTCTTGATCGAAGGCCGGAATTCCTACCCCTACCCGAAACATGTAGGACAAAATGTAGGACATGTTAAAATAAGCTAAAAACACTGGTATTGCTTTCCTGTACTTAATATATTACACTATATTACTTATTTTAAATTGAAAAATGATGAACTCTCTGCTCGCCCCGTCCCAGTCTGGTTGGGTGAGTTTTCCAGACAACTTTGCCAAATGAGGCATTCAGCTTCATGTAGGTTCTGTTCAGGTTTGAATGAATGGGGGGGGGGGGAATTGGCACTTGTGTTTTGGCATTATGGAAAATAAAAGCAGATATTTCTTTTAATGCCCAGACACTAAGGCTTTTGCACAGGGTGACCAAGTGGCAAACGCAAAATCCTTGAACCCCAAGGCCAGTTTTCCTACCCCGAAGACAAAATTTCTATGTGCTTAAAAAATTGAAGGACGCCGCAAAAAATGTAGGACACATGTAGGACATGTTAAAATATAGCAGAAATAGTCAGATTGTTTTCCTGTACTTAATTTCAACACTTTAAAATGCATGATTCAGACCCAGACATTAAAGAGCCCGTTTGTAGTAGCATAACACAAGCCAGTGATTCCAACGTATGCGGTTTAGACCCAAACACACAAACACAAGCACACACTCATACACACATACACAAGCAAGATATCAAGCAGGGAGGGGATAGAAAGGAAGACATTCTGCATCAGGGAGGTGGGATCTGGAACCACTAAGAGAAATCTGCAGTGCCCCTGAGGGTGTGCAGAGTGCAAAAGCAGACTGTAGGGAACCAGAAGGACCAGGATGTAAGGGACTGGGAAGGAGGAAGCAGAGTATCCCCAGGCAGGATTTACCTTGGAGGTCTAGAAGTGGAGCAGAGCCTGGATTGTTGGCTGAGGGAGGGTCAAGAGGCACTGAAAGGGTTAAGAGCTGGAGCTTTATAGGGCTCCGAAATGGCATCGTTAGCAACAGTTTAAAGGGCACTGAAAGGGTTAAGAGCTGGGGATTTAGGGCTAGGGAAATCTGAGCTGCTGTGCATGGCTTGTAAATTCCAGAGGCACTCTTGTATTTTCCTACTCCCCCCCTCCGACAAGGTAATAAAACCCGGAGGCGTCTGGGGAAAGCCAGATGTCTGGACACCCTACCTATATCTGGAAACCTGTGTTAGCCATAGGCTGCAATCCTAAGCTCCATATAGGCTGCCCTAAGTGCCATAAACACTTCTGTGCCTCTCCTGGGGGAGTGTTAGACCAGTGCACAGACATGTGCTTGTCTCCCTACATTTGGTTAGGATTGGGCTCCCCACCACAGGGTGACCATATGCCCTGTTTTCCCAGGACATGTCCTCTTTTTTACCCTTGTGTCCCCCCTCCCAAAAAATCTCCATTGCCCTTCTTTTTCTTGTGAGCAGGCAGCATGTAGAATTCTGGTAATGAATAAACTTGATGTAATAGTTATAAATTTAATAACAAGTCATATAGTGTTTAAATTAACCGCATGGAAGCAGAATATATGAGTGTATTTAGCTTTGATTTTATCTTGTCCTGCTTTTGAGGGGAATTCTTTTTTGACAGTTGTGGTATCTGATCATCCTGGCCCATCAGCTTCACCAGAAGGACTGTTCTATCTGCAATAACTAGGGATAGCAAAAGCCTGCTTCGGGGCAACTCAAAGATGAAACTCTTCCCTCCAACACCCTCCTCCCTGACATGTTTTAAACAGAATCCATGCTCATGTGAATGTGCCCACAAAGGTTTAAGCCCAGGGAAGCCAAACTCTGATGCGCAATGACCTTTGCCAGGGGTGGGTGATCACCGTGGCTTGACTTTCTGTAGGCACAGCGACCTTTGCAGGAGATGGACCTGGCAGTTGGCATATTTCCCCTTGGGAGCCACGCAGGAGCCGGACTCAGTTTCCATCGGAATCCTTGTTGGAGCGGCTGAGAATTGTCATGGAACTTTACATAATAATGGTCACCTCCACGGCTTCTGTTCTGCAGCCTCCACCAGGGAGCACATCTTTCACCATCTTTAATCGTTCTCTGTCTGCATGTGCGTATTGGAGAACACTTGACACGTCTGACAAAACAGAGTCGCCAAAGCTGATACTCAAGTAAATGAGAATATTGGTTTTGCTGCCTGCTGGGAAGCTGGTTTTGTTCGCTTGCTGATCTGTTTGTTCGACTGCAGTTTAGCACCCAGTTGTCAATGTTACACTGAGATGCTTTAATTTGTGTCCACCACTTTGATCATTTAGGTTCAAGCCACTTGCTTGCACCTAAATTATCCAGATCAAGAGTGTACACATTTTGTGGGTCTCCTTCTCATCCGCTGTAGCTATAAGCATCCATCCTCAACTCCACTCCAACTGTTTGCTGAGCTTATATGTAACTTGTAAAAGATAGGGGGACGTTGTTCTAAAACAGCCTGCCAAGCAAATCCAACTTGGTCTGCTTTGACTGCATCCAGAATCCTCAAATATACATCTGAAAAGCCACACAGCATCGCCAGGTAGCTAAATATTTGCATTTTAATATGGGTGTGTGTGTTTGCCGCACTCCTAAAATTAGCAGCTGAAATGGGCAGGTACTGGATAAAAGTGATCCAAAGAAAATGCAAAAGACGGTCAGAACAGGATCTCCAGAAACGAAGGTCGCATCCGTGATGGATACTCTGTAAAAGTCAGGGCCCATTTCCAAGCAAGCCTCCTTGATGCTGTCCCAGCTGGAATACTACATAGAATCTTGTCTAAGAAGGGAAAGCTTGAGGTTTAAAGAGACTCTTTCTCAGCCAGAAGTTTTGCTCCCCCATGAGAGATGTCTGGGGCTAAATAAATCCCCATTGATAAGGCAAACTCCCTTCTGCTTAACTCAGAACTGGCTGGGAAATTAGAAGACTTCTTAATGAACTTTGGGGGTAAATAAGCATTTATTTCTGGAGACGTCTCTCCTGGCTCATAACACTGGCACAATCTGGTCAGCTATGTTGGCACCTTATTGTGCAGTGAGTTTTCAATGCCCCCTAAACATAATCTTGGCAGGGAGTGTACATCCAAGATACTAGACCAGTTGTTCTCAATCTTCCTAACGCCATGACCCCTTTATAAGTTCCTCATGTTGTGGGGACCCCCAAAAATAAAATTATTTTCGTTGCTACTTTATAACTGTAATTTTGCTACTGTTATGAATCGTAATGTCAATATCCGATATGCAGGATGTATTTTCATTGTTACAAATGAAACGTGTGTTCTGTGCACACATTGAACACAGTGGGGTTTATTTCAGAGTAGGCATGCATAGGATTGGGTCCTGAAGCTGCAATCTTATCCACATTTACATGGGCGTAAAGGCCCCCCTGACTATAATGGGATTTATTTCTGAGTAGGCATGCATAGGATTGGGCCCTGAGGCTGTCAGTCAGCCCCAGTGCGTGCACAGCTACAGCCAGAGGTCTGGCAAGCCTGACCTGGCCCCCTGCACCAGGGGTCTTTAGGGGACCCCCAGGAAACCTCTAGGCGACCCCCAAAGGGGTCCTGACCCCCACTTTGAGAAACGCTGTACTAGACACTCTCAAGCATAACTGTCCATAAGGCTACAAGCCATTCCCTGCCTTGGGAGCAAGGAAACTCTGCATTTCCTTCACTCTTTCGTGGATCCTTATAAACCGGTCCTTTGGGTCCATTTATGGCTCTATCTCTGGGCAGGGATGTGTGTCCAGGATATGTTCCAGGATAAAAAGTTGAGGGGCCACTCAAAACTTATGACTCTGCATGCAGACAATCTCATCTAATGTGCCAAACTGACATTTGCTGCCTTTTTTTGTAATATAGCTGAGCATCACTATCTGGACAAACCCATATTCCAAACCTGGAAATTGAGGAATGAGACATAGGGCAAAATCCAGAGTAACTACAGAGACTCCTTGCTCCAGTGTAAGAACAACTGACTCTGGATTCCAATATGAATTTCCCATAGGTTTTCACAAGGCGGTGCAGTAACTATGGATGCACGTAAAGTCTCTTCCATGCTCCCGTAGTTACTCTGGATTTGTTAATGCAATTATATTCCAAAACTCCAATATATAAGAACAGCCCTGCTGGATCAGGCCAAAATGAACCCATCTAAGTCAGCATCCTCCTTTCTTTAGCAGCCAAACATGTCCATCTGGGATTCCCAGGACATGAGACACGGAGAGCCCTCTCTTGCTACTGTTTTTGTGCAACGGATGAACATTACTGGAAGTACCTGGAGGCAAAGAACCTGAAGGTAACATGTGGTCAACATGTGATCATGGCCTCAGTTGATTCATCTAGTCCATTTTTTAAAGGTGGCAGGTAGAGAACAGGGAGTCAGAGACAGTCAGAGCTACGAAGCGGACCTCCTCAGCCCAGATCTGAGCTCTGCCACAGACATACTTGGAAACCCAGGACAAGCATCCTTTCAGCTCCTATGTTCCTGGCTTTCTCCAAGGATGACATCAAGAGACTACATGTGAGTTGCTCAGTGAGCTCTATGCAAATGGCAAGGCACTATTATTAACACAGATCAGGGCAGGGATTCGCGGGTGCCTCTAAATCCACTACTCAGCTTTCAAATGTTGTCACCAACCAGCTTCCTGCTGAAACCTGTTCTCTGAGGTCCCAATTTTCTGCAATTATTCCAATGTTCATATGTTCCCCTCTGGTTTATTTCCAGTACATCAAAAGTCAAAAAGCTTATATTTCAGGGCAAAAATGTGACTGCAAATCAAATCTTCATCATAATTATGGTGCTGGGCCCTGGCGTTTAAGTCACAGGCAGAAAGGAAAAAAGAAAAAGAAAAACTGGCATGCAGAACTGAAGGAATCTTTACCGATTCAGGAATCCATCTATAGATCCCCTCAACACACAACCGTTGTTCTCTTATTGCCACTCACAGAGATCATCCTGCCATGTGGATGAGAATTGTCTTGGCATCCATCAGTCTTGAAGACTATGGTATTGCCCTCGATGCTGCATGCGAAGCACAAAGGTCTGGGTAGATTAATATGGAGGAGAGGCTGTTACCCAAGCAGCAAATCTCCTCTCTCCATGCCACTGAAATAGTCCAATGGAAAGGCAGAGCAGATACGATGGGTTCTAGCTGCGTTGCAGAGCTGGGCTAAGGACAGGAGCTCACCCTGTCTTGTGGAGACCTGGGTCTCGAACCCTGGTCTACTGGTTAACAGGCACAGTGTCTAAACCACTTGTGCCACCCACAGCACTATGAGAATTGTCTACGGCTGCAATTAAATCAGTTATTTCCCAGAAACGGTCATCAAATGCAAGTTGCTGTTCTATCATTTTTATCTTTTTTAAAAAAAAAACAATTTATATCAATAGAAATAGTTAAGTAGAACAACTTGTTCTCCTGAAGGGGAAAAATAATGGAATTTATCAAGAATACATTAAAAACAGCTGAGGTGCAGCTAAAATGAACACATTTCACGCCATCTGAAAAGGAAACCTCTTAGGAAAGAAGACTAGCTGCCTTTGGGTAGTGAAAGAAAACGGTGGAGCAGTACGCACGAACCCCTTGCTTCTTTGTCAACTGGAGAGAGAGAGAGAGAGAGAGAGAGAGAGAGAGAGAGAGAGAGAGAGAGAGAGAGAGAGAGAGAGAGGAGTGCTGACATTTTATTTTCATCTACTAGGTGTCATGAAAAATTTTGGAACTGGAGCTGAAGACCTGAAAATAAGAATATGTGATGACTGAGCTCCCCTTGTTTCCTGCTTCCCCCACCATCTGCCTTATAAAAAGATTCACTCTAGGTTCTTCCTGCTGCCCTATGATGCCAATTCCCCACTGCTGCCCCCATTGCCTCCTGGTACACTCTGATGCCTGTTGGTGTCCCGTGCTTGCTAGTTCCCCCACCTGGCGCCTGCTGCCCAGTGCCAATACCAGTGCTTGGTGCCCAGCATTGCCCAGCGGTGCCCAGAACCCACAAATATTCTAGAGACTTTACTCCTGCAACAATGGGTCAATTCCGCTAGTGATCAATAATGCTGCACCATGTTCCAAAATCAGGATGGCATGAAAAGGGAATTTCAAGAACCCAGAGTTCACTGGATTGGTAGTTGGGCGAACTGCAGTTACATGGAATGTGAGTTCCCCGTGGACGTCAATGGGAGGACGTTCCTTTTCCCCTCCCCACCAAGGGGACGGCTTCCCAAGTATTGGAAGAAAAAGGGAGGTTTGGATTGTTCCCAGCAGTGTCCTCCATTCAAATTAAATCTAAGGAAGAAATTAAGTTTCTTTTGCTGTATTGCTTGGCTGGGTTCCTAATTATTCAAGAGGGAGAGGGAGGGAGAGACAAAAACAGCCCATGTACCACTTACACCTTAGATTGCTCACAAGTAGAATACAACGTCTAAATCAATATGGGTGGAGAATAGATTTCTGCAAGAAGGATTGCTTCCCTCTTGTTCCTCTCATCAGGGCATCTTGGCAAGATACTTGACAACTTAAGGCTAGGCACCTGAGTGCAACTGGGCTGTACTGGACTGGACTGGACTGTGAGCATCAAACCACTCAACGTTGCCCTGCAGCACCACTCCTGCATGTTCACTTCTGCACTCTAAAGTATGCACATCACATCAGTGATTTCGTACCAGGCCCTACTTTTTTAAATGACACTCAATTGGGACCTCTCCATGTTTACCAGACTTTTAAAAAGGAGATTTAGGAAGAAATCATAATGATAATGATCATCATCATCATCTTGTTTATTTATAAGTAATAATAACCAGAAATAAAGACACACAAACATTTAGCTCCCTATATTTACATACGTGCTTGCAAACTGTAGGAGCTGAGCTCTTTGCACGGCCATTAGCAGCTACAGTAACCCACCCCAAATCAATTTGCAGCCCACCGGTGGGTCCTGGCCCACAGATTGGGAACCACTGCTCAGCAAAGCTGGGATTCTGGGCAGGTGGGGAGCTCTCTACACACACAAGACACGTTTCTCCCTTCTGGGTGGAAGCGCCGGAGCAGCAGGACACCCACTCACCAACTGTTCTTTCTGAATGGGATCCAACAACATCTGTACTTGTTGTCTTAACACAGCTTGACCCGGAGGGATTTTTTCAGAATCTCAGCCTCCATGCTAGGCAACAAGTGATTTAAGATCTGCATGGGATGGAAATGAATTATCTTATGAAAATGAGTCGTCACCAACTGTTTTCTCAGAGAAGAGGAACACATGGAGAAACAGCAAGTGTTTGCTTGACGTGCAGCCCACCACTTTCCTCTGTTCCACTCTTCCTCTTCCTCCCCCTCCTCCTTTGGGAGATGCTCTAGTCCAGCACCCCCTTGATTATTTTTTCATACCTCCCAGTAGACTGTTGAGTCACTGATGGAGCTCCCTGGACCAGGCTACCTATTTCATAGGCATCTCTTGAAAACACTTATGGGCAGTGGTGGGCCCAGCCTGGGTCAAGAACCGGTTCTCCAGAAGTAGTCGGGGCCAGGCTTGGTCAGGGGGCGGGGAGGTTTTTAATTAAAATTTTTTTAAAATTTTAAAAAATAAAATTACTTCCTTCTGAGTAGTCAGGTTGGTCTTCACTTTCCTGGGAGTAAGTCCATTGCCTGTCATGGGACTTTCTTCTGAGTAGTCAGGATTGGGCTCTGAAGCTGCAGAGGCAGCCACTTTCCTGGGAGTAAGTCCATTGCCTGTCATGGGACTTACTTCTGAGTAGTCAGGATTGGGATCTGAGGTTGCAGAGGCAGCCACCAGGCATTGTGGGGGGGGGGGTGGAAGGGTGAGTGGGGGCAGTTGCAGGCAGTGGGGGCTCTTTAAGGGCAGTTCTGGGGATTGGGGGTGACTGGGGGCTTGGAAAGCTCAGTAGCAGCAGCTATGTCTGACCACTACTGAGAAATTCAAAAAAATCACTGCGCATGACAACGCAGCCAATTAGTTCCCTGGGAGAGTCCTAGAGGTCCCTACTCCAGCTCCCAGTCACCCCCCAACCCCCAGAACTGCTCCTAAAGACCCCCCACTGCCTGCAACTGCCCCCACTCACCCTTCTACCCTCCAGAACTGCCCCTGAAGAGCCCCCATTGCCCCCCCAAAAACCACTCCGTACTGGTCTCCTGCTTCTCCCTGTTCCCCCTCCCCAACCGGCTCACTAGCGCCCCCAAATTTTAAGATCCTATTCTGGCGAGCCGGTGCGATCCCCCTAGTGTCCACCAGTGCTTATGGGGATTAGGCCACTGCAGAGACATGGACCAGCCTCCTCCTGTCCATGGGAAAACTGGCACGTCGAACTGGTCTAAACTGGTTGGGATTGCATGCTCCACAATTTGTCTGTTTCCTGACCGAGAATGCTTTGTTTTTCAAAGGAAACAGGCTGGGGCAAGGAAAAAAACTTATTTTTCATACCAACCTGGGGTCAATTATGAGCTGGGGATGGGTGAAGATGTGCATTGGGGGGCAGGATGAACAGATGCAAAAGAGGACAAGGCCCCCCAAAATGTAGGACACCCAAGAAAAATGTACGACATGTTCCAGCACAAGTTAGCAGAGCACTGTTAGCTGGGATGAAGTCATGTTCAGAATGCCAAAGAGATCGGGGGAAGAGGGCAGGGGGAATATTGAGGGGGAAAGGAATCCAAGTGAACCCAAAATGCCCCTCTTTCCATTGCTGAATTAGCTCCATTCACCCCATTGTGAAAGTGATGCCCCCAAAATTTTATCACCTGCAAAACCTGCCTGCCGAGGGGAGAGGGTGGCAGAACATCAGCATAGCCTCCATCTGGGTGAGGGCTATATTTAGATTTTCATTTTCAAGGCTCAAACAAGTCCCCCCCCCCCCGCTCTCTCCCTCCATTGGCAAAAGCTTTTAAATAAAACTGCGGATTCAAAGGTGTCGCAAATTAAGGCTCCTTCAAAGAGGCAGGTGGCTCCGAGTTCTCCTGACCTCCTCCCTTCAAGAAATAAAATAAAATCATGCATTGTGGAGCAGAATCCAGTTTTTCTGTCTTCAGATTAATAAGGAAGCTGTAATATACTGAAAAGGGTGTGTGAGCGACTCAAAAATGTATGAATTAAGAGCAATAATATGAAGAGATGCACCTATATGCGAGTTGGCTTTTCATCTTAGGGTATTATGGTCTGGACAACCTAAGGCCAATTTTTGTTGGTTTGGGGGAGAATTGGGGGCTCTTAATGTTATCCATAATTGCAGCACTCCAAGTCTAGCCATATCGGGACCTCCTGTGGTCTTCTCAAGGGTAGAATCAGGAGCTGGCCAATTTGATCTGGCCAATTCCCGACCCCTTAGTACTGGCACTAGTGCCCAATACCTCATCAAGGGCAGAGAGGGAGGTCAAGGGCTAGAAGGCATCAGCCCTGAGCTTTTGCAATGCGGTAGCAAAGGCTGAAATCCTCAGTTTCGTGGGAGCAGGCCCAAACATGCAGTCATAAGACCTGTTTTGAGCCAGCATGCCTAGGATTGTGTTGGGAGAGGTTCATCCCAACAAATCAGGATCCTGGACCCCTTGTCCCTTGCAATTCAATCCTTGTACAAATCTGAGAAGTTTTCAAATAAACAATACTATTATCTTGAACATTTGCCAGTGGCATTCCTGGGAGGGGTCCCTTGGGGACCCTGGGCACACCACCCTCAGGATGTGGACACCCACTGGGGATAACAAAAATCACAAAAATTGCTAGGATCCTTTGCAGTAACCCCATCAAGTCATATACCAGTGGTGGCGAGCCATGTTTGCACCACGTGTCGACTGACGGCAGCGGTGCAGCATGCAGGCCAGTGCCCACTTCACATGCCCAGAATTCCAGGCATGTGCAAGTGGGCCAGGAGTTCCAGACATGCGTGGTGTGCACTGATGCACCCAGTTCAGCTCAGTGCCAAAGAGCAGCAGCTGCTCCTCTTTGGCGCTAAGCCAAACTGATGCAGGGGTTGTGGGGCAGCCTATGGCCATGTACTGGCTGGGAGGGCTTGTTGGTTTGTGAGGACATGCCATAGGTTTGCCTCTACTGTCATATACCCTTGGATATGTATTTTCCAGCTGAATTCAATGCAAAAAAGGCTTTGAAATATCTCCTCCCTATCAAAGGTTATGGCCAAAAAACTAAAAAATACGAACAAACATGGAACCCTATGGAAAGTGAAACTGAGCCAAATCACACCTTTACTAGCAAGTAAGCAAATGTGCCTTACCCCCAAATCCAGAGTAACTACGGGAGCACGTAAGAGACATTACATGCACCCGTAGTTACTGCACCACCTAGTGAAAACCTAGAGAAATTCATATTGCAATGCAGACTAAGTTGTTTTTACACTGGAGCAAGGACTCTCTGTAGTTACTCTTAGGGCACAATCCAGAGTAACTATGGGGAGTCCTTGCTCTGGTGTAAGAACAATTTGCTCTGGATTGCAATATGAATATCCCATAGGTTTTCACTAGGTGGTGCAGTAACTTCAGGTGCACATAATGTCTCTTACGTGCTCCCGTAGTTACTCTGGATTGTAGGGATAGTCTGTTGGAAAGGGCAGACTGAAAGGAATTCTACAACCTCAGAATGGTCCTCCTGATCCAATGAATGCAAATCAACCCAGAAGAATGTCCCTGATAATTGCAATGAACCCCATGGAAAGTGGAAATGAGCTACACAGCTATGTTTACTCATGAGTAACTAAATGTGCCTTGGACTATGGTCAGGTCAGGCACAGAGGAATGCAAGGCCAACAGAATGGTCCCAATCCAGTGAAAGTGGAGCTCAACAAGTGTTTCAGAAGGCTACCTCACCCCCTCCCGAAAAAATAAAACCAAGGTTTTATTGGTAAGGTGATTTTAAAATATGAAAATACTAATTAATATCCCAAAAAACTATAGGCCCCACGTGCCAAATGGCCTAGGTACGGCACTGACATCAGTTGCCTTAGGAATAGAAATAGAAATCCAAGGGTGGAAGGATATCTTTACAAAGAAGATCTCAGCAAGTGTCCTGGTTCTTGGAAAGAGTATCCGAAAACACAGTAAAATTGAACATAATTTCAAATGTCAGCTAAAGTTTGGACATTTTGCTTTGATAATGGCACTTCTTTTGATAATGGCCGTAATGCACACTGAGCGGCAGAATTAACACAATAGCAGCCCCACTACAGAGCATTTGTAAAGCTATTTTAGAGTGTTCCAAGCATCTCACATACACTATCTCAGTAACCCAAACATTGCTGTATAAAGGTGTCATTATCCCTGCACTGCTGCTTAGAAGCCCAGATGGAAAAATCGAGTTCATTCCAAGCCGAACGAGCACCTTCCTGGTTAATGGCTCAGTTTTCTGGAGAGGTTCGCAGAGCCTGACACTAAGCGATGGAGCCAAGTTCAGGAAAGAAGTGGAGAACGGCTCTATGTGGATGCTGATGCAAATATGATGTGAAATGGAGCTGGTGTTGTGGTGGGCTCTAGCCGGTTCAGGCCGGATCGCCCGAACCAGATGTAACTTGCCCCCCCCCCGCCCCCGTTAGCGATCCGCTAGCTAAGGGGGTCCGAAAAACCGGGCATACCAGTTCGGCAGCCCGGGGAACCCTTAACTGCACATGCGCCAACAGACGCATGCACAGGGCCTCTGGTTGGCTAGCTTCTAGAGACACACTGCGTGTCCGTCAGTTGGCACACGTGCAGTGCCTGTCTAGAAGCTGGCCGACCAGCTGGTCGGCCAGCTACTGCATAGGCACTGCGCGTGCACCAATCTTAGCGCACATGCAGTGCGCCTGGTTGGGGCCCACCCCTCGCTCCGCCCACCCGCACCTGCAGCGTGCTGGGTTGGGTGGTGTGCCCTCCCCAGCCCTGCCCCTGACCCTCCCCGCCTCCGCTCCTGGCCCCGCCCCCAGCCCTCCCTGGCCCCGCCCCTGACTCTCCCCGCCTCCTGACCACAGCCTGGCCCGCCCACTTCCGGCGATCCGGTTGTTGGGCCAGGCTGGGCCCACCACTGAGCTGATGTGTTCTGGACAAGGTGGTAATAGCAGGCTGATAATAGCAGGGTGACCAGATGCCTGAACCTTGAAGGTTCCTTCAAGGTGCCAGATGCCTTGAAGGAGGACAAGATCTTGGATTCCTCTCAGCCTGGCCTTTCTGGCAGACAAGGGCACATTTGCCTACTCACGAGTATAACTGTGATATTGGGCACTTTCACTTTCCCATAGAGCTCAATGCATATTTTAAATTTTTTGTTTTTTGGCTATAACTTTTGATAGGAAAGAGATATTTCAAAACCGATTCATGCATTGGATTCTGCTCTTCCATACGAATCCAGCGACATATGACAAGATGGGGCAGTGCACACCACTGTAAAGTTACACAATGAAGCCAAAATGGTGGACAATGAAACACTTTTGGAGGACACCTGGACAAAAGGCTAAACAAGAGGATAAATCCATACAAATCTGGTCATATGATTACCCTAACTAATAGCAGAATTTTTGGTCCAACCAACCAGGGACTACTCTGTCCCCTAGTTCTCTTGCTCCTCGTTTTGAGATTTTATTCCTTTTTTTTTGAAGGTCTGTGACACTCCAGCAATCCTAATAATCACTATCATAGAGCACCATGTCTACTCAAAAGTAAGCCCCATTAGGTTCAATGAGTCTCTCTCCCATGAAAGTGTGTTTAGGACTGCAGCCAAAACCCCTCTTTCTCTCTCACTTTTCCTGTTTATCCAATACGAAACTCTGAGTTACTACACACAACCCCATCCTAATTCATCAGTGGTGCTCAATAGGCACCCTGAGTCAGCCGCTCCCCTCCCACCCGCTGCCCACTGCAATCCATGCTGTTCAGGCTTTGTCAAGGAAATGGAAAATGTTGAGAGAGGAGAAGCAGTTAGGCTGAGAACTAGGAATGAAGAAAGAAAGAAAGAAAGAAAGAAAGAAAGAAAGAAAGAAAGAAAGAAAGAAAGAAAGAAAGAAAGAAAGAAAGAAAGAATAAATAAATTGCAATGCTTTAAAAATGAAGTCATGTGAGCCAAGGGCCCAGAATTGGGTATTTATTGTTACATTCATTATTGTTTTGTGTATCTTGTTATTCATTTCAGCCCGAACACCATAATTCATTGATGACAACCTAGAAGCACTGCAGACAATGGCAACTGGAGAATTTTCTTTGGGAACCTCACGCCGCAAACACAAGGCTTGGTGTGGCTTGATTTGTTGCTAAATTAATGCATTCGGGAGAGGAGGTCACGCTCTTGGCTGGGATTATGGAGTCTTTACAATTCAGTCCCATAATTAGGTTCTGGGGGAAACTAGTAAGGAATTAATGAATATATTCTCCTATTTTTTCAAAGCACATTGTGCGCTTGCAAGCCTATCATTAGGATAGGTGGGGGTGGCAGGAGGCTGAGTCCAGTTCTCTCTGCATGAGAAACAGCTCTGAGTACCTCTGCGGAGGGGCAATGGGAGGAAGGTCTGCAGAGGAAAACAAGGACTGCAGGAGCCCCAGTTCTTGTGCTGCAAGAAGCAATATCTTCCCTCGCATACAGTCGGGTCTGGTCCAGATCCAGATCTGGTCAGTGATGTGCCAGCCTAGCATGCCTAAATGTATCCTGCATAAGACTGAGGCTGCTGCAGTTCTGGGCACCTCACTTGAAGAAAGATGCAGCCAAACTGGAGCAAGTCCAGAGGAGAGCGACAAGAAGGATCAGTGCGGTGGAAGGGAAGCCCTACCAGGAAAGGTTGGGGGAACTTGGGGTGCTCAGCCTGGAGAAGAGGAGGCTGAGGGGAGACATGAGTGCCCTCTTCAGACACCTGAAGGGCTGTCATAGGGAGGAAGGGGCTCATTTGTTCAGAGCTGCTTCTGAAAGCAGAACTAGAACCAATGGGGACAAACTGCAAGAAAGGAGATTCCGGCTGGATATCTGGAAAAGGTTCCTGACTGTGAGGGCGGTTCGGCAGTGGAAGAGATTGCCAAGGGAGGTGGTGGACTCTCCCTCTCTGGGGATCTTCAAGCAGAGGCTCGACGAGCACCTGTTGGAGATGCTCTAGGAGGATTTCCTGCTACCGACAGGGGGTTGGACTAGATAACCCACAGGGTCCCTTCCAATTCTAGGATTCTATGAAACATAGTAATTTAAATGGAGCAAGATTACTTGGGTGGGGGTCATGATGAGCTTCAGAATGTATCTTTGCACTGGTGAGGAACAATAATTTAGGAGCCAAGAGCAGACAGACTCTGCTTCAGACCCCAGCGTGTCTGCTCAGAAGTCAGTGCCATTCAAGGAGGTCCCTTCCACGCAGTGGTGTCTGGGACTGTAGTGTAGATCTGTGAGTGCCTCCTCCTCCTCCACCTCCTCCTCCTCGAGTGCAGTGTGGTGCCTGGCTAAGTGGGTCAGAGAAGAGGTAAAATAATAGTAACTCATTCCTTGACCCAAATCCTTCCTGTGTTTACTCAGGCAGTGAACCCTCGATTACCAAGCCTGCCGTAGGGAAGATCTCATTCATTTCCCCTTTTTTCAGAAATGGGCTTACTTCTGCCTGCCCCGGTGGTTGTGCACCCAAGTACTGGAAAGCATGCGTCACTGGCTTTTCTGTGCAAATTACATCTGTCAGGATTATCTGACTTGGCTACAACACTGCCAAGCAAAAACCTCGTGTACCAGCTTTGTTGTGCCACAGCTCTTCCTTTGCTCACCCTCCCTTTGGAAAACTTGGACCATTTCTATGTCCAGATGCCGTTCACTTCATGCTCCGTCTTTTGGGGAGTCGGTCTAGCCCAGCGCTCTCCTCGTCTTCTGCCTCATTCCTTTCTTTTCAAATCCAGAGAACAGCAGGAACTGTAAAGTCGAGCATTTGGACGGAGGTGGGGACCCTCTCCTTGATCTACCACTAAGCCCATCCCGTCAACGGTCCTCATTGGTGGGAGTCAGCCTCATGTGTCCCAGTTTGCAGTTTGAGCCAAACCTTGCTCTCATCACAAAACTCTGTATTCGGATAATGGAGATGATGTGTGTGTGTGTTTGTGTTGTTTCAAAACCTGCTCTTTCACACGCATGGCGATGATCACAGCCACTTCATGCCACCACTGCAGCCTCACACGAGTTGGCATTTCTGTTCTTATTACATGTTGGGGTGCCCGGCAAAAATACACCAAGGGAGACCAGCGGTGTTCCTGTTCTCCCCTTCCGCGCACTCAGCGGACTCACAAGGCCTGGCCTTGTTTGGACACAGCAGACAAATGGGTGCCATGGGAGCAGCAGCGGCTGGAAGGATCACACCAAGCACAGAGCTGTGGCTGCAGCTGGGCAGGTGAATGAAATCCTTGTGAGGACCGATGCAAAGAAACGCCCGCTTCATTGAGGAAATTACTGTCGTCAGCAGCCGCTCGCTGCAACCAAGCGGTCCCCGAGGGATATTTTGGCTTTGTTGTCACGTCAATAAAAACAGTTTGCGTGTTGCCCGCCGTTCTGTTTTTCGGGGACTGCTTCTCCAGCACAGTTGCTTTTGTCCTTCTGCTCTCTGAGCCGCTAATCCGGATGAAGAGACTCTCTGTTGACTGCTGCTTGCGTGACCCTCGGGTTGCGGAAAGACTTAAGGACACCAAGTTGCTCCCTTGTGTTCAGTTCCATGAGGGCACCTGTGGCTCCTTTGCATGGTCACCTCCTGCCTCCAATCCTTTCATCAGTCATCATCACAACTTCAAGTCTTGCTTTTTATAGCATGATGATGGGGGGCGTGATCCTCACACCTTCATCACACCATGATGATGGGGTGGGGGGCTCCTCACACCTTCAGAGCCATTTCAGGCATGGAGAGCAAAACAGATCCACAAGGCTTTAGCTCCAAGGAGAGTAGAATCTGACATTCCACCTTAGCATAGGAGGTCTTGGCCTGCCCTGAATTACACCCATGCCCTGCCAGGCTGTGCCCAGTTGATGCCAGATTCCAACCGCATTCTGATTAGGATTCTGCCTATAGTCTCATCCTTCCTCTACCAACCTTGGCTCTGAATCCAGATCTTGCCGTCAGCCCCCTCTTTTTGAAAGGCAAAACGAACTCTTCTTTATGCATAAAACTGGGAGCACTATTTTGCTCTCAATCCAATGACAGCACCGGAATCCTAACATACAACCCATTTATTTTTGATTTACAATAAACTATATAAATAAATATATTTTATCTATATTTATAAAACTGAAAAGTCGTTGACTAACTCACTGATTGCCTGACTGCCTCATTGACTCATCAACGCCCAGCCAAAACCACTGGACCTAGAAGTGTAAAATTTGGGAAGGGTGTTCCTTCTGTGACGTAGGCACCCACAAAGAACTGGTTTTTGGGAAATTCAGACTGGAAGGGAGTGAAAAATGGTGCAACATGTTTTGCTCCCTGTACTTTACATTGAAGAATTCCTGACTGATGTACGCTCTGCCCAGTCTCTGGACCTAGAAGCGTGAAATTCATGCAGTGTCTTCCTTCCGTGATGGGAGCACCCACCAAGAACCAACCTCTGGAAATTTAACCCCAAAAGGGCTAAAAAGGGGTGAAACTCATTTTTGGCCTATACTTTACTTTGAAGACTGATCAACACCCAGCCCCAAATCTGCTCCTGCCACGTACAGCAGCGCTCCCAGGATGTTGCACGGGGAGGATGTTACACATAGGGTATTGTTGCGCATTGTGAGAATGCTGCATGCGGGGGGATATTGCACAATGGGGGGATGGCATACAGGGGGTATTTTACTCCCACAACGTGGATACATTTTGCTAGTATATGTATAAAATATAATCAAATCTGAAATGATATGTAGCCTCACTCAGTAGACAGACGTGAGGTTAATGTTGTCTCATATCAATCATTCCTCCCTTCTTCCTTTTTTTACAGCTAAACCCACACACACAGATTTGACTAGAAGATTTAAATGCAAATCACAGTCTAGAACAGTGATTTTCAACCGCTGTGCCATGGCACACTAGTGTGCCACGGTTAGTCTGCAGGTGTGCCACGGGACTTGGGGGAGGACAACTGAAAAATTTGAGCCCCCTATCAGCAGCATGGTATACCTTGAAATCCATCAGTCTTGAGAGACTATGGTATCGTGCTAGGCGCTGCATATGCTGCATGCAAAGCACAAAGGCCTGGGTTAGATTAATATGGAGTTACCCAAGCAGCAAATCCCCCCTCTCCACGCCACTGAAATAGTCCAATGGAAAGGCAGAGCTGATACAATTGGTTCCAGCTGTGTCGCAGAGCTGGACTAAGGACAGGAGCTCACCCTGTCTTGTGGGGACCCGGGTCTTGAACCCTGGTTAACAGGCACAGTGTCTTAACCACTTGTGCCACCCACAGCCCCTCCCTTGTACCTTGACAATTATTGAAACAACTGAGAGTGAGCTTTGACAATTTTAGCACTTGATCCATGAGCTGAAAAGGGTTGAAAAATCACTGATGAAGGCTACAATCCAGAGCAACTACAGGAGCACGTAAGAGACATTATGTGCACCCCTAGTTACTGCACCACCTAGTGAAAACCAATGGGAAATTCACATTGCAATCCAGAGTAAATTGTTCTTACTCCGGAGCAAGGACTCCCCATAGTTACTCTGGATTGTGCCCGAAGTCTGGATCAGGATTGGTGGCAATTAAAATGCCTGGTGAGCCTGACGACACCAGCAGCTGTCACCAGGGATCCAGAACAGCAGAACATTGTTATGGGGATCCTGGCACTATGTGTGGATGTTCTGATATGAGGATATTCCTAAAGACAAATCTAACCTTTAGACTGAAAAAGGCATCTTTGTCTTTCTTTTTCCTTCCCGAAATTCCGGTCTTCGCTCCTCATCCTGCTTTGTGTAGCTTAGTCCCAAGTGGCTGATCTTTTTGAATAATTCCCCCATCAAGTGGGGCTGTTCATTCATAAGGTAAAATGCAAACTGGTCCTGTTTGCGCAGCCCTTTGCATAAGACCTTTCCTTTCAGGGAACATAATAACAGGGTGAGGCTCCAATTAGCTGCCAAGATCTAATCTCGGAACAATGTTGGGCAACAAAGAAATTGAAAAGTTGCAATCAATTAATTTACAGAATTGGTCTGTCTAACGGCTCTGTAGGCTCAGATCCTGGCCCGTCCTCCCATCCCTTCTGCCTCCTTCATACTCCCTCCACATACATGGATCTCCCCACATTAATGGATATACCCTCCCCCTCCCCCCTCCAGTGTGCACTGTGGGCCCCAGAAAGGGGTGAATTTGTGCTGTCCAAAGTCAGCCAGTGCAGCAGTCTGGCCAACCTTGGCCAGCAAAAACTGGGAGGTGAGTGTACATCAATGCGCCCTGCCCCTTGCAGTGGTGCAAAAGTGCTCTATGACACCAGGCCAGCACAACTGTGTCCGAAGCACAGGAAGGATTGCACCCAGAGCGAGATAGCAACGCCAGTGGTGACACAGAGGTAACAACTGCTCCTTGCCATCTCCCCCATCAACTGATTTACAAAATTGATACCCCACTTTATCTATCCAGATTCAAAGTGGAAGTTGGATGCTCCGTATCCAAGATGTGTCCATATGACCAAAGAGGCAGCAGGAAGATGTTGCAAACAGGGGAAAAAGGTATGTTTTAAGTGGTAATTCTTTGATTCTTAGCAGAAGACAGAACAGGGAACTGTCTCTGTTCATCCCCGCACAGCAGCCTCTCCCATGGCTTGTTGCCAGTATCTCCGTTGGGTCTCTTTTTCAGCTTGTGAGTTCCTTTGAGGCAGGAAATATTTCTCATTCCTTCTGGTATGTAAATGGATCTAAGCAGTGGAGTCCCTACAGAGATTGGGGGGTCCTGAGTACCATACTTAGGGTGTGTGTAACACACTGGGTCATTCTGAATAACTCATTCTGAATCATTCTGAATAACTCAGTCAAGTCACATCCCACTGGATGCATATTTTCCAACAGAATCCAAACAAGAAAAAAGCTTTGAAATATCTCTTTTCTATCAAATGTTATGGCCAAAAAATAAAAAAACAAAAATGCATAGAGCCTTATGGAAAGTGAAATATCACACCATTACTCATGAGTAGGCAAATATGTCTTAGTCCTTTGGAAATGACAGACAGGGAGGAATCCAACATCCCACGAATGGTCCTGATCCAATATACGCAGCCCCCATAAATCAACCCAGAAGGAAGCACCTGATAATTGCATTCAGCCCTATGGAAACCGGAACTGAGCTACACAGCCGCATTTACTCATGAGTACGCAAACATACCTTGGCTGCTGTTCAGGTTAGGCACAGAGGAATGCAAGGCCACCAGGATGGTCCCAATCCAGTGAAAGCAGAGCTCAAAAAGTGCTCCAGGAGGCAGCCTTACTCCCTCCCTAAAAGAATAAAACAGAGGCTAAACTGATAAGGTGACTTGAAAATAATTAATATCTAATTAACTCTACCAATTAAAACTGATAATAATTAAATAATTTCGACATATGTGGGGCTGTCAACAAATTTTGGGGCTCCATGTGCCAAATGACCAAGCTACGTCACTGGATTCAGGAACTTACCGAAAAGTGGAGCTATTAATGTGTTTTTATATAATAGTACTAATAATAAGAATTCAAAAGGAAAGCTATGTTTTGAAGGAAGCCTACACAGGATTTGCATGGAAAGGAATGAGGCTTAAAGCTGACTTAAGAACTCTTTAAATATAATGCTGGCTGTATGGAACGGTGCCCAGGTCAATGAATGCATGAACGGCATTCTCCTGAGTCAGATCATTGATCTGTATGGTCTGTCCTGTCGGCAAAAACTCTCCAGGACCTGCAGACAGGGGTTTCTCCCAGCACTACCTTGAGACACTGCCAGGGATTTAACTCAGGAACGTGGCAACTCCAGGTTTTGTTTGGCTCCGAGTCAAAACCCCTTCAGAGCCCAGCACCGGCATTCTCTCTCCATGCATTGGAAAGTGCATGTGCCTCTTCACTACTCCCTTCTTGCCTGGGACGTTCCCTTTCAAGCCACCACCTGGTGCAGTATCAGAGGAAGAGGAGACTCGTTCATCCAGTGCTGAGGCTGCAATCCTAACCCCAGTTAGGTCAGCATAAGTCCCGGCATAAATCCCAGCAAGATGTTGCAAAAATGGCTTAAGGCAAGGGTCCTCAATCCCTGGTCTGCAGCCAACCAGGGGCAAGAGCCCTGCCGAGGCCAGCCCCAGAGCAAAATGGGCATGTATGGCCCAGGCTCAGGACTGCAAATGCTCATCTTGCCCCAACTCTGGGCAAATTGCACATGCGTGGCCCAGCACATGGGCTGTGCATGCCCAGCTTACCACAACTCTGGAGCAAGCTGTACACACACTGTCCAGAATGCCTATGTGCAGTTCTCGTCAGAACTCCCCCAGTTCGTGGGAAATTTTTTTCGCATAATCTCAGGATATGGCCCTCACAACACTGAGGATCACTGTCTGCACCACTCCAAGGGGGTTAGGCCAGTGCACAGGCATGCACCGGCCTCCCCACACCTCCACGGGAACAGGGAGTGGGTGAATCACATTGACCCAAACTGATTAGTGTTGCTTTTACTTTCCTTTAACTGATTCCTGATTCCTTTAACTTTCCTGCCTTCCTGGGGAGCAGGGTGACCAGATGCCAAACCCAAAATTCCTGAACCCCAATGCCAAAATTCCTAATCCCGGGCCAAAATTCCTACCCTTTCAGTTTTTTTACCATAACTTTTGATAGGAAGGAGATATCTCAAAACTGCATTGGATTCTGCTCCTCAGTATGAATCCAACGACATGTGGCATGATGGGGTCCTCTGCACTATCGCAAAGTTTCAAAACGAAGCCAAAATGTAGGACACCCGGACAGGAGGCTAAAAATCCGGACAAATCCGGGTTTTTCCGGTCATCTGGTCACCCTGCTGGGGAGCAGCAGTGGTCGGTCCTCTATAGTTCTATTTAACCCCAAATGTCTCAGTCCCAACAGTGTCAACGATGAGACATCTTGGATTTGTCAAACAGCCCAGTGGAAAGAATGTGGTCCTCTGTGGCCATTGCTTTCTTTCCTCCACAGCATCTCAAGAAGCATCTCCATGGATGCCTCACTTTCCAAGCAAAATTGGAAAAATAAAATGGCAAAAGCAGAACTCTTGCTGATTCAAGGGGTCACCAGGCACGACTGTGAGCATTTGCAGAAGCATGTGTGTGTCTCCATCACCCCAGTGGAAGCATTTCTGCACAGGATTGCCCATTGAATGATGCCCCCATGTGCTTCCCCAGCATCTTGCTTAGATCTGCCTCGGGTGGTGCAAACTGCAGGAGCAAAAAGGAAAACAAATCTGGGGGGAACGTGCCCTTGGAGCCCTTCATTTGTTTCCTGTGAATCAGTCTTTCCTGCTCCCCATCAGGCATCCCAATGGAGAGGGAGCCACGATCATCGGGGGACTCTGGCATCTGGCAGCTTGTCTAATGAATATTCCGTCCGACGGGAGCCTTGGGGACTTTGCTCCGCACATTAAACACCAGCCTCTGCCCTTTATTCCAAGCTCTTCAATCATGTTCTGCTCCCAGGCTTCAAAAACGAAGCAGGGGACAGTCAGTGAAGGCAAAAGCAGAGGCTGGGGCTGGAGAGGAATGGATCCCGTCACCAGCTGACAGTCTGGCTGTTGGGAAGCTGGCTCCGCTTTCCGGACCTCTAACCCAGGTGAGCTCACAGCTCTGAGCCGCTGGCTTTCAAAGGTCTTTCTGATCCCCAATGGAAGGGGCTTGGGCAGGAATTAATCATGCCAGGCCCACAAAGGCATCCGTGATGCGGGCAAACCTCCAGCTCCATTTCATGAGTGACGTTTTCTGAAAGCTGCCCAGAGCAAGAAGCAAATGGCTTCTTCTTTTATACCGGGGGCTTTCAAACCCAGGCCCGGGGGCCAGGTGGGACCCATGGCAGGTCTCTAACTGGCACCCGACCAACCTCTGGTCCCTTAAGAGCCCCTGACCCAGTTGGACCAAACATGACCGGAGTGGTGACGGTGGGTGGGGGAAATGAGGATCCATTTACATGTGCATTATATTTCTAAGGTGTTTTGTGTTGGGGCTTACCAAAATCCTGGAAATTTGAGCCTATTTGATCATTTATCTAAGTTCCATCTCTAATCTTTAAAATAAAGATTAATTTATTTGAATAATTTTAAAAATATTTACATTTTATATTTCAAATATTTCCTCTGGCCCTCAACACTGTGCCAGATGTTTGATGTGGCCCTTTGGCCAAAAGGTTTAGAGACTTTCTGTCTTGCACAAAGGCACGGGGTGGCCGAGGAAATCCTAGAGCCTAAGTAGATCTATCTATCTACAGTATTTATTAAAGTTTACAAAGAAAATGGAAAAATAATAATAGCTAATTAAAAGCTAATGGGTCCCTGTCCCAAAAGGGCTCACAATTTAAAATGCAAAAAAGAACACCAGCAGAAGCCACTTGAACAGACATTGCTGGGGTGTGGAGGGCCATCCCAAGCCCTCCCAAGAGCATCTCCACCACCTCCATGACTTCAATCTCTGAGAAAACTCATACGTGCCTGAAGACCAATATCGGTGCGCAACAAAACATATGAACCTTTAAAAACACATGGACATTATCTGTGAAAGGAGTTAAAAAGAATAACTGGGGGGCAGTGGCATAGCTATAGGGAGTGGAGCAGTCAAGTCTTGGAGGGACCCTCACCCCTTTGGAGCCATTCTAAGAGGGGGAGCAGCGGGAGCTGTATGGCTTTTGTCACCCCCTTCCCTCCTCTGTACAGCTCCGTTTATGTCCCTCTGCCTGGAATGGCTCTGAAGACTCCCTCCGAGACTTGACTGCTCCACCCCCTCTAGCTATGCCCCCACTTGGGCCATTTTGGGTGCTTGAGAGTCCCCTGCGGTCCCTCCTAGAGGCTTGTCTCAACCACAAAGTCATTAGTGGCTCCCAGCCATGACAACTAAACATATGGCTTCCATCTTCAGAAATTTTGTACCTCCGGCCACTGGGTGCTGGGACGGGGGTGTCACCTTCACGCCCTGCTTGTCAAACCCCCTCCGGTGCCTGGCTTGCCACTGCTGGCTGGCAGAGTGCTGAGCAAGGATGAACAGGGTCTGGTCAGGCAGAGCCAGCCTCGCATTCTTCATCTAGGTCCCTCTGCGGCCTGAATGGCTGTCATCCAGCAGCCCTGGGGCAGAGTCAGCCAGTGGGAGGTCAGGGCTCCCACTGCGGCCACATTAAAGGCAATTGGGGCAGAAGCTGCAGCAAATGTTTTGGTCTCTCAACCGAAGGAGGCAACGAAGGACTCCAAGAGACTGAGGGTGCGATCCTCGCCAACTTTACAGCACCAGCACAACTGTGCCACAAGCAGATGATGTGACCACAGATGATGTGACCACCACCGCTGCCGTCACCACCATCATCATCACATCTATTGGAAATGCCACTGACTCGACACCTTCCTGCAAATACCCATGTTCAAAAAATACTCGTGTTCCATCACTGATCTGCTTAAGGCAGGGTGGCCATAAAGTATATTCCTCTTTTTCCAGGAGATGCCTTGGATTTTAGCCTGGAGAAAAACAACTACAATGTCCTTCTTTTTCTTGTAAGCAGGCAGTATGCAGCCTTTTGTAATTAATAAATTACATGTAATAAATTATCTGTAATAGTTTTAAATTCAATAGTATAGTGTTTAAATTAAGCACACAAAAACAATATATAGGGGTGTTCTTAGCTTTTACTTTGCCATGTCTTACATTTTTATTGGCTGTCTTACATTGGGGGGGAACAACATTATGGCATCTGGTCACCCTGACTTAAGGCTTCCCCTGCTAAATATCCAAACCAGGTATGCCTGAACACACAGCATGAAAAACCAATTGGTTAATTAACCAATCAACTGGTTCAGAGACAAATTATTGATCAAGTGTATTCAATCAGTTGACAAGTATAATAATTCTGTACCGTTATCCCAGAAATAAATTTTCCACCGAGTCAGCAATGGCTGACATATAGTACAAACTCTTGCTCAGGAGATATTCCCATCATGTTAAATAGGATTTGCTTCTATTATAAAAGGGCAAATAAGACTGCATCCCTAGTTTGCCTTCTCAAGAGCAGGGGTGGGCCCAGCCAACCCCAAGATCCGGTTAGCGAACTGGTCCCCGCGGTTCTGCCAGCCGCGGCTCTTTCCGGTTTGCCAGCACCCACCACGTGGGAAGATCCGGTTCGGACGAATAGGCCCAAACCGGCATCTGCCCACCTGTGCTCAAGAGATGGTCTTAATGTACACATCTCAATGTGATAGATAGATAGATAGATAGATAGATAGATAGATAGATAGATAGATAGATAGATAGATAGATAGATAGATAGATAGATAGATAGATAGATAGATAGATATTAGATAGATATTTGCTCTGCCCCAACCCCCGAACCTAGAAGCATGAAATTTGGGGAGGGAGTTCCTTCTGTCACATGAACACCCACCAAGAACCAATGTGGAGAAATCTAACCCCTAAAGGGCTGAAAAGGGGTGCAACATGTTTTTTGTCCTATACTTAACATGGAAGACTGACCAACCTCCAGCCAATTTGGTGCTCGGTGCCCGGTGCAGTGGGGAGGACTATGTTCAGAGGGAGGGGTTGCACTGGGGAGGAGGCTGTGCATGGGGAGATGATGCACATTGGGAGGTTGATGTGCATGGGGGATGTTGTGCATGGGGGGATGTTGGGCATGGGGGATGTTGGGCATGGGGGGATGTTGCGCCATGTGGGGATGGCATATAGGAAAATTTTACTCCCGCAATGTGGGTACACTTTTCTATAGTAAGTAATAAAAGGTCTGCAGAATAAGTTTGCTTCAAGAAGACACACGTCCAAAATCTAGTCATAATGACAGGGAGCTGATGGGGGAAACTAGAGCAGAATCCTTAAGATTAAACCATTAGGCTGGTGACCAAAATGGACCATCATCCGGACAGCGATGCCGGGCAAATGGGCACTTCTTACACCATCTCCCTAAGATGTTATTTCTAGGTGGGCTCTTTGCAGCACCAGACTTTTCTTCTTGCAAAAATATAGCATCTCAATATTAATTCTGCAGAGCAGTAGATACAGCAAGGTCTGGAACATAATAGCGGGCTAATAAATTCTGCGGAGCAGGAGCACATCCTGACACTCCTCACAGCTACACAGCCAGGGTCAGGCCTCCTTAAAACTACACAGCAGCAGCAATAACTCAACTTTGCTCCTTTTAGCCCAAAATAAATACCTCAGTTTTAAAAGTAATTAAACCATCATGCAGATCAATATATAAGCTGCATGACAGCGCTACTCTCTATAGGTTTACTCAGAAGTAAGTCTCACAGTGATCAACAAGACATAGGCCCCTCTTGCCTTCTGGGACTGGAGGATGCTTTCCAGCAACACGAACGCTGGGCTTTGACCATGTGCAGATGGCGCATGGCCCAGCGCATATGGCAGCAGCCCTGGGTGGCTCTGCTGGCCCCAGGAAGAGGTTGGCAGGGAGGGCTGTGGGCAGGGAGGAGACCTGCAGCTGCTTCCCTGGTCCCACTGGATGCGGAGGTTGCCATTTCAGTGCAGCTCCAGCCCTTGGTGCCGGGAATCAGAATACTGGGCTGTGACATTTGCTTCCTGCCGCACCTGATGATGCTTATTCTTGGCGTGTGCATCACAAAATTCCACAATTCTTCCCAATCCAAATTCTTAAGCACAGCCAAGTCACCTCAAGCAAATGTATGCAAATACCTGAGCTTGGGTTAAAATAGCTGACAGCAGAAATGATGTATTTTGAGTCTGCTGAGGCTCCCCTGGAGCCACCCAGGAGACGGCGTCTGTTCACCTGTTTTCTGCCTTCGTTGAGTTCAAAGGTTTGCCTGCCTCCACCTGATCTTTTTCCTTTGGCTGTACAATTTCCATGTCTTCCACCGCCTGCTCAGAATAGCTTTGGTTGGATCCGGGGGCCCTGTTTACAACCCCACACCTCCCCGTGTCGTGCTCCGATGCAGCCGGGCAAGTGTGCGACAAGGACCCAAATGCTTCTTAGGCACACCTGATGAAACAAAGTGAGACCAAAGCAGGCTGACAACACCACTCAGGGGACCCATTAAAAGGAGAATAGAGATCAACCCGTGTATTCCTCCAATGCTCAAGCAGGCGATGCATCGGTGCGCCATTCAAGGCTCCCAGTGCAATGCCAGGGGCTGGTCGTTACCTTTCAAGCTACTTTGAAAGGTTTGGGACCAGGGACTTGAAGGACTGCCCTGCATGTTATAAAATGGCCCCTTCCTGACACTCCCTGCTCTGCATTCCAGCTCCAAAGGAAGCTGACTGGCAGCAAAACGAGGCAGTGACTGCACGGTGGTGGCCCCTCCATGTGCAACTCCCCACAATTTGACTCCTGCCAGGCCTCTGTTTTGAGTGCAGCTGAAAAACCTACTCATTTTTTTTTTGCTTTGGGTTTAGTTTAATATCTGCTGCCCAGTGGCATCACTAGGGTTTGCACCACCCATTGCAGGAGGCAAGCTTGTCACGTCACCTCCACTATGGACCTCCGCAATCAGGAGTGGGACTGTTGATGCACCATCATACCACCCACTGGGTTTTTGGCTAAAATGTTTCTTACAATGGAGATAAGCCTCCAAATCCAGAGTAACTATGGGAGCTCGTAAGAGACTTTACGTGCACTTGTAGTTACTGCACCACCTTGTGAAAACCTATGGGAAATTCATATTGGAATCCAGAGTAAGTTGTTCTTATGCCGGAGCAAGGACTCCCCATAGTCTGGATTTTGCCCATTGTTAAACAGTGTAGTAAATGTATAGGTGTACTTGTGACTCCCATTTATCCCTTGTTAGCCTTGCTTCACTGTGCTTCTCCCCCTTCTCTTCCCTTTGTTGATTCTTGTATTGGAAACTGTGTGTGGGCAGACAGGCCTTTTCAGCACATAAAAGGTGCGTAAATGTGCATTTATTTATTTAAATGCAGTCTCATGCTCTGTTCAGTGCAACCTAGAGCACAATCCTAACCATGTCTACTCAAATGGAAGCTCCATTATGTTCAATGGGTCTTACTTCCAGGAAAGTGTCTTTAGGATTGTAATCATACTCCTTGATAAATCCTATACTCTTACATCATCTTGGGAGTATACCCCGTTTAATACAATGGGACTTACTTATTTCTATGATTAGACATTCATAGGCTTGTGCTGTAACTCAGCATAAAGTGCAGCCCTATTTGCTTAATGTGATGGCAAATAAATATATTAATGTGTATGTGTGTGTGTATATATATATATATATACACACATATATACATATATATGTGTGTGTATATATACACATATATATGTGTGTGTATATATATGTGTGTGTGTATATATATATATACACATATATATGTGTATACATATATATGTGTGTGTGTATGTGTGTGTGTATATATATATATATGTATATTTGCTAATTGTTAAAACATTTAACATAAAAAATTAACTATGAATTGTTGTAAGCACTTAAAATATGACTTTAAAAAAATATTCCAATAAGAGGTGAAAAGAAGCAGAAACATACAACGTAAAGCCTGAAATAAGAAGAATTTTTTTAAAAAATATAATACATTGGCATGGAAATCCTAACATTCTCATGTATCTTCATACAAGGCAGTAGGAACATAAATTATGAAAACATTAAAAGACATTGTGGTGGATGAGTTGAATGTCAGAAACACAAGAAAGATCCTGGTTCAAATGCTTCCTCTTAGCATGAGCACACTGGGGAACTGTGGACTACCTTAGAGGGTTAGCGTGAGCATGAAATTGGAACAAGGATGTTCTTGCAGAAAAATAAGTTGTGGCCTCACTGCCAGGGTGACCATATGACCAGAAAAACCTGGATTTGTCCGGATTTTTAGCCTCCTGTCCGGGTGTCCTACATTTTGGCTTCATTGTCCTACATTTTGGCTTCATTTTGAAACTTCGTGATAGTGCACAGTACCCCATCATGCCATATGTCGTTGGATTTGTACTGAAGAGCAGAATCCAAGGCAAAAATCAGTTTGAAGATATCTCCTGCCTATCAAAAGTTATGGTCAAAAAACCAAAAAACAAAACCAAAAAAATTACACTTTTGGGCAATTTTTTTAAGTGGGTAGGAATTTTGGTCCTGGGATTAGGAATTTTGGTCCTGGGGTTCAGGAATAATCTGGTCACCCTGCTCAATGCATCTCTGAAAGCCTGTTGAGGTCTCTGAAAGACGCTTCTGAGTTTTTGGCTGCAATCCTAAAGGCATTTTCCAGGGAGTAAGATCCATTGAACAAAATGGGTTTACTTTTGAGTAGACATGGTTAGGATTGTGCTCTTTGTTTTTTTCTCTTTTTTGTAACCAGAAGTGTCTTAGAAGCCTCAGATGTGTCCTCACCCTCCTGGATGGGTGAGACACATCCAGTCTCTCCACACCTCGGAATATGTATAGATACAGATGAATAGCATCTCTTGTGGCATCTGGGAGGTGGGGGGGGGGCTCCTCTACAAGTTCAGAACCTATGGGGAGTCAGGTCTGCAGGTTCCAAACATATAGATGAAAAGGACTGACATGTTCATGATGGGCCAGAGTGCAGGATCCAACATGATGCTCTCAAGAGTCCAGGCAGGTACATGTAGGTGGAGGGAGTCCTGGAGGTAGCATCGCCCCCAGGTCCTGTTAGGTAAAACTGTAACCAGCACCTTGCTCCAGGCTCATCACTGATAGTCTAACATTGATAATAATAATAATAATAATAATAATAATAATAATAATAATAATAATAATAATAATAATAATAATGCAAAGGTGCATTATGCTTGCCTTTGGTGGGGCTGCAAATGTATATATTTGGTGAGTTGGGGGAAAACTGTCGGAACAAACAGCAAAGGAATTCTTGAGTGTGAAAGTGCAAGCATCAGGCGGCTACCTGTAAGGCTTCTCCTGGGACCAGCTTGTGGGGGGGGGGGTGGAGTGGGGGGAGCCCAACTGAAGTCTACGGGGGAAGAGCTGGTGGAAGCCACAGTTCTGTCTTTTCCAGGGTTCTCCAGCAGTCGTTCTCCAACTGCTAAAAAACCCCTGTAAATCAAGACTCCCTGCAGTCTCAGGTTCACTGAGATCAAGCGAGGAACCTGTTTTTCAGCGCCAAGCCTACTCCTGGGACACGGGAGGGGGATATTAATGCCTGTGAAGCAGTAAAAAGGACGCCTCTCTGATCCCACTTGCGTTTGTTCTGACACTGATTCCTCGCCTCCTGGGAGAAGAAGGAATCCAAAAAAGCCCCTGCTACAAGTTGGCCTGAGCTGCAGGAAACGCAACTCTTCTTCCTATCAGACTGTCTGAGTAGACCCACTGGGGAACTGGAGGCTTACTTGACCCCGGTGTTTTTTACCTAGAAGAGACCTCTGGAATTGCCTACCCCTGCACATGCAGTGCACACCCTAGCACAGAATCAGGACTGGGCTGCATTAACAGGCAATAACAGTGCAATCCTAAGTATGTCTACTCAGAAGCAAGCCCTATTGTGTTCAGTATTACTTATTCCCAGGAAAACGTGGTTAGGATGGCAGCCTAACCCCCAAATCCAGAGTAACTACGGGAGCACATAAGAGACTTTACATGCACCTGTAGTTACTGCACCACCTAATGAAAACCTATGGGAAATTCATATTGGAATCCAGAGTAAGTTGTTTTTACACCGGAGCAAGGACTCCCTGTATACTCTGGATTTTGCTCTAAGCATATGATCCTGTTTCTCCTGCCCAGCCTTTGCCAAAAAGAGAAGAAAGTGTCTTTGAGCAAGTACTGCTTGTTCTCACCCCAAGGCAGACTTCCCACCACGAACTCTGAAATGCCTTGGGCATTTGTGCTGGCATGGGAAAGGTGGGGTAGGGAGCCCCCACATAAATAAATAAGTAAATTAATAACCAAAATAAAGGTTAAGGTTTCCAAAGTTAAATGTTCTACATTAAGTCAAGCCTAGAGACACAAATCCTGAAGGAGTGGGAGCCGCAGCCAAAGCCAAAATGACACTGTCACAATGGGGGATCATCTTACTGGTATTGGTGAGTTTTAAGGCAGCAATGTTCACCATCAATATATTCATATTTACTCGAGTCTAATGCTCACCTTTTCCAGCCAAATTTAGTCTCCAAAATTGGGGTGTGCATTAGATTCAAAGGCGCATTAAATTCAAGAAAATTCAGTATATGGATTATAAGTATAGGTCAGTATTTGGTTTAACAGTTACTCTAGTGTAATAAAAATTTAACCAAAACCCACTGTTGTATAAAGTAGTGCAGTTAGGTAAAAATCATAACATAAACCCATCGTCATATTATTATTGTCATGTAACACAGGCAGTAAAATGCTTTGCATCTGCTTTGCAGCCTTGCACGACAATTGCCAGTAAATATATTTTTATCTCAAAATCAGGGTGCACATTAGATTTAATGGTGCATCATTAATAATAATAATAACTCATAACAATAATAATAATAATTCATAATAACTCATAATAATAACTCATAATAATAATAATAATTCATAATAATAATAACTCATAATAATAAATAATAATAACTTCATGCTTATTTCATTCACATCACCAGTCAGACTCCTGGAAAGGGTCCGACTGGTGATGTGAATGAAACCAGACTGAAGTTGTTCGCTGTGTATTTCTGTTTGATTTTCAATAATAATAATAATAATAATAATAATAATAATAATAATAATAATAATAATAATAATAATAATAATAATAATATCACTCTGCCAACTGCAGAAAGACGCTCTTCTGGGATCAGCACGAATTATACGCTGCTACATCACACAGTCCTAGACTCTTGGGAAGGGTCCGGCTGGTGAAGTGAATGAAACCAGCACAAAATTGTTCATTGTGTATTTATGGATAATAATAATAATAATAATAATAATAATAATAATAATAATAATAATAATAATAATAATAATAATTCTTCCAAATTGATTATCAACTTGGAGATAATTGATATTGGAAAATAGATATCAGAATATTAGAATTTCACTGTAATGAATGGTTTGCAGCCACTGTGCCATGGCACAGTGATGTGCCATGGGTGGTCTGCAGGTATGCCGCAGGATCTCGTTTGGAAGGATTATTCATTATCAGGATTAATGAAGGATCATTAATTCCCTTCCAGCAGCATGGTGTGCCTTGTCAATGCTCCAAAAACTGATGGGGTGCCTTGAAAAACTGTGGCACTTTGTCAGAGTGCCCAGAGATGAAAATGATTGAAAATCACCGTTCTGGAGAATGGATGCTAGAGAGTTTGGAAGCCCGTCATGTGCGGAGAAGCGTCTCCTTCTCCACACACGAGTTTCAGCACAACTGCACTTGCACAACGGAAGTCTCTTTGCTCCTCCTGGCTGCACAGCGTGGTTGGGAATCTCTGTCAATGAGACATGCCAGGCAATTTCTAATGCCCAAGAAACTGGGGTCAGGTCTGGACGGCAACCTCTCCAAAGCCTGCTCTCCCTGCAAGTCCTTCCCAGCCTCTCCTTTTAATGAACATGCAGAAGGAACCCGCAGAAAACAATCCTATCTTGATGAATGGCAGTCCCTGCAATGAAGTCATTGTTGGAAACCCATCTATTCATTCTCCTGGACAGGAAGAGAAAGGCAGAGGCAACAAATGTGGGTCTAATTCACTGACACATCCCTCACACAGTCAATCTAGCCTTTGCATGGCGTGTGTAGGCGCTGCGCACTCACCCCCCCCCGCCCCACACACACACACACATGTGCAAAGAGAGGGGGATTATTTAACCCAGAATAATCACCACTTCTGGATTTTGGGCCTGCAATCATGATTTAATTGCCTTTAAGGTAAAGGTCTGGGCTGTGGTGCTGCTAGTGGTTAGGACACTGTGCCTGTTAACCGGGTTAAAGATCCGGGTCCTACAAGACGGGGTGACCTCTCGTCCTTAGCCCAACTCCTGCCAACCTAGCAGTTTGAAAGCATGGAAATGCAAGTAGATAAACAGGTACCACTTTGCTGGGAAGGGAGCAGTGCATTTCTTGCACATATGTGCCATGTGTCAGACTGCGCTGGCTCAATGGCTCTGGAAACGGGGATGAGCACCGCACCCTACAGTCGGTCATGACTAGCAGTATAACCTGAGTGGACACCTTTATGTTTTAAACGCACAGATGTCCCCCGCAGGTTACCTTGTGACCGCCTCTAGGGTGTGGTGCTCATCCCCGGTTCTAGAGCCATAGAGCCAGCATTGTCTGAAGACGCCTCCGTGGACATGTGTCCTGCATGTGCATGAAACAGTGTTTCCTTCCCACTGAGGTGGGACCTACTTATCTACTTGGCACTGCCATGCTTTCAAATTGCTAGGCTGGCAGGAGCTGGGTTAAGGACGGGAGCTCACCCCGTCTTATAGGACGGGAGCTCCGTCTTGCAGTACTCGGTTCTTGTACCACTGACCTGACTGGCACAGCACCTTTAACCACTACCAGCTGCCAAACAATGTCTGATTTGAATTATTGAATGGGGCTGATTTTTATTCCCACCCACCTCACAGTAGCAAATGCACTTGGTAGTTGATGGGTTCAAACTGATGCACACCGTCTCAAACAAAGAACTGTGAGGATCTCTGGGGAAGACAATGCAGGAACTTAGTGGCAAACCCCAGACACGTCCTCTAGACCTTTTCATTCAAGACCCTCTTCCTTTGCCATTCTGACCTATCTCGACAAAGGATCAGCAACTGGATACACAGCAGGACGGTCTTCCAGAGCCCAAATCTGCCCAGCAATCCCAGTAGGACCCCAGCAGAGGCCAGTTGCTTTGTCCCAAAGACAAGACGGCTCTCTCCGAAAAGCCCTGGACAAAACACAGGAAAGGCCTCCCCGAACACGCCAACCAAAGAATTCCCATTAAAAAACACCACTGGCTGACAACCGTTCATGCACCCAGTAATGGCTGACATGATTCAAACATGCTTGCAATGCTTGCTCTCTCTCTCTTTCCCACACACACATGTATCTCTCACATACATGACTAAGCCATGTTTGCTCTGGATCTGGGCTGGTTAATCTGACAAAAACCCACCCGACTGTCTGCTTCTCCATTGCTCTTTGCTTTCCAAACCGCCCAGTTGGCCTGCTGGAGACAACAGACTGGTGGCCGAGCCAGGCCAGCCAGATGGCACCGGGGTAATTGGCTGGCCTGGCCATGGACTCCTGGATTAAGCTGCACATCTCTCTCTCTCTCTCTCTCTCTCTCTCTCTCTCTCCCCCCCCCCCCCTCCCTCTCTTTCTCTCCCTCTCTCTCTCTGTCTCCCAGGCACCCTCCACTGGCTGAAGCCTTGGGCTTGATCTTGCAGCAGGGAGGCTCCTTGATTCCTCCAGCCTCTTGTCCCCCTGCCCCCAAATCAGCACCTGCAGTGCCCCCCACCTTCTAACCCCCACCCCTGCAGACTCTGATTCACCTGGGCTGGAACAAAGGGCTGGTCTGACCCAGGTCCATCTCCACCTCCTGCGGGTGGAGGTGAGGCTGTGGCTCGGTTGCCCATGGGGGTCCAGCCCCACTTCAGAGCCTGCAAGGCACATGCCAGCACAAGGGCCAGAACCACCTGCATCCCCATGGATCTGCCACCCCCTGCTGGTGCTGCTGCTCGCCAGCCCCCAGTCTCAGCCAGAGTGCTGGAAGCACCAGCATGGCCAGCCAGGGAGCAAATCACCTACAGAGGGGACCCCAAGCAAAAATGGGGGGATGTGGGGTTGTGAAGAGGACCATTTTGCCAAGTGATGCCCTACAGAGGCAGCCCCAACATGTCCCCACCTGAGGACTCATCCTGTCCGAGTGTGTCCAAGAGTGGGGGTGTGTCTGGCTCACTCCCAGCTGGTGGCATAGCTAGAGGGGGCTGAAGAGTCAGTTTGGGGGGAGCCTTACCCAGTGGCATAGCTGGGGGGAGTAGCAGTCCATCCTGGAGGGAGCGTCATCCCTTTGGAGCCATTCCAGGAGTGGGGGCAGAATGGAGTCAGCCAGACTGCCTGCTGCGCCCCCCTCCAGCTACACCACTGCTCCCTGCAGCCTGCTGTGGGGTGCAGTAGCCCCAAGGACTGGGGGAGGCTGTGCCTCTCCTGCCTCCTTCCCCCCCCCCCCACTGCAAGTCCCTGACCTGCAGATGCAGCAGATCTGGGGGGAGAAGGAAGGGGGGGAGGAAGGCACTCTTTGGGAAGAGGACATGGAACGAGGGGGTGTCAGTGGGGAGGGACCCAACTGCACAAGGCAGCCCCCCCAAAATCACAGTGACTCCCCCCAGCCACGTGCCTTCAACTTCACACCCACACACACACACACACACAGAGAGAGAGAGAGAGAGAGAGAGAGAGAGAGAGAGCCCTGCAGAAGTGCAGGATACACCTGGGTTCTCTCTGGAGGGGAGAGGAGGGAGGATGAAGGCATGGAGAGAGGGATGGATGGAAGGATGGAGGGATGGATGAATGGAGGGATGAATGGAAGGATGGAGAGATGGATGGAGGAATGGATGGAGAGGTGGATGAATGGAGCGATGGATGAAGGGATGGATGGATGAAGGGATGGATGGATGGAGGGACGGATGGAAAGATGGAGGGATGGAAGGATGGAGGGTTGGATGGATGGATGAAGGGATGGATGAATGGACGGATGGATGCAAAGATGGAGGGATGAATGGAGGAGTGGAAGGATGGAGGGATGGCTGGAGGGAGGGATGAAGGGATGGATGAATGGAGGGATGGGAGGATGGAGGGATGAATGAATGAAGGGATGGATGGAAAGCTAGAGGGATGAATGGAGAGTGGAAGGATGGAGCGATGGATGGAGGGAGGGATGAAGGGATGGATGAATAGAGGGATGGAAGGATGGAGGGATGAATGAATGGAGGGATGGATGGAGAGATGGAGGGATGAATGGAGGAGTGGAAGGATGGAGGGATGAATGAATGGGGGGATGGATGGAGAGATGGAGGGATGAATGGAGGAGTGGAAGGATGGAGGGAGGGATGAATGAATGGAGGATGAAGGGAGGGATGAGGGGATGAATGAATGGAAGGATGGAGGGATGAATGGAGGGGTGAATGGAGGGATAGAAGGATGGATGGAAGGAAGGGATGGAGGGAGAGACAGATGGAGGGATGGATGGAGGGACGGGGGAAGGGAGGGAGTCTCACCGTGTGCGTCTTGCGGTGTCTCAGCGGAGCGTCTCCTTCGCTCAGCACCTGCGGGCTGAACAGCTCCAGCGCCGGCGAGGCTGCCGCTCCGCTCTGCCTCCTCCCCGCCCAGCCTCTCCGTCCTTCTCCCGCAGCAGCTGCTCCCCGCCTGGCTCCACCCTCGCTCCGCCCAGCCCCGCCCCGCCCCGCGCCTCCCATTGGCCGACGCCTCCTGATTGACAGCTGCTCCTCTGCGGCCACGCCCCCTGAGAAAGCCCAGCCCTCAGCAAGCCGCTCTGGGCCTGGACTACATCTCCCAGAAATCTCCGCGCGGCGCCTGGGATGCTGGGATTTGTAGTTCTGACTAGCACGTGCTGAGCTCCAGGATGCAGCTGATGCAGGCAAGGAAACCAGGCAGATGCCCCACCCTAAACTCCTCTCCTCCAAATAGTGCAGGACACCCAAAAATGTAGGACAAAAGTAGGACATGTTAAAATAGAGCTAAAACACTCGTATTGCATTCCTGTACAGCGTTCCTCACGTAACAAGTTTGATTCATTCCAGAAGCATGCTTGTTATGTGAAACACTCTTTATGTGAAGCAGATTTTCCCATAGGAAACAATGGGAACTCATACGATTGGTTCCAGAACCCCCAAAATATTCATATGAAAATATTATCTGGATGTAAAAATGATGACAAAACACTGGAATTGAATTCAAAACATTCACTAGATGTGCACAATCAGTGGTGGGCTGAAGCCGGATTGCCCGAACCGCTTCCTGTTTCTGACCCCCCACCACCAATCCAGTGGCTGGGGGGCCCAGAAAACCGGGCGCACCTGTTCGGCGTCCAACAAAGGTTGATGCATGCGCAGTGCATCCTGTAGCTGGCTGGCCAGCTTCAGGATGCACTGTACGTGTGTCAACCTTGGCACAAGCACAGTGCGCTGGGGTTGGGGCCCGCCCCTCGCCCCAGCCACCCGCACCCACAGCACGCTGGAGTGGGCGGTGTGCCCTCCCCAGCCCTACCCCCTGACCCCAGTCTGGCCCGCCCACTTCCGGCAAACCGGATGTTGGGCCAGGCCGGGCCCACCCCTGTGCACGGTCCTATGAAGTCTACTTAGGCTGCAATCCTAAAGACACTTTCCTAGGAGTAGGACCCATTTAACACAATGGGGCTTACTTCTGAGTAGACATGGTTAGGAGGCTGCAATCAAAGACACTTTCCTGGGAGGCTTACCTGGGCTGCTGCTGGAGGTTCAAGGTGGATGGTGGGGGCACTTGGGGGCAGTTAGGAGCAGCTGCCTCTGGCACCCCCAGGCAACTGCCCCCAAGCTGGGGGCAGTTAGAGGCAGCAGCACTGGCTGGCACCCCTTTTAAAGAGCCTCCATGTAGAGCATCAGGGCTGCATAGCATGTGTGCCCATAGCGTGCTTACTTGTTAAGTGAAGTGGAACTTGTTATGTGAAGCAAGATTTCTTGGAAATTTTTGCTTGTTATATGAAATGCCTGTTAAGCGAGGTACCATTGTATAAATAATATATAATATAAAATAAAGCAATACATAGGAGCATTTGTAGCTTTGTTTTGTCCTTCCTGCACTTTATATACTGTTTATGTCCTACATTATGCACACACACACACACACACACACACACACACACACACACTCATATATATATATTCCATAAAATATATATGAAACTATTAAAACATAAAACTATTACATCTAATACTATTACTATTAATTCAAAGAAGGCTTCCTGCTGCCTGCTCACAAGGAAAAGGAGGGGAAGGAAGGTTAGAGTTGAATGCAGGACATCTATTAAGGGGGTGGGGGGAGGGATGTAAATAATCCTTACTGATAGTGGACCACAAAGGATATGGGCTTTTGTACTCTTTTAGGGATGCAGCCCTATGTTTTGTGTAGGTGTGCAAAACGAAAAGATAAATTGCATGTTATTTCTACATAAATACATACATACTACAGTATATACAGAGATGCATTTATTCCATGCAAATTGTTATATTGTATAGATATACAGCAGTATAGATACTTGGCATAATTGTCTTCTCCCCAACAATTGTTGCCTCCCCCTACAATCCTGGCTACGGCCCTGCACAGCACAGACTTGACAGAACCCCATTCCACTCCCCCACCACCACAGCTCCCTTGTGTTTGTTCAACTGGGTCAGCGGCTCAACTGGGACCAGAGGTTGGCTGTCGGGCAGCGAGAGACTTGCTGTGGGTCACGTCTGGGTTGGGGTTTGGACATCCCTGCTTTAGAGTTAACAGATGCAAATCCTGCTTTTTGGGCATGGTGGGGCCAAGAAAACGTCACACAATGTTGTGTATAGAAGTGTACACAACAGAAGTGGAGCAGTGTCAGAAAGTCCACCTGGGAAGGGGCATCCCGTTCACTGGGTGAAGCGGATGTGGGAGGGAGAGCGAGACCATCATGAAGGTACACTAAGGCTGGAATCCTAAAGACACTTTCCTGGGAGTAAGACCCATTGAACAAAATGGAGCTTACTTTTGAGTAGACATGGTTAGGATTGCATGCTGAGTCTCTTCCAAAGTCTGCCACTACCTCGCTCCAGCCCACTGTCAACATGAGCTACACTGATCCACCTGATGCATGCTTATTTATTTATTTAGTTAGTTAGTTAGTTAGTTAGTTAGTTATATTAAACAAACAAACTATTCCACTTAAAGTTCAGCCACCAAGTTAGACAGGCTGCAAAGGGCTAAGTTTTGCAGGGAGCAGGCTGTGGGTGGCGCAAGCAGTTAAGACGCTGTGCCTGTTAACCAGCAGGCCAGGGTTTCGAGACCCGGGTCGGCCCCACAAGACAGGGTGAGCTCCTGTCCTTAGCCCAGCTCTGAGATGTCAGCTGGATCCAATCGTATTGGCTCTGCCTTTCCATTGGACTAATTCAGTGGTGTGGAGAGGGGGGTTTGCTGCTATCCTATCCTCCATAACAATCCCACCCAGGCTTTTGTGCTTCGCATGCAGCGTATGCAGCGCCGAGCACGATACCATAGTCTTCCAAGACTGATGGAGGCCTGCGCACCATGTGGTGCAAAAACACCATTTTTGAAAGTGGAAGTGCATCTCATTCTTTGGCCAATGCTGGGGGGCGATTGCAGGCAGACCTTTCCCAGGGGAGGCAACCACTGGAGGGCCATTAGTTTTCTAGTCAATGGGAGAAGCCAGAGGATGCTTCGTTGATGGACTGGACGCTTCCAAGCCCAGACAACTAGCAGTTGGAACAAAGGCCTTTCCAGGGAAGGAGCAAGTTCCCTGCAGCTCCCCTTTCTTTGACTGATGGTGGCAGCTGCAAAGGTAAAATTCACCCCATTATACTCAGTTGATCAGATGAATCAGACTGTATTAAATCTGCATATGACTTAAAGCAATATTTTTCCCCCAAATGTGGCATTCCTCTGTTCCCAGCAGGTGCCTCTTCCAAGAAGCATCCCCTCCAGCCTGGCCATTTGCAGCTTTGCATATTTTTCAGTTAAAATAAAGGATTTTAAAAGGACCTGAACCATCATTTCAAACTCTGGACTGATTTTCTGGTTGCAGCTTGCAGGAGGATCCTGGGCATTCGCTTGAGTGCAGGTGGTCCTTCGCCAGGGTGCAATCACAGTCCTTGGACCTGCAGACTATGAAACCCGTGACATTTGAAACGCGGCACTCGGCAGACCTAGAAACATAAATAAAGAAGCCACCCAAGCTAATTAGGAGGGACCGGGTGGAAGAGAGAGGGAGAGACACCAGATGTTCCCTTTAATCCAGTGGCGCGTGGTCAGCCCAACCGTATGATCAGCTGCGTTTTACAGATGTCTAACTGCATAGAGGTGCTGAGCAAAATGAAACACTGTTCTTTCTTTCGTTCGTTCGTTTGTTCTGTCTTTCTGTCTTTCTGTCTTTCTGTCTTTCTTTCTTTCTTTCTTTCTTTCTTGCACATGGAAGAAGAGCAGAAATGGGGAAAGAAAATAAAGTGCAGGAAAAAAACATGAAGAAACTATTAAACATATGCTTACTCATGAGTAAACACAATATGTAGCTTGAGTTCGCTTTCCATAGGGCTCCATGCATTTTCCTTGGCAGCATCTGAGCACACTCAAGGGATCCTACAATCAGTTCAGAGAAAGCCACAGAGGTGCTTGTGGAGTCAGGGCTTGGTGGCCATACCAAAAAAGAGGACAAACCATATCATAACCAAAAAAGAGGACATGGTCCTCCCAAAATGTAGGACACCCAAGAAAAATGTAGTATATGATAAATTAGGGAGTTGGACTGAAAGTGGAAAATCAGGGTTCCAATCCCCCCTTCAGCCATGAAATTTCCTGGGTGACCTTGGACTTATTCTCAGCCTCACCTGCCTCACAGGGTTGTTGTGAGAACAAAAAGGAAAACAAACTTTTTAAACCTCCATAGGCATTTGCAATGGTATGGGGATAGTGGGATATAAATAAATAAATACACTCACATTTTTCTCTCTCATTTGGTTAATTTAAACATTATAGTCCTTAGTATTAAGTTTAAAAGCCACTACATATAATTTATTGATTATGAGAAGGATACATGTTGCCTGCTCATGAGGAAAAGGAGAACAATACAGATTTTTACCCAGGACATAAGACTAAGAAATAGGACATACCCTGAGTCAGGGCCACAATCCTAAGCATGTCTAGCATGCAATCCTAAGCATGTCTAGCCTAAGTGGACTTTTCTAGCATATCTAGCCCAGGACTTTTCTGGTGCAGCTAGGCTGGCTTATCCGTCATTAGCCCAGTGCCAAATAGGCTGGCCTAAGTGCACTTCAGGATTGCAGTCTTACTCTCAGGAAAGTGTGCTTAGGATTGCAGGCTTAGAAACACAGTCAGAAGTACTTGGGATGATCCACAGCTGCTCTGCAGCCATGTTAATAGGTCTGTATTTCCCTGTTTTACTCCCTCTCCCCACCTGGAATGACTCCAAAGGGGTGAAGGACCCGATCCCTCCAAAACTTGACTGCTCAGCCCACTGAGTGGAGGAGAAGGAGCTGGCTAAGCAGCAGCATCAGGCCACACCTGATTGGAGTCTGTCCAGCTGTCCACATGGAGAAAGAATGGAGCAGAAAGGAAGCGGAGGAAATGCTGGCCTGGGTCTTTCCACTTGCAGCGGAAAGCGACTGAGCCTCATCCTTGGATCTGGAGTCAGACAGAGCTCCTGGGCAACCCAGTTGGCTGCTGCTCCTGAAGAATTCCTACCTGAAGCAGACCCAGGCATGATGGAGGGCCCTGTGGAACTTTCCAGGCACGCTTGGCAGCAGCTCTCCTTCCCAGGCTGCCAGGGGAGCAAGCCGTCCTTCTCTCCCCCAACAAGGTTCCTGCAAGAGTCAGTACACAAAGCAACGCAGTCAAAATAAATTAGCCTGTAAGTGAGTTTGAAAGGGGAAAAAACCTGAAAGAGAACAATGTGCGCTGAGCAATGACAAGGAATACAATGTTCTCAAAGGGGGAAAGAACAGAGACACAAAAGAGCGAGAGAGAGAGAGAGAGAGCGAGAGAGAGAGAGAGAGAGAGAGAGAGAGAACGGCGCTTTTGGTGCCACATGCAGCTTCCAACAGGTGTCCTCCTGCAGGTGGGGACAGATGAAGAGTCACCTGGTGACAGGTGCAGGCAGGACTGCGGAGGAAGGCTGGCAGGATACAGGTGGAGGAGCTGGAAGCCGGCCAGAAGAATGGTAGCGTGGAGGGAAGACCAGGTGACTTTGCCCAGTGATGAGCTGCCCAACTTGAAACTGAAGAAGAGAATAAGAAATGGAGAGGAGAGGAGCAGGATGGACAAATGTGAGGCCTTGCACTGTCTCCTGCTCTGCTCCGTCTTCCATTGCAGAGCACTGAGTGCAGGAACAGGATAAGCAAAGGTGGAAGGAGTGGTTCATGGGCAGCTTAGGGTTGCCATAATTCTCTTCCACAAATCTGAGACAGGACCCTCTGTCCCATTTGCCAGTATTCGGAACCTATGGCAACTCTATGGGCAGGCCAACCTAGCCTTTTTGGCGACTGCCTCGGTCCATGTGAGGATTGGGCCCCTCAGCTAGATCAGCCTGTCCAGGAAGGAGTGCAGCGGGTCTACCAGCCAAAGACAGACAGAACCCAGCATCAGAGCCACTGCAAAATGAAATGAAGGAGCATCCCCAAGTCTTGACCACTGGGAACCCTCCACCCCAGCATTTCTCAAAGTGGGGGTAGGGACCCCTTTGGGGGTCGCCTGCAGCTTTCCTGGGGGTCGCTTAAAGACCCCTGGTGCTGGGGACCAGCTGGGAAGACCTGGCAGAAATGCTGGAGGCTCTGTGGCTGGAAGAAGCCGCTGAGAAGCGGCTCAGAAGGAGCCTCTGAGCTGGTGTGAGACCGATGTGGAGCCTTGGGGGCGGGGAGGCACCCGGCACACTCACCATGGACACCAGCCTCCTCCTCCCCCTCTCCTGCAGATCCACAGCGCGCCTGTGGGCTGAGGTGAAGCACGATGAAGTGTGAGCATGGTGTGAGTGTGGCACCAGAGCTCTGGCGAATGGGCTGTCTGGTGGGTGCCCCGCTTGTGCACCAACTGTTGTGCCCTGCTCCTTGTGCTCTACTTAAAAGTAAGCCCCCTCAGTGTTGTTGTTGTTCACGATAAGTGAATGGGACGTACTCCCAGGAAAGTGCTAGGATTGCAGCCTTAGAGTCCAGTTCTATGCATGTCTACTCAGAAGTCAGTCCCATGATAGTGAATGGGACTTACTCCCAGGAAACTGTGGCTGGCTCTGCTGCCTGAGATCCCAATCCTATGGAGGTCTCCTCAGAAATCAGTCCCATGCTAGTGAGTGGCGCCTACTCCCAGGAAAGTGCTAGGATTGCAGCCTGAGAGTCCAGTTCTATGTATGTCTATTCAGAAGTCAGTCCCATGATAGTGAATGGGGCTACTCCCAGAAAACAGTGGCTGACTGCTGCCTGAAATCCCACCCTATGGAGGTCTTCTCAGAAGTCAGTCCCAAGATAGTGAATGGGGCTTACTCCCAGGAAAGTGCTAGGATTGCAGCCTTAGAGCCCAATTCTATGCATGTGTACTCAGAAGTCATTCCCATTGAGTTCAGTGAGGTTTACTCCCAGGAAAGTGTGCATAGCACTGTAGCAGTAGCAACAAAAATAATTTATGATTGGGGGTCCTCACAACATGAGGAACTTATAAAGGGGTCACGGCATTAAGAAGATTGAAAACCACTGCTCCACCCCTTCAAATTTGTCTGCAACCCTCTTGACTCTAATTTTTGGGCATCCCCAGGTATGTTGCAGGCACCTTTAGAAAGCACCATCAATGATGTCCATAATAGCATAAGGTTAGGTTGCCGGGGATGTGCATTTCTTAATGGGGTATTTGAGGGGCCTGCATTGAACATGAAGCCAGTTTGTCTAAAAGACGCATTGTGAACAATGGCTCAAAATACCTCTCATCAATACCACCTCTTTTTCCCGTTAAGAAAATAGATTTAGTCAAACGGTGACGTGAGGATTGTCAGGTGCCTTCCATTGCAAAAAGGAAGGGAAAGGAGAAAAAATCAGGGCTCCCATTACAGGCTTTGAAGACACAGCAGGAATCTTGCAGAGCTTTCTTCAGTCCAATATTTTCATCACCCTTTTATATTCTGCAACAGGGATGTGGATTGTATTTGGGATGAACACAGCATCGCTGCAAACACAGCACAATTCCAGGGTCCTTTCCTCTATCCCGACACACAGCTCCCCACTGAACAGCCAGCAGATGCAAAGATCTGGCGCTGGAGAATAAGCCTGGCTGGCCAGTCTCTTCCTTCTCCGTTACTCAGCTACGGGGCCAAAACAGGTGTGCGATGAAGATCTAGAAGCGGATCAGGTAACATTTCTGTTTATTAAAAATAGCCCAGGGAAGCATGAATTCAGATGGTGGAGGAGGCGAGGTCCTCTTCTCACCCTTTGTCTTTTCAAGGGGCAGGGATGGCATCCTCTCCTGACTGAGCTGCTCCAGTCTGGGAACTTCTGGTACCTTCATGGGGTTATTGGCTCTGCCTTTCCATTGGATTAATTCAGTGGCGTGGAGGGGGGGGGGGATTTGCTGCTTGGGTAACAGCCTCTCCTCCATAACAATCCAACCCAGGCTTTCGTGCTTCGCATGCAGCGTATGCAGCGCCAAGCATGATACCATAGTCTTTCAAGACTGACCGAGGCCTGCATGGGGTCTCTGGCCATTTGCACCAATGGCCCCAAACCACAAGAGAACCAAAAGCAGCCTATGAGTTTCTATGGATGCTGCTTTGTGTGAACGCTTTCCCAGCCTGAAGCTCTCCCTCCCCTGCCCCCCACCATGAAATGCCTCTGCTACCAACAAAGCCACTGAAACATGTCCTGCTCCAGCACTCCCTAAGAAAGTAGTTAGGAGTATCTCCTTTTTGACACGTTGCTAAACTATTCCAGCTCATGCCACAAAGAGCTGCTTTTTAAAGCCAGCCGGAAATAAAACCAGCTTTGAAATCCCACGGCCAACATTTGGTTTTAAAGCTTCCAAGACCAAACCCTGGCAAAGCCCTGTGTTATTTTTTAAAGGAGAGGGATTGTGTTTGTCTTCTGCTTTTGCACACAGAACTGCTTTGAAACAAAACCCAGATGAAAAATCAGAACAGGATGCCCAAAAAATGGGGGGGGGGGAGGGTGATGAGGAATAGAATTGATCCAAAACCCTTGATTTGCTTCTCCACATTCACGTTCATCTTTCCACTCATCCTGGACCATTAACAGTTGTTAGTGCTTTTTGTCAACTCACAGGCACCGGGCCCATCCACCAAAAACCAGGCTCCAAGACTGCAACTCTCATCTTTTTGCTCAACAACCTGACAAATGAAACTCCACGCCTGTCCCTTCTCCCCGAAAGCACCACTGCAGTCCCTCTATGACAAGGCCAATGCGCCACCTGTGACAATGTCGTGTAGCCAAATCTGATGTGCCGGTAGCGAAAGCATCTCCAAAAGTATCTGGTCCCGAACCGGATGGGAGGATCATGCTGCGAAGAAGAAAATGCTCATGGAGAAGCATTAGAAAAGTGGACATTTTGAACCACTGCAAACTCCTTATTTGAGTTCTGAGTTTTGAACTCTAGTTCAAGCTCTAGTTCTAGCACTCATTTTTTTAGTTCAAACAATTGGCAACAGACAGTCTCCCTCTAAAATCTGAAGAGTCGGGGTACGGGGTCCCCAATTATGGAGGTGCTCCTGCCTTTTAACAGTACTTGGAGAACTTGCCATTGTACTGTGCCCAGATGCTCTTTTTCCATGTCCATTGGCATCTTGACTGGTACTGAGTCCTCTTGCCCTCGTGCCAGCTCCCCTTCCAGAAGCTTGTGACCATCACCTTGAAGATAATCCAACTGAGTCAATGAGGTGACTGATCATATGATTCCTAGTTACTCCTATGCTTGGCTGTTTGCCACGGTAAGCTTTTAGATATGATGCAAATCTTTTCAAGATTATTATTGTGATTAAGGGCACAATCCAAAGCGCTCACTTGGGCCAGCACAAGTCCCTTGCACCAGTGGTGTCACTAGGGTGGTGTGAGTGGTGCAGTCCACACCGGGTGACAAGCCCAAGGGGGGTGATGCACAGTGGGGGACCTAAAAATTGCAACTTCATGATGGTGCGTAAAACCCTATCATGTCTTATACCATTGGATTTGTACTGAAGAGCAGAATCCAATGCAAAAATCCATTTTGAAATAGCACCTTCCTATTAAAGGTTATGGACAAAAAACTAAAATATGCATTGAACTGTATGGAAAGTGAAAGTGACTCATATCGTGGCTTTACTCATGAGTAGGCAAACGTGGCATAGTTCATTGGAAAGGACAGGTTGAGAGGAATCTAAGGACACCAGAAATGTTCTGATCCAATGAACGCAGCCCCCACAAATCACCCCAGAAGGAGTTCCCTGATTATTGCCTTGAAATTCATTGAAAATGAATGTGAACTGAACAGCTGTGTTTACTAGTGAGTAAGGAGGCATGCCTTGGTTGGAGTGGAAGGTCAATCCAGGAGAGGACAAGACTTCCAAAATGGTCCCAATCGGGGATGTTACTGGGGCATTAGAAAGGGGCACCCTTGAAGTGGGTGGCAGCCCTTGTGACCTGAATGGTTAAATCATGGTTTGTAGAAATGATCCCTTCGTGTCATATACCTTTGAAGGTGCAATTTTGCAGTAGAATTTAGTGAAACAAACCACTTTGAAATATCTTTATTCTATTGAAATGTATGACTAAAAAAACCAGTGAAGGTGTGGCAACGGCACATAATGATGCCCACCATTCATTTTGTTGCCTGCCCAATGTATGGGGGTGACGTGCTGGTTTCCCGCACTGGGTGACGTGAACCCTAGTGACGCCCCTTCCTTGCCACCAGCCTAGGAGTGTTGCAAATGTGCAGGAAAACACTTTTGCGTCACTCACTCTCCCAGGGCATATGGCTATGCGCTGTTTTGGCCCCTGGAAAAAGAAAGTTGCACTGACCAAGCTTTTAAGTGGCACTTTTTAAAGTGGGTGTTCCTCTTTTATTTAGCAGGGGAGAGTAACTGGCCCTCCACACCCCAGCAATGTCTGTTCTAATGGCTACTGCTGGTGTTCTTTTGCATTTTAGATGGTGAGCCGGCCCTTTTGGGATAGGGACCCATTCGCTATTAATTAGCTATTTTTCTTTTTTTTTTTTGTAAACCACTTAGTGAACCTTTTAGCTGAAAGTGGTATATAAATACTGCAGATAGAATAGAGGAGGCAGGCAGAAGGCATTTCATGGGGGGTGGGTGAGCAGCGGTCAAGACTGTGGGCAGAGAGCAAGAGGTAGGGCTGGGACCCGGCACTTGTGCAAACCAAGTCCCATTCCCAGGCAGCCTGCATCAGTCTGGGGCTGCTTGGATCAGTGGCAAAAACCAAGTAGACCCATTGGGGCTGCAGCTATGTTACCTGGGGTAAAGGGGGAAAAAATTTCCCCTTTCCCCAGGATAGTGCAGCAGCGGCAACAGCCCAGACAGTTCCAATTTGCAGTGTAAGCACCCGAAATTCCCAGGTGGATTCACATAATGACCAGGAACCAGAACACATTCCCATAGATTCATGGATTCATTCGGGTTGTCTAATTAGTAACTACGGGCACAATCCAGAGTAACTAGGGGAGCACATAAGAGACATTATGTGCACCCATAGTTACTGCACCGCCTAGTGAAAACCTATGGGAAATTCATATTGCAATCCAGAGCAACATGTTCTTACTCCTGAGCAAGGACTCCCCGTAGTTACTTAGGATTTCACCCTAATATAGTTAAACTTTGAAAAATGCCATCCAGATCCCTGGCAGGCAACGTCCCTTTAAAAATAACATTTTAGCAGAAACCTTTTCTTTCTTGAAGTGGAACAAAGAAATGCCAGAGTGGCAGAAAACTCTGAAATCCCCCACAAGGGAGTAAGAACAAAGCAGAGATCTCGCCACATGCAGCTATTTCCACCAGAAGCAAGATGGATTCGGAGTTTTGCTTACCCAGGTCACTCATCATCTCCGGAGTTGATGTGTCTAATTAACCCCACCTGTTAATTAGGCCCCATCTTTCTGGTCCTTCATGCATTGTGAATCATCTTTAATCGCCTCATTAATCAGGATTTGGGGCTCGCTCTACACTTTTAAATCAAAGGATTTTTGTTATGTTTCTTTCGGGTCTGTTAAAAGACAGAATCTCGCCTCCCCCCCATTATAATATTTTTGGAAAATGTGGAACTTGCTTTGGAGCTGTACCCAAATGGGCACTACCCTTGGGGCACTACCCAGGTTCTTTGGAGAGGCAACCAACATGGCAGAAAACGCTGAAGGATCACGATACAAGCTAGCTTTATTCCATGTGTACTCATGGGTTCCACCTCTACTAGACAAGGTGAACAGAGACCAAAGGCTGTGCAAACATTTTTATTGGGCATTTTTAGTAGAGGAGGGGTGCAAATGACTGAGAGCAAAGCTTGGACCCTGGTTTGCTAGATTTTTGTACAAGGGTAGGACTCAGGGGATGATGACAAGCAGTGGATGGCCAGAAGGCAATCTTGCAGCATGTCCTCAGCTTTTTTGAGACTGCGCACTGTATCGCTTAGCTGCATAAAACAAGTACCATATTTTTCACCCCATAAGATGCACTTTTAAGCCCAAAAGAGGGTGAAAATGTAGGTGCGTCTTATGGGGTGAATGCTGCCGGCCCCGGTCTTGCTCTCCCCCAGCCCACCTGGGTCTTGTGCGGCCATCGCACAGCCTCCTGCAGCCCTCATCCTCCAGTCTCATCCTCCAGTGCCTCATCCTCCAGTCTCTGCAAGACTTTGGAGGGCTGGAAGAGACCACACAATGGCCACCCAAGTCTTGCGTGGCCTCCCCCAGCCCGCCCAAGTCAAGTGTGGCTATCGCGTGGCCTCCTCCAACATGCCTGTGATGCGCAGAGACTGTGTGAGGCTGTGCCTCACTGCTCCGCCACACCGCATACACCTAGATTTAAAGGAGGAAAACATTTTTTCTCAGTTTTCTTCCTTTAAATATAGGTGTGTCTTATACCAAGGTGTGTGTAATACGGCAAAAAATACAGTATATTTGCTATATTCCACCTTTATCATTTCGGCCTGGATGTTTTGTGCTTGGCCTTCTATTGTTTTCCCAGCTTAAAGCGACTGGCCTTGATGGGGGGGGGGGGAGAGTAAGCTAAGGGGAATTGGGCCTGGGTCATTTGGACCTAACAAGATATTGAAACAGGCTGACAGTAACAGTTTTAGGACAGAACTCATATCATCCATAGGCAAGCACTTGTTAATTTCCATTATTGGTTACAAGGCACAAGCCTTAAAACCTTCTATTTTAAAAAAGCATTTTAAATGAGGCAGAGGTGGGGAGGACAGTTGTTTTTATTGTTTTTACTGTTTTTAACAAATATTTTTAGTCTGCATGTTTTTATTCAATTTAATTGTATTTTAATTATATTTTAATGGTGTTTTATTTACGATCTATTTCAATGATGTTTTATTCCCTGATGATGTCAGCCGCCTTGAGCTCCCTCTTGCAGGGGAGGAAAGACGGGCTATAAATTAAATAAATAAATAAATAAATAAATAAATAAATAAATAAATAAATAAATAAATAAATAAATATTTTTAGGAAACAGTTTAGACAAGGCATTTTTTCATATCAGGATCTGTTTTGGCACACCAAGAATAACAAATGTCCTTAGCCTTGCAGCTTTGGTCAATGCAAGAGGATGGAGGGGGCTGGAAAGTGTGGAATTAGTCACAAGGCCTGGATATGTAGGTTCAGAGCCATTTACTGGCAATGAAATGAGCAATAATTTCCATCATCATAATAATTAAGAATAATAATTTCTGAATAATTTTTGATGCTGCTCTTTTGTCTATCATGAATTTGCAAGCTGCAAAGGGCTACAATAACCTAACAGTCCAAGTAGGTGTTGGAGGCCATGTCTGTATACAATTGACACAGGGGTGGGCCCAGCCAGCCCCAAGATCCGGTTCGCCAGAAGTTGGGGGGTGGGCCAGGGTCAGGGGACGGGGCTGGGGTTAGGGGGCGGGTCGGGGGCAGGGCCCCAACCCCGCCGCACTGCGGATGCGCCAGGCTTGGCACATGTGCAGTGCGTCTCCTGAAGCTCGGCTTCAGGAGACTTAGTGTGGATGCACCAGGCTTGGCGCATGTGTGCTGATTCTCCTGAAGCTGAGCTTCAGGAGACTCAGCATGCATACGTCCAGCTGGACGCAAGCACGCTAAGTCTCCTGAGGCAGAGCTTCAGGTGACGCAGCAGCCGCTAGCGAACCAGTCCCCGCGGTTCTGCCAGCCGCGGGTCTTTCCAGTTTGCCAGTGTCCGCCACATGGGAAGATCCGGTTTGGGCGAATAGGCCCAAACCGGCATCTGCCCACCTGTGAATTGATAGTCTCTCGCTAGTCCTGTGCCAGCCAGGGGGGGTGTCACAAAAAAGCACTTCTGTGCCACTCCTGGGGAGTTAGGGTAATACACAGACATGCACTGACCTTTCCACGCCACCCTGGGAATGTGAAGATGGGTGAGTTGTGCTGGCCTAACTTGGGTAGGAGTGTGATGGGGAAAGGACATCTCATGGCACACTGATAAGGTGTTAAAATTGTCAAGGCACACAATCCATTTTTACCACTGAGAAGGCACATCATGTTGCTGATATGGGGCTCAAATCCCCAAATTGCCCTACCATTAAATGAAACTCCCCAGAGCTCTGTGCAGCGGTGGGCTCCAGCAGATTCACACCTACTCTGCAGAACCAATTGTAAAGGAGAGATAGGACATATAAAGTTTAAAAATAGCCATTTAAAAGTGGCTGCCAGATGGACAGAGAACTGGTTGTTAATTTCTTGGAATCCCATCTCTGGTTCCGTGGCACACCTGGAGACCTTCTGTGGCACCCCAGAGTGCCATGGCACAGTGGTAGAAAATCACTGGCCTAAGTACTCTGGGCAAGAGGAATGCTGCGCAATCTGCTTCCTTTCCTTAGGCTGGTGAGAAGAGAAGAAAGATTCTCTGAGAGACACAATCATCACAACCTCCTTGTACACAGCTGGACCCATTCCTAGTGCCCAAATTCTGTGTGGTTGAGCACAAAAATTGTTATCAGGGTATGCCAAGATGTGGCAAGCTAGAGGATCCTTGCTAGTTGCACATCAGCTGTTCTTTTGCGGAGGGGGGGACACAATTGCCTGCATGAAAGATGCTTCACTCTCCCAAACCTCCAAACGGATCAGATGCAAAGTAGCAAACCCCATCCCGAGTGATCTCACACCCACACATTCCTTCTCAGGGTATCCAACTTGCAGGATAACAACAGACGTCATGGCCTTGAGCATTAGGCTTCATGTTTCAGAACAATCAGTGTCCGTTGATTCAACGTGTCCAGAATGCAATGCCAGGTTGGCAAAAGCAAGCCAGTTGGCCTGAGTGGGGTGGCTTTGCCTCAAAGACAAATCAAGGTTACATCTGCATTATATTGCAAGCAATATGCATGGTGCATATGCATGGTGCAAGCAATAAAATGTGCATAGTGCAGACATGCATGCATTCGGTTAACTGGTCAAGGGGGTGCTCTTTTATTTAGCAGGGGAAGAGTAACTGGCCGCCATCACTCCAGTAATGTCTTTTATAGTGGCTTCAGCTGGTGTTCTTTAGCATCTGTATAGATCGGAGGTTCTCAATCTTCCTAATGCCGTGACCCCTTTATAAGTCCCTCATGTTGTGGGGACCCCCAGCCATAAAATTATTTTCGTTGCTACTTTATAACTGTAATTTTGCTACTGTTATGAATCGTAATTCAAATATTCGATATGCAGGATGTATTTTCATTGTTACAAATGAAATGTGTGTTCAATGCACACATTGAACACAATGGGATTTATTTCAGAGTAGGCATGCATAGGATTGGGCCCTGAGACTGTCCGTCAGCCCTAGTGCGTGTACAGCTACAGCCGGAGGTCTGGCAAGCCTGACCTGGCCCCCTGCACCAGGGCTCTTTAGGCAACCCCCAGGAAAGCTCTAGGCGACCCCCAAAGGGGTCCCGACCCCCACTTTGAGAAACGCTGGTTTAGATTATGAGCCCTTTAGGGTCAGGGAGACATTAGCCATTGTTATCTCATTTGATCTGCAAACCACTTTGGGGAATTTTTAGTTGAAAAGCAGAATATAAATACTGATTGGACTGAATATGCTCCTGGATCTATATACCGTATACTGGATTTATATACCGTTCTCTCCAATTTTCAGGCAGCAAGTACTTCAGTATGCCTGGGATTCTTCCTACCGATGCAGAAATGTCCTGATTGCTTAAGACAGTGCAGGGGGGAGAGTCTTCTGTCTGTGCCTTTGTTTGATGTCTTTGCATAGCAGATGTAAAAGCAGGCCTCGTGGTGTCCGTCTGCACTTCAAACGAATACATCGCCCGCAGCTGCAGTCATAATGTAGGTCAATGCGGCTCGATTATGACAGGCGCATCACCTTTGATTGCTCAATACGAATCTGATTCTAATAACGCAATTGGAGGTTGGCTGGAGTTGAAGATGTGATGGGGGGAGGAGGCCCTCCAGCTCCTTGACAATTGACTTAAATGTACAAATACATTTTCACGTGAAAAGGAGAGAGTCGGAGAATCTCGGACACACCATTGACTGCATGAAAATGCCGCTCTGCACACAAGACCGCAGATGTTTGGGGGGTTTTTCCATAAGGCTGCCAACTGATTTGAGGATTTTTGATCCATTAATCATCTGCCTTTTAATACATGAGGCAACTGCATTGAAATATACTTGCACATGATCAAAACCTTAGCATAGGTGCACTTCTGAGATGTTAACATGTCAAAGGAATAGATTAATAAATGAGAGATACCAGATGCTGCTGGAAGAAAAGGCCATCCTGAATACAACTGTTCCGTCTTCTCAGCACTATGACCCACCTTGTCCTCCATGGGTTGCAACACAGGAATGACTTACCAGGAGACTGAGGAGGCTCTTCTGGGTTGCGCAGGGCTGGAGACCTGCTCTACAGACCCTCTCAAGCAAAGCCACTTCCAATTTTTGGAAGGAAACCAAGAATGAGTCACGAATGTTGGAGCTGCCCAGCATAACCTCTGTGCATCGAACTGTAACGATGAGCACAATCCTTACCGTGTCTACTCAAATGTAAGCCCCATTATGTTCAATGGGTCTTACTCCCAGGAAAGTGTCTTTAGGATTGCAACCTAAGGAGCTTTCCTTGTTGAACGTTCATCTGGGAATGTACTAAGAAAATACCTGTCACTTATACTGGGCAATGACCTGGAGTAAGAAGGATATAGTGGCCACTGCCAGTCAGCTACTACAAAGCAAAAAATGCTGACACTATTCCTCTCTCTCTCTCTCTCTCTCTCTCTCTCTCTCTCTCTCTCTCTCTCTCTCTCTGAAACATACTGTATAGAAAATATATTTTTCATATCCGCAAGATGCACTCCACATGGCAGCATTTTTCCAATATGCAGCAATGGGATTTAAAACTATCCCAGATCAGTGGTGTAGCCAGTGGCGTGGCTAGGGGGGGGGGTGCAGGAGGTGTGGTTGCACCAGGCTACAAGCTTTAGGAGGCTACAAGCTGAGCTTTACACTAGTGATTAAAATTGTGAAAACGGGACATGTACTGTATGATTGATAATACCATCGTGTTATATATCGCTGGAAAGGTAATTTTATGCAGAATGCAATGAAACAAACTGCGCTGGAATCAGGGGTGAGCAGATGCCGGTTCAGGCCTACTCGCCCGAACCAGATCTTCCCTTTTCCCTGCCACTGGCGAACCCCCACCCTGCGTCTCCTCCTCCTGGAGAAGATGCACAGGGTGCGCGCCTGAGTCGGTACGCGTGATGTGTGCCTCCTCCAGCAGGAGGAGACAAGTGTGTCTCCTGGGGTCGGCGCGTGCATACTGTGTCTCCTCCAACTGGAGGAGATGCACTGCGCATGCGCCAGGGGTTGGCACATGCGCAGTGCACCGGGGTTGGGGTCCGCCCCTAGCCCCGCCCCCGGCCAGCCCCTGACCTGGGCCCCAACCCCAACCCTGGCCCCACCCCCCAACTTCTGGAAAACAGGATCTTGGGGGAGGCTCAGCCCACCGCTGGTTGGAATATCTATACTCTATCAAAGGTTATGGCTAATTAAACATAAAATGAAAACACAAAAGCTGATGGAACAAAACTGGACTTCCTCAACTCAGACTTTCCCATGTTTCTGATGGCTCTGAAGCCAATGAGATATAATTCTGATACTGTATAGAACGAATAAGGTGTTAATATGAATCAGCTCTCCAGTTCGTCCAGCTGGACGCAGGCGCACTAAGCTTCCTGGCGGCGAGCCGCAGGAGACCTGGCACCACCGGATGCTGGAGAACCAGTCCCCGCGGCTCTTGCAGCCGCGGCTGTTACCGGATCGCCAACATCAGCCCAGGGGGAAGATCTGGTTCGGGCAAGTAGGCCCGAACAGGCATCTGCCCACCTGTGGCCTTATATCACAATCCTACATATGTTTTCTTGGAAGTAGGTTCCATTTAATTCAATGGAGCTTCTTCCCAGGTAAAGGTGTCAATGCAGCACCAGCTAGAGAGCTTTCTATCCTGCAGATGAAAGTGAGAAACCATGTTTTGGTGGAAAAAAGGAAATATGATCATGGAAATATCCAGTGCTTTTTTCTGGGGGGAAAATGTGCCAGTTCTCACCACAGCATAGCTAACCATCCCCACATGATTATTAATTAGCTGGTGGAAGGCAGGTGGAAAAAGGTGGGGGTATTGAGTAAGGGTTCGTACCCTAAGAAAAAAAGCCCAGGAAATATCTATAATCAGTACCTAACATAAAAATAAAATTAAAAAAACACAAAAACCAGTTATTTTCCCTTGAAAAAAAATTCTTGGTTGACTGTTAGTTGTGTCTGGCACTTAACCTTGAAAATTCAAGACTCTTAATACTGTGGACACTAAAATTCTAATCGTATTAAGCATTTATAATCCCTGTGTGAAATATTTCAGATGTTTTCCACTGAAACAACCCATGCCTTTTTAAGCTTCTCTTAAGAAAAAGGCCAGCTTGAACTCCAGAAAGTTTCCATATCAGAAAGACTGGAGGGTAAAAGGCCTGGAGTTGAATCAACCCAGTAATTACAAAGTTTTCAGCATATATTTGTAACGAACCATCTCTGGTTTGCTAAGAATTTGCAGTGGTCTTGCAGAGCCCATGCATGTGTACTGACGGCAGGGCTCGATTTATGCACAAGCGAGCAACCCCATCCTTACCTGTCTGGAAGGGGGGGTGATGTGGTGCCAAAAGTGGCTGGCATGGTACCCTGCACTCCCCGTGAAGCCGTTGCCACCTCCTCAGGGCAAGGGGAATTTTGTCCCTTTCCCCTAAGTAAAGGACACAGCCTCACAATGGGGATGCTCAACTCTGCGCAGGGTATTACCAGGAGCTGAACTGGGTAGTCCCGTGTTGGGCCGCACTCATGGCTCACCACTATTTTGATCATTAGTGGTGTTACCAGTGGTGGGATTCAAATAAATGAACAACAGGTTCTATGTCCCATTAGAAACCAGTTCTCAGAACCAGGCACTCATTACCAAAGGGTTTTATTACAGGGATGGGCAGATGCCAGTTCGGGCCAACTTGCCCGAACCAGATCTTCCCATTTCCCCGCTGCTGGCAAATCACCAGAGGCGGGGAAACGCAAAAACATAGCGGACCGGTTCGGGCCAGCCGCCATGTTTTGGCACCCACCACACAAGCGCCAACATTGGCACTTGTGTGGTGCCTGCTCTGAAGCAGGCCGCCAGCTTCAGGGCAGGCACCGCGCAAGCGCCAATGTTGATGCTTGCGCAGTGCCTGCTCTGAAGCAGGCCGGCCCGCTTCAGGGCAGGCACTGCACAAGTGCCAATGTTGGCGCAGGCGCAGTGCCTGTACTGAAGCCGGCCTGTCAGCTTCAGTACAGGCACTGCGCAGGCGCCAAACTTTGGCCTGCCCCAGCCCTGCCCCTCACCCCGTCCCAGCCCTGCCGTCTGACCCTCCCCACCCCTGATCCCGGCCTGGTCCCTCCCACTTCCGGCAAATCGAATCTTGGGCCAGGCCGGGCCCACCTCTGGTTTTATAGAACCTGTGAGAACCCCCTGAAGCCCACCACCCTTCCCAATGGTGTCACCTTACAAACACCTTATTTATACCATTTATACCTTATTTATACCATTCTGCCATAATTTATACCAATTAAAGCCAGCGCAACTCATTCATCTCCCCCTCCCTGCGGTGGTGTGGGGAGGCCGGCGCATATCTGAACAATCAATATCATGGATAGGTTTTGAATTGAGCAAATGTATTTTTTGTTACATCCGATGGTTTCATCTTTGCTTTCTTTTTTGGCCATAACATTTTGATAGCATGAAGACATTTCACACTGATTTTTATCACTGAATTCTACTGTAAAATACTGTACATATCAAATGATATATAGCATGTTGGTATTATTAGTATGTTGGCATTATTAGCATGGTATATAGCATGTTGGTATTATTAGTATGTTGGCAATATTAGCATGGTATATAGCATGTTGGTATTATTAGTACGTTGGTATTATTAGCATGGTATATAGCATGTTGGTATTATTAGTATGTTGGCATTATTAGCATGGTATATAGCATGTTGGTATTATTAGTACGTTGGCAATATTAGCATGGTATATAGCATGTTGGTATTATTAGTACGTTGGCATTATTAGCATGGTATATAGCATGTTGGTATTATTAGTATGTTGGCATTATTAGCATGGTATATAGCATGTTGGTATTATTAGTACGTTGGCATTATTAGCATGGTATATAGCATGTTGGTATTATTAGTATGTTGGCATTATTAGCATGGTATATAGCATGTTGGTATTATTAGTATGTTGGCATTATTAGCATGGTATATAGCATGTTGGTATTATTAGTACGTTGGCATTATTAGCATGGTATATAGCATGTTGGTATTATTAGTACGTTGGCAATATTAGCATGGTATATAGCATGTTGGTATTATTAGTACGTTGGCATTATTAGCATGGTATATAGCATGTTGGTATTATTAGTATGTTGGCATTATTAGCATGGTATATAGCATGTTGGTATTATTAGTATGTTGGCATTATTAGCATGGTACATAGCATGTTGGTATTATTAGTACGTTGGTATTATTAGCATGGTATATAGCATGTTGGTATTATTAGTACGTTGGCAATATTAGCATGGTATATAGCATGTTGGTATTATTAGTATGTTGGCGTTATTAGCATGGTATATAGCATGTTGGTATTATTAGTATGTTGGCAATATATTATTAGCATGGTATATAGCATGTTGGTATTATTCTTACAAATCATGATTTTATCCATTTTGGTCACCAGTGGTGTCACTGGTGCATGCCACACTCTGATTGTGGCAATTAATGTGCCCCCCCCAATTATATGTCAGTACAAACATACGTACCATATGGATAACGCTGCTATATTAGGAAGAGTTCTGAGAGCCTCAATAGATGGGGAAAGAGCAATATATTTAAATAAAATATTTAAATAAATTATTTAAACTTTTATGAGCACACATGGCTCTCCTAGGGCGCAATCCAGAGTAACTATGGAGAGTCCTTGCCCCAACATAAGAACAATTTACTCTGGATTGCAATATGAATTTCCCATAGGTGGTGTTGTAACTACATTGATGTAAATGTCTTTTACGTGCTCCTGTAGTTACTCTGGATTGCAGGGTTCTAGTCTTTTAAAACAATGCTTTCTAAGTTCAAAGTGCTTCACATGAATTTACCTTGATGTAATCCTCCCAAAGGTTCTGTAAATTAGGGCAAAATCCAGAGTAACTGTGGGGAGTCCTTGCTCCAGTGTAAGAACAACTTACTCTGGATTGGAATATGAATTTCCTGTAGGTTTTCACTAGGTGGTGCAATAACTACGGGTGCACGTAAAGTCTCTTATGTGCTCCTACAGTTACTCTGGATTTGGGGGTAAGGCAAATATTATTATTCCCATACTTCAGCTGGGAAGACTGAGGCTTAGAGTGAGTGGCTTGCCTGGGGGTTCGTGCTTGTACTCAAGAAGCCCAGATTTGCAAGCAAGCCTTTTCCCCACCACATGCTGTATGAGCCCTTTATGAAATAAAATCATTTTTAAAGCTTCAGGTTCAAGCCCCTCCTGATGTTTTATTTCCTCATTTTTTAAAATTTATATATGTTTAAGAGGAACAGCCTTGACTTTATTGTGCAAAATATTCTTGATAAGAGTCCATCAGTTTCTGAAGAAAGACACATTTTTCTTTCCCCACCACTGTGGTCTCCTAACCTGAGATGCTGCATTAAAGATCTGAGAAAGTGTTCCCTTTAATCCTGGGATTATACCGTCTTTTTCTGTGGGATGTGATTGTATTTCTCCTGGAAACCCAGAAATACCCTTTGAAGCTCATTGAACTGTAAAGAGGCAGCTTCTTTACTCAGAGTTTATATGGTGATACTGGCAGAGTAGCTTTGATTCAGTACCATCTGTTGGTCAAATCTACAAAAATTACACTGTATTACTTTTCTTTTTAAAAATAAATAAATGCTCGTCTCCCATATATTTCCAACTTTTCAGTGAAAAGCCAGCCACATCAACCTCAGAAGGCAGGTGCAGGGAGGGCTCCAAGTTGCAAGGACCCCCCTTTTTCTCCATTTCAAAGCATCCAGCAATAGGCTCCCCCCTCAATTGTCCCACTTCTGGCCCTCCAACATCTTTTTTGTGCTGGGGAATCAGTGGAGCATAGTCAGCTGTGGGTGGCGCAAGCGGTTAAGACATTGTGCCTGTTAACCATCAGGCTAGGGTTCGAGACCCGGGTCGGCCCCACAAGACAGGGTGAGCTCCTGTCCTTAGCCCAGCTCTGCAACGCAGCTGGAACCAATCATATCACCTCTGCTGTTCCATTGGACTAATTCAGTGGTGTGGAGAGGGGGGATTTGCTTCTTGGGTAACAGCCTATCCTCCATAATAATCCAACTCAGGCTTTCGTGCTCCGCATGCAGCGTATGTAGTGCCAAGCACAATACCTTAGTCTTCCAAGACTGACGGAGGCCTGCTTTTTAGTCGGTGAAAGAGACTGATGTCTGAGGTTGGCAGCCAAACAGCAAGGACTTTTTGGTGGCTTCCAAGATATTGCATCCACCTTGGGTACCCTTCCTTTAGGATATAAATCAAATAAAATGAATGGATGAATGAATATTGTGCTAGACTTTGGACTGATCTGGCTCTAAAGATGATCTCGATCCCTGGTTTTATTTTTGCATTGTAATGCTTGATGCTCTGAGATGCCAAAGCTGCACTGTTATTCCAGGGTCTCTTGTGACCATCCTTGTACTTCTGTTGTGTGTTTCGCCCTTGCTGTGGTTTTTATTTTTATTTTGGGGGGGGGGGGGATTGTATCTTGATACCCGACAACACACAACTTGCCAAAGAGCAGCTAAAGAACATTTCTGAAATTATTCCACCCTCCACAGCAATTGTTCTCATCTTCTAACCACAGTAGAATTACCTGTTTTACGAAAAGGATCCATCTCAACAAGGAGAGCCTTTGCAACTCATGCAGGGGCCCAAACAGACTTAAGCAGGGCCAAGCCAGGACCACTTGTTATGCCACATCCTCCACTTTCCTGGGATGTATTGCCACTAGTAGTCCTATCCAAGCTGGACCTTGTGCTCTGCAACTTGCTCTCCAGTAGAGCAATGTCCTTTTTGTCACCTTCTCAGGCTTCCAGGCCACTGCCACAAATGGGCAGAGATGTGATGCATGCGCCAGCAGCTCCAGAAGGTCCTGCCAAGTAAGATGGCAGTGAGGATATATTTGGTGTAGAAAAGGGGAGGGGGGTTGGTGTGGAGAGGGGACAGGAGGTGGTTTGGGTGAAGGACAGTGGGAGTGGGTTCTGGTGACACCAATGTGCACCAAGATTCAGTCACGTTCTAACTCACCCTGCCCCTTTTCTCTCCTTGGTGTAGCACCAGCTACATAACTGGCATGGATAGAAGGAGACCCATAGACAGCTTCACAGGGGGCCGACACAGAGGTAAACATCTTCACTGACTTCTGGCAGGCCTCTTCTGCCTCATTGGCATCTCCGTATCTTGCCAATTGTAGGGGATAGTATTGGCCCATGAGAAATATGGGGATCTGATAGACACTTTCAGGAAAGAGACTGAATCATTTCAGAATTGAAAGCTGGAAGAATTTCTGCCTTTTGTGCCATACCTTCGTGTCCCAGCCCTTCTGAACTCAGGGTGACCAGACTATTCCTGAACCCCAGGACCAAAATTCCTGAACCCCAGGGCCAAAATTCCTACCCGCTTAAAAAAAATTGCCAAAAGTATTTTTGGGGTTTTTTTGTTTTTTGACCATAACTTTTGATAGGAAGGAGATATCTCCAAACTGATTTTTGCATTGGATTCCGCTCTTCAATATGAATCCAACAATACCTACCTGATGGGGTACTGTGCACTATTGCAAAGTTTCAAAATGAAGCCAAAATGTCGGATACCCAAACAGGAGGCTAAAAATCCAGACAAATCTGGTTTTCTCTGGTCATATGGTCACCCTGTCTGAACTTTGCTATTTGGAATATCTCTTGTGAATGCTGAAGGGACTCTGTAAGGAATGCCTTCCCATCCCATCCTGCTTTGTTTCCAGTGCTTGGCTTGGTATGTATGTTTCCATTCCCAGCTTTTTGAGCATTGTGCCGGACTGGCATCACAACATGTGCCGTGGCTGCTGGTTTAAGTTTCTTCTTCATTCATCGTATGGTCCACACAAAACCTAACATTAACCTAGCATCAGCTCAACTGAAAGTGTTGGGTCAAGATTGCACATGTAGCAATTGTTTATCTGGTGCATCTCCCCATCATGTATCACGTCCTCCATCACTATTTTGAGTGCATTTAGAAGACCTCGACAAAAACTGACCAAAAAATTGGAATTGTCATGGACCATATGCACCCCTCTCACCCCATCCACCCCACACACAAAAATGGATTACACACACACACAGAGATATACACTCTAAACATCATGATCATGGACCAAACATATGAAGAGCTTTCCACGTTCAAAATGTGCAGTATAAATGCCATGGACTGTGCTGTGTCATCCTCATTGAGCCAGTACAATTCAGCAAAGAAACACTGAATGTTTGGAGTATATCAGGGGAAATAAAAGTGGCTTTTAAAATGTTTTTGTGAGGATTAAGACGAATCTGCACATATGCTTCTGTTAATTGATAATCCTTTTAAGGAGATTAAAATGTACACAGGGAATGGCATTCCTTTACCAAGTGCTGTGGAAATAGATCTTTACCTGGGGAGTTGGTGCAGGCAAAGCACCCACTACAATTATTTGTTACATGGAGCCATCCACCGAGAAACAAAGAGTGTGGGTTGGGGGGGGGGAATGCCCCAAAGTGCCACCTGATAAGGGGTCCCTGTCCCCAACCCCATTTTTTCTTCAGATTTATTTACAGGCTTTAAAAGAAGACCTTCCAAAGTCTTGTAAATGGGACTAGATGGGAAAAAATAGGGACAGAGGAAAGGGGGCTGTAATTCCATTCATTTATTCAATTAAAAAGCAGGCCTCCGTCAGTCTTGGAAGACTCTGGTATCGTGCTTGGCGCTGCATACGCTGCATGCGAAGCACAAAAGCCTGGGTTGGATTGTTATGGAGGAGAGGCTGTTCCCCAAGCAGCAAATCCCCCCTCTCCACGCCACTGAATTAGTCCAATGGAAAGGCAGAGCCAATACGGTTGGATCCAGCTGGCGTCACAGAGCTGGGCTAAGGACAGGAGCTCACCCTGTCTTGTGGGGCTGACCCGGGTCTTGAACCCTGGCCTGCTGGTTAACAGGCACAGGCTTAACCGCTAGCGCCACCCACATTCAATTAATCCGTCATATTTATATGTCCCTTTTCAACAGAAGGTTCAGAAAGCAGTTTATAGAGGAAATGAAATTCCTAAGGCTATTGCACCCCCCCTCCGAGCATTGCTCCATGACCCTTCCCTGGATGCCTGTGTGTGTATTTGTTCTGCAGCCAACATTTTTCAGTTTCTTTCGTAAAGCATTGTACAGACCCCACTTTGCATACCCCCAACTGGAGCAGAGTTAAGCACAAAGAGAGCACCAAGCTTCATATGAGGAGACCTCAAGTGCAAAGTTCCAAAGCTGTCGCTATATTAGGCAGCTGTAATGATCTGTGGTCAACAGAAGAGAATTAATCTAACAAGGGAGTGTTAATCAATAGTCTTGCCCAGATGGGATTAAATCATCAGGCTGTGTTCAGTTCACACTCGGGGCCGCACATCTTTCTGTGCCAGAGCTGGACAGACACTGCAGGCTCCGGCATCCCTCCTGGGGAAACACTGACAACGGACCAACTTTCCAGCACTGGAATAGCTGTGCCAGTGGGGCATGTGGGGCATCCTGTAGTGGGGTGATGGTGGTGGTGGTCACAGCGGTCTTCTCAATGTAAGGCAATTTTTTTTCCTTACCTAGGAGTTTTGTTGACCTTCCCTGAAGTTGGAAAGTCGATCAGGATGGTGCCCTGTGTCAAGATGACCATATGACCAGATTTTTCCAGATTTACCCTACAATCCAGAGTAACTATGTGAGCACATAAGAGACATTACGTGCACCCATAGTTACTGCACCACATAGTGAAAACCTATGGGAAATTCATAATGCAATCCAGCGCAAATTGTTCTTACTCCGGAGCAAGGACTTCCCATAGTTAACTCTGGATTGCGCCCTTGTACTATTTTTTAGCTTCCTGTCCAGTTGTCCTCCAAAATGATTCATTGTCCTCCATTTTGGCATCATTTTGGAACTTTGCAATGGTGCGCAGTGCCCCATCATGTCATATGTCGTTGGATTTGTATTGAAGAGCAGAATCCAAAGCAAAAATCAGTTTTGAAATATCTCCTTCCTATCAAAAGTTATGGCCAAAAAAACTAAAACTAAAAAATATGGGTTGAGCTCTTATGGGAAAGTAAAAGTGCCCAATATCACAGCTTTACTCATGAGTAGGCAAACATGCCATTGTCTGCTAGAAAGGATAGACTGAGAGGTATCCAAGATCTTGTCCTCCTTTTGAGATTTGGGCATCTGGTCGCCCTGACTGTGATATCACAAAAAGAGGCCATAAAAGGCCTTTGACTTTTTATTTGATGCTCAACCAACATTGAAAATAACTTCTTTGAGAAGAAGTTTCATGAGGACTGAGATCGACACCTCAATACAGTGATGCCTCACGTAACAATAATTCGTTCTGGAGGCATGTTTGTTACGTGAAGCGGATTTTCCCATAGGAAATAATGGAACCTCAGACGATTGGTTCCACAACCCCAAAATATTCAGATAAAAATATTAACTGGATGTAAAAATGATGACAGAACACTGGGATTGAATTCAAAACATGCATTCAATGTGCATGATCCTAAGAAGTCTACTTAGGCTGCAGTCCTAAAGGCACTTTCCTGGGAGTAAGACCTATGTAACACAATGGGGCTTACTTCTGGGTAGACATGGTTAAGAGGCTGCAACTAAAGACACTTTCCTGGGAGTAAGGCCCATTTAACACAATGGGGCTTACTTCTGGGCAGTCATGGTTAGAAGGCTGCAATCCAAGACACCTTCCAAGCGTCTCCCCCCTTTCTCCTTCTCTCCATCCTTTCTCCTCTCTCCCCCCTGCTCCCTTCTGGCCAGCCCTGAGCTGCCTCCCTCTTCTCCACTGCTCTTCTCTCCCTTTGGCCACAGGAGGAACAGCGCAGAAGTGTTGCTTTCGGTATGGGCAGGTGCGCTAGGCAGCCCTGACGCTTTTTAAAAGATCTGCCAGCTAGCATGTCTGCCCCAACTGCCAACGTGCGTGCTTGCTAAGTGAAGCCACGCTTATTATGTGAGGCAGAACCCTAGAGAAATTTTTGTTTGTTATGTGAAACATACTTTACGTGAGGCGTTCTTTACGTAAGGCGCCACTGTATAGTACATTTGGAGCAGCTTAGCCACATCCTTTGAGGAACCTGCCCAGCCAGAGAGGCAAACCTTCCAATGGAGAAACAGGTCAAGTCCTTCCTTTGCTTTAACCAAAGGAGTAGCCTTTGGTTATACTCATGAGTATACTCATGAATATTCATGAGTACAGAGAAGAAAAAGGCTTTGGAAGGCTTTGTCATCTTTTCAGCAACTCCTGCTTTGATGAGCATTGAATGTTGCCACCTCCCTTCCATGATTTAGTTTGTGTCTCTCTAGGAGAAAAAATATCTGACCTCTGCAGGATACAAAGCAAGCCTCCGTCACTCTTGGAAGACTACGGTATCGTGCTCTGCGCTGCATACGCTGCATGTGAAGCACGAAAGCCTGGGTTGGATTGTTATGGAGGATAGGCTGTTCCCAAGCAGCAAATCCCCCCTCTCCATGCCACTGAATTAGTCCAGTGGAAAGGCAGAGCCAATACGATTGGATCCAGCTGCATCGCAGAGCTGGGCTAAGGACAGGAGCTCACCCTGTCTTGTGGGGCCAACCCGGGTCTCGAACCCTCGCCTGCTGGTTAACAGGCACAATGACTTAACCACTTGTGCCACCCACAGCCCTTCTGCAGGATAAAGAAATGGGGAAAAAATTGAATGTAGGAAACATCTTTTGTTATTTGCTGTGGATCCAGGACCAGAATAGGATGCATCTGTCCCTAGCACAAAACCCGCTCTGACTTCAGTGGGCAATAGGGTTGCCATATGTCCCCAAAACAGGGACAGTCCTGGTTTGGGGGGATTGAGTTCACATACTGCTAAATGGGGCAGAGAGTTCTGTCCTGATTTTGTGGAAGAAAATTATGGCAACCTTCGTCACATTCATGTTTCAGTCTCTTCCACTGAAATTCAATACAAATAACCCATTCCATATACACTGCCACACACCCATGCACACTGCATTTTTGAAGGACCACAACACTTGGGTGTCCAACAGCAAGGCCAGGTCCAAAGTTTGACTCCCCCAGGGTGACCATATGACATCACCCCAAAAAAGAGGACAAGGCCCTTCCCAAAATGTAAGACAACCAAGAAAAATGCAGGACATGACAAATTATAGGTTGAAAAATTCAAATACCTGTATTTACTTGAATCTAATGAGTCATCAAATTTAATATGCACCCTTACTATAAAAGGCTTGAGATTTTAAAAGTTTACTGGCAATAGTAATGAGCAGCTGCAAAGCAGGTGCAAAATTTAATTTTACTGCATATAACAATGAATTGTATAGTAATAATAATAATAATAATAATAATAATAATAATAATAATAATAATAATAATAATAATAAAATATGGCAATGAATTTATACTATGAATTTTACCTAAGTGCAATACTTTATAAGACAAAGGGTTTATTGTCACATTTTTATTATATTACAGTAAAATATTAAACTAAATAGTGACATATATTAATCAACATACTGTATCTACTCAAATCTAATGCACCATTGAATCTAATGCATGCCTTGATTTTGCAGACTAAAAAGGTGAGTTTAGATTTAAGTAAAAATGGCAAATTGCTTTCATGTGCTTAATTAAAACACTACTGTATGGCTGCAGTCCTAACAGCACTTTCCTGGGAGTAAGCCCCATGGAACTTACTTCTGAGTAGACCCGACTAGGATTGCACTGTAAATTGCTTATTATTAACCAATTTACGATTTGCTATTATTGACTGTTAAGCAATAATTTACTATTACATTTTATTTATGAATTACAGGAAGGCCATGTGCTGCCTGCTCAGAAGGAAAAGGAGGACAATGAAGAGGCTTTCCAGGATACAAGGCTAAAATCTGAGGCTTGTCCTGGAAAAGGAGATCATCCTGAGCATATGGATGACCTCTTTTCACCCTCCACCGACACTCACTCCCCTTTGGAACTGCGGGATTTCTGTCCTTTCCTACACTCCTCGCTTGAACTTCAATTTCTGGCCGGCACATCTCCCCAAGAGAGCCTCTCTCCCCCCAAGACAGTCACCTGGGTCTCCCCAGCCGGAGGTGACCCTGAAGGATGCTCCTGGATGTGCCTCTAACCTGCGCATTAATGCACAGTAGCAGCTGCCAGATCCCCTCTTCCTGCGCCAGTTTCCATGACTGCAGGCACAATGGCCACTTATGGGAGACGTGGCTTTGCATAAACATGACTCCCTTGCGCTGAATGGCGGCAATTACAGCAACTTCTTTTGCAGCTGCAGATCCAGACACCGGCCTGGATGCTTGACCAAGAGACGGATGAGGATCTTAAGAAGCAAGGTCTTCGGGGACTGCGCTGGTTGTTTGGCCTGATGGATTTGGGTCGAGACCACAGTTGATTTCTTATGGTGCTTCAATAATGGTACATGCATCCATTATTAAGGAAGATGCGTCTCCGTTTGGGGGTACAGTCATGTCGAGGCACCACCAAATTCTGCCCCCTCCATTCCATTCAAGTCTTCCCCTTCATTAAATTCTTGCCCTACAAAGAGAAAATTGCTCCCCATTCCCATGTTTGTAGGATCCTGATATATTCCATCAGGAGTGGCACATGCTATACCTTTTCCCTTCTGTTTTCAACCTCCCCCAACCCATTTCTCTTTTGAGACACTCACCAGCAAAATCAGAAGCACACATCTGAGGAGACCCACAAGCAGCCCCAGGGCTTATGCGGACAGAAGCTAAAATTATTTTTATTCTCCTCCAATATGCCATCAGGTTGCGCCCTCTCCACTGGATGCAGTGCACGGCTTTTTGGTACAGCTGATGCTGGCGGTAGGTTCACAGTCACACCCCGTCCCGGTTTCCCCTCCATTGCCGAGTCCTTGGAGCAGGATCCATGGTGCTGGAAAGGAGGAACATTTGCACTGCAGTCCAAAACACACTTTCCTAGGAGTTAGATCCATTCAATACAATGGGGCTTGCTTCTGAGTAGACATGGTTAGGATTGTGCTCTTGGTCTCATCCAGCAAAATTCAGTGCCAGTGTTCAATTGCTGGGGATCCTGATATAAACCTCTGCACGAAGCCCCCAAATAGTGCCCACAGTCCACCCTCTGACTGAGCATTCAGAGCCACTCATGCCAATGGTCCTGAGTATCCCAGGCTTGGGAGGCACAGCCAGTCCTTGGTCTAATTCACCCCTGATGCTTGTATAAATTAAATAAGGGCAAAATCCAGAGTAACTAAGGGAGTCCTTGCTCCGGTGTAAGAACAATTTTTGGCCCACACATTCCAATATGAATTTCCCATTGGTTTTCACTAGGTGGTGCAGTAAGTACAGGTGCCTGTCTCTTACGTGCTCCCGTAGTTACTCTGGTTTTGGGGGGGTAAATTAGCAGGCCTCTGTCAGTCTTGAGAGACTATGGTATCGTGCTCGGTGCTGCATATGCTGCATGCAAAGCATGAAAGCCTGGGTTAGATTGTTATGGAGGATAGGCTGTTACCCAAGCAGCAAATCCCGCCTCTCCACACCACTGAATTAGTCCAATGGAAAGGCAGAGCCAATACGATTGGATCCAGCTGCGTCACAGAGCTGGGCTAAGGACAGGAGCTCACCCTGTCTTGTGGGGCCGACCCGGGTCTTGAACCCTGGCCTGCTGGTTAACAGGCACAGTGTCTTAACCACTTGCACCACCCACAGCAAATTAGTTATAGGGGTAATTAGGGGTAAATCAGTTATGCATGAATGAACATGCCTGGGTGCAAAACCACTCTTGTTACAACTGGATGGACTGCATTAGGTACAGCATACAAGCCCATCACTTTCAGGACACTCCTGTGAAAGGAATGCCTCCGGCTGCCACTCAGAGTGGCCACTCGGACTCCAAATCGAGTCCTCGATTCTTCACTTTTTAAAAAAGATTCTTCTTCATCTCCCTGCATTTGGGGAGCAGCTTCTGTGTTTCTACATGTGCAAATATCTGCTCATGGCAGTGGTTTCCTCAAATGAACAGTGACAGGTGGGAGGAAGGAACCAGCATGAGCAGGGTCAGAATACCCTAAACTCCAGACAGCGTTTGCGTCAAAAAAGGCTAATTTTGAATTGTACAATAAAAATCATTTAAAAATAAGCTGAGTTGGTTGTGCAGATATTAATTTTAATACGTGACTATTTTCCCTTCCCTTCCACGGGGCACCACAAGACAGCTTGCAGAACAGAGAATAAAACAACAAACATTCAAACTGAAGGCTCTTCTACTAACTAACTAACCCACCACCATGATAACAAAGTTGTAACCCACCAACATTATAACCATCTGCTGAAGATGTGGGGTGTTTGGACCTACCAGACTTTTATGAAGGCACTGGCACTGAGCAGCAGGCACCACCAGGGACTGGGCACCGACAGGCACCAGAGGATACCAGGGGGCAATGGAGAAAAGCAGCGGGTATTGGCAGGTATCGTTGGGCAGTGGGCACCACTGTGCAGTAGGCAGGGGGCACCAGGAGACACCAGAGGACACCACCAGGCAGTGGGCACCGACAGGTACTGGAGGATACCAGGGGGCAGTGGAAAACAGCAGCAGGCATTGACAGGAACTGTGCATCCCTACCAGACACCAGCAGGCAGCAGAGGGCAGCAGGCACTTGCATGCAGTGGGCACCATTGGGCACCACCTGGCACCCCTGCTCAACATCAGGCATCCCTGCTGGACACCAGGCATGGAGCACTAGTGGGCACCTGGCACCAGTGGATACCACTGGGCACTGGACACCACTGGGTACCAAATGGCACCCAAAATTGGTTCTTAGTGGGTGCCTCCAGACTCTTTCCAAATTTCACACTTTTAGGTCCGGTGGTTTGGGGTGGGCATTGATGAGTCAGTAAATCAGTCAGTCAGTGATTGAGTCGGTCAGTGACTTTTCAATTTTATATACTGGATATAGATTCCACAGGACTGGTACAAGCACCGAAAAGGCCCTGCTCCTTGTAGATCCACGAGGGTTAGGAGCAGCCAATGCAAGGCCTGATTTGATTAGCAGTCCATATGTGAAGGCACATACGTGAGGAAATCCTACAATGTCCAGGTGCCAAACCTGGTTTGAAAGATCATAAACTGCTGGACTCACTGGTGGGTTGAAAGGACTCATAAATTATGATTATGTCATAATTATAATCTTACACAATTATATGATACAATCTTATCCAATAAGATACACTCTTTATCATGACTTATAAACTAATGATTATAAATCATAATTATAAAAGGAAGCAGAAGACATCCTAGGAAAAGGCCAGTGGAAAAGACACGGCATTTGGTTGAAGAGAGTCAGTTGCTCTCGACTTGCTCAACATGGGAGGCCTGCAATTTTGAAAGGGCCCCCATTGCCCAGATGCCCACAGACATTGCCCAAGCATCTCCCTATCAGGAACAAAACCATAAGGGAGACTTGGCCAAAGCTTCCCATGTCTAATTTCAGGACACAGAAAGCAACCCCAAGTCTTCAAGTCACACACCACAGCCAGATGTTCGGGACATGCCAGCCAATTGACAGATGCCACGGCCCTTTTGGACAGAAGCAGCTGCCTATTTAGGGAGCCTGGCTCTCCAATTAGGTCCCAGACCCCAAAGGAGGGGGGCTGCCAGCCAAAGAAAGCCCTTTTCCACTGCCCCCAGAGGCCTGCTCTCTTTCGCTCCCATCCAAACTGTGTACAGAGGAGACCACAAATTAGAAGCAGCTCCAAAAAAAAAAAAAAATTCAAAGGCGGTTTGCCTTTGGAAAAGAAAGTAGGGCGAAGAAGCAGCAGGCTTGGGAACTGGAACCAGATTATTCTTGACATGTCCCATTGCCGCCTGGCTTCTTCCGCAAGGAGCAGGGAAGGCTGCATGTTCCCCTCTCTCCTTACAGCTGACCGTCCCAGGCATGACCAAGGAATTGACAGCCTCACCTCAAACCTTAACCAGTTAAGTTAGTCCCGGTGCTGCCAGCACATCATTACAGGAGGAGAGGAAGGAGTGCCAACTGTCCACATCGCCTTTTGCATCTCTGCTCTCACACACAACTGGTTAGATTCACAGAGCACTTGCTGCATTGACTCAAGAACCCTAACCGAGCAAGTGGCCAAACAGCTTTGAGGGCCCGATGCTATCCAGCATCAGAGCAGCAATAAATGGCTACCACAGGATCCTGTGTTGGATCTGAGCAGGCTGGAGATCCCCTTGGAGCAGGGTGACCATACGTCATAACCACAAATAGAGGACAGCAGCTCTGTTTTGCTCCCCTCGGCCTGGAATGGCTCTGATGGGGTGAGACTCCCTCCAAGACTGACTCCTCCACCCCCCTCTAGCTATGCCACTGCGCCTCGCCTCCTCCTTTTCCTCTTCAGACTGATCCCTTCATCACTCCATGCAGAGAACATGTTTCTCTGACCTCATCAAGACGAAGATCACAGAGCAAAGAGGGGTGTTAATTATTAACTGCTTGTCCTCCTGACCCGAGTAAGACGAGAACTCAGACCCCCATTAGGATGCAAAGCATCTCCTTAAGGTAACACAGCAGAAAGACACTGCAATGCAATACCGCTCCAGACATTATTTGCAGCTTTCATGGAAAAACTCTATTGTGCTTCCAAGAACAGTACTGAATATTTAAAAAAAATTATAATCTAAAATAGGATAATTGGAGCAATTAATATTCACACTGGCTCTTCTTCGTTACCAGTTTGTTCTACATACCCTCCTCGTTCCTATTCAAGCTGCTCTATCTCAAGTCAAAAAAGTAAACCATATTTTATGATGCGGCCCATTCAGGGAGTTGCAAATCTCAAAATACTGCCACGAACCCTCCAGCTGGCCTTTGCTTCTCTCCATTCACTCAGCTGGTGATGTGGTCAGAAGGCAAATGGCTGAAATAAAAGATGGAATGTGATCTAAATTGTTTTAAGAGCTGGACACAGTTATGTGAACCACTTACTTCTGAGGAGGTTTGCCTAGGATTGCATGCAAGTTCCTGCGTTCCCAACTGCTCCACCAGGGAGAAGACCCTATTTTCCAATATCTTCCCCCGGTAAATCACTGGCTCTATTTTGGTCTCCCATAGATTTGCAATGCAAATCTAGGATTTTTTAAATTCCTAGCATATGTTTTTTGTTCCCATAAGTTGCCACAACCACATAACAGAGGCTTGAAGCCATTACACATGATAAAGTATTCATCTATATATTATTTACTACAATCTAATGCACCGTCATATCTAATCTATCTACATATCTAAAGCACCATCATATCGAATCTACTACAACCTAATGCACCGTCATATCATATCTAATGCACATCCCAATTTTGGAGACCTAGGGCGCAATCCAGAGTAACAACGGGGGGTCCTTGCTCCGGTGTAAGAACAGTTTACTCTGGATTGCAATATGAATTCCCCATAGGTTTTCACTACAAGGTGCAGTAACTAAAGATCCATGTAATGTCACTTATGTGCTCCCATAGTTACTCTGGATTGTAGGGTAAATTTGACTGCAAAAGGTATGCATCAGATTTGAATATGGCGTTTCTACCAGTTAAGTAGTTTTCTTCTGGTTGTACTCAAACTTTCAGGAGAGCTTTACTCCCTAGGTAAGTCTCTGCAGGCTAGGGCAGTGACACAGTCCCCAGAAAGGTTTCCAGGGTCTGGGGATGTGGGAACCCTGCAGACCACTTGTTCCAGTTACCTCTACTGAGATTCTGTTCCAGACATGCCTTCAACATCATGGCAAGTGTTCATGAAACCCCGTCGTCCGCCTCCATCATGCCTGCTCTGGGTTGTTACCTTCATCAACCCGTCTGCTGAAATTAGCAGCAGTTCGCAGAATAGCTCTGGATCCCTGCCATAGGTTGTTATGGAGAGACAACCCATCACTCGTCCTTCTGCGCATTACAGATTAGCTTCATCGAAATATCATTAGCTGTAATTAACGGCAGCGTTTCAGTGAATGTTGGAGGAGCAAACAAGCGAGGCTTGATGGCGTCAGGCTGCGTTCTGGTGGCTGCCAGGCATGGCCAAGCAACGTGCGCGCCAGGATCAGCTGGGAGGGATGACTGGAGGAGTGAAGGCAACCTCAAGGCATGAGATATTATTGGATAAGGCAGGGCCTCTTCCCCACACAGACCACTTCTGCGCACCGTTTCTATAGTCTTATGCAACCCCCTCAGAGGTAGGTGGGATATTCTCTGCTTTATCTGCCATTGGTTGTATTTGGTTATTATTTCAACCTCTGCGTGTTTGTAGGGTCATAAGGAGCATTCATACGGAAAAGTGGGATAAAATGTTTTAACTGGAGGGTCATCCCTTGTCATCACATCAGGTGGTGGACTGGAATGGGGTGCTCATAGGGCTCACCCAAGACATCCTGATGCCTGATGTGGCATGTCATGCACCAGCCTCTGCTCCTCTTCCCCTCAGTCCTCTTCTTCCTTTTCCAATCCAGAGAGTAAAACAGGAGCAGCAGAGGTAACTGGGAGGATGAAGATGGCGCCTTGCACCTGTCTGGCCCCTGAGGCAACTGCTTCAGTTGGCCCATATATGGACCGGTCCTGGTTGCCCATCTCCATTGGCCTGCTTTCCTTCTCCCACTACTTGCACAGTGGCTTCAGAAAGGAAGAGGCAGGTGCCATAGGAACGTGGACAAGTGACCAAACATCCCATTTTCCAGGACATGTCTTCTTTTTTATCCTCATGTCTTTTAAAAAAATTTTTATTGTCCTCCTTTTCATGATGAGCAGAAAAGAATCATATAATCCTAGAGTTGGAAGGGACCTAGTAGGTCATCTAGTCCAACCCCCTGCCTACAGCAGAAAATCCTCCTATGCCTTCTTGTAAATAATAAACTCAATGTCCTGGCACACTCATGCATGCATGGGCACACACACACACTCTTATTGGACAGGTTAGGGACTGGAGCACCGTCCAAAAGTGAAAACTGTTGAAAAGTGGAACCCAGTCTTTTTAAGCTCGTGAATGTAAAATGGCCACCAAACAGACATAAATATCACTTGCAAAAGCCTATATAATGCATAGTGAGGTCAAAATATACAACAAATTACAGTAAAATGTATGGGCACATATGGGCAATGAATATCTCCTGTATTGAATGATGGTTATTTACTGAAAAAGTCATAAGGAAATGCCAGAAACAGTTTGATCACCATGTCACCTGCAAATCAACATCAGGGAAGACCATTTTAGCCTTTCGACCAACAGAGAGAAGTTGAAAGAGTGGAACCAGTGGTGGGCTCCAGCAGGTTCACACCTACTCTGTAGAACTGGTTGTTAACAAGAGATAGAACATATAAAGTTTTAAAATTGCCATTTAAAAGTGGCTGCCAGATGGGCAGAGAACCGGTTCTTAATTACTTTGAATCCTATCAGTGAGTGGAACATATGTTGAATGAATGATTCCTGGGTACAATTGAAAGGTGTTGAAAGAGCAGAACCATCAGAAAATGTACTGTCGGAAAGTGGGGGACACCTATAATAATTTTAATACTAATAAGAAATAATTAAGTAATTAAAGTAATTAAATTACCATTTATACTCGTGTATAAGCCGACCCGTGTATAAGCCGAGGCACCTGATTTTACCACAAATACTGGGAAAACTTATTGACCTGAGTATAAGCTGAGGGTGGGAAATGCAGCAACAGCAGGAAAGTGTGGCTGGCCTTGTAGCCTCAGGGCCCAATCCTGGGCATGTCTACTCAGAAGTAAGGCCCACAAAGAAGTACCTGAGTCTGAGGAGGGGCTTGGCTGCAGTGGGCATCATGTCTTGCTGCCGTGCGCCTCCTCCGCAGCCCAGAGCCAGCACCAGCAGCTGGAGAGGCTGCAGAGCCTCTGAGGCGTGCGCTGTAGGTCGCGCCTGCCATTTTTCTTATTTTTTTTTACTGACCCACGTATAAGCCGAGGTGGGTTTTTGGCTCATTTTTTGGGCCCAAAAATGTAGGCTTATACATGGGTATATATGGTAAGTAATTAAATTAAGCCCATGAAAGCAATAGATGAGTGTCTTTAGCTTTTATTTTATGTCCTACATTTTTCTTTGGTGTCCTACATTTTTTGGGGGGTCCTTGTCCTCTTTTTTTGTTACGGCATGTGGTCACCTGACTGTGGAGGAAAGGAGAATAATGGGCTGGAATGCAGGGACACTCTAGCCTACATGTTCTACTCTACCCTTTTCCTGCCTTCCTTTCCAAATCCAAGGAGGGGTTGAAGAAGTGGTGTGCGGGGTTAGGGTCTCCCCATTTTCCAGGAGACCCTTGAGTTGACTGGAGATAATAATCTGTCCCATCGTCTCCATCAATCTCAGAGCCTCCAGGCAAACATCTGTGCATCTGTCTTTGGCAGTGAATCCTGCCTTCATCAAAGCATTCCTAATAATCCCATTACTTCATTAATATCAGGGCCGAATAGATTGGCTTGCTTGTATTCCGGAGCCCTCATTCATGGCAGGGATGTTTGCATCGGAGCTTTGACCTCAGAGAGCTGAAGAAGGGGCAGAATCCCAAGATACTCTGTGCTACTTCTGAGCAGAGAGTGCCAAACTTTTTTCACTGGCAGCTCCCTTGACCAACTGGGGCTCTGGCTCCCCTTTAGGGCTACAACCCTATACATTGTATTGGGTGGCAGAGTTTTTCTGCAAGGATTCTGTGACTCCTCTGGCTGGTTTTTGCAAGCCATGGTTTGCAGTTTGGGAACACTGTTGTAAAGTGAATACAGATGTCCCTTGTTATCCACAAGGGCTCTGTTCATGAAACTTTCATGGATAAAAAAATCAGTGGATTCAAAAACTGTGGAAAAATATATTTAAGGACCTACTTCCAGGTTTCTTGCTCCGCCATTGCTTCTAATGAAATAAGGTTGTGCCTCAGTATTTGCAGGGGTTTGCTTCTGGGACTCTCTGCTGATACCAAAGTATCTGTTAAACAAAAGCAATAAAAAATAAAAAAATTAAAAATTAAAATTGACTCTTTATAATGGTTTAAAAACAGATATTTTACTGTTGTAGAAAGGCAGTCAGCAACTAGAAATGCAAAGGACCCCGTGGCTCTGCCTGGCTCAGCTGAAAAATGGAATGATTACTTGCATGACTGCCTCTCTACCATAGGAGGAAAAGCTGGCCTTGTGTGTTGAGTCAAATCTGTGTATAAAAAAATCAGTGTATAATAAGGTTGAATTATTATTATTATTATACCTGTATTATTATACTATGACTGCAAATGGAGAAAACTGAGGCAGAAAGATTGGCTTGCCAAAGCCACCAAATGAATGAATGAATGAATGAATGAACAGTATTTATATCCTGCTTTTCAGAGTCCAGAGTGGAGGTGAGATTCAACACAGGGAAGTTGTGCCACCCGGTGCAAAAGGTGCCTTGAGTCCAAGCCAATTCTTTCCCTTTAGTTCCAGCCTCCTGAATTTTTGGTTGAACCCAAAGAGCTGTTGATGTGGTATTAAGAACCATAACTTAAAACTCATTCCTTTATCACAGCCTGTCCTCACACGTGTCAGTCGACCCAGAGGATTGTTACTGGTCTGGAGGAACCCTGAAAGCGCAGCTCAGCTCACTTTTTCTGTACCAACTGGATAGTTGGTAGATACTGTAGACAGAAATACTGTAGAGAGATAGGATTCTTTGTGCACAATTTCCCCTGGAACGCAAGCAAAAGGCTGTTGAATGGCAACACCACAAACCAAGCAGGGCATTTGGTCTGAGAAACACCACCCCTCCCTTGTGATCGGCTCTGGGCGGCCTGAGTTAATGTTTAGCCCTTTGACAATCATGCGTCATTGTCCAAGATTTTAGGTCCTTTGGGATGCTGGGATTCTAAATCATCTCTAGCACAGCTGGGGAAAAGCACATTACTGGACTGCGACACTGAAGCGAGATGCATCCCCCACTGTGGCAACTTTTCCCCTTCGCAGTGGATGCAAAAGTGTGTTTCCTCCTGAGAACTGCATCCCTCCAGACCTGCAAATTGCTTCTCTCTCCCTCTGCTCAGTGCTCTCCTTGGGAATTGCCGAGGACAGGAGCTCCTCGTGATGGTCACAGTATGCATGTTGTTGGCCAGTTGCCACTCCCTGTGGCGGGCGCATCATCCACCTGCCTGAACCCGAAAGGCTTTTTCTGATTTGGAAGTGCGCCTGTTTGTGTGATGCTGGGATGGGGGGGTCGGGGGCTGGTTTCTATGGTGACATGAGTGACAGCTGAGATCTTAACCTTCAGAAGGTAGAATGTGACCCGGGCTTATTTTAGCTGGTTTTTTTAAGTGCAACCAAAATCTGAACATTCGGAGACAAAATGGCTTTTAAAATCCAATCAAGGTGAAGCAGAGTCTCAAATTAATGAGGCTGGCACATCGCTGGGGGAGAGGGGCAGGGTTGGCACGCTGCTTCAGGCATCAAGAGCACTTGGGCCAGCCCTGGAGGAGGCAGAGCTGGACTCTCCCCAGAGTCTGGATTAAATGTGAAAAAGTGCTTCAAGCACAGCTCTGAGTTGTTGTTGTGTTGTTGTTCTGACTAACAACCGCTAAGCTGTGTCTGACATTTTGTGACCAGGGAGACGGCAGCATGTCAGCCTCCCCTTCACTGGCTCCTGAAGTTTGTCCATCACCATTGAAAGCATCACACAATAATCCAGATTTTATTTACATGTATCGAATACTTCCATTTTATATCAAACTTGGAAATCTTAATTCCGTGCTGATGTAATCCTGCAATAAATTGTCTAGATTTATTTAGCTTCAGTAAAAGTAAAGTCTGAAGTTTTATCTGCAACCAAACAGAGGAACAAAAATACCAAGAGACTGAACCACATTTTTGGTGGCCAAAGGTGCAGAGCCAGGCTGCAAGAACTGTCACACCTCCTACAGGCATCTGGGCACATGGATGGCATCAAGGATCGGCCAGTCTGTTTTAATGAAAACCTAAACAGGGGTTTACTCTGATTTACCTTCAGTTCCTTTGTAGCACCACCTGCTCACAAGATTAAGAATATACCAACAGTTGTGTTTTGCATTGCAGCACCTGCCATACTTACATTTTGCCCCTTCGAGGGCACCATCCTTGCCAGTGGGGTTCCTTTTTATTGTAGCCAGCCTCTTACTGTGGCCCAGTCCTCCACCCTGATCAGCTTGGCTTCAGGCAAGACATCCTCTCGGCTTTGCTGAGAGAGGCATCGAGAATGATTTAGTCCTTGGACTGGCACATCCTTGAGCATGAAACATTGCAACACTTTCTCAGGTTTCCTATCGGTTTGATATGAAGACAGGCAAAAAACACATGGAGAAAACAGTGGCATTGCTAGAGGGGGTGCAAAGCACTAAATTTTGCAGGCATCTGGATGCAGCATGCAAGTCTCCTCTCCTTGTCCCCCATGGAGCCTTTCTGAGTGGTGAGAGCAAAATGGAGGCATACATGGTGCACGGTGCGTTCAGGCACCTGAAAAACCTAGTGCTATACAACCCCTCCGGCTATGGCATGAGAGAAGTGCCTGTGAGCCAGGCAGTCTCCTGACACCATCTGCTTGCAATATGGAAAGGTCAGTTTAAAAAAGTCAGGCCTGCCACGTCCCCAGCAGATGGCATTTCATGAGGCTTCCTTGCAATTTCCAAGGGTGGAGCACGCCTGGCTTTGGTGAACCAGGAATGCGCCTCTGTGTATTTTAAAACTGCTAATACGTACTATGGCAAGAAGCTGCCCCATTTCTTCAAAGGAGTTCCAAATGAACTATAGTCGATCCAAGGCCTGCAGTGTATTTTGAGCTAAGTGATATTAAATTATAGATTCATTTGGGTGGGGAACTGAAACGTTCAACTGTCTGGTGGATTCCGAGGGACCACAGAAAACCTGATGATTGCTGAGCCCATTTAGGCTCACTGCGACAGACAGAAGAAAAAAGGGTATGCCTTGTTAGGAACACTGTCTAGGGTGCAACCCAAGATATTTGAGGTCGGGGGGACGACTCAGTGGTACAGCACATATTTTGATTGCATTGATGCTCCAGATTCAATCTCTGGCATCGTCACATAGGGAAGAGAAGCACTCATCTCCAGAATCCTGGAGATCCTCTTCCAGCACGTGCTGACAATTTGGACTTAGAGATGCACCAGTGACCTGACTTAGTAGGAAGCACTTCCAATGATTATGCGCTGCTGAATGAGTGATGGACTCACTGACTGAGTTTGGTCCGCTGCATTTGGTCCGCTGAGTTTGGTCCGCTGCAAGGGCTATCTAAATAGCTGATTTGAATCAATGATTTGAAAGCCAGGATGATTTTCTTTGAGAATGAAGATGCACTAGAAACAAATACTTCCTCGGGGTGACTGTAAACAAGAAAAAGGATATAATGATCAGTTAAAGAAATACTATATGTGCTCAAAATATTAAAAATATATTTGCTATTTGCTCAAAATATTAAAATATATATATATATTTTAATTTTGAGTCTTTTAGGAGTGTGCATTAGATTCTTTGGTGCATTAGATTTGAGTAAATATGGTATTTCTGGCTGTGGACCACACAGAGACAGCCCAGGCCACCCCAGCAGAAAAGGCATCCCTGTGAAAAATACTGTTGAAAACTCAAACTCCCCCCCAAATACCTGCTTAAAAAGGGAAAGGACTGAAAAAATAAGCTTTGTGGTGTCTCCAAAGCTTCTGGGAATTCCAAAGCTAAAGATAGCTGTGTGCTGACCATTATTCCGACTTGACCTTGGCTCATATGGGGCCACTGCGTGGCCCATATTTAAGGTAAACAGGTCTCTTAATACAGTTATAACTTTGCTTTCAAAAGGAAGGCGGCCAGTTTTCTGTGGGTGGTTGGGTAGCCAGCCAAAGTTATGCAAAGTTATTTCTGCTGGGCTGGTTAGATAACAAAGTTATTTCATCACCTTAACAAGGACACCTTATTTTTAAGCTTTACGAACCAGGAGACAAAATAGCCCCACTTTTTGCACCAAGAAAAATACAGTTCAGTGGCAGACACAGAGACTTGAATATGTCTTTCCTTGAAAAGGAAACACTTTTCTCCCATTAGAGGTGTGAAGAGGACCTTCAAATGGAAAGGTGGTTGGCGTCCTCCTCTGTACCATTCAACTCTTGCTGTAACTATGAAATGTTCCTTTTCGCTTTCTTGGTCTCAAAATCTTCTCTCCTTTTCAATAAAGTTTTTTAAAAACTTTTTTTTAAAAAAATGTTCTCTCCTTTTCCAACCCCCAACTCTGCAGGAGTTCTGAGATTGCTCTAACTTTCTTCTTTTCAAAAGTTACACTAATTGAGCAAAAACAGAAAGTAATATTATGCTTTGATCACGAAGAACAGCAGCAAGGAAGTACGAGAAGCTTTAGTACAAGAGTCTGCCAGGCCAAATTGCTGAACTCTCTGCTGGTGTCTGGTTAAATGCCTACTACTATAAGATGGCAAAAAACAAACATACGACATTTGTTGCAGTTCCTTTTTGAGACCTTCCAACAACTTCCTCAAGCATCAGTGATGCTGGATGAAAAACAGTCATTCTTCGTGAGATGCAAAGGGCTGGACTCCTGGCTGAGATCCTGAAGGATTCCTGTCCAGGCAGCACTACGATGCCCGTTACTGGGAGGCAGGCAGCAGGAACGGGCTCTTCATTTCATTCTTGCCAAGCACCAGGTTCTTATTGGGTACCACCATCATGGAAGGAACAGCCTGAACAAATTTCATGCTTCTAGGTTCAGTGGTTTTGGCTGGGCGTGAGTGAATCTGTGACTCTTCAGTTTCATATACTGTATATAGATTTATGTAAATTTACTCAAATGCGCATCATGAGCTCGTGTATCAAATGCATATGCATAATGATGGCCTCTGACCCCAAAGAGATGATGTGGCCCTCCTGCCAAAATGTTTGGACATCCCTGTGCTAAAATAAGCAGGCTTCTGCCCCATCCCGTTCAACTCCCTTTCAGCCCCTTCTTTCTGCCTCTCCAGCAGCTATTTAATTTTATTTATTTATCAGATTTATACCCTGCCTTTCCCATGCCACAGCAATGCCCAATTATCTTTTTGTCCTCACAACAACCCTGTGAGGTAGATGAGGCTGAGAGTGAGTGACTGGCCCAAGGTCACCCAGGAAGCTTCATGGCTGAGCAGGGATCTGATGATCATCCAGGTCTCAGTCCGACTCTGTAGCCACGACACCCTTCTGGCTATTGCTCTGAATAGGGGTGGATGCATTTTCATTTTCTGTGCGCCAGCATCTCTGCAAAGAACAAAGAAAACTCCTTCACACTGCTGAGAAGGCACTCATTAAGGCTGTTTCTTGCTTGGAGGACCTGGACACCCCACACAAACACACACACCAATTGCTTTGAAGCTGAGTGGACAGGCTGTCAGCAAATCCTCCCTACCTCTCACTCCTAGTCAACATCACACCTCTTTCAAAAAGACAGAAGAGGAGCACTAAGGCAGCAGCACCGGAGAGGACTGTGCTATTCTTCAGTCTTTTACAAAAAGCTGCTTCCCCCCACCCACCTCCCAAAGCGCTCTCAAAACAACGGAAGCAACGCCGGGAACATAGACTTACAAGGCATGTTGTCAACATCTTGTAAATACCCTGTAAAAAGTAAGTAAAGAGATAGATTCCAGCAGAAATGCTTTTCTGGAAGTAGAAATGCCAGGTCTGAATCAAAAAACATTAGAGCTCAATCATTAGAGCCCTTGAGGTCATCTAGTCCAACCCCTGTTCAGTGCTGGCAATAGTTATAGCATCCCTAACAGTGGCTGTCCAGCCTGTGCCTGAGACCCTCTAATGAAGGAAACCCCCCCAACTGCCTAAGGTGGAGGCCAGCAGCCCTGGTGGTCTGGAAATTCTTCTTTAAGTCCAGCTTGAATCCACTTCCCTGTTGTTCCAGTCCATGGGTTCTAGTCCTGCCTTGAAGAGCCACAAAGAGCCTGTGCTCCCTTCCTTCTGCCTGAAGGTCCTTCAGATACTTTCAGTTAATATATCTTTTAGTCAGTTAATATATTTCAGTTAATATATCTTTCCTCAAGGTAAAGGCAGGGAATGGGATGGTGATGGTACTGCTAACTCTTAAAGATGTAGAAGGGCAGTGGTGGGATTCAAATAAATTAACAACATGTTCTATGTCCTAATAACCTAAATTAACAACAGGTTCTATGTCCCATTAGTAACCAGTTCTCAGAACCAGCAGGCACTCATTAGCAAAGGGTTCCATAGAATCTGTGAGAACCCCCGAAGCCCACCACTGTGGAAGGGGGAATCCTGGCACTGGAGCTGAGCCCAGAAGCATGAAAGGGGCAAGAGCCCAGAAGCATGCAAAACTGACTCCAGATAATCCTTTTGCTGCCTAGAGAACCAAGGCCATTTGGGGTATTCTGGCACCCCCCACCTGGAAAACCCCGAATTTTGTCAGGTTAGACCAGGCCTCTTGCTGTCCTTCTGGTCCTTTGCTGAACTATTGTGCCTATTGTTCCCAGCCTTTGATGCCTTCCGCATCACCCTGTACAGACGCTCTGCTGCATATTCTGCCAGCAGACAGACAGGCAGACAAGCCTTTCTGCATTTGGAGAAACTGGATTTAAGCTGGATTGAAGTGAAGTCTACTTGTTGGCCCTGGTCAACAGCACTCAATTTAGAGATAATTTTTCTGCTCCCAAGAAAGGACCAGCTCTAAACCTTGAGCAGGAGCAAGGAAGACAGGCAGCAATGGACATTACATGACCACCAGCTTCTCTAGGGAAATACAGATCAAGTGCAACTGCTATCTACAGCACACTAATTCCCAACTCAAGATACCATCATCCTTTTGGAACTGCAGTACCATTAATAACACATGAGAACACATGCCAAAACAAAAACTGAACCCACATCCCATCATGATCTTTTATACCCTCTCAAGGCTGAGCAAGATGGTTTCTTATAAAGCTTAAAGTTAACCTATTAAAGAGTATGTAGCATTCTTTCTCTTTAATAAGGATTTACGCCTGTCACTATTTTTCTCCACCCACAAGCACTCTAAATTTGCTTTTTCAGCTTTTGCATGAGAATCCTGCTCACCTCCACAGCTCCAGTTTCTCCCACTTCTTTGATTCAAAAACTAAGGGGTGGGAGACAAAATAGCAAAGGAAGTATAGAGGAGAGAACTGGGCTATAGAAACTCTAGTCCACCATTCTCCAATCCTCCCTTTCTGTTTGAGCTCACATAGGAGGGAAGCAAAGGTGAAAACCTTGGGGAACTTTGATGGGGAGCTTTGATGAGTCACCTCCGGCATTGGAAGGTCTTGCACCAGCTCCAGCTTCAAGGCAACCTGAACCTAGGTCACTCTGGGCCTATTTAACATTCTCGCCTCTATCCTGCACCCACTGCCCTGTTTGTGTCACATTTTATTTCACCTCTGATCAGGATGCTGGATCAAAGCTCCATTTTCATCCCCTTGAAGTGCTTTGAAAAGCCACTTCCATTGTGCTTTCAGTCAAAGCATGACTCTGGTTTGAAGGTTTTTTTGCGGGGAAAAAGATGCAGCAAATTGAATCATTCAGTGAACAAATCGTGGATATTTATTTGCTATTACAAACAATTTACCCAGGTATCTCTCAAATGCCTAGAAGCTTTAAATCAGAAGAATAAAGTGTTTGCTCCAGGATCGGGAGCCCTTCAAAGAAGCTTAGGGCTACAGAATTACATCTGCAGTGCAAAGCCCTAACATCTGGCTCACAGCTGCACAAATAAATCCACATCCATTAGCCTGCTTTGAAACTGCAGCATCATCCAGGAACAGCCACAACCTGAACAAGCCACACACCACGAACACAGCCACAACCTGTGTCTGCTTCAGCACACAGAAAACTGCCTTACTTGGACTCTGACCACTGACTCATCCAGCTTGGCACCCACAACTTTATTTTCACGTGTATATATTATTTACATGAAAACATTCCTATCCTGCCATTCTCAAAGCAGGAAAATAAGATCATAGCACAGCTGGAGGGGGTGCAAACCACTAAGTTTTGCAGGGTGCCTTACTGCAATGTGCAAGGGACCATTCCCCCTCTCCTTCAGAGCCATTCTAGAAGCTGGGTGCAAAACAGGAGCAAATGCAGAGTCGAGAACATGGAGAGCACGAGGGACGCTTGACCTCATCTGCAAGATGGGAGAAGGAAACATTTGAGAGAGGAATTGCGGCCCATTCACCTTCTCACCCACCTTGCATGAGCATGTTGGCAGTCAAAGGTGGGTCTCATGGTTCAGGCTTGGAGTTGAGGCTAGGCCCAGCTTTTGACAAGTGGAATACTGTTGGTCAATGGCAGAGATTCTCCATCATCTCAAACAAGGACCACTTTCTTTGCTTTTAACCAGGTGGAGACTGAACCTGAATCCTTCTTTGGCAAAGAGAAGCATATTTTGTCCTTTGTCTCAAGGCTCTAGGGAGATTCTGCCCGCTGCCTTCCAGGACGAACATCACAACTACAGGAAATCTGCCTGGCCTCATCCAGCAGATTGGAGCAATTGCAGGAAATAAGAACTCTGCTCTGATGGCTGGTACTCTGCTTCTCAGGGGCTGGAGAAGGGAAAGGAAGGAAGCATGTTCTGGCCTCCTCCATCAGCCAAAGCGGTTGCTGGATTGTATTGCGTTGTTATTGTAAGCTATTGCGTGGATATGCAACTGAAAGGCAGGGTATAAATCTGCAAATAAGTCTGCATCCAAATGATGTGTACTAAGAACAAACTCCAGAGAAAACCAAAGCACTCCTTCCCAATCCTTCTGCTGAGGACCTTGTTAAGAACATAAGAAGAGTCTCCATAGCAGATCAGGCCAAAGGCCCATCTAGTCCAGCTTCCTGTATCACACAGTGGCCCACCTCAGGGAGGTGACACCTGCCTCAGGGAGCACATATGACACCTGCATTCAGGTGCTCCCCACACTGAATCTGGAATTTGGACGTTGTCCACCTCTGCACACACCCCTCATGACTTTTAACCTGTAGTGGTCCTTTTCTCTAGGAATTTGTCCAATCCCTGCACTCACAATGTTCCTGATGATAAAAATGGTCCTGAGACAGACTTGAAAAAACAAGAGCTTCTGCTGGATCAGGCCAAAGGCCCATCTAGTCCAGCTTCCTTGTCTTACAGCAGCCCACCTGGTGCATCAGGGAGCACACAAGACACCTGCATCCATCCTGCCAGGAAGCAGGAACCAGGAGGCTTTCTGGACCCAGCTGAATCTGTCAGATCCTCCCAGATATTTGTTGGAGTCCTCCTGGACTGACACATATACAGTTCTTAGAGATACAGGCAGGCCATGTAGGGACAACCTATGGAATTTTCAATGGGTATTTTACAGTCTGTTGCTCCATCTAGTGTTGGCTTCTCTCATGTTCCAGAAGTTGCGACTTTCCCATCCTTCTAAGGTGGCTCTTCCCCATCTGCTTTCCTTTCAGCCCATCGTTGGTTGACTTCATTGGTTGACTTCCATGATGTCAAAGGGTCCACATGAGCTTCTCCATTTGGCAGAAGCTCTGCAGTGGGGATTTTGAGGACTGAAACCAAAACATGTGGCAACACCACAATAAAAGTTGTGGTTATTGAACTTTTAAAGCAATTTTAATATTCTGTATTTTTTTAAAAAAGGGATGGTGTTCATGATCATTTTAGCACCTTGTCAGTGTACTATGAGATGAAAAAGTCCTCTTTACACCTAACACCCAGATCTCCTACTACACAGCTCCTAAAGGCTTGTGATCTACAATACAAAGGACATCTCCCTAAAGGGCACTCTTGTGAAGGCGACACTTTCCTTATGCTGAAAAATGCACTGCAGGTTTACTATACCCTCATTACTGCAATTAATATAACTGCATAACTTGGCATCCATCAGTCTTGAAAGACTATGGTATTGTGCTCAACACTACAAGCGAAGCACAAAGGCCTGGGTAGATTGATATGGAAGATAGGCTGTTACCCAAGCATCAAATGCCCCCTCTCCATGCCACTGAAATAGTCCAATGGAAAGGCAGAGCTGATACGATTGGTTCCAGCTGCGATGCAGAGCTGGGCTAAGGACAGGAGCTCACCCTGTCTTGTGGGGACCCAGGTCTCAAACCCTGGCCTGCTGGTTAACAGGCACAATGTCTTAACCACTTGCACCACCCACAGCCCTTTTATAACTGCATAATGCAAACAGATTGACTTTCCGAGCTGGAATCCAGCCAGTTCTAGACAAGCAGGAATCATTGCCAGTCCTTTGCTACCTCCAACACCTTCTTAGTCCTGTTTTTTCCGACTGAAATTTCTTCAAAGAGGATAGGAAAGGACTTTGAGGGTGGTACGTTTGTTATTTGATAGGATACTTATCCCAATTTAAGGAAATTATCCTAATTTAAGATTTGCCAATTTAAATTTCTAACAATCACAATCAAACAGAGAAGACTTATGCATTATTTATTCTACATCAGAACAATACCCCACATCTCCTATATGCTGTATACATCTACCGTAGACAGTGAAGCTCCTGGAGCAAGAGAACGTGGGCTGAAGGGCCTTCATCTCATATTAGAAACAACTGCATTGCAAAGAAGAAACTCCATCAACCACTGCAAGGGAGGACTATAGTATGCGTCTGCCATTCCATGCATCCACCAAACTGCACCAAACAACACAAACCAGAGTTGCCAGGTACCATTATCATCAGTCATACATGCTGTCAGGTTTCCTTAGACTTTTGTAAGACTTTTCTCTCCTCACAACACCACTATGCCACTGGATAAGATGGGAAAGTATTTGGGGTAGCACTTGACATGCTGCTTCAGGCTCCAGGTCTTCGGTCTTAATGTGCACCATGTTAATTGCCTAATGGGCAATACACTAGCACTGCTCACATGTTGAACTACACTGTTATGTACATTTTTCCATTCAATGAGGGTGCAATCTATTTACACAAATGGTTGCAGCAGTAAAAAGGAATTGAGAAACAGCTATTTACATAAAATGTGTAGACTGACTGGTACAATCATGTGTAGCCAGACGTTCTGGGCCAGGATATAGGATAACATGTAAATAGCCTTAATAACAATGATATTCAAGAGAAGTGGATGGAAACCACAATGATAATAGCAAGGCTCAGGATGCCCTGGCATGGATAGATTAGGTGAGAAGAGAAGACAGACTGGCTTTCTGGGTCCAGCTCTGCAATTCTGACCAAGACAAAGAGCTCCGGAAAAGAAGTTGGATGGTGTTATCTTTCTTTTCTGGTGACAGCGTTTCATTCTTTTTTCAAACAGCTTCAATCAGAAGGCGAGGACGAGCCACCATAGTGATGCTTTTCTTTATTAGGGATCTTTCTGTCTGGGTGCCTGCAAAGCAAAATGAAAGGGGGGAGGGGAAAATTGCACTTGATAAAAATAATTGCCTTCCCAGCCGGTGCTAACGTAGTCTGCTTTGCTCAGCAAAGCATGACTCACGCTCCCTTCACATACCAGAGCAGGGCACATTCTCTCTCTCCAGTGGCACTTTTAATTAACTTAAATCTTCCTCCCAGTCATCTTGGAAGAATGTCTGGGGTGAAGCACCCTGAGAGAAAGAAAATTAAGAATTACAAATATTCGAGGCCACCCTGCTGATCCTGGTTGCAACAGCCATGCATAAGCACATCCTGCTCTTGGGGGACAGACACATCTTGTCCTTAGGGTGCTCCCTTAAACACATCCTAGAGAAAAACTTATTCCTCTGAGTCAGGAACATGCTGCAGAAGAATCCACTATTTTTGTTTAATGGAAGACTCTTTTTTATCTTCCCCCTGGCAGTCCATAAGTGACCAATCAAACTTCTTGTGCTGGGTGTCCAAACCCTGGCCCTGGGGCCAGGTGCACCCCTTGACAAGCCTCAAGGTGGCCCTCGGCAAGACCACTCCGTCCAATCCAAGGACAAGTAGTTTTTTCTAATACAATCTTATAGGTAAATTGATGCCAGACTTAATGAAACCATGCGAAACATAAGTGGTTGTATAAAATCTATTCCCACTTGCTGGCTCCCCATGTTGAGCCACATAGCACCACATAGCTCTATGAAGGCAGGATGCCTTAGTGAAGGAGTACAACAAAATTATGAGAAACCCACTTCTTCATGTACATACTGATCTTCCTCATCTAGCAGCTGGCATGGTTTAAATCGCACTCACACAAGAGCGATCTAACAACCTTAACATCAATACCCAATGGAAAGCTAAATGGGCTGCTGAACACCCAGATAGAGGCAGTTACATCAAGTACCCTACATGAAAGGTGCTTGGTTTTGACCTACCCTGCCAGCATTGGTCAACTCTGAACAGGATCCATACCAAGCACAGTGTCTGCCAGGACTCACTGTTCAAATGGCGTCTTTTTCTAACCCTCAGTGCGACTGTGGTGCTCCTTGACAAAATATTCATCACATTGTGTCCAAGTGTTCATCGAGAGCTTACACCAGGGTTATAGGTTACACCCATTTTTTCCAATATAGACCACTCTGTCCTTGAGTGGATGAGTGGACTGGATATTAACATTTGATTTATCACAAGTCCATGTATTTGCCATACACTAAAAAAATATGTATGCAAATTTAATCACATTCATTTTTCTAACCCCCAACACAGATGATGAAGCCCTCCTGCCTAAAGGTTTGGACACCCCTGTTCTAGTGCAATGGTGCTCAAAGCGGGCCCCCCTAGGTGCCATGGCTTCATTTCAGGGGAAGTACAGGAAGTAGGGCTGGTGGTCTTGCCCTGATCCAAAGGGGGTGTTCCTGTGTGCCTATGGGAATAACCTGTGGGATTCCCTGTCACTGGACTTGGTGATGGCACCAAAGGAAGGTCTGTTGTCCAGGGAACCTGCTAGAACAGGGGTCCTCAAACTTTTTAAACAGGGGGCCAGTTCACTGTCCCTCAGACACTGTCGGAGGCCGGACTATAGTTTGGAAAAAAATGAACACTGCACATATTTTATTTGTAGTAGTGCACAATTCCTACTACACTTAAAATTCCTACCCACTTAAAAAAATTGTAGGTCACCCCAAAAAATAGGACAAAATGTAGGATATGTTAAAATGAAGCAAAAATACTTGTATTGCTTTTCTGTACTTAATTTCAACACTTTTAAAATTGAAAACCTTGAATGTGTCTGTGGCCTGCACACCATGCACACTCTCTCTCACACACAAACACACTATGCATTCTTACACACACAGCATTTGCATTGAATTGGGCTCAAGGGTTCCAATCCTGCCCTGTCCACTCTTTCCTGTGAGTGAGTCCTATTGATGATCATGGGACTTACTTTTAAGTAGACATGCCATATCCTTGGGCTGAACTCTAGCACTTTCCTGGGAGTAAGCCCCATTTGCTATCCTGGGATTACTTGAGTAGACCTGCCTAGGCTGTGCTGTGCGAGAGGCGCATGCGCCAGCCTGAAGCCCCCGATGGCCGGAGGGGCGGTGTGAGAGGCATGAGAGGTATGCATGGCAGCCTCAAGCCCTAGGGCAGACTGAAAGGAAGCTCAAGTGCGCGCACAGCTCCAGCTGCGCACGCAACAGTTTCTTAAAAGTTAAAGGGCCAGCACTGAAGCTGCCCGTCCTCCAGACCCAGCCGGCGGGCTGGATGGAAGACCCTGGGGGCCATATCCGGCCCGCGGGCCATAGTTTTGAGGACCCCTGTGCTAGAACAATGGTTTTCAAAGTGGGGGTCAAGAAACCCTTGGGGGGGTCATGACTTCATATCAGGGGCATGAAAAGCAGAGTCCCACCATGGATTGGGCACTGAGCCTGCAATCCATTCTGCCCTGGGAGTACATCTCATTGAAAACAATGGGACTTACTTTCCAATCCAGGTAGACATGGAGGGGCTTCGACATCACAGTGACATCACCCTGTTGATGACATCACTTCCAGGGGGAGGGTCTTCCTCAGAATGGGGTCCTGGATTGAAGTAACCAGGATCCAATGATCCAGGGGCCCTGAGGGGAGTGGTCTGCCTTCTGTCCTGAAACTGCACAGGAAGTGATGTCATCAACCCAGAAGTGATGTCATGGCCAGAAGTGGCATCAAAAGGAAGTGATGTCACTGATGCCGAAGCTGCTCTGCGTTTGCGTCCCATAGTGTCAAAGAAAAGCTCTGGTGCCCCATTCCAAGATGGCCGTGCCAAACCCAGTGCCAAATTCCAAGATGGCGGCACCCACCTTCCCGTGACCCCCACGTTGAAAACACTGCTGTGAAGGCCTCACAAGGCCCAGCTGCAGTTCCCCCCACCCCGGAAGACCTCCCAATGTGGGGCTGAGGAGACCTGACAGACTGGCAGGCCTGGCCCCTCACCCCTTGGGAAGGCACCCCCAACACCCCCCAGACAGGAAACAGGTTCAGACTGAAAGATGCCCCTCCCTTCAGAGCAAGGGAAGGAGTCTTTGGCCCGCCCCTCCTCTCTCTCATTGGCTCAACGGTCCTTTGATTGACAGCTTCCCCTTCCCTTAGAAAAAGGGAAGGTTCCGAACCCGCCCCCTCCACACGCTTATTGGTTCGATACTCCTTTGATTGACGGGTGTTCTTCCCTCAGAACAAGGTGTCTTCGCCACGCCCCTCCACACGCTCATTGGCTCGCCACTCCTTTGATTGACAGCTGAGTCCCACCCCCTCCAGCAGTCGCTTGAGTGACAGGTGTGGCCCCGCCCTCTCCCTGAGGAGAGCGCTGAGGCGGCTGAGGGAAGCGGGGGGCCTCGCGCGAGAGGCCGGACTGGCCGGGCCGCCTCGCCTTTCCCCCTCCAGGTCGGGGCGGGCCTGCCAGGCGGACAACGCGGACGGTGGGCTCGAACCGCCGCTTGAGAAGTCCGCCCTCAAACCTCCTCAGAGCGGCCGAGTCAGCGCCACGCGCCACCCCCTCCCGCTCACGGAGTCTTCAGGCGAAGACTCAGGCGCTGAGCCCCGCCCCCGCCCGCTCATTGGCTCGCCGGTCCCTTGATTGACAGGGCCGCTCTTCCCTCATAGGAGATTCTGACCCCGCCCCCTCCACTCGCTCATTGGCCCGCCAGCACTTTGAATAATAGCCGTCCCGTCCCTCAGAAGCGGAAGCTCTGTGCCCCGCCCCCTTAGCTCGCTCATTGGCCGGCTCATCCTGTGATTGACAGGAGGCCTTCTCTCAGAAGAGACTGAGCCCCGCCCCTTGCTAGCTCATTGGTTCGCTCGTCCTTTGATTGGCAGGTACACTTCCTCTTAGCCGAGAGAGTCCCGCCCCCTCCGCTCGCTTATTGGTTCGCCTGTCTCTTGAGTGACAGAAGCCAGTCTCAGGAGGAAAAGATTCTGAGTCCCGCCCCTTCATCTCGCTCATTGGTCTGCCCGACCTTCAATTGACAGGAGTAAACGACCTAGCCCCGCCCCCTCCGCTCTCTCATTGGCTCGCCCGACTTTTGATTGACAGGTCCTGCTCCTCCCCCCTTCAGGTGGTGGGGAGCATCGCAGAAAGTCATGCTGAGTGCCAAGAGTGACGTCACTCAACAAATGGTGACGTCATTTGGTTGAGAGTGACGTCATTTTGCAAAACAGTGACATCACAGGATATGTTGGCCACTTTCAGCCAGTGACAAAACAGAGGGAAAGCCCCACAAAATGTAGGATGCCCAAGAAAAATGTAGGACAAGACAAAATAAAGTGTCATGTGCTTAATTTATATTTTATTTTAAATTTAAATATTCCATTTAAAACTATTAAATATGTTAATTTAGGATACATTTAATTAAATTTAATAATTTTATCAATTATAGTTATTACTTAATTTAATAAATAAATTAATAAATTCCTTAATTACTTAATAAACTAATTAATAAATTGTTAATAACTATTATTTATTATTAAGTTAATTTAATATAATTAGATTTGATGGCGCGTTAGATTTGAGTAACTTGTCAGTCCTGTTCGTATTTTCAAGATCAGGAGAGCCCAGAAATAGCTTGTGGGGCCCACCTTTGCCCTCGCCTGACCCTCACTCTTCCCTCCTCCACACTTCCTGTTCTCTCTTCCTTTCCTTCCTTTCTGCGCAGAAGCAGCAAATGGGTGGACAGGAACCTGCACCAGCTACCACCAACCTGCTCCCTTAATTGACCCCACAAACGGGGCTGTCCTACATGCAATATGGATCTGCAGAAGCTTTTGTGGGGTTTGTGGGGTTGGAAATTTGGGGTTAGAAATTTGGTTTGTGGGGTTGGAAAAGAACAAAACTCAGAAGAATTTGAAATTCCAGATTGGCCTGGCAAGTGTTGTGCATCAACGCATGTCCTTTGCAATAGGCACCGCCAGTGAAATTCATAGGTGATCAGGGTGGCCATACATCTCAGATTTAGGGGATTTGCATTCACATGCCACTTCATAGTTTTATGCATTCACATAAAACTACCACTTGAAGTTTTAAAGGGGTTCCTCTGCCAGTTTTGTGGAAGAGAATTATGGCAATGCAAGGTAAGTAGTAGGTGATGCAAGGTAAGTAAGTGCAGTGAATTAAGATTTTATTTACACCCATATACAGCACAATCCTATCCAAAATCCTGTCCTACTCAAAATTAAGTCCCATTGTGTTCAATGGGTCTTACTTCCTGGAAAATGTATTTAGGATAGCAACCTCGGTCTCTCTGCTGCAGCCTTTGGTAGAACACCTGCGACTTCACCACATTCATTCCATTTTGCATTGACCTGCGCTGTGAAAACACTCGTGAGGTTTCTTTCTAATTACCTGATGCGCATGAACTTGATCCACTCTGAAGTGTTCTCAAGTCATGCATGTTAAACGCCTTGAGATGCTCATTAAAGCATATTGTGCGCTCCAGAAGGAAATGGAACTGACGCACTCACACTGGAGTTTGCAAACCAGATTCACTGCCGTGAATAGCCTTGGAAATAGTTGTTCATATCATAATTGGTGCCTGGAAAATGCTTTCAGGTGTCCCAGGCATTCAGCATGGATTATATTGATGTAATCCTGAAGATCTTCAGCCCTTCAACTAAGGCACAAGATGTGCAAGAAGTGAATGCACATCCCCTGAGCGCATTTTGATCAGGCCGTGAATCCCAATGGGTGCATGCGCGCACATGCATGGGTGAAACACATCACAGAGTTATATGGACATAGAATGTATAAAAGCAGGCCTCCGTCAGTCTTGGAAGACTATGGTATTGTGTTCGGCGCTGCATACGCTGCATGCGAAGCACGAAAGCCTGGGTTGGATTGTTATGGAGGATAGGCTGTTACCCAAGCAGCAAATCCCCCTCTCCATGCCACTGAATTAGTCTAATGGAAAGGCAGGGCCGATACGATTGGATCCAGCTGGCGTTGCAGGGCTGGGCTGACAGGAGCTCACCCTGTCTTGTGAGGCTGACCCAGGTCTCAAACCCTGGCCTGCTGGTTAATAGGCACAGCGCCTTAACCTCTTGAGCCACCCACAGCCCTTATAGTTGTATATAGTTCTCCTAAAGTATATAGTATAGTACAGTATATATACAGTATATAGTATATAGTTCTCCTAAAGGCTGAGACGGCTGCAATCCCAAAGACACTTTCTTGGGAGTAAGACCCATTGAACACAATGGGGCTTACTTCTGAGTAGACATGCACCCGAAGAATCCCACTGGTTTGTTGAGACTGAGATTAAAGGGTTAGGAGATTTGTTTCCAAAGAAGAAATGTGGGCATCTGATGAGCTCTGACAAGCAAGTGTTTCCATGGTAATGCAACCCATGGTAATGAAATCCAACTGGCTGGACCAGCATCTGTTAGAAGCTTCTTTTCCCCCTTTTCATTTCCCACTTCAAAGAAAGGGTTTGCAGTCAGATCTTCTGCACAGGCAACAGCTGCTGCTGCTGCTGGAAGGGGAGGCAAGTCAGAGACCGAAAAGTCCGTGCACAGCATTTAATGGCAGTGAAGACCTGCCTGCGGTTTAAAGCAGGCCTCCGTCAGTCTTGGAAGACTCTGGTATCATGCTCAGCACTGCATACGCTGCATGCGAAGCACAAAAGCCTGGGTTGGATTGTTATGGAGGAGAGGCTGTTACCCAAGCAGCAAATCCCCCCTCTCCACGCCACTGAATTAGTCCAATGGAAAGGCAGAGCCAATACGACTGGATCCAACTGGTGTCGCAGAGCTGGGCTAAGGACAGGAGCTCACCCTGTCTTGTGGGGCCAAACCGGGAATCAAACCCTGGCCTGCTGGTTAACAGCGTCTTAGCCACTTGCGCCACCCACAGCCCTCTGCAGTTTAAACATCTTTTTTTAAAAAAAAGATAGTACAGTGGCGCCTCACGTAATAGAATTAATTCATTCCAGAGGCAGTTTCTTTACGTGAAACTTTCTTTACGTGAAGCGGATTTTCCAATAGGAAATAATGGAAATGCAGATGATTGGTTCCACAACCCCCAAAATATTCATATAAAAATATTTAACTGGATGTAAAAATGATGACAAAACACTGGAATTGAATTCAAAACATGCATTCAATGTGCATGATCTTATGAAGTCTACTTAGGCTGCAGTCCTAAAGACACTTTCCTGGGAGTAAGACCCATGTAACACAATGGGGCTTACTTCTGTGTAGACATGGTTAGGAGGCTGCAATCCAAGACACCTTCCAAGTGTCTCCCCACTTTCTCCTTCTCTCCATCCTGAGCCTCTCTGCCCTGCTCCCTTCTGGCTACCCTGAGCTGCTTCCTCTTCTCCACTGCTCTTCTCTCCCTCTGCCCAGCAGATGTCCAGCCACAGGAGGAACAGCACAGAAGTGTTGCTTTCGCAACGGGCAGGTGCGCTAGGCAGCCCTGACACTTTTTAAATAGGCTGCTGGCCAGCGTGTCTGCCCCAACTGCCAACAAATGTTTTCTTTACGTAAAGCAGAATCCTGGAGAAATTTTGATTTGTTACATGAAACATACTTTACGTGAGGTGTTCTTTACATGAGGCAGCACTATAGATTGCAAAAATCTTGATGGCCAGATTCAGTTGTCTTCCTTGCGGCTCTGGCTTTAAGTCAAAACTGTTCATAATATTTTAAACATTATGATGGAGATGGATTAGATAGTCTTTATGGAGCACCCTCCAAATATTTGTTTAGGAAGGTGTTCTGACTTTAAATATGCTGGGCTTGCATGGACTAGTTTGCAAGTGATGCGTGTCATCTGTAACACTGGAGGGAAACCCACCACTCCAATGGAAAGACAGTGGAACTCAGTTCAGCACAGCGTACAGAATTCATGTCGCCCGGAGGACGTCCCAAAATATACCATCTGCCAAATGATTTCTGAACAGAAGTTTTATTACCTTTTTATGATCTCTTACAAACTGGACAAAGAAGTGCATTTTAAGGGCTGATTTGTTCATAGGGGGAGAGCAACTGTCCAAATTCAGCCCAGCTTTTTGAACAGCCCTTCTAATGTCTCCTTTACTTTGTTTGTGTGTTTTGATATGTTGCTTAGATTTTGTTCTAACCCTCCCTTGGGTACTTTTTGACTTCTTATTTCTAAACTTCCTGAATTCGATCCCTGGTTTGCTCCATCTTGCTTGGCTCTTAAATCTCATCTGGATGTAGACATTGTGTACAGCCAGGGTGACCATATAGAATAGAGGTTAGTAGAGCCCATTAGTAGAGCCCAGGAAGATGGCATGGAAAACCAGTTCTGTGTAGGAAGCATGGAAAACAGAGAGGCAATAGTCAAGATAAGTTGCTATTTATGTGGGTGCATGCACATATGTGGGTGTGCACATATGTGTATGTGCTGTACTCAAGGTGACCATATAGGATGGAGGACAGAGAGCCTCTACATTTAAGCATTGCATAGAAGAGGGAATTTAGATAGGTTTAACTCAACAGGGAAGGGTTTAAAAAGCAGCACCTGCCTAAATTCCCATCTCTACGCAACATTTAAAGGTAGATGCACTGTCCTCCGTTCTATATGGTCACCTTGAGTACAGCACATACACATATGTGCACACCCACATATGTGCATGCACCCACATAAACAGCAACTTATCTTGACTACTGCCTCTGTGTTTTCCATGCTTCCCAAACAGAACTGATTTTCCGTGCCACCTTCCTGGGCTCTACTAATTCAAATGGGGAGAAGGAGATCAATGGATACGCACCTTTGATTTTCCCTTCCAAGGGAACATTGGCAAGAAGATCAACCTGAGATGCAGCTATCTTTGGCAGCCAGCAATGCCTCCTGCCCAAACAAATCCATCGTCTGTGTGTGTTTCTTGGCACTGTCCTCTGCTCCTTGGCACAAACAAGTCCTGCCACCTGAAGATACTGACACCGGCATTTTCATCTTGTACGAAGGTACAAGAGTTTCAGTGAGAAGATGCAGAGGGACCAAGCTCAACACGGGTGATGATGAGTGTCTCCTGGATGGGTGGATGCCAGGCACTCCGTCACCATTTGCTGCTTCTGGCAAATGTTTCAGTTAGCCTCATGAATGGGCCGGCACTTATGATTATGCCATCAGCACCACTTGCAAATTTGCTTCTGGGGAATCCAGGTGGTGGCCTTGCTTGAGTCCTTTGGAGCTTCAGACACTCTCAGATCAGGACTTCTGCAAAATCATATGTTTCTGCAGCACCTCCTTGTATGTCCCCTGGAAAATATCCTGTACCACTTGAAGCTCATACAAAGGCAGTTGTTAAAAAAGTTGGTTTAATGATATTCAAAGTCCATTTATGATTTAAAAAATGCTATCCCATTGCATCCTTGGGGAATTCAGGGCATTTTCCTTAACTGCAGGGAATTATTATTTTCATTTAAGGAAAATATCCCCAAGTCTGCCAGAAGGGACATCAAGAGTACACGCAGCCTTTATCACCTGGGCCGGCTGGGCAGGAAGAACGTCATCTGAACAGGTGTCCAAAATACATAAAACATGAAACTGAGGGCTGGAAATATGGGTACCCTCATACAGATTCACTGCACATGTAACGGAACATGATAGGGAACGACAGGTACATTTCTGGCTGAAAATGCTCCGTTATTAACTAGAGGCTGGGTTGCAATATCCCATTGGATGGGCTAGAATGATACAGTTGATAGATGGATTTGCAACTGGATGGACAGCCCAGCAGAACAGATTTTTTGACAATGGCAATTTTGAAGGACACTTTTGAGTGGGGAGCTCCAGGTCTTGTGTTGGTCCTTTTTCTGTTGCAAGCTGCCTTGACTGCCCTTCAGTGGGATAGAAATGCAGATTGTAAATAGAAAACCCCACATGAAAACGGAACAAGTGCCCGTTTGATGAAGCTGCACATGTTTCACAGGCTGCAGTGGTGAGACCTGTGTTGCATTCCCACCGCATCGTCCTTTTGGTTCCAGAAAATGTTACCAAACCCCGACCACATTAAAGCTCTGTAATGATTCTTCTAATTAAATGTGATGAGAAGCATCTTTACTGCCGCCTCCCCTTCCTTCCTCCCACTGTGTCGAACCCTTCCATGAAGGGGTTCGCTTGTTCTTAAAACAACAAAGGAAGGCACTCCTAATACATTTGCACATCCAGTTTCCTCCCGTCTCCTGAAGCAAATGTTTGGATATTTTCATCGTTTTTCCTCCATTTGTCAGCTTATGATATGACCAGAAGATACAGTCCTTCACAAGGAAATCCTTCCTTTCCCTCTCCTGCGACTGCCATGTTGGGATTTCCAAAAAGATGCCAGTTGGAGTGCAGGACCCCTAAGCATGCCTGTCCTTGGAGGGGAGCAAATGCTTCCAAATCTGTGTAGGGCATCACCTTACCCTTGCCTGGCATCCAATTTCTGCTTAAAAACAATAAATCTCAAGACTTTTTGACCTGTAAGGGAGTCTATTCCTGCTGGGGCAGTATTTTCCCATGCCAAAGGCTGCCATTCTTTTCGTCACATCAGCCAAACCTATGCTGCTCCCGCTCATTGCATTGGAAAAAAGAACGAGCGGAAGGAAGGAAATACAGTGGCGCCTCACGTAAAGAATGCCTCACGTAAAGTATGTTTCACCTAACAAACAAAAATTTCTCTAGCATTCTGCTTCACGTAAAGAACATTATTCACGTAAAGAACACGCTTCACGTAAAGAACACATTTGTTGGCAGTTGGGGCAGACGCGCTGGCTGGCAGCCTGTTTCAAAAGCGTCAGGGCTGCCTAGCGCACCTGCCCATAGCAAAAGCAACACTTCCGCGCTGTTCCTCCTGTGGCCGGAGGGAGAGCAGAGCAGTGGAGAAGAGGGAAGCAGCTCAGGGTAGCCAGAAGGGAGCAGGGGGGAGAGAGGAGAAAGGATGGAGAGAAGGAGAAAGGGGGGAGACACTTTGAAGGTGTCTTGGATTGCAGCCTCCTAACCATGTCTACCCAGAAGTAAGCCGCACTGTGTTAAATGGGTCTTACTCCCAGGAAAGTGTCTTTAGGACTGCAGCCTAAGTAGGCTTCATAAGATCATGTACATTGAATGCATGTTTTGAATTCAATCCCAGTGTTCTGTCATCATTTTTACATCCAGCTAATATTTTATATGAATATTTTTGGGGTTGTGGAACCAATCGTCTGAGTTTCCATTATTTCCTATGGGAAAAACTGCTTTACGTAAAGAATGTTTCACGTAAAGAACATGCCTCCGGAACTCAACATTAAACAAAATAAATTTGTTACGTGAGGCATCACTATACACTCTGCCACTCCTCTCCTTGGTGCTTTCTCTTCTACTCTAGCCTGCCTCTCTATCTCTTTATCCTCCACTTCTCCCTTTCAGATGGAGTTGCAGGAAGAGGAGCAGTGGAGGTGGCAGACGTGGTGGGCCATCAAGTCCCTAAGTATCTAAGATGCCAATCTGTGCCACCAGAAGCAATGATCTCAGGGGCAGGAAAATGCTCTGAGTTTTATCCTGATTTTTTTCTTCTTTTGCATTGCATAAGATTGTAAGAAGAGCCTCCCCTGGATCGGGCCAAAGGCCTTCTAGTCCAGCTTCTTGCGTCACACAGTGGCCCATCAGATGCCTCGGGGAGCGCATAAGACATCAGCATCCAGGTGCCCACCCCGCATTGTAATCTCTCACAAGTAAACCAACAGATGCATTCAGTTGAGATGAACTGAATCCGTCTCGGAGGGCAGAATAGAGCTCTTTCGAAGACCTGGATCTCAGCTTCCAATTGATTTCCACTCCCGGTCGGTGAGAAAGTGTCAATACACCAATATCTCCTGGTGCTGGTTGGCTGCACACACAGCTGAATCCAAAGGGAAAACCGTTCCAAGGCATTGGCTGCAAGGCTTTCCAGGAGGCAGCATTTGTCCCCTGCAAGCGGCATCTGTGATAAATGTGCAATTTCACACCTTGTCAAAAGCATTTAACGGGGTCGGCCTGGAGTAGATAATGATGCAAAGGGAAGGCTGGAGAGGATGGAGGGCTGGCCGGCACCTGCCTTCTCAAATAGCCCCGACATCTCCATTTTCCGGGTGTTTGTGTGAGCAATTTTAATGCCATTTTTTATAGAGCTGACAGAAGACATATTTAGAGTGTGCTCCCTTTGTATAGTACTGTATCTCAGTTCGAAGATGCCATACTTGCCAGGATACTTATGCTTGTGCATCATCAGGAGGTGAGGAAGGGCAGGGCGCATGTTCCCGAGGAGCCCCTCGTGTATTCTCTGTTCATGGCTAAGCAATGATCCACTAAAACAGTGGTTCTCAAACTTCCTAATGCCGTGACCCCTTAATACAGTTCCTCATGTTGTGGGGACCCCCAACCATAACATTATTTTAGTTGCTACTTCATCACTGTAATTTTGCTACTGTTATGAGTAGTAATGCAAGTATCTGATATGCAGGATGTATTTTCATTCTTACAAATTGAACATAATTAAAGCATAGCGATTAATCATAAAAACAATACGTAATGATAGATAGATAGATAGATAGATAGATAGATAGATAGATAGATAGATAGATAGATAGATAGATAGATAGATAGATAGATAGATGTGGCATAGCTAAGAGGGGGTGACTGGAAGGGAGGAAGGGAGGGAGGGGAAGGTAAGTACCTGGGTGAGAGGAGGCCTCCATAGGATTGGGATCTCAGGCAGCAGAGCCAGCCACTGTTTCCTGGGAGAAAGTCCCATTCACTTTCATGGGACTGACTTCTGAGTAGACATGCATAGAACTGGGCTCTAAGGCTGCAATCCTCCCCATCCCCAAGGCTCCACATTGTCTCACAGCTGCTCAGAAGCTCCTTCTGAGCTGCTTCTTCCAGCCACAGCAGCTCCAGCATTTCTGCCAGGTCTTCCCACCTGGCCCTCTGCACCAGGAGACTTTAGGTGACCCCCAGGAAAGCTCCAGGCGACCCCCAAAGGGGTCCCGACCCCCACTTTGAGAAACACTGCACTAAAACGAAGGTCATCAAGATGAGATGGACAAAAAGGGACAGCAAATTTGTTCACGTCACATTCAGATGAATCTCAAAGGTCTGGATTTGCTTCTGCCTTCCGGGGGCTTCCAAACTACAAGGATTCTTATCTGAGAACAAAATCCTACAAAATCTACCAACATTTCTGATTGATTTTTCCATGATGATTCTTGTTCCATGCACAGCATATGCTGTTTTTTAACAAGTAAGACTGCTATCTATAGCAGGTAGAGTGGTGCTTCACATAAAGAGCTTAATTCATTCCAGAGGTGTGCTTTTTAAGTGAAATGCTCTTTAAGTGAAGTGGATTTTCTCATAGGAAATAATGGAAATTCAGACAATTGGTTCCAGAACCCAAAAAAATATTCATATAAAAATATTAACTGGATGTAAAAATGATGACAAAACACTGGAATTAAATTCAAAACCTGCATTCAGTGTGCAGGATCCTATGAAGTTTACTTAGGCTGAAATCAAATACACTTTCCTGGGAGTAAGCCCCATTTAACACAATGGGAGGCTTACCTGGGCTTACCTTACATTTAACACATTTCCTGGGAGGCTTACCTGGGCTGCTGCTGGAGATTCAAGGTGGCCAGTGGGGGGACTTGGGGGCAATTAGGGGCAGCTGTCTCTGGCACCCCAGGCAAGTTGGGGACAGTTAGAGGCAGCAGCGCTGGCTGGCAGCCCTTTTAAAGAGCCTCCATGCAGAGCATCAGGGCTGCATGGCACGCGTGCCCATAGCGCGCTTGCTTGTTAAGTGAAGCGAAACTTGTTGTGTGAAGCAAGCTTTTTTGAAAATTTATACTTATTATGTGAAATGCTTGTTATGTGAGGCACTTGTTATGAGAGGTACGACTGTAACATTATTTGGAACTCTCGCCATCTCGTGTGTGTCTGCTGTAAAATGATCTGATGTTATACTTACGGCAAGAATTTGTGGGAAGCGAGTACATCACTTTGGCCAATGGGGAAGGTCCTGAACTTCTTTCCAGTGGTGTAGTTTGGAAAGCCTGGGGCAGATCCTCTGAGAGGCTGACCCCACTAGTGGTGGTAAAAATTTCAATATTTATGAATAACACCATCATTTTATACTCTATTTGAAAGGTAGTTTAATACAGAATGTGATGAAATCAACGGTGTTGAATTATATTTTTACCTACCGTTATAGCCAAATAATCAGAAAATGAAAATATAACAGCCTTATGTAACAAAAAGTGAGCTTTCTTAATTCAAACTGACCTATGAGACTGATTGTTCTGAAAGCCAATGAGGTGTTAGTATAATACCCTAGAACCAATATGGGATGAGAACCAATATTGGTTCTCATTTCCATGTATCAGAGCTAGAACTAGTCACGCACTTAGCTGTGTGACGGTCATCAAATTGGCCACTGGTTTTTTTTATATTATGATTAATTTTGCCAATTACTGATGTGTTGGGTAAGCTGTACAATTCTATATTTAAATAAATAAACAATTCTATATTTAAATAAATAAAGTTAATGTGAATGACACCATGAGTTACTACGCGGAGTGACACCAACATTAGTGATGCCACTGGTGGAGAACTTGGATGTTGTTCGTCACTGGCTTGGATGAATTTAAAAATGGATTCTTTTCCCTGGCGAACTATATTTATTTTTATTTACAGACATTCTATCGCCTTTCTCGTCGGGTCGACTCAAGGCCGCTCCTCTATGTCTACCTGTGGTACTTTGATGGCTACATTGAACTTCTACCTGTTGGGGAGAATGTATCATTTGCTACATGAAGCTCAGGGCACCGACTTGCATCCCTCACTTGCGGAAAAATGTTCACTGCATTTATTTTCTGGCTGTTATTATTCATTTCGTATCATGACTAGTACTGAAAATAACCTTGGCGTATCCAGGTGGGGTGTCAAAAATTAATGGGCTGGATTGTCAAATGACCCAGTGATGCTTCTGCATCTGGGGAAAGCAGAAGGCGAGAACAAACCTCTGTGATCAGTTTAATCCTGGCTCGGGAGGGACAGAAGGTTTGATGTCCTCATTCAAATTGGCTTGTAGAAATGCCGGTTCTCGGTTTCTGTTCTCCATAGACGGGGAAGCGGAAACATCACAGAAGATCAGTCCCTAATCCCTAACCGGTGGGCCTTTGAAATCTGCGATGCAGAAGCAGACAAATCTGCGGGCTGAGATTGTGTTGCCATCAATTAAAGGTCCCTTCCATCCACCCCCTGGAAATGTCATCATTGACAGTATTTCTTCTTGTCCAGACTCTTGTGCTCCTCAATGTAGTGAGCCTTGGAGAAGCAGGCGGCTGCGGCCGAGTCGCACTGGCAGACGTGCATTTGGCAGGGATCGTTGTCGCCTGCAAAGAGCAGAGCAAAGAGAAGCAGCTGTGAGGACACCAAACTTCTCGGCACATCATCTTTGGTTTGGCTGGAGAGCCTCTTCCAAGGCTTTTTCCAGGCACAGCAGTGATGTGCATGCAAAAAATGGATGGAGCAGTCCATGTGAGGAAGGAAAAGGCTCATATGTCGTTGGGAGGACCCATTCCCAGGATAGTGTGGGAAGGCCGGCACATGTGTGCGCACTGGCCTCACCCCCTGGCATTGCACAGAAGCGCCGTGTGACATCTCTAGGTCAGCACAGGACTTGTGCTGGGATTTATGTTGGCCTAACTGGGAGTTAGGATTATAGCCTAACAGTGCAATCCTAGGCATGTCTACTCAAAAGTAAATCCCATTGAATTCAGTAGTGCTTGCTCCCAGGAAAGTGGTTAGGATTGCAGCCATAGAATGCAATCCTAAAGACACTTTCCTGGGGTAAGACCCACTGAACACAACGGGGATTACTTTTGAGTAGACATGGTTAGGATTGTGCTCTAAGCTTTTTAACCACTGCATGCCCCACCCCCACCCTGAACCGGCAATTCAGAGCTGATGAAGCAGGGTGACCAGATGCCTGAGCCTAAAAAGGAGGACAAGGTCTTGGATTCCTCTCAGCCTGGCCTTTCTAGTGGACAATGGCATGCTTGCCTACTCATAAGTAAAGCCGTGATATTGGGCACTTTCACTTTCCCATAGAGCCCAATGCATATTTTTTATTTTTAGTTTTTTAGCCATAGCTCTTGATAGGAGGGAGATATTTCAAAACCGATTTTTGCATTGGATTCTGCTGTTCAATACAAATCCAGTGACATATGGCATGATGGGGTACTGAACACCATTACAAAGTTCAAAAATGCCCTTTTGGAGGACACCCAGACAGGAGGCTAAAAAAGAGGACAGATCCAGAAAAATCCGATCTTATGGTCACCCTGCTAATGAGGCTCTGCAGCTTCCATTATGAGCCGGGGTTAGAACTGATTTGGGGAAGGAAGGCACAAAACACACGCTTAAAAGAAGCAGAGGCTTGACAAGCACTTGTCGCTCTAGTAGGATTTCCTGCTACAGGCAGGGGATTGGACTAGATGACCGACTGGGTCCCTTCCAACTCTAGGATTTTAAGAAGTGAAGCTATCTGAGCTGGAGAATGACTGGATCACATGAACCAGTCAACCCTGTTAATATCCTATTACACATGACTAAGGAAATCTCTTTTCCTTCCCTTTATTTCTAGCCCCTCAGTTTGTTGGTGCCTGTGGAGCTATCGATGCATTGGGTAAAGCCCAGACTGAGTAGACGTCAGGAGAGCTCCAGACATACAGTTTGTGATGATGAAAAACTGGCTCCCCCGTGCAGAGCTGTGTCTTCAAGAAACCTTCTCTTCTGGCCTGTCACCCTCCAGCCATCAGTGGCCTCGGTGATCTTTCCAGGGAGGAAGCCAACCCACCAGGCCATCAGATCATCCACCAGTGATTCCACAAGACAGCCAAACAGAGACGAAAATGCCTCGGAAGGGAAAAAGGGATCTCCAACTCTTGAGATAAAAACCTTCCAAAACTGGCTATCTGGCTTGTTAATCCAGACGGTGGCAATTCTGGATCTGGCTGATGGACTAAGGCAAAGGATGGAGTATCCATATCGAACTACAATATCCTTTATAAATCAAATAAATAAATAAACTTACTAGCACATGTGATGTTGGTTCCCGAGCAAGAGTAGGTGTAGATCTTGGTGTATGGGTTGTGAAGAAAGGAGTAGCACTTTGGGATATTTGCAGCATCTCCATAGCAGTTGTCATGGATCTGACAGCACCTGCAAGGAAGGGTCGTGCCCTGATCACTCAACCGAAAATGCTTCCTTTTCTGTAAGTCTAGGAGGCTCAAAAATCACAGATATAACAGTCAGGCCTGTGATTAAGTGAATTTTAATGGATCAATCATATGGGTTAGTGTTGCCACAATTCTCTTGCACAGAACTTGGACACGATCCCCACTCAAACTTGCCAATATGTGAATGCATTCCCCCCCTAAACTGGGACTGGGCCATATGGCAACTCTAAGATGAGCGTTAGTTTATTCATCAGTTACATTTGCACATATCCATGAAAAACTTACACTGTTGGCTCCCACCTCTCGATGATTGAGTAATTTTTGTATTTTTATTCATTGTTGGGTCTATATTTTGATTCTTTTCTTCATTTGTTCTTATTGCTTTGTTATTTCACCCACTTATAAGAGGAGAATCATGAATGCCGGTGCCCGTCAAGGCAGCAGATCCGGCAGGGCGCAGCTCCGCACAGTGGGGGCGCCGTCTCCGTGATCTGGCAGCTGGCAGAGTGAATTGTTTCACCTTGGTGAATCTATCATTGCCACTTGGGTAGAACCAGCTGCCTTGTGCGGACAGCAGTGGCATTTCATTTCCATTCCTGTTCCTTTTTAATCACACCGAACATTTCGGAACATTTCTGCTACGCTGAGCTTCCATGAGAACTGGCGGGCGAGACAAGGCTTTGAGGTGCACAAATTAGACCTGGGAGGAACTTGGCAATTTCATCCTGTTCTGGGCTCTAAACACATCCCCCCCTTTCTGGGTTTGAACTTGTGACAAATTCCCAACTGAAGTTGCCTTATTGAAGTTCACATTTTAATTAATGCTAAACAAACCCAGCCTGATGCTCCGGAGTGGCTCAGTCTCCAACACTGCAAGCCACCCACATACCCATTTGCATGAAGGTTTACAGCCTGTCCCAAAGCTCAGTAAAACATGGGATAACTAATTGTGCTCATCCAGCTTTCCACCTTTCATTCCACCCTCTTCCTTTGCTCCTTCTCGTGCCTGGATCTGCCTCTGGAGCACCTTCACATGTGCTCATTTACTCCAAATCATTTCTCAGGAATGGCCTCTTCTTTGCAGGGCCGGCCCAACCATAAGGCCAACTGAGGCAGCATATTGGCAAGAGGTGCTTGCTGTCTTCCTCCACCCACTCATCTCCACATATCCTCCTCCAGAATCAAAATGCAAGAGTAGAATTTTGATGGAGATCATTATGGAGAAGGTTATCTTCTCCGTAAGATAATTATGGAGAAGAAGAGAGCTGCGGCTTGTATGCGGAGTCCGGACCTTTCACTGGAAAGACAGGATTTGAGGAATAAGAAAATAAAAGAGGCAACATCACAAAGATGTTCTGAGTTTCATCCATAAGAAACACCCAACAAAGAATTGGTTTATTGCAAGATTTTTGACTACCTCTAGAAATGATCTCCAAGGATCAACTAAAGGCTTGGAAACTGAGAGCAGAATCCTAACCATGTTTACTCCAAAGTAAGCCCCATTCTGTTCAGTGGGTCTTACTCCCAGAATACTATCTTTGGGATTGCAGCATGAAATCTCCTACACGGCATGAGGTTAAACATGACGCACCTGGATTGCCACAAAACGGACCCACCTGTCCAGATCATCCACAGGCTGCCCTGACCCTCCGAGGCCACAGTAGCATCCATAATAATTGTATTCTCTGAGTGGGCGGCTGCCTGGAATGGCGCATAGAATCATTGACCGGAATTGCCACAGAGCCCTTGGCATGGGGGACGGCTCAATGGTGCCAACTGGAAAAGGCAGAGTTGTGCATGACATGAACACACTGCAAGCAAGAGGTAGCCCAGTCCATCCAGACACCGTTTTCCTCTTAGGCTCTATCATGGCCTCCGATTTCACCGTATCTGCATTACAGTCTCATATCCAATGGAATATGGCAATTTTTTTGAACCCCATAATCACGTCCCCCGTAAGATCAAAACACTTTAATTGGAATGTTTCTTTTGTGCATCATTTATGTCTTACTTGCAAACATTACACTTCACTTCAACCAGGGTGACCAGATGACCAGAAAAACCCGGATTTGTCCAGATTTTTAGCCTCCTGTCCGGGTGTCCTACATTTTGGGTTCATTTTGAAACTTTGTGATAGTGCACAGTACCCCATCATGCCATGTGTCGTTGGATTTGTATTGAAGAGCAGAATCCAATGCAAAAATCAGTTTGGAGATATCTCCTTCCTATCAAAAGTGATGGTCAACAAACCAAAAAACCAAAACAAAAAAATACACTTTTGGCAATTTTTTTAATCCGGTAGGAATTTTGGCCGTGGGGTTCAGGAGTAATCTGGTCACCCTGCTATTTAAAGCCAGTCTCAGACCAGAGTTTCAGGTACCCTTTCATTCTGAATGTTGGAATTTTAATATATTATTCGGAGACTGTTGACCTTCCAGCATGAAAACATTCCTTAACTCTCTTCTCTCTCTTTTACTTACTTTAAATTTTATTTTTATTGCTTATCCCTAATTGTTGTGAGCCATTTTGACAAGGCTTTCCAAAGCAAGGTCGATGGAACTCGGATAGATGACCCGATCATTTTTAATATCTCCATTGCTGTATAATTCCCACCATTCTTTTCAAGAAAGCCCTGCCAGGTAAACTCCAACTCTACTGCATTTATTGTGCAGATGTCCCCACACGTCTCATTTCTCAGGATGCCTCGTTGCATTTATCCAGGACTAGAAAGAAAGAGAGAAAAAGATCCATACTTGCACCAAACAGAATCAAAATCAGGAACAGGCAAGACATCTTTCTGGGAGAGTACCGGGAACGAGCCTCTCCCCTGGGAAGGTTCAATATATATATAAGCAAGTACTATTTGGCTCAGATCTCTCTGGCATAAAGATAAACCCAGCTTGGTTCACGGGGAGGGGGGCACAACAAAGTAACCCCAGCAAGAGAGAAAACAAGGTATGATCCGTTAATCATACTGACCTTGATGTCTTCAACATATCAGTTTCCACCAGTTGGTGGTTGATTTTTTTAAAACTATGTTTCACAAATAGAATATTCCAGGTTAGAGGGCTATGGGTGGTGCAAGAGGGTAAGGCACTATGCCTGTTAACCAGCAGGCCAGGGTTTGAGACCCGGGTTGGTCTCCACAAGACAGGGTGAGCTCCTGTCCTTAGCCCAGCTCTTCGATGCAGGTAGATACAATCGTATCGGCTCTGCCGTCCCATTGGACTATTTGAGTGGTGTGGAGGGGGGATTTGCTGCTTGGGTAACAGCCTATACTCCATATCAATCTACCCAGGCCTTCATGCTTCACATGCAGCATCGAGCACAATACCATAGTCTTTCAAGACTGATGGATGCCAATATATTCTAGGTCAGTGGTTCTCAATCTTCCTAATGCCGTGACCCCTTTATAAGTTCCTCATGTTGTGGGGACCCCAACCATAAAATTATTTTCATTGCTACTTTATAACTGTAATTTTGCTACTGTTATGAATTGTAATGTAAATATCCAATTTGCAGGATGTATTTTCATGGTTACAAATGAAATGTGTGTTCTATGCACACGTTGAACACAATGGGATTTATTTCAGAGAAGGCATACATAGGATTGGGCCCTGAAGCTGCAATCCTATCCACATTTACATGGGAGTAAAGGCCCCCCGACTATAACGGGATTTATTTCAGAGTAGGCATGCATAGGATTGGGCCGAGGCTGTCAGTCAGCCCCAGTGCGTGCGCAACTACAGCCGGAGGTCTGGCAAACCTGACCTGGCCCGCTGCACGAGGGGGCTTTAGGCGACCCCCAGGAAAGCTCTAGGCGACCCCAAAGGGGTCCCGACCCCCACTTTGAGAAACGCTGTTCTAGGTTAATGTTTAAAGGGGAGAAGAGCCAGAATACTTGAATCCAGAAGAGATTTGACCACTACAACAAATGTGGATGGCTAGATGAATCAGTGTAAGGTCATTCCCAGGAGATCTCAACCCTCCTGGACTTTTCTAGGACGGGATACTTTGCAGATCCGTTTTGCTCTGCCTGGGAACCTAAGAAACTTTATACACCAAGATCTGGCACGAAGGAGAGCACTTATCAAACCATACAACAGCTCAAAAATCTCTGAAAATACCACCTCCAGCATCACAATGGAAATACTTCCTTATGGAAAAATTCTGTAATGAGTTTGGGGTTATGATCAATGTTAACTGATCAGCAGAAGACTGTGGGCTGTCAAGGCACGGAAGCAGGGAATTCTGTGCTCGGCCTCCTGTACGGGGTAAAGGCGGGATAAAAGTGTCCTTGTTGCAGAGCTATTTCTCAGAACTTGCATGTTCCCTTCTGCTGGGGAAAAAGACACCTGTGAAAAGCCACAACTTGATAACATTGCCTGACATTATCTTAGACGTTGCTTGATAAGCATACAGCACGGTGAACAGATCCTGTTGGCAAACTCAGGACTGTTGCTGGAGTGGAACGATCCTCAAAGCCACTCCTAAGAGAGTATGGAGTAACTAAGTGTTTTCCTTCCATGTCATCTGGTGTCTTAAAAATTGGCCCTTTCAGTCCTTGGCATGCAGGAAGGACATGCCATCTTCCAGAAGAGTCTGGGAGCCATGACCTTCCTGATCCCTTTGTTCAGTGATGTTGCCATCCTTGGGTAAACCCCACTAACAGGAACCAACGAACGTAGCATCAGCCCCGCAGTCTCAGGCTGAAGGCTCATCCAGCCCAACGTCCTGCTTGATGGTGTCCATAGACCATACTGCTGACCCTAAGTTGAGAACCAGCATCGGGTTTGGCATGGCATTTGCTTCTACCCATGTCCTTTCCAGTCGCTGCAGCACTGGCGGCTCCACCTTCAAACATCTGAAAACTAATTATTTGCGCCAATCCCAGATCTTCTGTCTTTGAAGTTCCCCAGAAACATACCTTTCCTTGCCACCCTCACCTGCAAAAAAGGTCAGGCTTCTTTTATTGATTTTCCTGAGTGCTGCCGGGATGTCGGCACCGTATAAATAATATATATGATTAGCAGTGCTCTTCATTAGACAGAATTCAAAAACCTTTCATCGAGTTTCGCCTACAGAATCGGTGCCCCCTCCTTTTTGGACTTCTAGTATCTTTAGGTGAAGCACTGCCCTCTGCTGGCTGCAAGAAGCACTTAAAGATAATAGTTGGAAGCACTTAAAAGACAAAGTTCTTAAGATAATTCTTAAAAATAATTGTAAGATTGCTGAAAAGAATGATCTTTAGGACTTCCAATGCTGGCCTACGACAAAAAATAATGTTTTATCTTCTACAGGGGAGGATAGAGAAATTTAGAGTAGGTGTGCTACTACTAGACATTCCTGGCTCAGATCTGACCCTGTGGCCCAGATCCAGTGCACCAGAAACCTATACATGCCTTACCCTTCTGCCCTGCAGCCTCTTGTTTTCAAACTCAGTCATTGCATCACCTCGGACCAGGCAGTTGCTTCCTCCAAGGATTGGGGTGCAGAGACTTCAGGGTTAATATGCAGTGATACGGCACAGGTTCCTGCCAAGACCAGGTGGGAAGCAAAGGGGAAGAATGGTACCAACATGCCCACATTGATGAATCTGGCACATTGGATGCCAGTTTGGAGATCACTGATCTAGAGCAGGGGTGCCCAAACTTTCAACTTTAGGGCTCCTGGACCTTTAACAAATGTGAAGAGAATTTCAACAGGGATAGCTTGTGATCTGTGAGATGAGAAGCTGCACCTGCTGAAATTCCCTCCTTTACACCCTTGTTAAAGGTTCAGGAGCCCTTAAAAGTTTAGACACTCCTGGTCTAGAAAGGAACATCTATAATGTTTTATCCAAAGGAGACCTAGGGTGAAATCCAGAGTAACTACAGGGAGTCATTGCTGAAGAATAGGAACAAGTTACTCTGGATGGCAATATTGAGTTCCCATGGGTTTTCACTAGGTGTGGAGTAACTACGGGTGCACGTAATGTCTCTTATGTGCTCCCGTAGGTACTCTGGATTGTGCCCCTACTGCCCCTGAAGTATTCAAGGCCTCTAAGTTTTCAGACTTGGGAAAAACTCTCATCAAGCCCTTTTCCTCATTGAGTTCCAGAGAAGGAAGAACATGGAAGTGCAAATCCTGCTCTGGATGTTCCTACTTCTCCTGCTTTCTGCTGTTCCGCATTTTTGTAAGGACTGGTGGTTTTGTAGCATCACCAGGCTCCACTCCAGATCATCTCTGAGCCTTGAACAAGTCTTGCTTGCCAAATCCCTGTGTGCTAAATTTGGCAGTCCAACACCAGAGTGTTGTGGGCGGCCAGGCTGTGGGTGGTGCAAGTGGCTAAGACGCCGTGCCTGTTAACCAGCAGGCCAGGGTTCGAGACCCGGGTCGGCCCCACAAGACAGGGTGAGCTTCTGTCTTTAGCCCAGCTCTGCAACACCAGCTGGATCCAATCGTATTGGCTCTGCCTTTCCATTGGACTAATTCAGTGGCGTGGAGAGGGGGGATTTGCTGCTTGGGTAACAGCCTATCCTCCATAACAATCTAACCCAGGCTTTCGTGCTTCACATGCAGCGTATGCAGCGCCGAGCACAATACCATAGTCTTTCAAGACTGACGGAGGCCTGCTTTTTTAACACCAGAGATGAGAGAGGCCAACCTCATCATCTCTGCTTGAATTCCAGAACACTTGGCCCATTTTAGTTCAGATCAATGTGTATCCTGCTTTGTGAACTTTTCTTGGAAAACCGTATATAAATACTGTGGATAAGTTGAGGGATTCTCCCCTCTCCTAGAACCATCAAGTACACTTAACCAAAACTAGTTGCTGGCTTGAAAGCCTGAATATATGTATAGAAAGGCTTTTTGAGTACCAGCAACTGTATTTAACTATTGGAAGTGGACCTGCTCCAAGTGATTCCAAGTGTGGCTGCAATCCTACAGACTTTCCTGAGAGTAAGTCCCATAGAACACAATGGGACTTGCTTGAGATTGCATCCTGTGTCAAAAGTACATCCTCATTTTCACCTGTGATGGAGAACATGTTGTACTAGATATAGAGCAAATAAGTGTGACGTCTGCCAAGATGCCCTGGAGACTATTTCAGCTGGAGCAGGTGGTTTATACTGTTTCATCACAACCCCGAAATGTGATCCTTCATGTTGAGCCGTCACCAGCTGGCACAGTGAGGAAGAGTTTGCCCTCACCCTGGCATGAGTCTCAGGTGGCCAAAGACATAGTGACCAAGTTTTTCCTGGAAAGGCCGAGAACGCAGCTGCTATCAAACAAATGATAATGCCAACTCCCTCCGGTCTGCCAGAGCTGCACAACTTCCTTACACGGTTCTGGATGTGTTGGGTTGACACTGGCCCTGGAGTTCTTTTCACAAAAATAAAGGATCAAGTTAAAATCAGCCCTTGTGTAGAGTGTGATGCACACCAAATAGGAGTCGGTTGCAGTCTTTCCCTCCATCCCAACAGCAAAAGTATGTGAATCATTCAAACAACTAGATGTCCAACTCAGCAGCTGATCTCTCCACGTTCCTGCAGGTGACAGACTGCAGCAGCTGTTTAAACGCTGGAGCGCAGCACTCCTCGTCCACCTCACTAACTTCCAAGGCCATTCAAAGGGCTGTTTAGGCCACTACTGTTTTTGCAGAAGTCTTCCCAGGGCTTACTGTGAAAGGTGACCCGTTACGTTCAACCACCAAGAGAAGCTTCTCAGCTTCGAACTAGATCACCGGATTATAAAAACCCACAAGCCCTGGCACCAAATAGCAATGCACAAGCAATGCACCAAATAGGACCCTTCCGGGACTGAGAACTGGTGAGATGGTAGACTTAACCTGCCTCTTTTAAGGATGCATTTTATATAACTCGGGGCACAATCATAGCCTTCTTTCCTGGAGGCCACTGTAACTGGCCCTCAACTGCAGGATGCAGTACATACCAATTGGTACAGGCACAGCTACACCAGTGCCGGAAAGTCAGTTAGATTTGCTGTCTCAGAGATTTGACTTGATGTGATCATCTAAAGCAAGGGTCTCCAAACCTCAGCTCTGGGGCCAGATTTAGCCCTTGGCAAGCCCTGCAATCTACTCAAATACATTCTTATATGTAAATTTATTCAAATTTTAAATGTAAATGAAGTTTTTTTTTGCCCCAACACAGTGTCAGAGACACAAAGTGGCCCTCCTACCAAAATGCTTGGATAACATGTTTGGATAACCCAATCTAAAGGAATTTAAAATGTGACCCTGCAGGTCCAAACAAAGTTCCATATCCCAAGAGACAGTATTTTTAACACAGAGAAAAGGAGGAGCAGAGATGTTTCCACCCCCCACCCCCACCCCCAAGGAAATTCATTTGGGTTATTGAAAAGTGTAGCAGTAGTGATCAGGCGTCAGTGTGAGCAGTGCGGTGACAAAGGTTTGCCAGTCCAAATGCAAAACCGTACATCCTGCAAGCTTACTGAAGAGGACAGAACACACTTGGGCTGTGTGGACAAATACAACGGCAGATGTTCAAACTGGGGCAAAAATCCCACCTTCATTCAGAATAGCAAGGATGGACCCAAGAGAGACCGAGGTTGTGCATCCGGATACCAGTTGCTAGAGCTTTGTGTTCATTGTATATGCAACTGGAAGAATATTGGGGAAAGCCCCAAATAAGGAGGCTGACACAGGAACAACACTTTAATATTTGATCAACTTTATTATGTTATTAAAGTATGACAATCAAGTGTAAAAATCTACAGAACCCATTTATACACAAAGAGAAAGGTGCATATAAAAACATCAGGCCTTTCCAGGCTATGTACTGTACAAAATACTGTTAAAAGCAGAGAACAGCAAAAGGATTGTTCAGTCCCTGACATTTGAAAGTCTCAAACACGATGTGCTGCATCAACTCCCTTCACATGAATTTTCAGCTTTGGCCGACAAACCCCTTTGCAGTTATTGCTCATGAGCATCTCTCTAGCAGAACCACACGGTGACTCTGAAATTTTACAGTAGCATCACATTTTCAAGAAGAGCTGAAGCCTCATCCAGTGCTTTCCTCACTACATTTTGTCAGAATAAATATATTTGGTCCTTAAATTTCAGTTGTTGAAAAGGTTGAGAAAGGAAATTTCAGGGGTGCAGAAACAAGCAATTTGTAAGAATGGGATTTCCAAGCACCGCCATAAAGAGACAAGCATTTGGAAGGTGTACCCTTAATATGATCTACCAACCCAGAAAGCTAAGAGGTGCACTTTAAAATCACCCAAATGTGTGCACCTAGTAGAAATCTGATCCCCCCATTTGATCAGCTGATCCTTTATAATAAAACTTTATAGGATCAGCTGGTCCTTTCTAATAAAATAATGCCTTTCAGTTCAACAGTTTGAGCATGGAACATACCAGTGCTGCTGTCTGAACAAAACAGCTCTCCGTTTGCTGGATTCTGGCCAGGATCTACAGGGAGTTCAAAGAACGAGAGAAGCATCCATCGCATTTAACACATAGTTGCTTTATAGCACATCACTCAAGATTAGAGAGTTTAATGATTGCATCTGCACTACCTTTATGAAGCACATGGAGCCCGATTATGGGTAATTTTGGCTAATATAACCAAAAGAATTTTTTAAAACATCCAATAGTCTATTATTAATAATCAATCAAAAGCCAATATATAACAGATATTCACAGACCCAAAGAGGAAGAGCAAAAATCATCATACCACTAGCAAAAGTACAGGTGAGATACTTAATGCTTGGTCATACTTAGCAGCACAGCAGCTAGTTGGCACAACAGAGATTGAGAGAAGTTATCAAAGATGCAGAAAGATCTTAACAGATGTGGAGAAACATGAAGTGAAGTGAGATGGTGACACACAAGAGTCGCACAAGACAAATGGAAACAAGCAATAATGCTAAAGGTACCAGCAATCAGTGGACAAGACAGCAGATGGTCACAGCAAAGGTGCACACTCAGTAGTAATACACCATATTAGATCTATGAGGCTTGCTTTAATTCTCAAGTCCTCATTCCCAACTGAAACCAAGCCTAACTATATGCACCTGAACTGAAAAATTCTCATCCCAGAACTTTCCTCTCCAGCTTCCTCTGGTGTAATTTGGAACAGAAACCCCTCAAGGTCTGTTTCAGCATCAGGCATGCTGATGGGGCTATAAACAGTAAACACAAGTCAGCAAGCACAGCCATGCTTCTAGTACTGTAACGGGTCTTTCCTCATCCTGTTCCGATACAAAAGGGAGCAGGTTGATGTCATCTAGCCAGGCTGAAAGCCTTAATGCCATGGAGCAGAAGCTCCCGGTACATCACTGGAGCTGGGCATACTGCACAGCTTTGCTGCTGGGCCTGGGTAACCTGGCATCAGAACCAGCTTGAGGCAGACAGTAATTGGTCACAAAATGTGTGCATCGAGTTGTGGATCTGCCCTTTGGATGTGCCAAGGCCAAAAATGAGAACTAGCTCTGCATGTTTCATTTTTGGCTGCATCCTCAGGTATAACAGTACCTGAGGCTTGAGGGAAGATGGAGAACATCTTGATAGACAAAGAAACCAGGCCAACTTGAGAGCTACAGTTAAGACACAGGGCCAGATTAGAGGATGCAGTAATGTCTAGGAAAGCAAAATAATTTCTACTGATAATTGAAAGATGTGGTTTGAGGGTGTGAACTGCAGAAGAACATCTAACAGAAGAATTTTCAGAGTTATTTGCTGCTGTCACATGCATTTTGTGCCTGTCAGAGCACTTTAAAATTGGCTACGACACCATTTTGTTGAGAAACAAAACTGGGCACTTTGTAAGGCAAAGAAACACTTAACAGCTTCTCTCTGAAGGACCAACACGACTGCGCTGCCAAAACAAGCCAGGTGAGAATCTGCAGAGCTTTACAGTTCAAAAGGTACAACAAACAAACATTGTCCAAGGATAGAAACAGAACCTATTTCCAGACTGAGCAATCGCAGCAGTTCCTGTTTGCTCAAGCACTTTCCAAGGAACACGAGGACCTGCTACAAAGAGCCACAACTGTTAACCTTTTCTGCTGACAGCCAGCCTGGGGATCATTCTGAATCAGTTAAGATGTTCAGGCTAGTCTGACCTTTGACCTATAGTTTATGGCACAGATTGTAAGGAAAATTCCATATTACAAGCATCCTTCCCAGGAAGCAACTTCTCCCTTCCCCAACTGATGCCATGAAGGCCACAGACATTTGGTATTATCCCAAATTCAAGGCAGAAGAGTTTAGCTGCACTTTGTAACCACAAGCTCCAACTTTGGAGGCTAGAGACCTCGTGTGCAAATTTTGCAGTCCATTTATACATGGAAGGCTGGCAGTCCACGCTTGATGGGGTAGTTCAGGGAGAACCTGGACTTGCTGCTGCTTGAATCGGCTGTCCCTGCCTACACTAAAGCCACTTTCCACAACTTCCGTTGCACTTGACTGTCCTGGGTCAGGAACAGGAGCAGCTCTTGGGTCCTCTCACTTCACTCTGTGGACCCAGGGAGATAATTCAAGCACAAGGAAATGTTTCTAACAGATATGCTAACTGTGTCGCTCTCAGGATTTGTGTTTTCTTATGGCTTGTAACTTTCCTACAAACCATTCAACAAGTGTGGTTGAGACCCATCAACAAATGTGGTTAAGGAGTGTGTTAAAAGCATTAACAAGTGCGGTTAAAAGCAATTTTGCTCAACACTGAGGTTGGAAAGCCACCTATGCTTCAGATACCCTGATTCCAAAGAAGGATGGTTGAAAGAGTCCTTGAGATACCGACACACCATTCAGGAAAAAAAATAAGTTAACCGTCAGCTGATCTCAGCAATCATCAACTTCAAGGTGATGAGTATTGAGCCTGACAATACTTAACACTACAGCCTCAGAACGTTAGGTAGTAGTATTCCACTAGTAGTTTACGAAACACTTTCTGCAAGCTTTGCTCTCTAGCTTATTTAGGTGATGGTTCAACGGAGTGGTCAACTTAGAACTAGATGATTTGAGGAACTCCATGGTATTGCAACTCTTTCCCCAGCCAACCTACTGCAATACCAAATCCATCCATGTTCAATATCTACTATAGCAGCTTCACTTATTACAAACTCCTCTTCCAGAAAAAGTGGTCCAGAACTTGAGGGTGGGGGATGACTCGGTCCTGACATTCTCTCCTTTATCCAGCAGCTCACCACGCTTGGAACGAGAAGCCTTCCCCACATCCCAGAGACCAAGAAGTACAGCATGTTCTTCACAAGGATGGACACTGGTACCTAATGCAGCTGGGGTGAACCTTCTGGAGGTAGGAAACAGCAGCATGTATGAGCACTAATCCAAGAGGCAAGTGATCGTTCACAACAAGACAGCTTCAACAAGGAGCCAAACAGACTTGAAGAGGATCCAAAACTGCCATTAAAATACCCTCACACGTTGGAGAAAAAGGCCGTTGACATTGTGTCACAAGTTGAAGAGAACCTTCTTAACATAGGAAATGGTCATGGGATTGTATAGCATATCAATGTGCTCACTTCCTGGCAGCTCAAGGAGTGTCACATCCTGCTTCTGGCGACCCACCCACTTCCGACACTGCAAGGCACTTTCCAGGTTCACTGTTCCGTCCCCATCACCGTAGAAAATCTTCGGCTCCTTGTCCGGAAAGGATTCATAGAAGAAAGAGTCAGGGGTGTCCACCCCAGTGCCATAAAGACAGTGCAGGCGCACCCCAGGAGGAGCCATCTCATAGACCAAGGGCTCAGTGTCTTTCCGCATGAGCCAGCCTTCCGCAAAACCAATGTCTTTGTAGAACTTCCAATAATCCCGCAGAGTGTAGTTGGCAGATGGCGTGCGGACCAAGATCTTGTGGGGAGACCATGTGTAGTTGTACGGGAGCAGCCAGCTGGTTGAAACAGCAGATCTTTGCTGGTCTCTGATCTTACGAGAACTAATGACAGGGATCCTGTTGTTGTCACCTGTGGCATTTAAAGTAAGGTTTGTAAGTAATCATAGGTCATAACCCAGTGATGTTATCAAATATGATCCAAATTCATACTTTGCAGTTTACACTCATGTTCCACCTTTTCCTCAGGCTACAAGATAGAGGCAACAGCACAAATATTTGACACCAGCTGTTATCAGTCAGGCAACTACTGGCATCAACACTAAGAATTTTCATACTGAAGTTTTGCTATCAGAGAGGATTGGCTGGTTTAAAAAGTCACATCAGACAAATTACTCACCCACTGCTACCTAGACCTCTACTCTACTCAGGCCTTTAACGCTTTAAGATGAGTCCAGAAGGCCCTTGGACAATTTCAACTGTGGAAGTGCATTAAACAATTCGGTTCCCACAATGATGAGATTCAATCACCCTCAGTTCAATGAGATTCAATTCAGGCACTGCCAGGGTATCAGCTCCTCAGTGTACTTCCAATGGGTGACTCACCTGATGCCAGAACACGGAGAGTTTTCGCCACTCCTCCCCAAGGTGCACCCAGCGACACAAAGTCTCGGATGTATTTGTCTTTCCAGTCCTGAGTCTGCTGGTTGAGAAAGTAGAGCGAATACATATTGCCCATGCTGTGGGCCACCAAGACCACTGGTCCACCCTGCTCTTCGTACATGACCTCTATCAACTTCTTGAGGGCCAGGAAGTAGTCTTTGTTCTCATCTAGAAGAATCAATTCCATTAACTGAGTAAGTTACGCATCCCAGTTCAGTCAGCATTTCAACTACTTTCATTCTTATTTATTTAAAACATTTGTGTTCCATGAGATCTCTTGCAACTGTTTTACAAGAAAAACATTATGACAACTATTTATACATCTTTACTTGGTCTTTCTGACTTAATTTTGTGATTAAGACAGAGCAAAGGAAGTGGTTACCTGACACTATAAGAATATATGCAGGCAGGAAACGTGTTGCTCTGCAGAAAGTGTACATCTTTGCTCTGGAGTATTGACAGACAGATTTGCAAATGGTTGGCTCGTGCATGAATGCACATTATCTGACATCTATACGCTTATGAGTAGAGGATGGGCGTAAACTGATCCACTTCACAGCAGCAGGTCTGAATAATTGTTTTTCTATTAGGCCCACTGGCAACAATATCTATTTTTACACAACACTTTTAGAACAGTTTGTTACAATGCAATCTCTGGTCAATGAAGCATTAAGCTAACCAGGTAGGTTTCCTCAAAGATGGAAAAGTATAGCAAAGAATAAAACCCTGTTCCTCATAAAGTCCCACAGAGACTTTAGAGAGCAACTATCTCCAGAGCAGAGGCAGAGCAGAGCTGGGCAGGGGACAGACTTTCCCTACAATCCAGAGTAACTACAGGAGCACATAAGAGACATTACGTGCACCTGTAGTTACTGCACCACCTAGTGAAAACCTATGGGAAATTTATGTTGCAATCCAGAGTAAATTGTTCTTACACCGGAGCAAGGACTCCCCGTTGTTGCTGTGGATTGTGCCCTTTATCTGTCCTCAGTGTGGAAGGGATTGCCACTCTCCAATTGGCCTTTTTAGCCACCCAGATGCTATTTTAGGACCTCCAGTCAGAGCACGATAACAATGATGTTGATCTCCAGAGCAGGATCGTGTTCCTACAGCATGAGGCATTTGTTCAGAGATGCTGGACTCATACTTATTACAGCTTTAAAGTGCATCACATTGAATAAGGGCCAATTGCTTGCTTGATGTCAGGGCAACTTTTTTTCTAGATCAACTTCACTGTGAGGCCATCAATAGGTAAGAGCGGCAGAAACATTCAGAACTAGAATGGATCGTGTGTTCCAGAAAGGGAATTAGGAGTTTATAGGAAGTCCTTTCTTGGCATACATTAAAAATTAAATTTAAAAATAGTCAAAATACTCAATTACCCTTCTGTTTTATCATAAAATGGCAGAGAACCGAAAATTATGTCTGCTAGAACACAAAACCAAGTTAGCAACCTTGTCCATACAAGACCACAGACTGAACTCCCAGTATGGAGAGCTTAATTGAATCCTACCAACCAATAGTGGGCAATAAAAAAAGCAGGCCTCCGTCAGTCTTGAAAGACTATGGTATCGTGCTTGGTGCTGCATACGAAGTACGAAAGCCTGGGTTAGATTGTTATGGAGGAGAGGCTGTTACCCAAGCAGCAGATCCCCCTCTCCACGGCACTGAATTAGTCCAATGGAAAGGCAGAGCCAATACGATTGGATCCAGCTGGCATCGCAGAGCTGGGCTAAGGACAGGAGCTCACCCTGTCTTGTGGGGCCGACCTGGGTCTCGAACCCTGGCCTGCTGGTTAAAAGGCACAGTGTCTTAACCGCTTGAGCCACCACAGCCCATTAACAGTGGACAATATGTTTTGTACAAAGAGCATCATGTAGTTGCCAGTAACAAATATATGTTCTAGTAGTCCAAAACTGCTGTAGACTGAAAACATGTGTTAGGATATCATACCACAGATGTGATTTTCTATTAGTGCCAGGCACCCATAAGATCATGTGCTGTGGACGAAATGTGATTCAGTCATGGCATGAGAAGAACTACAGTTTGCTACGAGAGCTGAAGTGCGCAAGTTAGAAGATGGAGCTACTTCAATGCATGCAGTTTTGAAAGATTACATGTTGCTGTGGAAGAGTTCTTCAAACTCAAATTTGAAGAACCAAATCAAAAGATGGACCCCGTAAACTTTGGTACAGCTCCAATTCTTGCCATCTACTCTCCCCCAGAAACCATACAAGCTGTATCAGTCAGTGTAAGACAGAAATTTTAAATAAGATGTTAATGCAGACTCATCCCACTTTGTTTTAAGTTTTAAGTGCTCATTACTTGGTGCCTTCCGCCAGTCATAGGGAGCACCTCTAATATCTTTATCTCGTCGATAGCCCAGGTCCACTAGACTCTGCACCAGTGTATAGAAATAAGTCCCTGAAAACAAAAAGAGAAACTGTTAATGTAGTTGCATTTACAATTTGCTTTGAACAGAGAATTCCTTTCATTTCTGGTTCCTTCAATAAACCATTCTATTTGACTTCCATAATAATCTAAACACAGAAGAAAACATGCACTGATGCAAACTGTACAATCAGAGCAGTGGCTGTAACATGTATGTACTGTACCTGTATTTACTCAAATCTAACGTGCCATCAGATCTAATGCAATCCCTATTTTAAAAGGCTTGAGATAAAAATTTACTGGCGATTGTAATGCATATCTGCAAAGCAGGTACAAAGTTTAATTTTACTGCATATAATAAAATGGCAATGGATTTATTTTATGATTTTTACCAAATTGCACTACTTTATAAAACAATGGATTTGTGTTACATTTTAATCACAATATAGTAAACTGTTAAAAATAAATACTGACCTATACTTATAATAAAAATAACTGTATTTACTCAAATCTAATGTGCACCTCAGTTTTGAAAGACAAAGGGTGAAATCCAGAGTAACTATGGGGAGTTCTTGCTCTGGAGTAAGAACAAGTTACTCTGGATTGCAATATAAATTTCCCATAGGTGTTCACTAGGTGGTGCAGTAACTACAGGTGCACATATTATCTCTTACGTGCTCCCATAGTTACTCTGGATTTTGCCCTAAATTTGCCTGGAAAAGGTGTTATATTTGAGTAAATAGGGTAATTTTGCAAAATATTATGCATATAATTTTTCATAACAAATGGAAAACTTAAATCCAAATTCTTTTGGCTCCAAATCTAAAGTCCTTTGCCTCTTGCCATTGAAATTAAAGGGTCTTCATGTTCAGCTACTTTCCAATGTTTTGTTTCAAGTTGGCATGTTGATCTCAGTGCTCCATGTCCTATCAGTCATGTGCTTTTCCAGTTTGCCGTTTTCTGCTTAGCTCACCATTCCACAGCAAAGACCAGCATCTTGGACAGGTATAGTACCTATATGGGCATTCCCACATTGACCAAGGTACACAACACCGCTTTATAAATAAAATTCCCCAGCATTGCAACTAATGAGCGATTATGTCATAGGTTAGAGCAGCTGCGTAAAACCGCCATGCTCCAAAGCTTTCCAACGTTGTCTACTTCCAAAATCTTAAATGAACTTCAGCCTGCAAAGATCCTTCACCCTACAAATTGTCAGCAAAGGGCTCCATTCTCTCTTCAGAGAGATGGCCCAGCAGAAGCTATGCAAGATAAGCTCTTTGAACAAGCAAGATAAAGAGCAAGGTCTCCTGGGAAGATGGGAAAATGGCTCCAGCAGTTAGAGACCAAGGTTGCAAGATATACTGAGGACTGCCCTAACACCCCAACTGGAAACAACCCAAATTATAATACAGGTTATGAAACACTTTCCAAAAGGATTTCCAACAAAACAATTCACACAGAAAAAGAATATCCCTGTTGCCAAATGCATAATAAAAAGAACAAATGGCTAACAAACAGCCACCAAAGAGATTATCTTGGACTGCTTAATATGGACTGCTTCTCCCTCTGCTAAACATATAAATGGCCATTAAAGGCAAGCAGGAGTCAAGACCTATAACCATCTATGTTGTCAAGGATAATTATTGCCAGTTATAGGGCCAGTTCATTCCAGTGAACACTATTCTGTTCTTTACCTATAAAGCAAATGACAGAGGAAGACAATTTCTGGCTAACACACTTGAATTCCCCTTGGACTTTACATGCACTGAAGGCAAATCCTTCCCTTCTTCCTGTTACGCTGCAAATAAATGCTCTTTCAAATAAGGATGTACAAGATGAAAACAGTGGTTATCTCCAGCCACTGGAATTTTTCTCCTTTAAGTTCAATATAGTACAAACTGGGGCCTTTTACCACACAACTGGAAAGATTATATTAAAGAATACTGAAAGTCTTTGTATGTATGAATTTGGGTTATTTTAATGTGTTATCACCTGCAATACTCCAATGGCTAAACTGGATAAAACATGCATACCAACACTTCTTTTACTGGGGTCAAGAAATTCCAAAGAAAATGTCTGTCCAAATCCAGGAACTTTGATATCTACTCCATCTGGGGGTCCGGTGGTTCCACTTGTTTGATTGTACACAAGTCTAGAAAGAGAGCAATGGGAAGGTTTTTAAAATCTCATATTTGTCTACTAGATTGCCTACAAGTCCAAGTTCTCAAAAACAATATATTTGAGACATTTGAATTCTCATTCCGCTTAAAAAAGCTAATAGGAAATGAACTTCATTCCAACAAGACTAAAGAAAAACCTTTAAATTGTTTTCATTGTTAAATAAGAGTTAATTTCATCTATTAAATAAAGAATGCATAAAGACAGGTGCACAGCATGCAACAGTGGATATGTTCTTATGCAATTAGATTGTTATGTGAACATTCAGCTCCCATTGCCTGCATAATGACCATCTTTTTAGCTGTAAAGTACTATCTGAAAACACAAAATATAAGAATTAACAGCTTAAGAAGCAACTGTTAGCCCTGTTATAGCTGCTAAGTGGTTCCTCCTGACCGAGTCCTCCTACTCTATGTAAGTTCAAGCCAGAGATGTTTATCTTAAACACCAGCATCCAGTAATCTTGATTGTTATTTTGACAGGTGAGTGGGAAAATGTTAACCGGCTACTTGTCAACACTTGTCTTGCTACTTTTCTGGTAGCAAGAGAGCAAATATACTGTACTGGCATCTGCAATACATCATTTTAAACACTTGATCTTTGAATGTCCACATGTGCCATTAACATCCCTCACATTGTGATTCAAGCAGCAATGATTAAGTGTGAAAAAGCGCAATGCAAGCGGAGTAGAAATCAGAACTCAAAGCTACTTGATTTCTTTGTCAAGGCAAATAGTTCATTCTGTACTTCAAGGGCAATTTAAAGTTTAAGTGGTATCTTGTTTCCCAATCTAGTATTTCATCGTTGCATTACTAAGCTCCTGTCAATTGACTAGTACAGTGTCTGGCATCACGCCAAACCATGGTCTGTATTAACAGGATCATATGCTAAGCTAAGATTAGTCATAGCAAAGCAATGGCTAAATTTAGAATACAACCCATGCATGGCTTGAATATCAAAACATACAGGCGAGCACATGGTTTAAAGCTGCTCTTCTGCTTTTATTTTTGATTTGCCAGTTCTCTAGTCCTACATAAAGACTCTCAAAGGCAGAGTAACAGCCACAACTAAGGCCGATTGTCAACTCAGACATCTGAGCAAATCACAGGCAGCACAACAATAATTTGTTAACCCAAATTCCCAAAGTTTAGCAGCCAATTAACAGTTGTAGCCTAATACAATTGTACGTATTTAATGTTACACATAACACCCCTCAAAATTACCAGGGCTGGCAAGACTCCAAACTCTAACTATGGTTACATATGACATCTTAATTGAGCTACTTCATTGTGCCACCATTGCACATAAATGGCGAGGAGGTGGAGAGGGTTGGTAGTTTCAAATTTTTGGGCACCTACATTTTAGCGGACCTCACATGGAATATAAATATGAACATGCTGGTAAAGAAGGCACGAAAGAGGCTGTTCTTCCTGAGGATGCTTAGGAAGATGAACTTCTCTCAGCGTCTACTTCTGTCTTATTACTGCAGCACCACTGAGAGTGTCCTTACATACGGGATTTTGGTATGGTAGAGGAGCAGCTCTGTTGTTGACAAAAAAAACTCCATAGAGCAGGCATGTCCAACAAGAGGCTCGAGGGCCGCATTTGGCTTAGAAAGCCCATAGATGCAGCCCGCGGGGCCCTGTGTTGGACATGCCTGCTATAGAGGGTCATCAAAACCACACAGAACGTTATTGGGCTCCAGCCACCAACCCTGGATGACATTTTTGAATCCCATTTAAAGAAGCTACAAAACATTCTCCGTGATTCTTCCCATCCTGCTCACAATTTTTTTGAACTGTTGCCTTCTGGGAGAAGATATAGAACATTTAAGTCTCGGACTACACGCTTTATGAATAGCTTTTACCCTAAAGCCATATCTGCACTCAACAGTAATTTTAAGGACTATCATGAGTGAACAGTTGAATGCTATTACTTGGTGTGCTATGCAGCTGTTGTGTGTTTAAAGAGGGTCTGGGTGGGGGGGTTGTTGTTGGGGGGGTTGTTGGGGCTGGTCTCTGGATGTCTTATGAATTTCGTTGTATGTCTATACAATGACAATAAATAATAATAAGCATAATTTTATTATTATTATTATTATTATTATTATTATTATTATTATTATTATTATTATTATTATTATTATTATTATTAATTGCAAAACTGAACCAAAAGGTGCACAGTCATCCACTGCTACTGAAAATAATGCTGCTGTGTGTCAACCCTGGAAGCAGCTTATCTGTGCTTTACCTTGCACACTGGATACCTTGTCTCAGCTGCAAGTTTTCCTATTTCCCGATTTCTACAAGCAGCTGACAAAACACACTCATAGTAAATTTGCATTCCGGTGTGGGCAACTGATCTTTATTTGTAACAGAAGCTCATAGATGGGTAAAAATTTACAAACATTAAAATTTAATTCGATGTCATGTGCCAAAAAAACTGTGCTACTTTAACACCATTTTTCCTTGCCAACATAAGCTCTTCCTCTGTATATGTAGAAGGGCACCAAATGCACTGTAGCATATTTGGAGTGGTTTGTTTCCACATTCGCACAGACCATCTTTAAAAGGTGTATCCCCATTTCCTCAGGTTTTCCTTAGATCTTCCTACTCCAGCATTTAAGATTTCCATACAGGCCATGGTTGTTCTTGGCCAGGTGGCAGGCATATGACTGGACCCACTGCGTTCATTTCATATAAAACAAATTTCCTGCAAGAAAGTTCTATGCAGGGAATTATGAAGCCCATGAGCAATTCATATTATGACAAATACACATTGTGCTATGTTTAGATGTGAATTGCAACTTAGGCTGCAATCCTAAAGACACTTTCCTGGGAGTAAGGCACATTGAACACAATGGGACTTTTGAGCAGACATGCTTAGGATTGTCCTCTTAGGCTACATACTTCCGATAAGTGACTAACTGTAAGCAGAATTTATGCATTTCATTTAAATATAATTTCAATCTTTGTTAAAGTAGCTCTACTCCAGTAAATGGTAATATTTGATCTAGGTCCCATTATGATTAAATAATCACTAAAGCATTATTTGTCTCATTCTAGGCACTTCACTGTTAAAATATATTTAAAACATTGATTTTACTGAAAGCATAAAAAGATGCAGATGTTTTCCAACTGATGTAGTATTTCATAGCAATATCAAAGCATTTACTTCAAATAGCACTTTCATTGGTTGCATTAACTACCTTTTTTGTCTGGTCCGGTTCCTCACAGAGGTTTGACAGTGCAATTGTAGCCAGAAAGTATATTTTCTGATTCTTGTTACAAGTAGAGGTTCATAACCAGTGGCATCAGCTTCTTGGAATACAGTGATGCCTCACGTTAAGAACGCCTCATGTAAAGTATGTTTCACGTAACAAACAAAAATTTCTCTAGGATTCTGCTTCACATACAGAACATGCTTCACGTAAAGAAAACATTCGCTGGTAGATGGGGCAGATGTGCTGGCTGGCAGCCTGTTTAAAAAGAGTCAGGGCTGCCTAGCGCACCTGCCCATAGTGAAAGCAACACTTCCATGCAGTTCCTCCTGTGGCCGGGTGTCTGCTGGGCAGAGGGAGAGAAGAGCAGTGGAGAAGAGGGAGGCAGCTCAGGGCTAGCCAGAAGGGAGCAGGGGAGAGAGAGGCTCAGGATGAGAGAAGGAGAAAGTGGGGAGACACTTGGAAGGTGTCTTGGATTGCAGCCTCCTAACCATGTCTACCCAGAAGTAAGCTCCATTGTGTTAAATGGGTCTTACTCCCATGAAAGTTTCTTTAGGACTGCCGCCTAAGTAGACTTCATAAGATGCATGTTTTGAATTCAATCCCAGTGTTCTGTCATCATTTTTACATCCAGTTAATATTTTTACATGAATATTTTTGGGGTTGTGGAACCAATCGTCTGAGTTTCCATTATTTCCTATGGGAAAATCCGCTTTACGTAAAGAATGTTTCACGTAAAGAACATGCCTCCGGAATGAATTAAATTTGTTACGTGAGGCGCCACTGTATTTTGTTTACAGCCAAGTAGGCAGATAACCAGTAGGCCAACCTAAACCTCAATTTTAATCTCTTGGCTCATGCTCTTGTTTTCATAGTATTCCTGGTGCTTATGATTCTTACTATCCAGAATCATAGAGCATCAGCAGCTAAAAGCAACATTTTACAGGATTCAAACTTAGGTGTACCAGACTTACCTGATATTATCGATCCAGCAGTCAATGATAACAGGAAAAAGTAGTTCTATGTTCAGCCACAAAGTAAAGTAACTATCTGTCTTCTTCGAGCAAAGGTAGTGCACCACAGACGGTTTGTCCAACTTGGCTTCGAGCTGGTTACCCAAATCCCCCGGCACTGAAATGAAATGAGGGTAAAAGTTACACCAAGGGCTGTGGTTCTCCTTGGGAGCTTCTCCCCAGGTTATATAAAAGGGTTGCATGAGCAATTTGATCAAGCAAGCACATTTCTTAACTGACCATAGGAAGGCTTTTCAAAATGATCCATGCATATCATGAAGCACTCAATCTGTGCCTTCCAAAAATGTGATCTTCTGTACATCAATTTGCTGAGTGCTTATGTTAACTCACTTAGCAGACGAAGGAGCCAGTCAACAGTAAAGGCACCAGAAGATCCTAAACACAACACCATGTATTTTCAAGATATTGTAGCAAGCAAAATTCAAAGATGGCCTATCAAAACCAGCACCTTGAATTATGTCTGGAGATGGTAGGAAGGCACCGACGCTGGAGTATCTGTGCAATTTATATGTCATCTTGTCTTTGTGAAGAGGTAGTAAATTCTCCACTTACAGAAGCTTCTTAAGTATCCTCTAGCACAGAGTTTCTCAAAGTGGGGGTTGCCTAAAGCTTTCCTAAAGACCCCTGGTGCAGGGGGCAAGGTCAGGCTTGCTAGACCTCTGGCTGGAGCTGCACGCGTAACTGGGGCTGACTGACAGCCTCAGGGCCCAATCCTATGCATGTCTACTCTGAAATAAATCCCATTATAGGCAGGGGGGCCTTTACTCCCATGCAAATGTGGATAGGCCTGCAGCCTCAGGGCCCAATTCTATGCATGCCTACTCTGAAATAAACCCCACTGTGTTCGATGTGTGCATAGAACATACATTTCATTTGTAACAATGAAAATACATCCTGCATATTGGATATTGACATTACGATTCATAACAGTAGCAAAATTACAGTTATAAAGTAGCAATGAAAATAATTTTATTTTTGGGGGTCCCCACAACATGAGGAACTTCCTAAGGTCACGGCCCTAGGAAGATTGAGAACCACTGCTCTAGCAAGACTACAAAGCAACCTTCCCCTAAAAGCATTTTCAAGGTGCCTGAACACTCTGCACTTTCTAGACAAGATCATGATCCGTGCAGGTGGTGCATTTCTTGTGAATGTTTGTTTCTTGGACAGAAAGAAACTGGTGCTGAAATGGAGTAATCCGCAAACACTAATGGCACCCTTCTCTTAACAGGCAACACAGAAAGCAGGCACACAACACAACCACCCCATACAAAAAAACATTTTTGTAACAGCTTCTGATCATCTCCCACCCCTGGGCAGAACATACAGGTATAGCCTAATTCTCCGTGGATTTTTCACCCACAATTTTATCTCAAGGCAAATGGGTTAGCTTTTAAATTAAAAGATGTTCCTTTAAGCCATGGATCACAAGGTAGTTACCACTTCTGCTTTTCTACCTTTGTAAATTCTCAGAAGCAAAGACTCCAGGAAGTTTAGTGTATCAACTACTATAGTCAGTTTTCCCAGGAGTCATGCGATACCACTTGTGGCCAAAGAGTTCATAAAATCACTTACAATCCAAGAGGTTTGCTTTTCAAAAATATAAATTATAATTCAAATTAGAGTGACCACATGATGCATAGATCCTCTAAAGGCCTCACTGTAAACAGACTTGGCAGACAAACCATTTCAAAGTTTAATTCAAGAAAACTCAAGCACATGCCTCCTTAAAAAAATCAGTTTGCAACTGCTTAAACTAGACCTAGATCTGTGTCAGAATCAAGTCACAGCTGAATTCCTTTAAGCAAAGGACACTACACAAGTGAGAGAGGTAGAAATAAGGTGCATTGCTAAGTGAATGGGGCACTGAACTGTCTCAGAATCTCACTAGTAGAAAAAAACATGTGGTATAGATTATGGAAGATTTTTAAAAAGAAGCCTTGAGCCATCATTACCTTCATTTCCATCAGAAACAAAGTGCCAGGGTACAGTTCAATGCTCAATAACGTAATACCACCACCCATGGAAAATAACAGATCTACTGAGTAAACCAGGGTGACAACTGTGTGTAGCTGCGAGGGCTCACAGTCATTCCTTGCTGCTTGCCTCTGTTGCGAATTGAACACTCCAAGTTATGAGATGTATGTTATCTGTGGAGCCTCTGGCTTAACGTGCCAACCAATTTAAAGAAAGATTTGATTAATAGCGCTACTTATATGTTTACAGTACAATTACCTGTATTTATTCAAATCTAAGGAGCCATCTAATTTTGGGAACCCTGATTTTGGGAACGACAAATTAACATTAGATTTGAGTAAATACAGTATTCTGATAGTTTACAAAAAGGTTGTGAAGGCCAGAATTTAAAAAGGTAATTGAAATGTATCTTAAGATATTTTACAATATTAGACACTGTACAGTTTTTTTTGGCTCAAATACTACCCTCAACTTATCTGTGAGATCAATTTTATACTTTAGTGTCTGTGGTAAACCAGATATTAAAAGCGATTAACATTAGCAACTAACATTGCTAAGTTACCTGGAATGTCCCAAGTTTATGCCACAGTCTGTGTTTAAATTTATGCTATAGTTTACTTGGCTTCCCCACCCCTGTACTGGAAAGAAGATCCTACAGACACGAATCCTCCTCATCCTCCATGACATGAATACCTAGCAAGTAGCTTATGCTCATTTGTGTGGAAGATAGAGGAAACCTCCTTAATAAGGGATCAGAACTAAAGGGGAAATTGCCATCTGCTTATCCATAATGGATTCATGAGCAACAGCATGACATAGAGATTGTCCATCTAGCATATGGAGTATCTAAACCCATTTACAAATCATATGGGTTGAATCTTATTAGATAAGCAGATATGGCACTGTGTTATCTCAGAAGATCTCAAAGCTTTTAAGAAGTGACTGGACAAATTACAAGCTGTGGTGGGATATATGTGTATATATAGCTAGATATAGGCAACCTCAAAATGCATGGAAGGACATCAGGATGCAAGTGTTCTGTTAGCCTAATGCTGTCTGTGGCATCTGATGAGCCACTGAGATAAAGGAAAAAGGAAACTGGACAAGATGGCCTGATTCAGTAGACGCTCTTATGTTCTTAGGAGGTGGTGGACTCTTCCTCACTGGGGATCTTCAAGCAGAGGCTTGACAAGCACCTGTTGGGGATGCTCTAGGAGAATTTCCTGCTACATGCAGGGGGTTGGACTAGATCAGTAGTGGGCTGAAGCTGGTTCGGGCCAGATCGCCCAAACCTACTGTTATTTCTGACCCCCCGCTACCGATCCAGTAGCTGGGGGGGCAGAAAACCAGGCGCACCAGTTCGGCACACCCAGGAAGCCCTAGCTTAGCTTGACGCACGTGCAGTGGGCCTGGGTTGGGGCCCACCCCTCGCCCCGCCCCGCCCACCTGCAGCGCTCTGGGGTGGGTGGCATGCCCTCCCCGGCCCGGCCCCTGGCCCTTCCCAGCCCCTGACCTCCCTGGCCCCGGCCTGGCCTACCCACTTCTGGCAATCTGGTTGTTGGGCCAGGCCGGGCCCACCACTGGACTAGATGACCTACTAGGTCCCATCCAACTCTAGGATTCTACGATTCTATTATGATCCCTGTGCTAAATCTTATGATTTAGAGCCAAGACATATTGTTTATCCTCTTTAGCACATAAAGAGTGGAATACTGCAACCTTGCTCATCTTATCAGAGACCCAAGCCAATTATTTGCAGTTCCACAACTTAGTAATACATAATTCAAGTGCATTTTTCCCCATATTTAATCAGTTTCAGAACAGTATCACTGAAACAAAGATGTGATTAAAAAGCAAGTAAACAGTTTTCTCCCCAGTGACAGCAATATCTAACCTATGTAACTATTACATTTTAATTAGCCAAAGAGCTCTTTCAGTTCTGTGAGCAAGGTCAACATATTCTAGGATTAATTCTACAAACAAACTGGAAAGTCAAACCAATATAAATTGTAAAGTCAAAAGAAATTAGAAAGTCAAAAAATATATAGATACAGCAGGCAAAAAAATCAATCTCAAATTGAAACACGGAGCAACTATTACCACCAAGTAGTAACAAAGTTACACTTGACAAGAAATCAATGAGTCAAAGGTCCAGTGGAAAAGAAATGTCTTCACCTCCCCGCTTTGGAAAGACAACAAAGTAGTCCATCTAAGTGAAAGAAATTCCACATGGAGGTGTCACAACAAAAGACCTTTGCCACAAAAAATGCTCCAGTTTGGAATGCAAACAAATGCATCTAAACTCAGGTTCTCACTACCAATGAAAAAATGTGATCCAATCAATCGAAAGAAGAAAACACCATTAAGCTGGTCAGAACCTGTCTGTGCTGTACATTCCAGCAACATCCACCTTTCCTCCAACAGCTTTCTAAAAGCAAATGACTGAGACCCTCAGTCAATTCCCCTTCTATCTCAGAGTTACTCTTCTACCTACTCTAGTCTACTCCTGGTAATCACCCAGCCTGCAAATAATGCTCCGAGTCAAGCCATCCAAATCCTTACTTCAATTTTCTGCCTTCTCTTCCATACTTCTCTTCCCAGTATTCCCAACGCCAACTAAGCCATCTTCTGCCTCCCACCTCTCCTCAGGATGTGCAGCTTCAAAGATATCACTAACATCACTCCCACTAACTCCCAAATCCAGAGTAACTACGGAGCACGCAAGAGACTTTACGTGCACCCATAGTTACTGCATCACCTCGTGAAAATCTATGGGAAATTTATAATGAATCCAGAGTAAGTTGTTCTTACAGCAAAGCAAGGACTCCCCGTAGTTACTCTGGATTTTGCCCCAAGTATTTTCCCCACCATAGTTCAAAGTTGTAGTGGGAAAGTGTCACTACCATTTCCTTTTTCTAGTCACTTGCCCAATTCATTCATGATAGCCAAACTTAACTACACCATTCTTTCCCTTCCCCAAATCGCAGGGCACAAAACCCCATCAACATATGAAAATATTGCAGAAAATTCTTCCCTACATGTGTGGTGTGACTTGTCTCACATGCCTTTTGTAACCTCTTTAGTATCAGCCTTTCAGAAGCATCCATTTCATCTTATCATCAGTCTTGATCTTTAAACACAGCCTCTCTCCTTCTTCATCAGCACAATAACCTTCCACGCACGCAGTGTTACAAGAGTCACTCTCGTAGTTCATATGGATTAGAATTTTTATCACCTCTAAACATACAGTAGTGCATATCAGAAAATGTATTTTTAAAATCTGTCTGATAGTTAAGTAATAGTTAAGAGATTAAATAGTAGAGATTAAAGATGTAATCGTACACAGTATACACCTTCCCCAAATGGAACAGTGAGTCTTACTTCTGAGTAGTGATGCTCAGAATTAGGATTGTGCTCTAAAGTTTAAGGAGGCATACCAACTATCCTCAAATCATACTTCTGATCTTCATGCACCCCAAGAAACAAAGTACACTTTTGTTACAACAGACCTATGCCTCCTCTCCCCTGGTGCCCCTTTGGGGCTTTTCAAAGGACACTGGTCTTTCCCCCTGACCAAGTGGGATCAGGACCCACATAAGCTTATGCCACAACTATGCTGTCTTCTGCACATTTACTCAGAAAAAAGCAGGCCTCTGTCAGTCTTGGAAGACTATGGTATCGTGCTTGGTGCTGCATACGCTGCATGCGAAGCACGTAAGCCTGGGTTGGATTGTTATGGAGGATAGGCTGTTACCCAAGCAGCAAATCCCCCCTCTCCACGCCACTGAATTAGTCCAATGGAAAGGCAGAGCCAATACGATTGGATCCAGCTGGCGTCGCAGAGCTGGGCTAAGGACAGGAGCTCACCCTGTCTTGTGGGGCTTGCCCAGGTCTCGAACCCTGGCCTGCTGGTTAACAGGCACAGCGTCTTAACTGCTTGAGCCACTCACAGCCCATTACTCAGAAACAAGCTCCTCTGTTAATGGAGCTCACTCCTTCACAATGTGCTCTATGTCCAAGTCAGCTCCACTGAATATAATGTGAACACTTTCCAGGTGTACAAAGCACATCATGTCTGCTATCTTGATATTGTCTTCACAACCATCTTGTAAGCTGAACAAGCGTCAGAACCTTCTTCCTTGGGAACAGAGATACAGAGGCTTGCCTAAGAGTGAGTGAGCTCCTTGCGGAGGCCAGATTCAAACCAGGAAAGTCTTAATTCACAGCTCCACCTTAGCCAACACATCAGCCTGGGTGTGATGGAATCTCTCAGGATTACACACTGAAGAGTGGCAGCCCAGCTCTGTTACAGCACAATCCTATTTCTGAGCATGCTTCCCCAAAATGCAATGTTGTTCAGTGAAAATGGCAATGAAGCCACTCCAGACACAGAAGCAGTCATGATACTAGTAGACAAAGAGGAAATCCTGGAGTTCTGCTTCTCCTATATTAGGTTACAGGGAAGCAAGTGTTCCTCTTCGGCACACCACAGCACACCACCAACAGCTGAAGGTGGACTAGCCCTTCTTTTCGACCTGGACATCTTTCGCAACAGGGAAGCATCTCGTCATTCCTTTTGCCACACAAACTGCTTTGTGGACTCTTTAAGAAAAGAGTAATTATTACTTATTAACAAGAGGTAGGAGTAGCGAGCTGGTGTGGTGCCGAAACAGCTAATCAGGAATCTCCCATGAAATCAGCAAACGGCTTTAGTCTTCCTAATCTGGACTATGGGGATAATGCCATGTTGTAGTATTTTTTTATCTCTGTAATATAATACCCCATACAGGCTGTTGTAAGAAAGCCATATTAACACACAAGGTTACTGCACTTTCATTAAGTATTACACAAATATCGCCACCACAAAGTTTAGGGTGTTAAAAAAAGGACACAAGAATATGACATGCCTTACTAAAATCAACAGGGCTTGTATGTTTAGTCTTGTGATGCATGGTAAGCTAGTGAGGCAGAGCATCCACTGGAGTCCTTTGAAAAGCACCACTGCCATCATGTGATGAGCTGAAGCATGCTCAATCCATGTGCTGGGAAGCAGGGGGAAAGGAAGGTGAGCAGAGCCTTCCCAGTGGAGTCCACTGAAGAGCACCACTGCAGGATGCACAGAAGTACCCTCACCCAACATGCAATGTGCATGGGATGAGGGTCCCTGCATGCCACCCATGGTGACAGTGCTCTACAAAGGCTCCGGTAGGGAGGCTCTGCCTCACCTGCCTCTCCAGCCACTGCATGTCCCTAGATAACAGGAGGCCTTCACCCTGATGACCTCCCCAGCATCTGGCATTCTGAGGTGGCTTAATAAGGAAGTTGCACATAACCAACATGGCTTGTATACAATGAAGGCCTATCCAGTACCCTTTCAAAAGCAACCAGGCCAGACATCATCCCCACACCTTGTGGCAAGGAGTTCTGCAGACCAACTGCATTTACATGCCCATCATGGCTTACAACCTTTGAAGTACCTGTCCTCCAGAATCTTTCCAATGCTTTCTCTATAGGGATCCAGTCCAGATGCCACCCCCATGTCTGCCAGCAAGGAGTTCCACAGGTGCCACCCCCACAGCCACAGCCCAATTACATACACATGCCCATCATGGCTTGTATCCTATGATGAATTCCTCTAGAAATCTGTCCAGTCCTCTCTTGAAAGACATCCAGATGCAGCCCCCATGGCCTGTGGCAAGCAGTTCCAATCCCCAAGTAATGTGGCATGGAGTTCCATAGACACTTCCCCCGCCTAGGTTGCCATATATCTCAGAAAACTTGGAAGGTCCTGATTTGGGGAGACTGTGTTCACATACAGGCAAGTTTTACGTAGGTCCAGTCCTGGTTTGGGGGAAGCAAATTAATGCAATGCTACCCCCATCTCCTGTGGGAGGGAGTTCCACAGACCACATGCCCAGCACGGCTCATATCCAGAGATGGTGTTCCCTCCAGAGAACTGAGCCCCTCTTTCAAGGGCCCAGATCCAGATGCCACCCCATGTCCTGCAGCAGGAGTCCCAAAGGTGGAACCCCCACCTCCTGTGGCAAGGAGTTCCCCAGACCAATTACATATACGTCATGCTCATACCCAGTGATGAACGTTCCTCTAGAAACCTGTCCTGACCCCTCTTTCACCCCACAGCAGGGAGTTCCACAGGTGCAGCCCCACCTCCTGTGGCAAGGAGTTCCACAGGCCAAGCGCACAGACTGCCCCCATGGCTGTATCCAGGGATGGATTTTGCTCCTGAGGCTGTCAGACTCCCTCCTTCAAGGCCCCCAAGGGAGAGGCCACGCCGTCCTGCAGCAGGGAGTCCCACAGGTGCCACCCTCGTGGCAAGGAGTCCCCAGGCGCCCCCGCCTCCAGTGGCGAGGAGTTCCAGAGGCTGCTCAGCCATTTTCCTGTCAGAAGAGCCTTCCCGCCCTCAGCTCCCCTCAGCCCCTTACCCAGCAGCACTGGGGGGCCCACAGCGGCGCCCCCTTCCCTCGGCCGCCCCAGGCAGGGAGGGCCCAGCAGCAGGAGCAGCAGCAGCCCCACGGGGCTCGGGAAGCGTCTCGGTGGCCGCCTCCACTCCATGGCCTCAACACCCCCAACCGCCTCTCTCTGAGGGACGCCACACTGGAGGGACGCGCCGGGCGCGGACTATATAAACAGAGGCGACAGCCAATCACAGCCCCCCTGCCGCGCCGCAGCCAATCAAGAGCCAGGGCGGGGCCTTCCCCGGCCCCTCCCCGCCCAACAGGGCACGAGGCGGAGCTCCGACGCATCGATCTACAGCTGTCAAACAGGAACCAGGAAAAGAAGCAGAGCGCAGATCTAGTCGTTCCCCTGCAAGCCCCTTCAGGCTGAGAGCACTTACTTGGGAGGAAGCCCATTCAGTGCAATGCACCTACTCTGAGAAGATGGTGGAGGCTGGGGCAATAGTACTTAGTAACTAGTATTTAGTTACTACTAGTAGTAGTTTCTACTAGTTACAATTACCAGTAGTACTAGTTACCTCCAGCACTACTACTACTTACTGTTAGTACTTACTACTCAGTGGTGGGTTTCAGGGGGTTCTCACGGGTTCTATGGAACCTTTTGGTAATGAGCACCTGCTTCTGAAAACCAGTTACTCATGGGACACAGAACCCCTACTGACTACTACTACTTACTATTACCAGTTACTAGTTACTACTACCAGTAATAATAGATACCTCTAGTACTACTACTACTACTACTTACTATTAGTACTTACTACTAGTAGTTACTACTACCAGTTACAGAAACTAGATACCACTAGTAGTAGTTACTGCTACCAGTAGTAGTTACCTCTAACACTACTACTACTTACTATTAGGACTACTACCAGTTATTACTACCAGTTACTGCAACTACTACTAGCTGTAGTTACTACTACCAGTAGTGATACCTCTACTACTACTACTTACTATTACCAGTAACTACTACCAGCTACTGCAACTAACTACTGCAACTAACTACTACTAGTAGTAGTAGTAGTTACTACTACCAGTGGTAATATATACCTCTACTACTATTACAACAACAACTACTACTACTTACTATTAGTACTTACTACTAGTAGTTACTACTATTATTACTACTAGTTACAGGGGTAATAGTTACTACACTTTATTTAGTAATAGTAATTACTATTACTTACCACTATTTATTTATTTGATTTATACTCCGCCTTTCCCATGCCAAAGCAAATGCCCAATGCAGCTGCTACTAGTTACTACTAAGTTACTAGTTGCTTACTAATAACTAGAACTGTCTAACACAACTAGATGTTCCAGTGAAATCCCAGCCAGTGTTTTTCCAACTGTGGATCAGGATCCACTAGGTGGGCCACACAAACCAGTTTCAGGCAGGTCCCCATTTATTTCAAGGTGGGTTTTATGTGAACAGGTCAGATTTGGTGCTTCCATGGTGTGCAGGGTGACCACCTATCCTCCTTTTCCAGGATTTGTCCTCTTTTTTAGCCTTGTGTCCAGGAAAAAATCTTTGATTTTAGCTATCCTTGCGAGCAGGCAGCATGTAGCCTTCTTGTCATTAATAAATTATGAGCCCAATCCTATGTATGCCTACTCAGTCCCACTATAGGCTTACTCCTAGAAAGTGTTGATAGGATTGCAGCCTATGTGTAATTAATGATATGGCAAGCAGGCTCCTTGTACAGTATATGTTTTCAATTGTGAGAGTCAATCAGGGACCCTCCCCACAGGAGTCCTTCGAAAAGCAGTGCTGTGGTGTGAGGCTCTGTGGGTGCGAACACTTGCAGAGGTTACTCCTGAAAGCAGTGCTTCTCCGCCAGTGATGCAGGTGGTCCTCGGCCTCCCTGTCGTGGACTGAGTCGTGGACACTCCCTTGCTTGCGCTGAGGCTGCAAGAGGTGAAGCTGGTTGTGGTGCTGGTGCGTCGCTGGGCAAGATGTGGCTTCCTGGCTTTTCAAATGCGGCTCAATTTGGGAATGTGGAGCAAAGCTCACTCCAGAGGTGACCCACTCATTAAACAAGGTGATGCTGGATTGCCAGGGGGTGAGAGGCTGCCCTTTACTCCAAGGCTTCTGATGCCACCTCCTCCTTCTGGCCTGGCACACATTCCATCTGCACTGCTCCATTCGCAGCCTGGGAAAAAGTAGGTTTTAAACGCCTTGCTTTATAGTGTCGTTACTGCAGGTAACTGCAGCTAAATAAGATAAATAACATCTTATTTCTACTGATGTGCTGTCAGAAATTGCTCTGCCACCCTCTTGCCCTTACTTTGCCCTTACTTTGGGTTCCAGGGTCCCAGCTCAGCCTGATTCCAGACCACACAGACAAAATATTGGGCATGCTTCGTTCCGTCAAGGCCTGTTGATTGAACTTTACTTCCAAAGCCCCACATAGTGATGACTCTGTGACATGTGACTTGTATAATCTTGCTGGGTAGCTTTGTGCTTAACTAGCTGTAGATAAAGGAGAATCCTTTGTGCTACTCCATCGGTGATCCTTGAGTGAAAATAGTGCAGTAGTAGACGTCGCTGGCTTAAATTTGCAGCTAATTATTTCTAATCATCCAAGAAGATTTCCTGAGAAATTTTCCAAATGACATCCATGCAGACACATGGGTTGTTTTGTATTTAATCCAAGCAATTACAGTGGTGCCTCACATAAAGAGCTTAATTTGTTCCGGAGGCCTGCTCTTTAAGTGAAACGCTCTTTAAGTGAAGCGGATTTTTCCATAGGAAATAATGGAAACTCAGACGATTGGTTCCACAACCCCCAAAATATTAACTGGATGTAAAAATGATGACAAAACATTGTAATTGAATTCAAAACATACATTCAACATGCATGATCCTATGAAGTCTACTTAGGCTGGAGTCCTAAAGACATAAGCCCCATTTAACACAATGGGGCTTACTTCTGGGTAGACATCGTTAGGAGACTGCAATCAAAGACACTTTCCTGGGAGGCTTACCTGGGCTGCTGCTGGAGGTTCAAGGTAATTGGTAGGGGCACTTGGGGGCAGTTAGGGGCAGCTGCCTCTGGCACCTCCAGGCAACTGCCCCCAAGTTGGGGGCAGTTAAAGGCAGCAGAGCTGGCCAACAGCCCTTTTAAAGAGCCTCCATGCGAGCATCAGGACTGCATAGCACGCATGCCCATAGCGTGCTTGCTTGTTAAGTGAAGCAGAACTTGTTATGCGAAGTAAGATTTCTTGGAAATTTTTGCTTGTTTTGTGAAAATGCTTGTTAAGTGAGGTACTTGTTAACCGAGGTGCCACTGTATATACACTTTAAATGCAAATTTAATGAAATTGAAGGCACAAGGGATTTTTTGGTGTCAGCTACGGAAATTCCAAAGAGAAAGAGTAGTTCTCTGGGTGGCCAGTTTGCAACCCAGGTGACTGCACTAGGAATAGATGCAATGTAGTGCATTGCCCTTACTCACAAGTAAGTATCGTTAGAGCCAAGTAGCTACCAAAAAAATGTGTATAGGAACTGAGCGCCATTAATCATCTCTAGGTAGAAACAATTTCCTGGAAACCTAATCAGTTTTCCTTAGACAGTTCTCATTAAGTTGAATATAATTAATTAATTTAATTGATTTGATTTGCATAGATGCTCTAAATCGTGGGTGGACAAACCCTGGCCAGAGGCTATTTGTGGTCCTCAGGGAGCCAGTGGCCCAGTGACGTCTGTTGAAGTCTGCACTGGTCTGCAGCTGCAACACCCATCTGCAGCAGGTGTTTTCTGCCTTTCCCTGGGCAGTAATTCATCCCCTCCCATTCCCACTGAGCAACTTATGTCTCCATGTGCTCCTGACTTGCTCTGTATGTTTTCACGGTGCAAAAGGTGTGGGGCAATCAGTTCATAGTTCTCATGTGATTCTACTTTCCTGTATTATACTGTAGTTCAATGCGTATTACCAATAAGATCAGTATAATTCATTCAAGTTCCGCTTCCAATGTATTCATTTAACTAAATTTATATATTTATTCAAATTTGAAATGCAAATTAATTCTTCCTACACACGGACACGCCGTGCCAGATTGATGATGTGGCCCTCATACCAACAAGGCAGGCCAAAGATCTCCCAGAGCCTGAGGCAATGCACAAAATGATGTGCCATGATCCAGCGGTGTGCCAAGTGCTGTCTCTTCCGTTCTTCCTCCTCCTCCCCATCGCTGCATTCAAAAAGAAAGAATGGAATGGAGCAAAGGAGGAAGTCTGGTAGAGAGGCGAGTGTGGAGCGTCTACCTGAAAGGGGAACCAACCCAGCAAGGCTACCTTTCAGCCTCATCTTCCACCTTGTAAAGTGGAAATGGATAGTAAAGCATGAGAAGGACTTGATGATTTATACCCCTTGGCCTTATGCAGTACTCGTATTTGGAAAAGAGGGCAGCCCATCCTTTCTTGCTGAAAGCATTGCAGGAAACCCACAAGGTTTGTTGCCCAATTTAATCAGAGTTCCCAGAAATGCTACTCAATGAAAGAGAGAATCTTCCATCTCCTGAGAATACAACTGACTTGGCCACATACAGTAAAACTAGTCAAGACAAGCATGAGTCGCTGCAGTTGCAAAGAACTGGGACTTTTAGAAGTGCATCTCCGAGCTTCCAAACTGGTTTTGGGCCAACTTGACCAAATTATATGTTTTTCGGCACGAGGGGACACAAATTCACTGAGTGTCTGCATTTCTCATGGTTCCCCAAGCAAACAGCTTCCTGCAAATACATCCTTTTCCTCTGCAAACTGGAAGGTGACTCATGAGCTTCAGAGCCACAAGATCAGCTTCAGTTGGGCTTCCTTCCAGAGAGGGGCTTCCTTCCAGGTCTGGCCCCCAAATGTAGCACCTAGCTGGGTGGGAGCAGGATCTGAAGCCTCTAGCCATCAGCCCAATGATCCAAGTGCCATGAGACTGGCTTGGCACTTGGGTCATGCCTTCCAGACATTTGCCCAGCACTATGTGCCTGCATATACATGTCATATACACAAATGCAAATAATAGCTGATCAAGCAAGACTTATTTCATATTGTTTGGAAAGGAGGTGTTTGTATTACACTCTTTAAACATGCTACTATCTAAGCATATTTTAAATACTATTTATATACTATTTATCCTCCATAACAATCCAACCCAGGCTTTCGTGCTTCGCAAGCAGCGTATGCAGCGCCGAGGACGAAACCATAGTCTTTCAAGACTGACGGAGGCCTGCTAAATACTATTTAAATAGCATACTATTTAAATAGCATAGTTTTTGTAAATAGAAAGACTAGAGAACATCCCTTCTTATTTTTTATATTTCCCTTTAGCCTGGCTAGTCTTCTTTAGTCTGGAATCTTTAGACTTAAGTCCTGTTAATGATTTTTAAGGCAACTGTGTTAAGCATTAACCATTTGCACTGGATAGTTTTAGGGATGTTCCAGTCTTGTCCTTGCAAGTCCTGGAGAGAGGAGGAGAAATGTAGGGACAAATGCAGGGGACTGGACTGATCCTCCCTCTCCAGCACTGCCCTTCTCTAATCCTTATATACAACATTATCCATCATTTGAAATGATGAAAAAATAAATTGTAACCAAGGAGAAATATACTGTACCCAAGTTCTTTGCAAGCAAACCACACATTTGCTTGAGGTTGTTAACCTCAAATTCTTTCAAATCCATCCAGACAATGGTTTGTGTAACATAGCATTACTGGTAGGTCACGGGATTGACTCCCCCCCAGTGATGTGTGGAGCAAGCCTGCATCCTGCGCTGGCTGGTCGCATAATCTCTGAACATGTAAAGGGAAGAAGGTACTCGCTTGCTTGCAACAACTGTGAAACACACTTGGTTAAACTGAATTGTTGCAATGAATGTGAAATCTTTTCAAATGTTGCAAGTCAGGCACCAGAGTCCAGGCACTGACTCTGGAAGCAGTTCTTGGGCTGCTCGTTTTCATGTACCAAGAAATCTAAACAGAGTACATTTTTCTGCAATGAAACAATAATGAGGATTTATTATTAAGGATTCATAGAATCATAGAACCGTATTGCTGGAAGGGACCCACAAGGTCACCTAGTCCAATCCCCTGCCTGGAAAGTGGTTCTAGAGCACTAGAGAGTGGTTCTACAGCAACCTAGAGCAGTGGTTCCCAAACGTGGTCATGAGATATGTTGAGGCATCTGTGGGTCTCCCTCCAACCACCGACCCAGAGTTTCACACCAGGTTTGCTAAGTAAATCCCCCTTCAGCCTGGGGATCACATCAGTGCCATCTTTCCACCTCTAAAAAAGCTTAAGTGGCTCTCAACATCTGAGTATTTTTGGGAACTACTGTCCTGCAGCATCCCCAGCAGTTTCCTGTTAAGTCTCTGCTTGAAGATCTCCAGTGAGAGAATCCAACCCCTCTCTCCGCAATCCGCTCCGCTACCAAATAAAGATTCTCGTGATGCAATTTGGACCCATTGGATCCAGTTCTACTCTCAGGTGCAGTTGAGGACATACCGGTATTTATTACTTCTTCCGTAAATGAGCTTTTCAGCTGGAGCTATTAGTACCCCCAGCAATTTGAGGGACAACTAGTATTATAGAGTCACCATGCACAAGATTGTCAGTTTGCCCAAAGCTGCTCCAGCTTTTTGCTTTCTTCTCAGAAGCATCATCAGCAGAAGTTCATCTCAGGTCTTTTTGTACCGTGTGAAACGATGCACCCCTTCCTTGCTGGTCTTCAGTGACTGCTGTCCTCAGATCTAGGTCAGCCCTCAGTTAAGTTTAGAAAAACGTTCTGTAGCCATGACTCAGGCTTACATTTCCGGTTCTTGCAGAACTCTTGCTGATTCCATGAAAAAGCACAACAAAAATGTGGACTGACCAAGGCCAGATTGTCCTTGTTTTCTTTAACAGGAGTGAAGAATGTATGATGGAGCCATCGTTGCCTCATGGAGAGCTCATTCATCCCACAATCATTTCTTTTGAAGAACCTTTTGAAGTTTTGCAAGAGCTTCCATCACGTTGACCTTCTCAGATCTTTCAAACGGCCCAAGGGGTTGGGCCAGAGACCTCAGTGGAGCAAGAACAAAGTGGGCACCAATGGCTCTATCACCCTTCTTTCTCTTCAAAACAATTGTCTGTGTCCAGCTGAGAAGAGCTAAACAGACATGAACATTGTACAGTGAACATCTGCAGCAACATAGTAAGGGGGAAATTATTCATTAGCACCAAAAGTCCATTAAATTTGATTGTGTCTGTGACAACTTTCAAAAAGACACAATGTTTGTGATTTGCAAAAGAGGGTTCAGTGTCAGAGAACAAGGGTCTGCTACCAGAACCAACCCATCCAAAAGGCTTTTGGTTATCCATGCATCAGATGGGCAGGGATGCATGCCCATAGCCAGGATTCAAAAGGTGGGGAGACAATTTTTTCAGGCGTGGGGAGCATTATGTCAGATAGCTATACTGGTGTATGAGATACAGGGTGACCATATGACTGGATTTTTCTGGATTTGTCCTCCTTTTTAGCCTTCTGTCCATATGCCCTCCAAAAGGGTTTCATTGTCCTCCATTTTGGCTTCATTGTGGAACTTTGCAGTGGTGTGCAGTACCCCATCATGTCATATGTCGTTGGATTTGTAAGGAAGCGCAGAAATCAGTTTTGAAATATCTCATTCCTATCAAATGTTATGGCCAAAAAACTAAAAATATGGATTGAGTTCTATGGGAAAGTGAAAGTGCCCAATATCATGGCTTTACTTTTGAGTAGGCAAATGTGCCCTTGTCCGCCAGAAAGGCCAGGCTGAGAGGAATCCAAGACCTTGTCCTCCTTTTTAGGTTCAGTCATCTTGTCACCCTGAAATGAAAGGATGGAAACAAACTCAGCTCGGGGAGGGGGGGCAAACTGCTAGCTCAGGAGAGGTAAAACTCCTCCTGCCCCTAACTATGGCCTTGCAGGGATGCCCATCTCTGCCTTCTCATTAATCTTTGCTGCTCCTCCTAGTATCCTGAACTGAAAAAGAAAGATGCTCTAACACTCCATTCTCTTCTCCATGTTTCCCCACCACTCCCTTCTTCTTTTTCAGATACTCTCTAGCAACTACAGTGGCGCCTCATGTAACAAACTTAATTCGTTCCAGAGGCATGATTGTTACATGAAACGTTCTTTACGTGAAGCGGATTTTCCCATAGGAAATAATGGAAACTCAGACAATTGGTTCCAGAACCCAAAAATATTCATATAAAAATATTAACTGGATGTAAAAATGATGACAAAACACTGGGATTGAATTCAAAACATGCATTCAATGTGCAGGATCTTATGAAGTCTACTTAGGCTGCAATCCTAAAGACACTTTCCTGGGAGTAAGACCCATTTAACACAATGGGGCTTACTTTGGGTAGACATGGTTAGGAGGCTGCAATCCAAGACACTTTCCAAGTGTCTCCCCACTTTCTCCTTCTCTCCATCCTGAGCCTCTCTCTGCCCTGCTCCCTTCTGGCTACCCTGAGCGGCTTCCCTCTTCTCCTGCTCTTCTCTCCCTCTGCCCAGCCACAGGAGGAAAAGCACAGAAGTGTTGCTTTTGCTATGGGCAGGCGCGCTAGGCAGCCCTAAAGCTTTTTAAAAGGGCTGTCGGCCAGCACATCAGCCCCAACTGCCAACAAGTGTGTTTGTTACGTGAAGCAGAATCCTAGAGAAATTTTTGTCTTTTACATGGAACATACTTTACGTGAGGTGCTTGTTACATGAGGTGCCATTGTACTCTCCTGTCTCCACATTTCCTCTTCCATTCCACTTATTCCTCTACAGGGAATCAAAATAAAGGAACTCTGGTCCTGGTCCAGTAAGACTCTCCTTGTGTTTTTACAACACCATTAACGCCAGCCAAGATATAACTGTAAATGTATAGGAGGGAGTGCAGATAAAACATGTTGTCAACCTTATGAAGGAGTTAGGCTCCTTGAAGCTCATTTAGGGTGGCACAACTCCTTTGATGTATTCTATCCTATATTTGGGTCCCAGACTTATTGCAGCAACATGTCTGTGCCTGCTTGTGTTGCAAAGTCTTGTTTATCTGATTCTTTCCCCCCAGGAATATTGTAACTTATAACATAGTTACTGAAAGGTGTGGTTGAGGCATCCTGTTCCATTGCCTTCAGCATCACTAATGATATTCAGGATCAAGATGGAACCGTGTTCCTTGGGCAAGAATGAAGAGACAGATAGGAAACACTAAGGCTGCAATTCTAACACTGTTTCCTGTGAGTAAATACTATTGAATGCAACAGGACTTACTTCTGAGGAGACAGGTTTAGGATTGCACTCTAAAGCTGGGAACAGGAAGCAATCAAGGAAGCACTGAGCAATCACCTGAGACATGCTGAAGGTTGCTACACATTTCAGAAGATTCTTTCTTCCCGGCTCCCCACCGGTGCCTTTCGGAGATACCTGATGATGTGCAAAAATATAGTAAGCAAAGCTTTTTCCACCACTAACTTTCATGCAAAGGAAAACCTTCTGAACAAATCACTTTAAAAATAGTGTGTTACAAACAGTGGCAAAGTACTACTGATGCAAGGAGCCTCACCAGGGTGTGCAAGTAGCCCTTGCCCTTCAGACTTTCCAGGTGGGGGGAACAAAGAGAAAATTCCAGAGAAGACTTAGAGGAGACTGTCTGCTTTTTTGCTCCCCTTGCCTAAAACGGCCCTGAAGGAGGAGAGGAACCCTACAATCCAGAGTAACTACAGGAGCACATAAGAGACATTATGTTTACCCATAGTTACTGCACCACCTAGTGAAAACCTATGGGAAATTCATATTGCAATCCAGAGCAAATGGTTCTTACACCAGAGCAAGGACTCCCCATAGATATTCTGGATTGCGCCCAAAGGCTCCCTGCAAAACGGAGTGCTTTGCCACCCTTCCAGCTTCATCACTGCGTGAACCGCTCACATCTCTTAGAATAATTTCAGATTATGCTTGGCCCTCCTTGGAGACCAACGTCATTATCATTTGCTGGAAATTATATTGTCTGCAGGAGGCCTTGCTTCCCATTACAGGTTTTCAGGCTGCATTAGCTGCATCTTCCCAGCAAGAGCAGAAAAAACTGCAGAACACCCTTTCTGTTAAATCCAGCACAAGCACACTGTGACCAGCTGTGCTCGCCATAGCCCCACCTGACTTTGCGCTAAATCCAGAGTAACTACGGGGAGTCCTTGCTCCAGTGTAAGAACAACTTACTCTGGATTCCCATATGAATTTCCCATAGGTTTTCACTAGGTGGTGCAGTAACTACGGGTGCGTGTAAAGTACTAGCCCATACTGTAAAGCACTTTATAGACAAGGGAATTTGGGCAGGTTCATTCCAACATGGATGGGTCTAAAAAGTGCACCTGCCCAAATTATCTTTTCTGTACAATGGTTAATGCTATAGGCTCTGTTCCCCTTTGCATTTAGGAACTAATTAGAATTCATGGCATAATTAAAATTTAAAATGGGCAAATCCTGATTCCCACCAAGTTACTACACTGCATCACCTCTTGGGGTTTTCTGCATGTTACAGCATGAATAATATGCTTGCTCAACAGTAATGTTAATAAAAACCTCAGGTACCTACACAGAGGACCAATGTCATGATGACTCAGTGTTTTCTTCATATCGGTGCTCATTAAGTCTTGAGTAAGTTGACTGAAGTTTTGCTTTCAGTATCTTGACAAGTTGTAATTAATTTTCCAGCAACTCAATCTGCATGTCTGATGACCTGTAATGAAGTTAAGAGCAGGCATACTCTTTATTTGACATCAAATGACATTCTGGGCGCAATCCAGAGTAACTGCGGGGAGTCCTTGCTCCGGTGTAAGAACAATTTGCCTTGGATTGCAATATGAATTTCCCATCGGTTTTCACTAGGTGGTGCAGTAACTATGGGTGCACGTAATGTCTCTTACGTGCTCCCGTAGTTACTCTGGATTGTAGGGTTTCTGTTCAGTGCCAGTTTCCAGAGGGAAAGCTGCGTTAATAGGCTGTGGCAAAAACAAGAAAGTATTTTGTGTTCTTTTAAAGGCATTGGCAGCAATCCTAAAGACACTTTCCTGGGAGTAATACTCATTGAACACAATGGGGCTTACTTTTGAGTAGACGTAGTTAGGATTGTACTCTTAATCCCCAGTCCTGTGACACTGGGATGCACATTCTGATGGCACAGCATCCGTTACAATGGTTGCAAAAGGCATCCTGCAGTGCCACGCAGCTGGACCATGGCTGTGTGCCAGCAACATCTAAATAAGGTCCAGAGCTGGGGAGAGGTTGGGAAGGAGACACTATTGGAAGCAACCTTCTCAAGCCCACTTGGATTCATGTCACTAAATCATTGGTGCAGGTCCAAGTAAACCTACTACAGCACCTGAGGTTTACTTCCAGGCAAGGAAACAAATGTTCCTTTACCCAAACGAGACCTATAGGACTAACCCCTGTGGGTACAGCTACACTGGCAGGGAGATTGTGTGTGAGATAGAATTGGACTGAAGAGCTGCAATCCTGTACAGGCATCCCCCTCTTTCTGACAGTTCATTTTCTGATGGTTCCACTTTTTCAACACCTATACCCAGGACTCATTCATTCAACACATGCTTCCCTCTTTCAACCTCTCTGCTGGACTGAAGGCTAAAATTGTCTTCCCTGATATTGATTTGCATATGATATGGTGATAAAATTGTTTTGGCATTTCCTTATGACTTGCTTCAGTAAATAGCTATCATTCAAATACATACTGTAAGTTATTTATTGCCCTTATATGCCTTTGTTCATTTTACTGTAATTCGTTATGTATTTTGACTAGTGTTAATAAATAAGTTATTTGGGCTTTTGCAAGTGACATATATGGGCAAAATCCAGAGTAACTACGGGGAGTCCTTGCTGTGGTGTAAGGACAATTTACTCTGGATTGCAATATAAATTTCCCATAGGTTTCCACTAGGTGGTGCTGCAATTACGGGTGCGTGTAATGTCTCTTACGTGCTCCCGTAGTTACTCTGGATTGTAGGGTATGTCTTTTTTGGTAACCATTTTGCATTTGAAAAACTGGTTCCACTTTTCAAAACTTTTCACTCATGGTAAAGTTCCTAACCTGTTCAATTGGCATTTCTGTACCCATTTCCAGTTCCGAACCTGCTCCAGTTCCTAACCTGTCCAATAAATGGGGCATGCCTGTACACATTTCCAAGGAGCAGGACTCATCACCTCACTAAACTCACTGGGATTATTTCCATGAAAACCCATAAAGTCCAACACCAATATATTAATTAGATCCCATTCAGCTAATAGCTTTATATCTTTAGTGTTATGCTGGTTTATTTGCTTTGTTTTACAATTACATTGTTTGATAAAATAGAAATTTCATTTATGAACTGTTTGGTTCTGAAAGATCTTGTCAAGCGAGGTGGAATTCTCCTGTTTTATGGACTTTCCCTTTAAAGCAAAAGTTTTATGGACTTTCCCTTTAAAGCAAAAGTAAGCCCATTTGTGTTCAAAGGGTCCTACTCCCAGGAAAGTGTCTTTAGGATTGCAGCCTGAATTTTTCTCCTTTCTGTTCTTGTATCAAAAACAGACCAATGGTTGGCCCCAGTTAGCAATTGTATCTGTATTTGTCCCTGCTATCCTAACCACGTCTACTCAAAAGTAAGCCCCATTGTGTTCAATGGGTCTTCTTCAGTGATGGGATTTGAAGAAATTAACAACCGGTTCTGTGCCCATCTGGCAGCCACTTTTAAATGGCTATTTTTAAACTTTCTATGTCCTGTCTCTCGTTAATAACCGGTTCTATAGAGTAGGTGCGAACCTGCTGGAGCCCACCACTGGTCTTCTTACCCCCGGGAAAGCGTGGTTAGGATTGTAACCTGTGTCTACTAAATAAAAACCGAATCAACCATTATCAATAGTGCGTGGGAGAGAACATTTAATTTCATCCAAGTATCATTTCATTAGTGGTGTCTCTTGGCTTGAGGAAATCATTTGTATTCTTTTGTCTCCTCCCACCACCTATAATTACCCGAATAATATATAGTGTGTGTGCCTGAAACTATTTGGATGAAGAAACTGTCCTGAACGATGCCCTGAAGCCCCAGACATGTCCTTGCAGCAGCTGACTCAGTGGTAGAGCACTCTTATTTCTGCTGGGAATTTAATTTCTGATCCCAGTGAATGATACTGGTTGATTGAAGATTGGCCTGCAGTCTCCAGGACTCGGCATCAAACTGCAGGTGACACTGAAAGTAATCCTGGAAAGTTTCCATAGGGCCTCTAGGAATTTCAAATGCAGTGGTAAAAGGGCATAATTTGGAGTAAGGGCAAAATCCAGAGTAACTACGGGGAGTCCTTGCTCCGGTGTAAGAACAACTTACTCTGGATTCCAATATGAATTTCCCATAGGTTTTCACTAGGTGGTGCAGTAAACACGGGTGCGTGTAAAGTCTCTTACGTGCTCCCGTCGTTACTCTGGATTTGGGGGTAAGTCCCTCTTCAGGTCTGACGATAACCCTGTGAGGCAGAGCATGAGAAGATGGCTGTAGTGTGGCTTGCAAAGGGTCTGGTTCTACGCACCCCAGGGCTGCCCGCCAAGCTGAAGGGGAGCGAGATGCTCCTCCCAAACTCTTGCAACAACCTTGCAAGAAAGAGGAGGACCTGGCCATGAGGTGGCTGAGTGCTACTCCCCACCAGGGTGACCATATGACCAGAAATTTCTGGATTTGTCCTCTTTTTTAGCATGCTATCCAGGTGTCCTCCAAAAGGGCTTCATTGTCCTCCATTTTGGAACTTTGCAACGGTGTGCATTACCCCATCATGCCATATGTCGTTGGATTCATGTTGAAGAGCAGAATCCAATGCAAAAGTAAGTGTTGAAATATTTCCTTCCTATAATAAATTATGGCAAAAAAACTAAAAGTCAAAAATACGCATAGAGCTCTATGGGAAAGTGAAAGTGCTCAATAGCACGGTTTTACTCGTGAGTAGGCAAACATGCCACTGTCCACCGGAAAGGCCAGGCTGAGAGAAATTCAAGACCTTGTTCTCACTTTAAGGGGCTGAGAGGGTGCTGAGGGGGCACAAAAGGTTTGGGTGTCTCGTCACTCTGCTCCGCACAGCTGAGGGGGCACGAAAGGCACCCCTCATTTCTCACAAGAACCCTGGAAAGCATTGGTGTGGCTGAGTGGGGTCTGAGTCGAGGCCCCCCTCCACTGCTGCCCCCACAGCTGAGGGGGCACAAGAAGCTCCCCCCAGGCTCTGCCCCATAACAACCCTGTGAGGGGGGCAGGGAGGGGAGGACTTGGCATTTGTGCAGCTGAGGAGGGTCTGACCTCCACAGAAGGTCCCCTCCACAACCACCCTGTGAAGGGGCAGGAGCTGGACTTGGGGCTGCCCCATGGATGGGGAAAAGAGGAACCTCCACAGTCACCCTATGAGGGGGGCTGGCCCCCTTGGCCCCCCTTGGGTCCCCCAGGACCCTTGGCCCCCCTCAGGACCTTCCCCCCTTGGGTCCCCCTCAGGACCCTTGGCCCCCCAGGACCCTTCCCCTTTGGCCCCCCAGGACCCTCCTCCCTTTGGCCCCCCAGGACCCTTGGGTCCCCCTCAGGACCCTCCCCCTTGCCCCCAGGACACTCCCCCATGGCCCCTTTGGCCCCCCCCGGACCCTCCCTCCATCACTCCCAGCAGCAAGAAAGTAGTTCACAGAGAATTTCCAATGCAAAGAAGGGGTTTGTTGACCAGAAGGTTCACTGAAATGTTTCCTCAAGACACATGAGGAGGCTGCAAAGTCTTCCAAGAGCAAAACAAGAGGCTGGAACGAGCCCTGCACAGGGCAAGGACTCAGCCACAGAAGGTGACGCTGCAGGGACTGAAGAGTGCGCTAAAGGGGCCTGACGTGGTACGAGGAACTTCACCATTTCAGAGCCGCACATGGGAAGAGAGCTTCCTCCAGCGCTATGAGATCCAAGGAAGGGCTGTGAGTGGAAATGGCAGGCTGATGCTTCCCAGGAGTTGGTGGGCTTGGGAGCCAGATCTGATGGCAGCAGAGACCATCATGTATGGCTGCCACTACTGGAAGCTGAATCAACTCAGCAGTGACGACCACGCAGCATCCCCTTCTGTGGTTCAGAGCCCTTCCCTCCACTCTGGCTCCTTGCTTAGGCGCAGGCGAAAAAAAAGACAGAGACCAGAATCAAACTTCAGAACAAGATTACTTCCAAGTCCTGAAGGCTCCTATTTACAGCATCTGGTGAAGACCAGAGTTTCCCAACACCTGAAGGACCAGAAGCACTAGAGATTGGTGTGGTCTCTTCCTCCAACAGCCACTTGGCCACAGGGCTTCTGTTTCCTTCTGCCACCTTTTTGAGTGCCAGGGGTTAGGACCCGCACGCTATCATGGGAAGGGTCCTGGGGGGCCAAGGGTCCTGAGAGGGCCCAAGCAGGGCATCCAGACCCGGAAACCCCCGGACAGGACCGGAAATTTGCATATTGTCTGGCCTGTCCGGGCATGGAGGGGCTTGTCTGGGCATGGGGGGGGGGGCTAGTGTAGTCAATCACAAACCCACTCAGAATGTTGTAGGAGACCAGGGAGTTGGAGTCCTTGATGAAAATGACCTGCAAAGCATAACTCACAGTGAAGTCATCAAAAAGCTACACATGTAACTACAGTCAGAGGGGACATACGGGAGGGGAACACTGAACTGAGCATTCCTCCGGTGCCCTTACAGCACTTTTGTGACCTCCAACAAGCATGGGATTTGCGCTGGGACTTGTGCCAGCCTAACCAGCCTAACCATGGCAAGAGAGTCAGACCATCATGCAGGAACATTTAAACTTCAGAGTGACAAAAATCAAATCAAGTAAATTGAAAGTGTACAATAATAAGTTTAAAACATTTATTTCAACTAAAGGAGAACTTTGAAACCCAAAGGCCCCAAAGCAAGCCCTTTTGTTCAAAGCACAGACATGGTGTCCTATGAGAAGGACAGATCTGTCTCTTTCCCTACACCTGATAAAGGCAGGCCTCCGTCAGTCTTGAGAGACTATGGTATCGTGCTCTGCGCTGCATATGCTGCATGCGAAGCACAAAAGCCTGGGTTGGATTGTTTTGGAGGATAGGCTGTTACCCAAGCAGCAAATCCCCCTCTCCACGCCGCTGAATTAGTCCTATGGAAAGGCAGAGCCAATACGATTGGATCCAGCTGGCGTCGCAGAGCTGGGCTAAGGATAGGAACTCACCCTGTCTTGTGGGGCCAACCTGGGTCTCGAACCCTGGCCTGCTGGTTAACAGGCACAGTGTCTTAACCGCTTGCGCCACCCACAGCCCACAATAAAGGAGGACACGCTGATAAAGGAGGACACGCTGAAATGAATGGGGATCCCTCAAAATTGGCTTGTGAGCCACAGTTGGAAGAAGCTGGCCTCAGCCAGTGTGTCTGTGCAAGAGGAAGATGTGCTGCCCACCCTCAAAATGTCCCATGCCTCGCTGGCCGTCAGGATGGTCAACACAAGGCTCGGTTGGGCTTTGGCTCCCTTCCAGAGTAGCCTGGAGGGTGAACATGGGCACCAGTGATGGGGTTCAAAGAGATTAGCAACCGGTTCTCTGCCCATCTGGCAGCCACGTTTAAATGGCTATTTTAAAACTTTATATGTCCTATCTCTTGTTAACAACCGGTTCTATAGAGTAGGTGTGAACCTGCTGGAGCCCACCACTGATGGACACCCCTGGGACCTTCTATCGCACTCCCAAGATGGTGCCAAGATCTGAGACTGGATCACATGCCACAGCTTAGGCTCCTGCTTGCCAGATTTGGGAAAGGAGGAGAGAGCTGGTGAGCTGCTGGCTCAGGTGGGAAGGACAGGTGAATGGAAGCCCCCTTTGTGCCACGCTAACCCCCCCCCCCGTCCCTCCACTCCACCCTAACCCGGAATGTTTTTCTGCTTTCTCTGATTTGCAGAAGCTGAACCTCCTGAAGGAAACCAGTGAATTTTTGCCTCCACCTGAGGCGGAGAATCCCTGCCTGGTCCTAACCTGCAGGTACCTGCATTTCTGAACTCGAAAGCTGGCCCAGGAAGCAGTCCAGAGAGAAAAAAAATGGGGGCATTTTTCTCTCCCTCCCCCCCAGCATCTCTGGGGAAGAAAAATACTTTCTCAGCCAGATTGCAGGTTCCACGGGGCAGGGATCTGCCTGTTTTGCTTTCCTGACTCTGGAGGGTCTGTTCATGTCGGGGAAGGGGCCAGAGCTTTGCAGTAAATCTGCCTGCTTTGCTGGGAAGCAGGGGGAGCATAGCTACTCTTTTTCCAGGACATGTCCTCTTTTTAAACCCTGTGTCCTGGAAAAAAAAATCTTCAGTGTCCCCTTTTTCTTGTAAGTAGACAGCATGGAGCCTTCTTAGAATTTATAAATTTTATATACATATAATAATTTATATGAAACTACAAGTTGAATATATGAGTTTGAATTAAGCACATAAAATGAATATATGAGTGTTTTCTCATGTCCTACAATTTTCTTGGGTGTCCTACATTTTTAATTCCCCAAGTGTTTAAATTAAGCACATTAATCAATATCTGTGGGTGCTTTTCACTTTTATTTGTCATGCCCTACATTTTTCTTGGGTGTCCCATCTTTTCTGGGGGTGGGAGGGGGCCTGAGGGGCCTTTTTTGGATTGTTGCATCTGTCCAGCCTGCTGGGAAGGAGATATCTTTTGGAACTCTGGAGGGGACCTACTCAGGGTGTCCATATGACTGGATTTTTCCAGATTTGTCCTCTTTTTAGCCTCCTGTCAAGCATGTCCTCCAAAAAGGGTTCATTGTCCTCCATTTTGGCGTCATTTTGGAACTTTGCAATGGTGTGCAGGACCCTCTCATGTCATATGTCATTGGATTTGTATTGACGAATAGAATTCAGTGCAAAAATTGGTTTTGAAATACCTCCTTCCTATCAAATGTTATGGCCAAAAAACTAAAAATCAAAAATATGCATTGAGCTCTATGGGGAAGTGAAAGTGCCCAATATTGCAGCTTTACTTGTGAGTAGGCAAATGGGCCATTGTCTGCCGGGAACGGCCAGGCTGAGAGGAATCCAAGACCTTGTCCCCCTTTCTGAGGTTTGGGCACCTGTTCACCCTGGACCTGCCACACCAATCGAGGTGGGCAAGGGGTCTGACTCCAGGGAAGCGGCCTTGCCTTGATGCTAGAGGGGGGTAGAGCCTTCCCCCTCCCCTCCCACTCAGCCTACTCCCCTCTTTCCACACCTGCACAGAAGGCCACAGGAATTGAGGGGGACATGACATTCTTCAAAGGATCATGGAAAAGTATGGCAGCCTCACATTGACTGAACGGTGAGGAGTTCAAGCCTCCACTGACCAGAGTTCATCCCTGGTTGTGCCGGCTCTGGATCTGAATGTCCGATTTGGCCCGGGAAGACAAACCCAGAAGATGGGATGAATCTCTGAAGGGTGTCAGAGGAAAGATGCCCCTTCCCTTGTCCTGGTACAGTTTTAAAAGGGTCTTTGGATCAGGTGACACCATCAGAAATGTTGTCAAATACACTTTGGGGACCAGCTGGACATGGGTGGTGGATCGTTGGGGAGTTAAAAGTGGGGCTACCAAGTGGAAGATGGTTTGATTTTCTTGAAAATGGTGTTGTGCGTGTCTGTATACTTATAGAGATACACACATATAGTGGTGCCTCACATAAAGAGCTTAATTCATTCCGGAGGCCTGCTCTTTAAGTGAAACGTTCTTTACGTGAAGCTGATTTTCCCATAGGAAATAATGGAAACTCAGATTATTTGTTCCACAACCTCAAAAATATTTATATAAAAATATTAACTGGATGTAAAAATGATGACAAAATACAGGAATTGAATTCAAAACATGCATTCAATGTGCATGATCCTATAAAGCCTATTTAGGCTGCAATCCTAAAGACACTTTCCTGGGAGTAAGCCCCATTAAACACAATGGGGTTTACTTCTGAGTAGACATAAGAGACTGCAATCAAAGACACTTTCCTGGGAGGCTTACCTGGGCTGCTGCTGGAGGTTCAAGGTGGTCGGTGGGGGCACTTGGCAGCAGTTAGGGGCAGCTGCCTCTGATACCTCCAGTTAGAGGCAACAGTGCTGGCCGGCAGCCTTTTTTAAGAGCCTTTGCGCAGTGCATCAGGGCTGCATAACACGCGTGCCCATAGCGTGCTTTCTTGTTAAGTGAAGTGGAACTTGTTATGTGAAGCAAGATTTCTTGGAAATTTTTGCTTGTTATGTGAAACACTTGTTAAGCGAGGTACCACTGTATGTGAAATCAAGGAAATGCTCTAGATCAGTGTTTCTTGAGCATTTCAGCCCAAGGCCCCCTTCGGAGAATGATAACCAGGTCTACTCCAAAGAAAGAAGCAACTCTGCAGCGATTGGCAGCTGTTGTACAACTACTTCCAGACTATTATGGCCATCTAGGCCAGTGGTTCTCAATCATCCTAATGCTGTGACCCCCTTCATAGGTTCCTCATGTTGTGGGGACCCTCAACCATAAAATTATTTTCATTGCTACTGCTGCAGTGCTATGCACACTTTCCTGGGAGTAAACCTCACTGAACTCAATGGGAATGACTTCTGAGTACACATGCATAGAATTGGGCTCTAAGGCTGCAATCCTAGCACTTTCCTGGGAGTAAGCCCCATTCACTATCATGGAACTGACTTCTGAGGAGAACTCCATAGGATTGGGATCGCAGGCAACAGAGCCAGCCACTGTTTCCTGGGAGTAAGTCCCATTCACTATCATGGGACTGACTTCCGAGTAGACATGCATAGAACATAGGCTGCAATCCTAGCACTTTCCTGGGAGTAAGTCCCATTCACTTATCATGAACAACAACAACATTGGGGGGGCTTACTTTTGAGTAGAGCACAAGGAGCAGGGCACAACGGTCAGTGCACAAACGGGGAGCCCACCAGACAGCCCACCCGCCAGAGCTCTGGCGCTCACACCATGCTCACACCTCAGCGTGCTTCACTCTCAGCCCACAGGCGCACTAACGGTCTTTGGGGGTGGGGGGGGAGAGGAGGAGGCTGCCATCTGTGGTGAGTGTGTTGGGTGCCTCCCCGCCCCCAAGGCTCCACATCGGTCTCACGCCAGCCCAGAGGCTCCTTCTGAGCCGCTTCTCAGCAGCTTCTTCCAGCTGCAGCGGCTCCAGCATTTCTGCCAGGTCTTCCCAGCTGGCCCCCTGCAACCCCCAGGAAAGCTCCAGGTGACCCCCCAAAGGGGTCCCGACCCCCACTTTGAGAAACCCTGATCTAGACAATGCAGCAGCAGTTATCTATCCTGCAGACAAGCACCCTCCCCCCCCCCACACACACATCAAACCACTTACCACAAATTCAGGTCTCCTTATTTTGACGTATGTTGTGGTTGCAAATGCATTCTTTGCATTTCCCACTTTCTGCAACTGCACTGCCTCGTGGTGCATGTAACGTCTTGCATTTGCACTGCAAGAGAAGAGAGCCATGAGTATATGGTAGACAAAACCAGCTGTCAGAATTTATTAGAATTATTATGAGAATTATTGACATTATTTGATACCTTTGAAATCATTCTGTGGGCTGCCTATAGTAAAGGACACGCAGCCAAGCACCTTACAGACATTAAACAACGGCTGCAGACACACATTCCCTGACAGAAGCTTCCAATCAACATTCACAGGCTCCCCGAGAGGAGATGAGAACATCTCAATGCCCCTTCTCCTTTCCCAGGAGTTTGATGGTTATCAGTGATTAGCCACTTAAGGCTTGTAAAGCCAGCCAAGCTAAGACAGGAAACTCTCTTGGTCTTCACCTGACCCTGTGGCAGTAATAAAGAAGAGCTAAGTGGAAAAGGAATAAGAACAACTAGATGGAAGGAAGGAAAACAATGACTTAGGAATAGTAATTGTCAGGCAGGACGAAAGAGGCTTATTTGAAGCCCAAAAATTATAAAATTAAAATAAAATTTTAATTCTTCTTCCTGTGGGAAAGGAAACTCAGATGGATCAACCAATGTCAGAATACAGGTGCTTGATTGCCACAAGTGTTCTTCATTGTACTGATGTCTCATGTCATGTCTTGCCACACATTTTTCCCATCTCGGCTCAGGAAGCCACTGAAGATAAAATCTTTGATTGTATAAATCCTCTTGTTATGAACAGAATCATCTTATTATGTAGAGAAACAGTTGTGCTATAAAAGGTCTAGTCAATTTGGACAAAGCACTCAGTCTTTTTCTGAGACAGAAAACTCTGTCCGGCTGAGTCCAGAGCTCTGAATAAAGAAATCTCTTGCTTGCATCATCATCTCCTGGGTCTTTCCTGCTGGTACCTACTTCATTCCTATTACAAGTATTGTGTGCATACGCAGAGGAGCAATAGCCACAGTTGTGCTACTCTAGGTCATAGGGATTCTCCATGTGGTTCTCCACAGCAGCTGATTGTGACATGGGGGTGGGGGCTCTTCTACAGAGCAATCATGTTCTCCTTGATGCCTTTGGTTACATTTGCTGGCATCCAGTTGGGATCCTTCACTTCTCCTGGGTCAGATTCTGAGGAGGATTAATTCTGGCAGTTCGCCAGTGAGGATTTGCTGCTTGGGTAACAGCCTATCCTCCATAACAATCTAACCCAGGCTTTTGTGCTTTGCATGCAAAGTATGCAGCGCCAAGCACAATACCATAGTCTTCCAAGACTGACGGAGGCCTCCTTTTTTTCGCCAGCGAGGCTTTGGTGGAAGATGGAATAAACTACAAGCCTTTCAACTCTCAACACAAGGCAAGTCCTAGAAATTCATTACAATAAGATTAAAGTAATGCAGTGTTTGGCCAGAATACAAAGATGTCAAACTATATATATAAAAGAGAAAAGTCACTCACTGACTGACTGACTCACTGACTGACTCACTGACTCACTAACCACCACCCTGCCAAAACTGGTGGGCCTATAAGCGTGAAATTTGGGGTGGGTGTTCCTTCCGTGAGGGAGGGGTGCACTAAGAACCGGTTTTCGGAAATTCCAACGGGAAGGGGGTGAAAAGGGGCGCAACGCGTTTTCCTCCCTATACTTTGCATTGAGAATTGCTGACTCAGCAACATTCCGCCCCAACTGCTGGGCCTGAAGCATGGAATTCTGGGAGTTCCTTCTGTCACCTGAACTCCCACCAAGAACCATCTGGAGGAATTAACCCTTCAGGGGCTGAAAAGGGGGCAACGTGTTTCTGTCCTATACTTAACATGGGAGACTGAACAACATCCAGCCAACTTGGTGCTCGGTGCCTGGTGCACTGGGGGGATGTTGTTTGGAGGAAGTGGCGCACCAGGGGGGAAGTTGCACACCGGGGTGGGGAAGTTGCGCACGGGGGGGGGAAGTTGTGCACTGGGGGGGAAGTTGCACACTGGGGGGGGAAGTTGCACACTGGGGGGGGAGTTGTGCACCGGGGGGAAGTTGCGCACCGGGGGGGGGGAGAAATTAGAGGGGGGGCCAGATAGAGGGGTCTTGCCAGGGGCCACATTGAGGCTTGCTGAGGGCCGTATATGGCCCCCGGGCTGGGGTTTGGCGGTTCCTGGCCTAATCATATAGGCCAGTGATTTTCAATCTTTTCCATCCGGTGCCACATGGCCAAAGTGCACCAAATTGTTAAGGCACACCACTGCTTTTTGTTTTTTGTTTTACAACTGATGAGACACACCAGGCTGCTGGTGGGGGGCTCACATCCCCCAATGACCCTAATAAATCATTTATTATAAATGAAATGGCTGCTGCAGGCCATGTCAAAGGACCATGCAATCTGCTAATGCAAAAAGTCCAATAATGGCAGAAATGTTGTGCCACTGCTGTGGTCAGTGAAACTGTTCATGAAGACAGCCGTTGGCTGCAGTTGTACTCCAGACTCAGCTCCATGCTCAGATGATGGTGAATGGGCCATGGATGGGAATGGGAGAGCTGGATGTGGCAACAGTTGTGCAAACCAAATCCTATCCCCATAACTCTTCCCAGGATCGCACCTGGCTGTCCTTAGATTTGTGCCAGCTCCATAACTGACATGGGTTGGAGGAACTCTCCAGGTGCCCAGAAGGCTCATGAAGAGGTAAATAAAGTTTTTACTTTCCCTTGATTTGCCTTCTGGTCACCTAAAATAATTAAAAATCAAGACATCACCTTGCCTGCAAAGATCTGTCTAGTTAAAGCTATGGTTTTCCACATGGTAACGTATGGCTGTGAAAGCTGCACCATAAGGAAGGCCGAGCACCAGAGAATAGATGCCTTTGAATGATGGTGCTGGAGAAGACTCTTGAGAGTCCCTAGGACTGCAAGGAGAGCAGATCAGTCCATCCTCCTGGAAATCAACCCTGACTGTTCAGTGGAAGGACAAATACTGAAGCTAAAATATTTTGGCCACATCATGAGAACGGAGGACTCCTTAGAAAAGAGCTTGATGCAGGGAAATACTGCAGGCAAAAGGAGAAGGGGACAGTAGAGGTGGTTAGATTGTGTCATGAACGTTAATTTGGATAAACTTCAGAAGCCAGTGGAGGATGGGGGGGGGGGGCCTGGCATGCTGTAGTATAGCCCAATGGTGGGCCTCAGGGGGTTCTCACAGGTTCTATAGAGCCCTTTGCTAATGAATGCCTGGTTCTGAGAACCGGTTACTCATGGGACACAGACCATGTTGGACTCACATACACATGCGTGCACACAAAAAAGAGTGCATGATCTTTTTGCATGCATACAGTTTCCTGATTAGCAGAAATGCTGACTTCCTCTGAAAAATAATAGGATGTGAAACTAGGCACTGAATTCCTAATGTTTTGTAGTTGTGGTATCTTCCCGTCTGATCGCTGTTGTGCTGCAGTGTCTGGTAAGTCTAAGGAGGGGTTATCACTTTTTGGCCGTAGAGAAGCCGAGCAGTGCATTCAGAACTTAATTGCCAGCCAAAGACAGGCGACAACTCTGACCAGAATGAGTGTATCTGAAGACAGCCAGGATCACCTGCCTGGGGTCATTGCCGTCTGCACCATCTTGAGTTTGGCATTCATCATTGGGATTCCTGGGAATGTCTTTGTCGTTTGGACTATCTGTGGCAGAATGAAGCAAAGGTCTACCACTGTGGTGCTGATCTTAAACTTGGCCATTGCTGACCTCCTGGTTCTGGGGACCTTGCCTATCTGGATCTATTCCATTGCCCACACTTGGCTCTTTGGCATCATTGCTTGCAAATTCTTCACGTTTCTTGTTTACTGTAGCATGTATGTGAGCATATTTCTGATCATGGCACTGAGCCTAGAGAGGTTCACAGCGGTCTTCTACCCCTTTGCTGCGCTACGGTGGAAAAAGAAGAAAAACGCCTATGCCGGAGTTCTCACCGTTTGGCTTCTCTCCATTGCTTTTGGGGCTGTTGTTGTTCCATTCCGGGGATCTGTCGATGAAGATGCAGGCCTGGAGTGCATGTCTTCCAGCTACACTTCCAGCTCACAGTTGGCTGCCTGTCTCTTGCTAGAGACCCTGGTGGGCTTTGTGGTTCCCTTTGCCATCATTTCCACCTGCTACGTGTGCATCGGAAGAAGAATTGGCAGAATGACTTGCCCAACAAAGCGCCGATCGGCAAGGCTGATCTCTTCGGTGATGGCGGCTTTCGCTCTCTGCTGGCTTCCTCATCACGTCTTTAATGTGATCAGTATCGTGTCCACTCTGATGGAAAATACATACCCAGAGAGAGCCAGAGAACTGGAGGACATTTCCGACATGGGGGTCCACATTGCAGGGGCGGTTGCGTTCCTTAGCAGCTGCATCAACCCTCTCCTTTATGCCTTTGCTGCCAGGAACTTCCAAAGCAGCATGAGGTTGGCCAAGCTGTCCAAACTCTTTGAACAAATGGCTCCTTCTGTGCGGCAGGAAGCCATGAAAGAAGCATCTTCCTTGAATGGAAAAGAGGAGACTTTGACAAGCATGGAGGTGATCTAAGAGAGGTATGTCTTTGCTGACTTTACCCCATGGGAGCTTCACAGGTGGTGGTCCTAAGAGGTATGTGCCAGGGCATGAGCCCAGAAATGCCCTGTAACCCCTGAAGCAGTGAAGGTCTGCTGCTGTTCTCCAGCACTGATGAGCCAGGGGTATGGTTACATGTGCCATCTAAGTGTGGCAAAGTAGTGGCAGTTGCAGACCCTCTTCCTTCAGTACCGTTCCATATTTCCCAGGTGTCCTGCCTCTGATGCTGCATCAGAGACAGTATGTTTTAAAAAAACCAGCCACGGATGAGACTAGAGAGTGCTGTTACTATCACCTGTTCTCCACAGCCTCCCCTAAGCCTCCCTCTTGGGCAAGAGTGGCCCTCGGCAAGCCTGCCTCAACATTGCCCTCTGCAAGACCCCTCCATCCGGTCGTGGGCAGGGGTCTGCAAACTTTCAACCTCAGGGTTTATCCAACTTTACCCCCAACTTTGTCCAAACACTCAAGTCTTGCCCATCCAGGAGGCCAACATATGACAACTGGGGAGGGGGGAATCTCATTGAATTACCAGGGTCATGAACCAGAAAATTGGGAATGATCCTGGTAAGAATGATCCCCATACCCATATCCTGGACCTTTAAAAACAAAGCAGAGCAGGAAATTTCAGCAGATGAAACTTTTCATCGCACAAATTACGAGCTGCACCTGCTAAAATTTTCTCTTCTACATAATCTTTAAAGATCCAGGTTCCCAGAGGTTGAAAGCTTGCAGACCCCTGCCTGCAGCCAAGCCTTTTAATGTCTCTAATACACTTTTATATGTACATTTATGAAAATTTATTCAAATTTGAAATGTAAATCAGTTTGTTTTACTTTCTGCTTTGGGCTCAGCTGCCTTCCAGAAGTGAAAGAAACCAGACATGGGATCATTGCTTTGAAACCCTTTTTGCCTGTTGGTGTCAGTCAGCTGTCCCCGGAGAACTCAGCAGACCTCTAGGATACTTGCACAAGAGTAGCTGCTTATTTCCAGCAAAAATATACCGGTTACTTGCACAAGATACTTGCACAAGAGTATTGCCAGCTAAATATACTGCACTTGACTGCAATATTGAGTCATCTCAGACCCAACCACGTGTGTGCCTGAGGCCTAAAAGCACTTGAGGAGGGGGGAGGCAGAGCTTTCTGAAGGTAACATTGACAGGCAGCGTCTTTCCAGATCAGAGATCTTTGCCCAGCCCTGTCCAGGGACTAAACCGGGGATCTTCATGTAGAACAGGGGCTCTTGGGTGTTTAGAAAATAGCAAGTTATTGCCTTGATTTACTCAAAATCAATACAAGGTACAGTGGTGCCTCACGTAAAGAGCTTAATTCATTCCGGAGACCTGCTCTTTAAGTGAAACGCTCTTTAAGTGAAGCAGATTTTTCCATAGGAAATAATGGAAACTCAGACGATTGGTTCCACAACCCCCAACATATTCATATAAAAATATTAACTGGATGTAAAAATGATGACAAAACACTGGAATTGAATTCAAAACATTCAATGTGCATGATGCTATGAAGTCTACTTAGGCTGCAATCCTAAAGACATCTTCCTGGGAGTAAGCCCATTAAACACAATGGGGTTTACTTCTGAGTAGACATGGTTAGGAGACTGCAATCAAAGACACTTTCCTGGGAGGCTTACCTGGGCTGCTGCTGGAGGTTCAAGGTGGGGGGCATTTGGGGACAGTTAGGGGCAGCTGCCTGTGGTACCTCCAGGCAACTGCCTCCAAGTTGGGGGCAGTTAGAGGCAGCAGTGCTGGCCGGCAGCCCTTTTAAAGAACCTCCATGCGGAGAATCAGGGCTGCATAGCACGTGTGCCCATAGCACGCTTGCTTGTTAAGTGAAGCAGAACTTGTTGTGTGAAGCAAGATTTCTTGGAAATTTTTGCTCTTTATGTGAAACGCTTGTTAAGTGAGGCACTTGTTAAGTGAGGTACCACTGTAGATATATTTTAAACCTGTTCTTCACTTCTTTGGGATACAGAAACATTTAACACAATCCAGCCAAACATTTTTTAGGTCTGTTCATGGCAACAGAACAGTGTTAAATATGGGTAACTCTCACTTTGCAAGATATTAAATGGATGACAATATTTATCTCCATTGCAAGCCCCTCAAACCAAAGAGGAGTCTCACCATGCACATTAATTAGGCTACATAAATGCAATCTCAGCCATAATAACATTTGATATTTGGGGGCAGGCGGAAAAACCTTTAACCATTTTCTTCCTCTGTTTCACAGGTTTATCTGAAAAGGCCCCGGAATTACCAAAAAAGAAGCGTCATCTCACAAGTCCTGCCACATAGTTCCAAGAGAACATCATTCTGAATCTATGCATGACACAATCATAGGATTGCAACTGAAAAAATTCGACTTCGGGATCCCGAAGGACTAAAATTTATTGCAACATCTCTTGCTCCTTTCACCCTGTAGCCTGTCGCTCTTTATAAAGGTAAAGGTATCCTCTGCAGGTGAAAATGTCTCAATTGTAAGGCAGCACGACCTCTTGTGTGGGTGGATTTCTAGGAGGATTTCCTGCTGCAGGCAGGGGGTTGGACTAGATGACCTACGAGGTCCCTTCCAAGTCTAGGATTCTAGGTGTAATGGCTTGGGTAACCTGGGGAAGAAAAACCTTGTGAGGATCCCTGCTGGCCTGCTTTGGAAAGCATGGTGTGAGCCTCCTTCCTCCCCTCAAGCGTCCAGTGATGAAAAGGGGGTTGGTTTCTCTTGGCATGTTCAAATGCTGTTCTCAAGTCCTCTGCAACAATCCCAGAGACTGGTGCATTCAAAAACATGGGAAACTGGGAAACAAAACTAGAGAGAAACATGAATGATTGCTTTAACAATTTGTCATTTTTGTGCTTTTATGTGCATACTGTCCGTTTGTCACTGTTTGATGATAAATATGTATATAAAAAGAGACAGGAGAGTGAGAATAAAAACAAATTAAATATAATTTATTGAAGCGGTTAAAGGGTGGGAGAAAGAGAAACACTTATTTTCAAGATGAAAGAAATGTTCCCATATTGCTCATCACTTCACTCTCATATCCGAACATCTCACCCCTGTGACGTGGTCATTCAGATCCCCCATACCCAGTCATTAAAAGATGCACATTAAAAGAACATTTCTGCCCCTTCTCCCTGCTTGACCCCTCTGCCTGGATCCACCTCCCTCTGAGGCCATTTCTCTCATTTCAATTCTTCCTCAAAACCCCCAACTTTATCCAAACACTCAAGTCTTGCCCATCCAGGAGGCCAACATATGACAACTGGGGTGGGGGAATCTCATTGAATTACCAGGGACATGAACCAGGAAATTGGGAATGATCCTGGTAAGAAGATTGGAGCCCTTCTTTTTATCTTTGGTAAGAAAAGCTATGGGCACAATCCTAACCACCTTTCCAGCACAGGCATGGTTGTGCCAATGGGGCATGTGGTACATCCTACAATCTCCCAGAGGTCTGCAATCCCAGAGGTCTCCTCCATGTAAGACAGGGTGTGTTCCTTTCCCTTGGAGTTGCTTGGTCCTTACCCAGAGTTGGAAAATTGGTTAGAACTGCACCCTACATGGCAGTGGTTCTCAATCTTCCTAACACCATGACCCCTTTATAAGTTCCTCATGTTGTGGGGACCCCCAACCATAAAATTATTTTTGTTGCTACTTTACATGGGAGTAAAGGCCCCCCTGACTATAATGGGATTTATTTCAAAGTAGGCATGCATAGGATTGGGCCCTGAGGTTGCAATCTTATGCACTTTCCTTGGAGGCAGTCCCACTTAACTGAATTGACGTACTGGTACTTCTGAGTGCACATGCATAGGATTAGGCTCTACTGCTGCAGTGCTATGCACACTTTCCTGGGAGTAAACCTCACTGAACTCAGTGGGAATGACTTCTGAGTAGACATGCATAGGATTGGCCTCTCAGGCTGCAAGCCAGCAACAGTTTACCTGGGAGTAAGACCCAGCTGGCGGGCGGCGGCTGGCAGGCAACGGGCTGGCTGGCGGGCAGCGTGCGTGCCTGGAGGGAAGCTCCCTCCCGCGTGCTCTGGGTGGGCAGTGCACACGCGCCTGCAGGGAAGCCCCCTGCAGAATCTGGGTGGGTGGTGTGCGTGCCTGGGGGAAGCCCCCCGCCGCTCAGAAGTCCCTGAGGCAGCCTCTAAGGAAGCCCCAGTGCGCACGCAGCTAGAGCCGGAGGTCTGGCAAGACTGGCAAGACTTTAGGCGACCCCCAGGAAAGCTCCAGGCGACCCCCAAAGGGGTCCCGACCCCCCACTTTGAGAAACGCTGCTATATGGGATACTAGCCTTTTCCTATTCCAAAGAGCCTCTGGAAAACATACTGAGCCAATCCTCTGACTTCTAAGAGTCCACAGGCACTTCCCACTCACTTCTTTGTGCATGGCTGAAGGTGTATTGATCTGGATCATCACCTTGGTGCAGCCTTGACACACTCTGGGTTAGATTCCAGCCAGCTCCCCGGTGGCCTATTATCCACGGCTAATTGACAGCAGAAGCCATGAAGACTGACTCACCCGAGTTCCAGGTCACTGCAGACCTAACCAGTCCTCTGTTTGCTGATCATTAACCTACACAAGAGAGGCTGCTGTCGAGGGACCTTCTCACTTGGCTGAATAAATACGGCACAATCTGCAACACAACAGCCTGACACTCGCTTGTGCCGCTGGAAATCTGTACATGGTCATACTCCATGCATTCTGACAGCACCCGGGTGGAAGAGGGTTGCCAGCCAGGGTGTGCAGGCAGATCTTTTTCCGCTAGTCGGTCAGAAACTATTTGGGCCAGCGACACAAAAGCTTTCTGTTGACGCAGCCCTAGTCTTGGACAGGTTCCATGATCCATTCCACCCTGTAAGGAGCTGGTCAGTATCCACAGCATCGCGGAGGAAATGATGCATGTGCAATACAATAACTCTGTGATACACTTGCAGGAAGCTTTGCCAGGAATCTCCACAGTCCATCACCTGGCAGTGGCCCTGGGCATCAGATTGATCAGAAAGGCTTACCACCACTTGCTTGCTTGCTCTCCTTCACTTTCCCCTTCTGCCCCTTGCATTCAAGCAGGAAGAGGGTGAGTGTATAAGAGCAAGTGTGGAGGAGAGGAGAGTGCTGGACTAGATGCACACCAGTCTCCCCACACTTTCCATTGCATTCCACTCTTCTTTTCTGAAACTGGGATGTGGACGAAAAAGAAACTGATGTGCTGGCAAGTGAGAAGCTGGCATTTGGTGCACTCGGGCACTGCGTGGTCTGGGCAAGGCTGGTCTAAGACCTCCACATTAGGGTTGCCAAATGTCCTGGAGAAACCAGGACTGTCCCATTTTTGGGAGTTGCAACCTGGCAAGTTTGACGGGGGTCCTGTCTCAGTTTGGTGGAAGAGAATTATGGCAACCCTACTCTGCATGTGCAGCTTTTGTGCATCTGAGCCAGATGTGGGACTTGAACTAGGAAGAACTAGTTCAGATCACTTCTGAATTGGAAATTTATTCCATGACATGGAGCTGGTTATTGCCTGCCTTGAAAGTTAATTGGGCCAGGAAATAACCCTTGCATGAGTATGGATCCCTGCCACATGGGGCCTTCCCTGGAAGACCCCGCTATTTATCCACCTTTGCCTCCCCCACTTCTGGGGGTCAGCTGTAAGGTGGTGCTGTAAGGCCAAATGTCCAGCAGGTGGCAATAGAAGACCAGGGTTCTTCGCATTTGCTCATGCTAGATGAATACCACTTTTACATTCAAACATCCTGCGTATCTCAGAATCTGACTTCTCACCAATAAAGCACAATGTACAATGTTGAGGTTGTGTCGTGTAACAATGTGCTTGCACGCACACGCATGCATGCACACACATACACACACATCAAAGCTTTTCTTTTTCTTCCAAAGGATTGCTTTCATGCAAATTAAGGTAGATTCAATCAATCTGGTGGAATTCACAAGATTAATCCACAAACAGTACAACCCTACATGTTTACTCAGAAGGACAGGTTGTTTTAAATGTGGTTTACTCTCAAGTAAGTATTTATAGGATGACAGCCTAAGAGGTCTTAAAATCAGGGAACTGCAGTATCCTTCAAATCTAATAAATCCGCTCCCAGTGGAAGGGATTTGCCTTTGGAAAGCAGATGTGCTCACCAGCTTCCCTCTCAGTCCCCAGAAATCAGGCAGTAAACAGAGGTGCAACCTCTTTCTGGCTGATACCTGTAGCTCCCACCCAGTTCCTGGTGCTTGTGGTTTTTTTCCCCATTGCTGGACATCCTAGAGAAGTTTTGCAGAAGACACTGGGCATGGGGTGGCCCCAGCAGGCTGCCTTCTTTCTTCCAATCCCAATATGTGCCAAGCTTTGATGCTGTTTTGGGGATCAGATTGTGTGGGATCTTGCTGTGGTCTGCTGGTGCTCCCCACAAGTCCCAGCAAGCATGTCCATGGGCTGTCTCTTCTTCATACGGTGAAGGGGAGCAATGGAGCCACACTGCCTCAATGGTTGGCCAGTATTTCACATGGACGTAGGCTCCTGCCACATGCCCTCCTCTATACATTGAAGAGTATGCTACATTGATTGTTTTTAAAGACAACTGGAATCATCTGACTTCTACAAACACCCAATTCCAATAGTTATCAAACATTTTATCACAGGGACCCACTTTTTAGACTGTTGCGATCCCCTTAGAAGTGATGTCATTAACCTGGAAGTGATGTCATGGGCAAAAGTGACATCATCAAGCAGGACTATTTTTAACATGCCCTATACAATAACCTCAAATCGATTAAATTAAGTTTACAATTAGTAGTTAAAAACTATTTCAAATAATTATTAAAAATATTTTATATCATAATTATTTAAAATAATAAATCCTACCCTTCCCAAGCAGTTGCTGACCTGTTTAAAAAAATCCCTAAACATCTCAAAGGTTGCAGCTCTATCCACACTTACCCAGGAGTTAAACCCACTGACTCACACTGTAAAAAGCATTCACACAGTAGTAGTAGTAGTAAAAGTACAGATCTGTAACATTTCCACAAATGTTACATACCAGTCACATACCATCCTCAAATACAGTACATCAAATTTATACATGGTAATGAATGGGGACCCACCTGAAAATCTGTTGGGTCACCTGTTGGGTCATGACCAACAGAAATACTGTCCTGTCCTCTTCAGTTACCCCATCAACAGATGGGGCAGCATTTTTTTTCTTGGGGCAGGGATGCTGCTTGAACAGGTAGATGTTTGTAGATGTTTGCTCAGCTACATCACAACTTTTGCATCAGGAATTGCTTTACCTCTTCTTGCTTCTGCTAAACGAGAAATTCCAAAGGCAAGAATTCAATAGGAAAATGAGCAAGACAAAAATTGGCACTCTGAGGCTGCAATCCCGTACATATTTTCCTGGGTGTAAGCTCCATTTAATACAATGGGACTTAACTTCTGAGTAGACATGTATAGCAGTGGTGGGATTCAAATAAATTAACAACAAGTTCTATGTCTCATTAGTAACCGGTTCTCAGAACCAGGCACTCATTAGCAAAGGGTTCTATCGAACATGTGAGAACCCCTTGAAGCCCACCACTGATGTATAGGATTGCACTGTTATGTACTTAAGGATGCATATGAGACATAAAGTACAATCCTAACCATGTCTACTTAAAAGTAAACCCATTGTGTTCAGTGGGTCTTACTCCCAGGAAAGTGTCTTTAGGATTGCAGCCATAGTCGGTTCCAGGCAGTTTGTATGAAACACAGGAGGAAAAATACAAAAAGAGGTGCAGAAATCATCTTCAGTGGACTCCCTGCATACCCCAAATGTCTTCCAAGGCATTTCTTGGAATCCTCTTTTCTGAGATTTGCATTCCTCTTTTCATTCATTCATTCCTCTTTTCATTCATTCCTGGAATCCTCTTTTCTGAGACCTGCATTCGAGAAATCTCTCATTTGCTTTCTGAGAATGGATTTGCAGAAAAATGTGAGGACACCTTCGCTTTCTATGCAATGTGTCAGTGGACTGATCAAAAATATTGTACACGACCCGTTCTGAGCCACGTGTTCCATGTGCACAACAGGTCTTAATGACTGTGGGTGAGATGCTTTTTTCCAGTAGTCTGTCCCCACACTATTCTCACTGACATTTGATGCTGTGCTTCCCATGGGTTGGCAGTGCGTGGAATTCTTTGCAGACACACCCACAACCCTCGCCTCCAAGGGCTCCAGGCAAGACACAGTATCTCCCTGCGCACAATATGGGAAAGTGGAGACAGACACTGTGGTTCTCCCAGAAGATCTGCACAGCCAGAGGACATTGCAAAGCCCTCCTGGTGGGCCAGGATCAATCTTGGACCTAATTCCTATTAGAAACAATAGAAATGAGATTTGCAAGATCTCGGTGTGGAGACTTGACTTTGCTAACTCTCCTTCTGGTCTGAAAAGCTTATTAGGATCAAAGGAGAAAGTGCCACAATTCTGAGGAAATGGGATCAGCAAGAAGAGCCTGTTTTGACAAGTGTACCCGTTGAATGGTGGGTGGCACAAGAGACAGGCAATCATCCATCCTGGCTGAGCTCATCCACTTCCAGCGTTGCACAATGGTGCAAAACATCCACCATGACTGTTACCAAGCGTTGGGGATTTGCACACTTTTTTGCACTTTTGCACACTTTTGGCTTGTGTTATGCTCTCTTACAATATTATACCTTTTATTAATTTAATGGTATAAATGTGTTGGCAAAGTCTCTCATTTCCCTTCCCCCTTTCTCTTCTAAAAACAACCTTTGGGGCTAACAAACAACTCTTCCGGTAATCCGTTCTCCTTTGTTAGTTTACTCTGCATCCTGCCATTTATATGCGAATGTGGAAGTCAATCTGAAGAATGGTCTTCTACTATCCTCCAGGCCTCCGTCAGTCTTGGAAGACTATGGTATCCTGCTCTGCGCTGCATATGCTGCATGCGAAGCACAAAAGCCTGGGTTAGATTGTTATGGAGGATAGGCTGTTCCCCAAGCAGCAAATCCCCCTCTCCACGCCACTGAATCAGTCCAATGGAAAGGCAGAGCCAATACGATTGGATCCAGCTGGCGTCGCAGAGCTGGGCTAAGGACAGGAGCTCACCCTGTCTTGTGGGGCTGATCTGGGTCTCGAACCCTGGCCTGCTGGTTAACAGGCACAGTGTCTTAGCCACTTGCGCCACCTTCCATTGCCAAGGCACCCTCACATAGCCCCTTCCCCATTCTTTCCCTTTCCAAATCTTGACCACACCTTGATGGGCATGTCCCTCTTGGACCTAAGGTATAAAAAACCCGTATCCTATTATTCTCTTCTTCCACTTGGATCCTGGCATGGCCTGAAGAAGGTAGATATTGCTTCCTGCCATTTTTCTTTCCTAGCTCCCTCTCTTTCCCTCCCTTTGCCTGCCCTTCTCTTTGGTACACACTATGCAAGGAACAAGAACACCTCATTCTCAGGCTATTGAATGCATGTAATGTTAGTTTATGCTTTATGATAATAAAGTCTGTGTCTTTGTGACAAGTTTTCCCCAGTAGTTCACTTTCTAATGAAGGTCTCCCCTCTGCAGGACGCTGTTTTGAGTCCTGCCCAGGTCCTGTATGGTAACCAAAGAGAAGCACAAGCTACTTCCCCTATTTGTTACTGCTCTCTTGGTAACACTTGCTCAGCAATATTTGCTCCTCATGGAATAAAAAGCAAATAAAGCTGCTTCAAAATTTGGTGGGCAAAGTGTATAAGGGAGGGAGCACACGTGGGTCTTGCATCCAAATTATTCTGCAGGAAGTGCTACTTTTGGTGTGAGTTTCTGCATGCCTGGTCTGGCCTGATCTTCTGCAAATCCAGACTTGTGCCATCAGACAGTACAGTGATTATCTCCATCTTGCACATAGAGAAGACTGAAAGACCTTACCTGAGGTCACCTACTGAGAATTCACTGCGGAGGTGAGATGCGAAGTCCTGATTCTGACCTCAGACTTTTAGAATGCAATCTGAACACTGTCCTGGCACAACCAGGCTGTATGGCCTGCACTATACCCAGCAGAGGATAGGAAGTGGCTGGAGGTCACCTTGGTGTAAGGGATATTTCCCCCCTTACCCTATGAAACACTACAGTCAGCTGGTACAAATCAAGCAGCCCTTGTAGGACTTTCTGGCCTATGGGCAGATGTTGGGATATAGCATGTCATACATCCCAGAAAACTGGGACTGTCCCCAGTTTTGGGGGGTTGTGCTCATACTGGTTTTATGGAAGAGAATTATGGCAAACCTAGGCATGCACTGCCAGCCCTGACAGTGATTTCAACTGTCCACACTGCTGTAGGCGCTTATTTAAGTCAGGGGTCTTTGGAAAACCCAAAGATTGAGTTTTGAAATGAAACCCAGGACTCTTCTGCATGCCAAGGAGATGGTTTGCATCTCTGCCGACAGCCCCTTCACCACCCATCGTATGCTGCACAGAAGACCAGAAACCTCTTCCAGATGTGCAATAACAGGCATTTTCTCTCACTTGCCCCTTTTCCCCATTTTATTTGAGCTGCAAAGAAAACTCAGCTTCATGAGGAAGCAGATGTGCACAACCTCAGGAGGCTTTGGGATGAGCTGCCAAGTTGCCTGGGCTCCCACCTGCCCCCTTCTCCGGCTGCGGATTATCTTTCTCTGCAACCGCCGTCTGGCCTCCGCCTTGCGCAGAGGAAAAGAGCGAGCCGTTAATTTGGGAGAGCGACAACAGCTGAGCCACGGTCCACAGAGACGTGTGTATATTATTAGAGCACCTCCGCGGCTTAAGCAAAGCCTTCCTTCCATTCAAAGCAGGTTCCAGCCGCACAAAGGGGGGCCTAAGAAATGTTGCTTTTGTTCGCTCCTTGGAGGTGCTCTTCAGGTTGGCTTCTTGAAAAGAGCTTAGTCAACGATTCTGGAATGTGGGGAAAAATCGGAGCACTTTTCAGACAGCTTTGGAGGGCAAAAGTGGAGAGTGGCCGGCACGGCCGGGTTGCAGCCTGAGGAACTCTTTCCTAATGTGCAATAGGGTTGCAATAGGGCTGGGAAGGAGCTGGCTCTCCTGAAGAAGACAAGAAGGCACAAGCCACCAAAATGAGCAGGCATGCGCCAGGCACAACCATTTAAATGCTCCTGAGATGGAACCAAAGAAAGTATCAGAGAGGAAGAAGTGCGGAGAAGAGAAACTCTCTAGCCCAGTGATTTTTCAATCTTTTTTTCAATCACGGCACACTAACAAGGTCCTAAAAATGTCAAGGCACACCATTAGTTTTTAGACAACTGACATAGCACACTATGCTGTTGATGGGAGGCTCCCACCCCCATTGGCCCTACTATTTAATTATCATCATCATATTTTTTATTGTCATTGTACACAACTAATTTTTTAGGTGCCCTTTTCAGTTTACCGACTTAACCGATCCTTTCCCCAAACTTCCACAGCACACCTACAGAGCATTCATGGCACACCAATTTGGCGTGATGGACTGGTTGAAAATCACTGCTAGCCCATCACTCTCCTCCAGATTTCCTTTCTTTTCTGCTCTCTTTGAACCCAAGGAGCAGGAGGAGCCAAACACCCAAGAAGTGGTGGCAACAATGAATAGGACGTTGCACCAATATCGGATTATCAGAGAGCATCTGTTGAAATGCACTTCAAAACCATTACGTTTTTACCTGATGCCTAGAAGGAGAAGGAGAGAAGAAAAACCAGATCTTTCCAGATAGCCAGGGGGCCACCACTGAGAAGGTCCCACCCAGCACCTGAGGAACATAGAGAAAGAGTAAGACCTCCCTGAAGGCCTATGGAGACCAAATAGGACCACCCTGAAGATGCAGGTAGGTTTAGAAGGAAAGAAATGGTTCTGGAGATATTTTGGCCCCTGGCCATGTCACGTTTTGGAGGCTAAGCCCAGCACATTGAATTTTGGCTCAGAAATCAAATGCAAACAAATGATGTTGGTGCTCCATTTGGGGAGGCTGGAGAGCCTTCTGGCTGGATGATGACATTGCATATTTTAGCCAAAGCGAAAACTATTTGAGGAAGGTCCTCTGCATCCTGCCAAGCGCAGGTGCTCACAAACAACACCCTCTCTTTCTGGATTCCACAACTTGTGCAGTGTACTGCGAAGCACAGCTGGGTTCCTCCCAGAAGATGCTGCCCCTCAATGCTGCCCATGTCGGAGAAATTTGAGATCAAAAACACTTTGGAGGCTCTGAAAAGAAAAATCCATTCCCAACCTTCACTTAAGCCCCAGCTTAATAACCCTGTGCTGATCTGGGGATGTCACAAAAGTGCCCACTCCTGGAGGTTAGGCTACTGCACAGGCATACAGCAACCTTCCCACTCTGCTATGGGTAGATATGCCAGGTGAGTTAGGCTGGCTGGCCTAACTTGGTTCGGATCACACCCAGTGTTACTTAAATGGAAATTATTCTTAATGTGCCTGGACAGAGGTTGCTTCCTTGTCAATCTGCCCAACAGTAGCCTTGTTCTTTTCCAGTGTTTTTACTTAGAACGTAAAAATCTTGCTAAGGTGTGATCTTGTAAATAGTTTTATTACAACAACAAGCCCAAATCCCATAAAGGCATTTTTGCAAAGGGAGGGACTCTTCTCAGCAATTACAAAATGCTTTTGTGCTCTGAAGTCGAAGAAGAGGCTGGCCTCACTCCCACAAGGAGCAATTACTCATCAATGTTCACAACCTACTGCAGACTCGCAGGTTGGCTTTTCATGGCCGTGGAAAGGCTAGTTGGGTGGCTGGGTTCTCACACCCTGTTGTGATTTATGGCACATGCAGGAGAACCACTCGCAACATCCACCATGGCCCAGATCTCGACACCTTTCATATGATCCTCCTGGTATAAGCCCCCTTCCTCTCCCGTTCACACACACCCAGCATGACGGAGCGCCTTGAAATGTAGGGAGAGGCACGTCAGTGTAATTGGCAGAATGATTCACAAACTGGAATAACTTTCTCATGGTGAGGACAGCACTCAAAGCCAAGGCTGAAACAGTCAACCTGATTGGGGGAAGCAGCAGTCATCCAACCTGGTTTTAAGACTGGAAAGCCACAGGCGTGTCCTCAGCGTGGCTTGTGTTAATGGTCGATGCAGTTGCTGGGGAAGGTGCTTGGCCCATATGAAATCACCCCAAGGTGTGCTTGGGTCGGGGGCTGCCACCCCTAAACCTAGTCGTGCCCAAATGAATGTATTAAATACGGCTCCATTACCTGGTGGTGATGCACCAGCTATTACCTCCCTGCCCCAATTTGTCCTGCATTACAGAAAGGAAGAAGGGAATGGAACAGGAAGCATCAAAGAAAATAGAGTGTCCGGCTACAGCAGTGATTTTCAACCACTGGGCTGTGCCACACTGGTATGCTGCAGATGGTCTACATGTGTGCTATGAGAGGTTTTTTTTTGGGGGGGGGGAATCATTTTTAGAAGGACATTTGGGAGATTCAAGCCCCCTTCCTGGAGTATGAACATAGGAACATCAGAAGGTCTCCGCAAGGTTTGTCTGGTCAGTGGTCAAAAAACGGAAGGTGTTCCTTGATAATTTTAGTGCTTTCTAGTGTGCCACAAGATGAAAAGGGTGGCAAATCAGCAGTGTCTCCACCGGTACAGCTCAGTACTCTCCTCTCCTCTCTACTTCCTCCACTTTCCAAGCGCCTGCCTCCAGAACCCAAATATGTGTCATGTTGACCCAGATGAGAGCCATTGCAGTGCAGTGGTTAAGAAAGCAAGCTGTGAGTCAGGACAGCCCTGCTTTGAACCTCATTTTGAGTGGGAAGCATGAAACAGACCTCTCCCTCTCTCTGGCTTCCCCACCTACAATATGGGGATCATGAGACTAACTTCCCTGACAGGTTGTCGTGAGGATTCCACCGACATAACACATGGGAGTTGCTTTGGATTCTTAGAAATATTTTTATTATTATTATTGCTATTATTATTATGAACACTAACTCAGAGGGAGAGAGGTCAGTAGCATAGTTGGCAGAGACACTAGATTGGGATTGGGTTGCTGACCGCATTCACATACTGGCAAGTTAGACAGAGTGTCCTGTCCTAAATTTGTGGAAGAGAATTCTAGCAAACCTAGATTGGGACCATGAGTCCAAGACCAGCAACCAGTGATTCCCCGCAAGCAAAAGACTCCCACACCAGAAATCCCCCAAACCAGATCTCCCAGTGACTACCACTGAGGGTTCAGCATCTTCACCATCAGGTTCCTCGCACTCCACCGAAACCACCTGCCGCCACAGTAAGCAGAAGAACTGGAAGAGGTGGTGTGGACAGAGAGGTTGCTCCAGACTAAGTTAACCAGTGCAACATGCAGATGGTGGCATTGAATGGACTGGATTCCCTGGGAAAATGGACAGGTAGTATCCCCTGGCTTGAACGGCCCTCCAGATCTTCTTGACCTCTGGTCCCAGAATGGCATGGTCTCATCACACTTTTTGATCAAGCCCTATGGTGCTGGCTCAACGCCCACCCTATAGGGCAGGCCATTTGCTGTGTGGGACCCTGTTGTAGGATGGGGCTTGGCTGGAGACTGACTTTACCTGTGTTGGATTCCTAATGAAACATACCTGATTGGGAGGGATGGACGTGCAGCAATTGCTTCCCCCTCACCTGCTTCTTCACCCGGTTAGATTCTTCTTAGGTCAGGCCTAGTGGCTCATCTGCTTCTCCTGAGTCACCCCGGTGGTTGGTGGTGCCCGCAAAGGAGTGGCTGCCCTTCTGCCATTTCTGTGGGGATCAGGTGGCAGCCAAGTAGCCTTAAGTCAAACAAATAGGCTTTGTGGAAAACTCTCCCCAGCACTACCCCTGCCAGGTGCCAAACTTTCATGAAGGAGCCTCATTAATTCTGCTGGAAGAAGCGGCTTCCACTCTCTCCCTCTCGGACACTAAAGGCAGAGAGATCCACCGGTTCGGACATCTCCACAACACTGTGCAGTGAAGACAGGCGGCCAAGGCGGCTCGTTCGCTGCATTCACAACCTCCGAACGGAGGATGCTTGTTTTTATTTTTATTTTAAGTCTACCAATTCATGAAGGGTTAGCCTATCAGTGCTCTTAGGCAGGACGGCTTATTGGCAGCACTTGGCTTCCCAACAAAGAATCTCATCTGTTCAGAAAAACCAGCCGGCAAAAGCCGTTGCGTGAATGTTCTTCTCTTCTTTTTTCTTTTGTGCAGTATTTTTATTAAGTAAACCTTATTCTTGGGCTTGCAGTTTTATTGGTTTTATCAAAAAGAGAAGAAACAAAAAGAAAAAAGAGCAAAACAATGAAATAAAGCAAAGATAATACAAACATCATTAAAAATTATATGACAAAAGACTAAATTTACATTTCTTTAGGGCATAATCCTAACCAGTTTAGGCCAGCGTAACTCACCTGGCCTATCTTTCCTGTGGTGGTGTGGGGTTATCGGCATATGACTGTACAGTGGCCTAACCCCACAGGAGTGGGGCAGAAGTGCCTTATGGTGCTTTTGGTACACCCCCAGGTCAGCACAGGACTTATGTTGGATCTTAATCCAGCCTAAATGGAGGATAGGATTGCAACTGTACACCTAGCAGGTTCCTTTCCATTTCCCCCGTTGTAAACCCTGTTGACTTTAATAAGCTGACTTCACTTTCAGAGTAGACATGCGCAGGCTGATCTTTCAGGAGAGGCTGAGCAGGTGCTGGTGGAGCGTCAAAACTGGTTGCAACCCGGCCAGGACTATTTTTTTTTTGCTTGTTTCTCAAGACATCACTTGTATATCAAGTTAAAATTCATTTGAAAAAGTTACTCTCAATCTAAGATTTGACTGTAGCTTCAGAGAGACTTGGGGCACCTGCTCAGCCCAACCTAGGGGCAACCAGTAGGTTGGCACAACTCACTGCTCCCATGGTGGTGGTGGGGACGCTGGTGTATGCCTAACCCGCCAGGAGTGGATTAGAAGTTCACAGGACTTGAGCCAGGACTTAATGTTCGCTTATCTGGGGATTGGGATTGCAATCCTGATCAGGGAAAATCTCCCTGTAAGGGAGGGAAATGGGATTCCCTGGCAGAAATAACCAAGGGTGGGTTCCATGTGGCTTTTCCAGCTCAGATACCCAATTGACTTGGACGGGCAATCCATGTGCCCTGGTTTTTTAGATTTCTTGACAAACAAGGGTGTGCCCTCCACAGAAAAGATATGTGTGAAAAGAGGTGGGTGCGGTGCTGGCAGTTGAAAGCATCTGGAAGGGCTCTGCCAAGGCACGCACTTCTAGGCTGGCAGACCAGAGCAGGCGCAGCGCATCTCGCACCTGGTGTGCCACCCATCCAGGTTCTTATCAATATTGACTCTTGTGTTTCCAATAACCAGCCGGCAATCAGCTTTGACAAATGTCCTAAAATGAAAATTCTTGCAGGCTGGAAGTGCCAGTCCTAACCCTGTTCACACAACATGTGCCCCCTAGGAATGCATGGGGGGAGGGGAAAAGTGCCTGCTGGTGACAATTCTCGCCACCAGACTTCCATGCAAAGTTGTTCAGAGGGACAACCTGTTGCACTCGGGATTGGGATCCCCGGGCATTTCCTAATCCCGATTCCCTGCTTATTCAAATATGCATAATTGCATAAATATTTGCATGTGTTTGCAATGGCAGAATTGCATAAAATAAAATGCATAAAATGTGCATAATTCCATCACGACGTATGTGCATAATTTCTTCCTGCCCTATCTATAGCCATGCATAGGGGAACTGACGTTGAAAAATAAATGAGCATGACTTGCTTTCTCCAGACACCAGTCTCTGGCTGGGGATAAACAGTGTTGTGAACAAGTTAACCAATGACACCAAACTATTTAGGGTTGTTAAAATGAAAGCAGATTCTCCAAAAGAATCTCTCCAGACGGAGTGAATGAACAGCCGAAGGGCAAATACTGTTCAGTGTCCAACCTGGAAGGTGAGGCACATAGGAGCAAAAACTCCTAACTTCACACCTGGACTTATAGGGACTGAGGAATGAGATCTGGGGGTCATGGTGGGAAAAAGCCCCCAGGGAAAGTCAATAGCAAGGGTGGCAGAAAGGAAGAGAGCCCATTCTGGGCATCTGAATGGAACGACAGCTTCTCGACTGCAAACAAAGCACTGGACTGATCCACAGCCAGCAGCAGCGCATGCACTCAGAAGTGCAAAATATCCTACTCACCTGTCCGGGTTGCGCACCAACAAAGAAGCAATTTGCAGCAGGGCCTCCCCGGGGAAACATTTAATGAGAAAACAAATCCACATCTCCAGTGGATCCTCCTCCGTTCTCGTTCCCAACTGAGATGAAGCCTTGCATTCAATCCTAGGCATGTTTACGTGGAAATCAGTGGCACGTACTCCAGCATTAACATGCTCATATTTCCAGCCTGTGGTGTGCAGATCTATTTGCATCACTCCCCTGTTCCCTTCCTCTTCCTCTTCCTCTCCTGGACAATCTCCCTTTCCCACTGTCCGTGTGTCTATTCTTCTTCAAGACACACATCTGTCCTTTGCTTCCTAATGGGGGGAGAAGGCAGGTGGGCAACCACAATTTCCAATTTGGCAGCCACACCAATTGGCCTCAAGGATAGATTGTTCTGGTTGACTTATGGCGAGACCAGAAAAAAAGATGGAAAAGCAGGATGAGCAGCTAATGGGTTGGGGGGGGGACCACTATGCTGGAAGGAATAAGGACAGGTTAAGGCTGCAATCCTAACCTCCATTTAGGCTGGCCTCAGCTCCACGATAACTCCTGTTCTGACCTGGGGGTGTCACAAAAGTGCTGTAAGGCACTTTTGCACCATTCCTAGGGATCAGTGCACAGACATACGTCAAACTTCCCACATCACTAAGTTGGCTGCGGGTGGCGCAAGTGGTTAAGACCAGCAGGCCAGGTTCGAGACCCAGGTTCCCACAAGACAGAGTGAGCTCCTGTCCTTAGCCCAGCTCTGCAATGCAGCTGGAACCAACCATATTGGGTCTGCCGTTCCACTGGACTATTTCAGTGGCGTGGAGAGGCGGGATTTGCTGCTTAGGTAACAGCCTCTACTCCCTATCAATCTACCCAGGCCTTTGTGCTACGCATGCAGTATTGAGCATGATACCATATGGTCTTCCAATACCATACTCTGGGAAGTTAGGCCAGCCTAAATTGATTAGGACTGCACCCAAAATAAAAATATGTAATTAAATGTAAGAGAATCACCACTTGATGAACCCCAGGTGACGAAGGTGCCTAACTAGAGTCAGAGAGATCTAGATTCAGATCTCAGCTTGGCCATGAAGCTCACTGGGTAACCCTGTTACAGTCGCTCCCCCATAGATCCAAAAGTTTAATTATCTTATGAGGGGAATGTGGAGGGAGTTGCAATATTTTTTAAAAGATTTTTCTTTTTGGTGCATTAGGTTTAACAGATTCTGTCCTGCAGCCAGTTTGAAGCATGATCTGTTGTGGTGGTTTCACGACTGCAAAGAAGGAACTCCGTAAAGGGACCAGCAGAATCCAAGCGAAAGGTGAATCACAATAACTAATTTGACAAGATCTTGGTTACAAATTAACTCCCTGATCCCTGAGTGCCAGAAGGCTCAACCCCAATGTTTGCTGCCGGACGGAGATCCCATTTTGGAACTCTGCAAGCAGGCCACGTTTTCTCCACCTATGGGACTTTCTGACATAAGAATAATATTAATCAGTAACACTTCTGTTATAAACGCATGCATTTCATGATCTGTTATGACATCTGCTCCTCCAAAGAGTTCAGGGTGGTGTACTTTCTCCCTCCATCACAACAGCCCTACAGGGTAGGCTAGGCTGAGCAATGATGACTGGTTGTAGCTGCATGGCTGACTCGGTCCTTGAACTCATGACTCTGTGGGGGGAAAAACATGCTACACAACACACATGGCTTCCACAGCTGATAAGGGGGCCAGCTATCAAATTACTAGATGTTCTGTGTAATTATGATGTGTGTGTCAGAGAGAGAAAGAGATTGAGAGAGATCAGCACAATCCTAACTATGTCTACTCAAAAGTAAGCCCCACTGTGTTCAATAGGCCTTACTCCCAGGAAAGTGTCTTTAGGAAGCATTGGGTGCTGATAAATATTGGCAGGTTTTCAGCTCTACAGGGGAGACTCACAAACATCTTTAGGCTGCAATCCTAAAGACCCTTTCCTGGGAGAAAGGCCCACTGAACACAATGGGGCTTACTTTTGAGTAGACATGGTTAGGATTGTGCTCTAACAGCCACAACTTACTCTCAGGGAAAGTGTCTTTAGGACTGCAGCCATTTCCCTGGGAGAAAGATCCACTGAACACAATGGGGCTTACTTTTGAGTAGACATGGTTAGGATTGTGCTCTTACAGCCACAACTTACTCCCAGGGAAAGTGTCTTTAGGACTGCAGCCATTTCCCTGGGAGAAAGATCCACTGAACACAATGGGGCTGACTTTTGAGTAGACATGGTTAGGATTGTGCTCATAGTCGCCCTGATGATCTAACTGGCTCACTGTGCAAGGAGAGGTAGGAGATTTAAGGGGACCAAAGGATGCCTTTCCATGCTTGTGAATTTCAGCAGGTGCCGCATATCAGGCAGGAGCAGCAACAGCTGCAGCCACTAAGTTCCCTTTTCTACAAAGCTCCTGCACATGCATGAGATCTTTCCTTGCTTTTTATTTATTGTAGGTTATTTTGTGAGCTTATTCCGGGGAAAAGAGAGTTATAAATGCCTAAAATAATAGGGAATGACACCTATGTGCATGTCTCATGGTGTATGGGACATGTAACCATCTTTGGCCTGGACATTTTGACACCAGTGTGATGATTTCCACTGAAATTTTACTGAGGCTGCAATCCTAAAGACACTTTCCGGGGAGCAAGACCCATTGAATACAATAGGGCTGACTTCTGAGTAGACATGGTTCGGATTGTGCTCCTATTCTGACCCTGGGAAGATTGTTTTCCTCTTGACAGAATGCAATTTGAATGTCTTATAACTTACAAGGTGTCTCTATTTGTTTTAGCTGGAAAAAAAATTACAGGCCAAAGACGTTTGATTCATTTTACCTAACATGTTTATTTAACTTTTAGTGGGAATTTTTAACCAGCAGGCCAGGGTTCGAGACTCGGATCGGCCCCACAAGACAGGGTGAGCTCCTGTCCTTAGCCCAGCTCTGCGACACCAGCTGGATCCAATCGTATTGGCTCTGCCTTTCCATTGGACTAAATCAGTGGCGTGGAGAGGGGGATTTGCTGCTTGGGTAACAGCCTATCCTCCATAACAATCCAACCCAGGCTTTCGTGCTTCGCATGCAGCGCCGAGCACGATACCATAGTCTTTCAAGACTGACGGAGGCCTGCTTTAGTGGGAATTTTTATTTGTATACATTTTTGTAATGGCTTTTAGCGGAATACAAATAAACATGATGATGATGATGATGATTTGCACCAAAGTCAAGGCATCCAGGGGCACAGACCTTTGGGGTTCAGCTTACAGCTGTCTAGGTAAATAGTCCAATCAAGCAGGAGGGAAGGGATGCCATACATTATATAAAGGAGCGATGCCAAATGGTTCCCAAAAATGGCATTTAAATCAAACTAACTCAGGGCACAATCCAGAGTAACTATGGGGAGTCTTTGCTCTGGAGTAAGAACAATTTACTCTGGATTGCAATATGAATTTCCCATAGGTTTTCACTAGGTGGTGCAGTAACTATGGGTGCATGTAATATCTCTTATGTGCTCACGTAGTTACTCTGGATTGTAGGGTCAGTTGTTGGCAAATGCTGGTGTGTCACCCCAAATGGCGACACGTTTATCATAGGTTTGCCATCCCTGGACTAGCCCATTGATTACAGCAGAAGCTTTTTCAGAATGTTTTAAGAATGAATTAATAATCTGAGAATGAATTTTCAAAACAAGGCAGATGGCAAATCACAAAAATCTTGTGCTCTGGAAGCCCCAACCCTGCAAATGTTGTGACACCTCAGAGAAGGACCCATTTATTTGGGTTTAAGCCTTATGCGGCCCGCAAGACAATCCACAATGTTGAAATTGTGGGGTGAGCCTGTGAGATGTCACCATCCCCTTTGTGTCCAGAGTGGATTAGCTGTGAAAGGGCCACTTGGAACAAAGCCAGGCTTGCAGGGCAGGGGATTGGCATCCAGGTGGCCCAGATCAGCAGGTCACCCCATGGCATTTCCAGCCTGAAATCTGGGCAGCCTTTGAAGGGATGCAGCAACTGTTGCATTCCTGATTCAGAAAGTGGCTGATCAAGGAAAGGGGAAAAAACCCTGCAAAGCAGGTTCAGGCACTTGCTGGAGTCAGGATGAAGAGTGGGAAGGGAGGAGGAGAGAAGGAGGAGGTTTTCCCCTCTGATCCCTCCATCTCTCTCCCACTCCCCAGGGCCCAGGTAGGCTCCAGCAGGCGTGGATTTGGGCGCAGGTCCCTCCTCCACCTTTGGCCAGGACCCAATGGCTTGGGCCTGTTGGGAAAGTGGCTGGGGTCACGTGCTCTCACTCCTGGGCAGGTAACTTGGGAAGAGAGAGGAGTGTGTGGCTTCTCTGCTGAGTTCCTGCCATGATGTCAGAGGGAGAGGTACCTGCAGCCTGCTGAGTGCATCTCCCAATCAGCGCCAGGGAGGCAGCAGATCAGCCACAGCAGGTACAGGCTGGGCCACCTCTCCTTACCTGGAATCTGAGGTCTCTCCTCCCTCCCTTCCTTCCCCCCCCTTCTGGGTCTTCCCATATTGTCCTGGTTATTGATCTCTCCTCTGATCACCTGGAGGAAGGGGGTGAGCCTTTTGTTGGTGGGGTTTGTGTGTGTGTGGTGGGGTTTGTGTGTGGATCTTTCTCTCTTCCCTTCTCCTTCTGCCTTATTTTTTTGTTCTCTCTCTCCTTTTTTGTTTTTACCTGTTGCTTCTGATTGTAGCTGCTTCCCCCTGTGGTCATGACGGCTTCTTCGCACAGTGACTCTGTGGTTGTCTTGTTTGGGGCGACAGCTGGCGCATATGGGGCTAAGCTGGGTTCCGATGAGAGGGAACTAATTCTCTTGGTGTGGCAAGTTGTGGACCTACACAGCAAGAAGGTACGGCTCTCCCCACACTGGCTAGGCTCTCGGGTGACCTGCACCAAACCAAGGCCACCACTCTTTCCCCACTTCCTTCCAAGCAAGCCCAGCCTGGTGGGACTGATGGCCCAGGAAACATGCAGGAGACTGGGGTGAAGGGTCCTCCTTTCCCCCGAAGTATTGTCCTTCCCCCAGGAAAACCTGGGGGAAGCAGGGAGAGAAGTGGAAACCTCTGGCTAGGCTCATGTCCCCCGTCTTGGAGATGTGCTTAATTTTTTCATCTTGAAACTGGTTTGGGAGGGGAGGAAAAGAAGACCCCAAAAGCAGGCTTTCCACCCACTCGTTCCCATCCCGAAGGCTGCAGATGGCTTTTGCTTCTTCTAGAAGTTGAGACTTTTCCTCGTTTGGGATATTTGGTGGGATTTTTTGTTTTGTTGTACAAATCAGGCCTGCATGCTGCTTCTGGGACCTTTGGCTTTATTGGGGAACTGAATCCTGGGGAGGAGGGGAGCAGCTTCTGTCTGCTATAAAAGCAGCTCATTCATGGCTACAAGTCACTCAATCACATCCAAGCATGGCCAGGGTTGTTGGCTTGCCTGATCCCTGATGTGCTACCTGATTTTGTCATCCTGTGGAAACCCATGTTTCACCTGATGGGTGAAACCCCAATTCTTGTGATCAGGGTTGCATAAGGAAGGTGGCCAAGTGGCAGCTCTTCTCCTTGAGAAAGAGGCAGTGGAAACAACACAAAACAAAGATCTGGTGACATTAATGTCAGTTCATCCTTTCAGCAAACAAGGGGCTGCGTTCTCCAAATTGGGAATCATTATGTGCTTCGTGGTTCTGAAAAAATCCCAACACACTCTTCTAGTTTCTGACTTGATTTTCCTTCCCCTCCCCACACCCCTCCCCACTCTGTTAAATATTTTCAGGTAGGGACACTGCACAAATGTTTGGTGAAGGCCGACAACTTGGAGCTGAGCGACCAATGTCGAGAGGTGACGGGCTTAACCCCTGAGGGCCTGAGCAAGGCCGAGCCGCTGGATCGGGTTCTCCAACAGGTGAGGGCAGCTAAGGGTTAATGCAGAGAGCAGGATTCCAAATGATGCAACAAAACAAACAGGCTTGCTTTTGACTTTGCTTTGAAATCATGGGGTGGGGGTGAGGATATCCTGCAGGGTGGCTGTTTGGGGTGGGCTCCTGAAAGCAATCACTGATAGTTATTCACGACATGGCAGTGGTACTTAGAGCCAGAGCACAATCCCAACCATGTCTACTCAAAAATAAGCCCCGTTGTGTTCAGTGGGCCTTACTCCCAGGAAAGTGTCTTTAGGATTGCAGCCTTAGGGTCGGATGAGTAATCGGAGTCTTGGATTCAAATGTTTTCCCTGTAAATGGCAAAACAATGGAAACACAGTGGGCACAATCCTAACCATGTCTACTCAGTAGTAAGCCCTATTTTGTTCAATGGGTCTTACTCCTAGGAAAGTGTTTTTAGGATTGCAGCCGGTGTGGGTGAAATACCAGCTATTCTTGGGTGAAATACCTGTTATTCTTGACTAACAAACAATTTACCTATAGTAAGATACTCAGATTTACCTCCTGGGGAAAAATCAATGCTAGGGAGCTCTGAGAACATGACAGAGCACTGTAGCAAACTCTGAGATGTAGGGCATCATATTTCAGCAGACTTATATATTTACTTTATTTAATATCTAATATTTAATATTTATTTATTATATAAACCCAGGCTTGACGAGCACCTGTCGGGGATGCTCTAGGGGGATTTCCTGCTGCAGGCAGGGGGTTGGACTAGATGACCTACTAGGTCCCTTCCAACTCTAGGATTCTATTATTTAATAAATATTTAATAAATATTTAATATTTAATAGGATACTTTATCTCCTGCTTTGCTGTGTAAAAGAGTTGGGGGAGGGCTGTATGCGCCACATGTAAATTGCATCATCTTGTGCAGTGCATCTCTTTCTTGTGCATCTTCAGCATGGCCATTTTCTGATTTAGGACACTTTTGGTGTCTGTGTTTCAAATATCGTTGCCTCTGCCATGAATTCACCTAAAGCCACAAGTGATATGCCTTGAACTCTGACGCTTGTTCTACAAGGATGATCTTTCTTGCCCTTCTGGGGTGGTCGTGTTTGGTCCAGTTACCTATGATGGTGCACTTGGTCCAGCAAAGAGCATGCATATGTTGGGACAGCTTGAAGTTTCAGACATGGTTGGAAACCTTTGATGGGTCTTGGTCTCCTCAATGACGTTGAGGAGCATTTTTGAGTAGCGTATTTATCTTCTCAAATAATGGTGAATGCTTGAAGTTTTGGTTAGCCCACTTCTCATGGCTTAAGCTTAGCAATTGGTGGTGAGACTCAATTCCATGTCTTACCAGTACAGTAAAAACATAGAAGCTGTTCAGCCTCTCCCCTCAAGGTTGGCTGAAGACCTCCCCTCTTAGAGATTGAGGCCAAACACAGCAGGATCGGAAGTGGAAAGGAGAGAGGTGGGATAGAGTGTCTCGTGCTTACTTTCACCTTCACACTTCCTTTCCATCTTCTTCTTCTTTGTGTTGTGAATTCAGGGAGAGGTAGATGAAGGGTGGCAGGGCACCCTTCCCCAAACTATCTTCTTCCTAAGGTAACTGGTTCAGTGAGCCTCGGGGATTGTCTGGACCGGTCTCTTTTTCGCACGACAAAAAGCAATTGTCAAGATCCTTTGAAATACAGTCTTCTGACAAGCTGAACATTAAAACATTCCCTTTTGAATATGCTAAAAAGGGATATTAGTCAGCGGGCAGGTACTTATTAAGAGGACAGGATGTGTACATGACTCGACTAGCAAGCTGAGCTGTTTTACCTTAACAGCAAGGCAAGAGAAAGTAGCTGGTAACTCAAGGTAAAAGAGAGCCTCTTGTGTGGAGTCCTCCACTCTTCAGAAAGGAGTTGTATATAAAGGGAGGAGGTGATGATGATGATGATGCTGCGTGTGCCATTCTTCCAACTGTGTCGCATTATGTGGAGAGAATTGGTGTCAGATGTGAAGCTCACTGGGTGACTTGGGTCTAGCCTAGCCTGCCTCGAAAGCATTGAGTGTCGGGGCGAAAGTATGTGTTTGATGCTCTGCGTATCTTGGAGTAAAAGTGGTATAAAAATGCAGTACAAGTATTTGACTGTGACCAGCACAAAGGAATACCTCGAGTGAAATGGGACCTTGTTTCTCCCTCAATATCAGGGGTGGGACAGACATTTTGGTAGGATGGACACATCACTTCCTTGACCTTGTGTTGGAAGCCAGGAAAAAATCGGATCATTTTTCTTTCAAATTGGAATAAATTAGTTACCTTTGCATGGATGAATACATTAGAGCAGTGTTTCTCAGAGTGGGGGTCGGGACCCCTTTGGGGGTCGCCTAGAGGTTTCCTGGGGGTTGCTTAAAGACCCCTGGTGCAGGGGGCCAGGTCAGCCTTGCCAAACTTCTCTGGCTGGAGCTGCACGCATACTGGGGCTGACTGACAGCCTCAGGGCCCAATCCTGTGCATGCCTACTCTGAAATAAATCCCATTATAGTCAGGGGGGCCTTTAGTCCCATGTAAATGTGGATAGGATTGCAGCCTCAGGGTCCAATCCTATGCATGCCTACTCTGAAATAAATCCCATTGTCAGGGGGGCCTTTACTCTCATGTAAATGTGGATAGGATTGCAGCCTCAGGGCCCAATCCTTTGCATGCCTACTCTGAAATAAATCCCATTGTGTTCAATGTGTGCATAGAACACACATTTCATTTGTAACCATGAAAATACATCCTGCGTATCGTATATTTACATTACGATTCATAACAGTAGCAAAATTAAGGTTATGAAGTAGCAACGAAAATAATTTTATGGTTGGGGGTCCCCACAACATGAGGGACTTATAAAGGGGTCACGGCATTAGGAAGATTGAGAACCACTGCATTAGAGACAACTTTATGAATGAATGGATTTTACTGAGATTAGAATACATGTGATAACTGTGAACTGTTTTTTACACACCCCTTGCAGTGAAATCCTACATAGCCAAGCCAGAAACACTTGGAGATGTAGGTTGTTCAAGGTCTGTGGGGTGGGGGTCGTTAAAATAATTCTCTGGGAAAAGCAGAAAACACTTGGAAACATGAACTGATGCATTTGGGATCGTTATGGCTCCAACAATCTCTGATGGGACAGACTCATTGGGACAGTCTCATTGGGTTCCCTGTGGGCTGAATTGAGGGTGCCCAAGGGACACTAATGGGCTTTGGGTTGGGATTTGCCCACCCTTGCTCTATATTTAAATATTTATTTTGTCCTTATTATCAAAGCAGCCCTTCAAGAGAGGTCAGGTCTGGAGTGTATTCTGATGCGCTCTGTGGGATTTCATCTGGAAATCTGAGGTCCAACTAGGACTTGGACCCTGAAGGTTGAGTGTGAATGAGTTGGAGGACCACGTTCCTGCCCCAGAAGATGCTCCTGGGATCCGCATATTTGGCCTGTTAGTAGCCATGTAGGGTGATCAATGTTCTGTGGCAGTGGGCACCAAGCCCTGGCCTGGAGGCGCCTCCAAACTGACATATTTCTCCAGCCACCACATACCACCCAAGTGATCCTCATGGTGGTGGCCATTGCTCCTTTACGTATTAACCTCCAGGCTGCTGGTTCAGCTCTCTACCCCTATGGAGTCACTTCGAAACCACTGCCATGTAATGGTGAGGAGGCTAAGCTGCGATTGGGGTCTTCCACATCATCCGTCTGCCATAATGTGTAGATCTTATGTGAGCCTCAGTCTGTTCCAGCCATAGATGGGATTGATCATACTTGCCTTTTTCAGGGTTCTAGTTTTGGCAGTCGGCAAATGAAAGAGCAGTGTGGAATCCCCAGGATTCTGCCTTGGTCACGGTTTCCTTTGCTTGAGAAGGGTGATTTCATACAAGAAATCAGCCCCAATGCATTTTGGAGGACTTCCCAGGTCTTTGTCAAGGGTGGTGGCATTTCTTTTGGATCCCTTCCCTTTTCCATTGGGACATGGGGCACAATCCTAACAGATTTAGGCTGGCCTAACTCGCTTGGCCTTATCTTCCCATGGTGGTATGGGGAGGTCAGCATATGCTGTACACTGGCCTAACCTCCCCAAAAATGGCATGGCACTTTTGTGACACCCAGCAGTCAGCGCAGGACTTATGCCAGCGTAATTACAGCCATAATTTCATATTATCTCACTGGATCATATTTTCTATGACTTATGATCATCTGTCTGTAAGGCTTACGCAGAATGTGAATGCCAGTCTTCATACATGCAAACATTTGTTAGATGTCGCAGGGCATTTCTGGCTCCCCTCCTTTGGTTTGTGGGCTTCCTTTTTGATCCTGTGCTCAGGTGCAATGCACCCTCCGCACCCCATCTCATGGGCCCTGTGGAGATAGGAAAATGGACAATCCTGCGACAACTTTGAGCACCCTTTGGCTGCTGGGTCTGGCCCCCATTTATCCCCCGCATTCCCTTCTCATGGGGTATGGAAAGAATATGTAGGTTTGCAGCCCAAGGCTGCTTTGGTCACTGTTTCCTTGTTTAGATTTGCACTCCGCTTTTCTCTGTTTATAGTATTTAAGGCACTATAAGCAAGATTTAAACATCCAGACTTATTTTAATCAATTAATTGTATTTATGTACTGCTTTTCAACAAAAAAAGTTCACACACAGTATATAAATACTGTTTGATTAAATAATAAAAAGTCTGGGTGTCTTTTTCCCAGGTCCTGCCTTGGGCGTCTCTCTCTCTCTCTCTCTCTCTCTCTCTCTCTCTCTCTCTCTCTCCTGCTCTGCTCTGCTCTGCTCTTTTTTTCCAAGACAGACTTCCCAGTCTGGAAGGGACCACTTCTGGGTCTGATTCAGCCACTGGGCAGATGCAAGTTCAGATTTGTGCTGTCATGAAAATCCTTGCCTGACCTTGGGCAGGCCAGTCGCACTTGGTCTCTTGACTCTCCCTCACCTGGGAGGATAAAACAGGTGGGAGGACAGGTTGGTGCGCCACCCCAAGCGCCCTGCAGGAAGGGTGGGACGTGGGATGGGAATGGAACGGGCGGAAGTGTCCACACTTGCTGGTCTGTTGCCAGCAACATGATGGTGGAATGGGAGAGAAGAGGCACGTATGGTCCACCCGTGTGCCACTTGGACTGTTTGTCTCAATTTTTGGAGAGGCAGATGACAAACTGAAGCCAAATGGAAAAATACCATAGTCTGGCCTTGTGGCCAGTCTGGAACTGGTTCTACCTCTTCTTCAAGTCGCTTGGAGGGTGGGGGGTGCATGTGGGAGAAACTTGCTTAAGCAGTAAAACGGGTTTGTGTGTTGCCTCTTCTCTTTGTGCCCAGGAGTGTCTTCTCCCCCCCCCCCCACTGGATTCTCCTTCATCTTAATTTTGAAGGGGGGGGGGAGATTCCTCCAAATGAAACCATGAGACGAGGTTTGGCTGCTTTGAGGTGGTTCTTCCTGCTGCTCCTCCCCTTGGTAAGATTTCATGCCAGGCTGGTTCAGGCTGCAGAGCAACTTTGGGAAATGGCTCCGAGATGTATGATTTGGGCTGCAAGTTAGATCTTGTCCTGCATCTTGCAAGGCAAAGACATCTGAAAACAGCTTACCTAAGTATACTTTGCTATTTGTCTTTTTTTAAGTGACAGGCTGTAATTTGCTCCGTGCTTTGGTGAGACAGTGTCCTGCTAACACAAATGGCAGCTTCTGGACCAGATGCAAAAGGCGCACGTCTGTCTTGCTGGGGGGAGGCATGATGAGGAAGGATTCCTCAAGTGGGGAGCTGTAGACTCCACTGTAGCAGGACCCCCAAAACTCTGCCTGACCACATCCCCCCCAATCACAGTCCCATTCTAGAATGGTACATGGGATGCTGCAACCTGGTTGACCCATCACCAGAGCAGCCCAGTTAGTACCTTTCTTGGCAAGAAGAGTCACACACCCCAATCACTGAAGGGTTGAGAATCCCTACAAAATTGAAATGCAGGCTTTTTCTAGACCTCAATCTCTGGAAGTGTGGCTTGGTTGCCCCATTGCAGTCCTGTAGTGTGTAGGGTGAGCACCTGTCCCTTTTTTCCTAAAACATGTCCTGCATTTTAGCCTTGTGTCCTGGGAAAAAATCTCTCTTGTCCTTCATTTCCTTGTATGCAGTCAACATGTAGCCTTTTGTAATCCATCAATTATATGTAATAAAAGCAGGCCTCCGTCAGTCTTGGAAGACTATGGTATCGTGCTCAGCGCTGCATACGCTGCATACGCTGCATGTGAAGCACAAAAGCCTGGGTTGGATTGTTATGGAGGAGAGGCTGTTACCCAAGCAGCAAATCCCCCCTTTCCACGCCACTGAATTAGTCCAATGGAAAGGCAGAGCCAATACGATTGGATCCAGCTGGCGTCGGAGAGCTGGGCTAAGGACAGGAGCTCACCCTGTCTTGTGGGGCCAACCCGGGTCTCGAACCCTGGCCTGCTGGTTAACAGGCACAGCATCTTTACCGCTTGCGCCACCCACAATTTATATGTAATAAATTGCATATAATAGTTTTAAATTGCATATAATAGTTTTAATTATATGTAATGAATTACACATAAGAGTTTTAAACTAAAAAAACAATCTAGAGTATAAGTTAAGCCCATAAAAGCAATATGTTTGAGTATTTTAACTTTTATTTTGCCATGTCCTGCATTTTTCTTGGATGTCCTGCATTTTGAGAAGGCAACTTAGCATTTTTCTGTAGTTCTGGCATATGGTCACCCTGCTTTGAGTGGTGCTCTTAAACTAGCACTAGTTCCTGTTTGGACAAGAAGTGGTCCAAAGCAGCTAAGGGCACATCCTAACCATGTCTACTCAAAAGTAAGCCCCATTGTGTTCATTGGATCTTACTCCCAGGAAACTGCCTTTAGGATTGCAGCCTAAGTCTGGGTCCCTATGGATAACAACAGGGTCACGTTAGGACCATTTTGGTGCTCTTTCCGAAGATCACTGCCCAGACTCTGCATTCACTGCTCTTGCTGAAGTCTCGGCTCTGTAATGAGCTGATCTTCCACAGATTTAAAAGCTTGCAAAGCCTTCTCTAAGAGCTAGTGCAGGAACATGAATTGTCCTACAGTGTGTTATCAAGGTTTCAAAATACAGTGGTACCTCGCTTAACAAGCGTTTCACATAACAAGCAAAAATTTCCAAGAAATCTTGCTTCACATAACAAGTTCCACTTCACTTAACAAGCAAGCACGCTACGGGCACGCATGCTGTGCAGCACTGACACAGAGGCTCTTTATGCAGTGGAGGCACAGAGGCTATTTAAAAGGGCTGCTGGCCATCGCTGCTGCCTCTAACTGCCCCCAACTTGGGGCAGTTGCCTGGGGGTGCCAGTGGCAGCTGCCCCCAACCTTGAACCTCCAGCAGCAGCTCAGGTAAGCCTCCCAGGAAAGTGCCTTTGACTGCAGCCTCCTGACCATGTCTATCCAGAAGTAAGCCCCACTGTGTTAAATGGAGCTTACTTCCAGGAATGTGTCTTGGATTGCAGCCTCCTAACCATGTCTACCCAAAAGTAAGCACCATTGTGTTAAATGGATCTTACTCCAGGAAAGTGTCTTTAGGGTTTCAGCCTAAGTAGACTTCATAGGATCCTGCACATTGAATGCATGTTTTGAATTCAATTCCAGTGTTTTGGCATCATTTTTACATCCAGTTAATATTTTATATGAATATTTTGGGAGTTGTGGAACCAATCGTCTGAGTTTCCATTATTTCCTATGGGAAAATCTGCTTCACTTAAAGAGCAGGCCTCTGGAACAAATTAAGCTCTTTATGTGAGGCACCACTGTATATACCTTGGCAGCTAAAGAATGTGAACTGTCAGTGTGTGGACCCCCTGATGCCTTAATCCCCGTTCACATGCAATAACTGCTCATTCTGCCACTGTCTGCTTCTGCAAAAAAGCTGCAATCCTAACCATGTCTGTTCAGAAGTAATCCCCATTTTGTTCAGTGGGTCTTCCTCCCAGGAAGTTTAGGATTGCAGCCAAAACATGTTAAAATAAAAGCAGTTAAAAAAATCAAGAAGTGCACCCCTTTAAAGTGCACCCCTTTTCTTTGGCAGAGAGGGAGTCAACACTTGGAAATGCAAAGGACTCCCTGCTTTTGCCTGACTCGGCTGAAGCATGGAATGATTGCTAGCATGATGGCTTCTCTACAACAGTAGAAAAGCAGTTTTTGAAATTGTGGTTTGCAGTGCAATTGTGGTTTGCAGTGCATTGACTCATGTTGAGTCCAATCCATGAACAAAAAAATCAATGTCTGTGAAGGTTGGGCCCCTGTATCTTGTTGTGTACTCTTGCTCAGAGATACCATCTGTCCTGTGAGTGGAGAAGAGGTACATAGAATTCAAGGAGTGGGTTCTGCTTTATATTAGGGTGAAAATGTATAATATATTAAGGTGAAATATATAATATATATTTTAATAATATAATATATTAGGGTGAAAGTTGTGTCTTTGTAGCCAGCTCTGGACTATGTTCTGCTTGGTGCTAATGGCAAAATTGTCCACTTTTTAAACAGCAAAGAGCTTGCATTTTGCGGTGGCCAAAACAAACCAACCCCCCTGATGCAGCCCTCCCTGTGGTGTGATAGTTTGCAAAGGCTGGACTTCTCATGTCCGTTGTTGGACAGCACTGTGAAGGCCCAGAAGTTGAGCTGGAACTGGCCCCAACAGGAACAGGACAGGGGGTTTTCTGCCAAAATGGGCCAGGGAAAGCAGCAAGGACCAGAAAGGATGGCTTGTGCTTGCAAACACATTGCAACGGACCATTATTTCCCGTCCTTGCTCGTGTGCCATCCCAATTGACCCTTGAAGGTGCTTAGTGAACCATTGAGGCTGAGTGTGAGCAGTTTGCTTGTCTTTTATCCCCCCCCCCCATACCTGGGGATCCATCAGCCTCTGTTCCTCTTGCTCCCTGCACTGGAAAAGAATGAAGGGGATCGAGCGTGGCAGGGCCGGTGCTATTGTCAGGCCAGCTATGCAGCTGCCTGGGGTGCAGATCACAGGGCTCAGTACTGACCTTTGAGGGATGGGGACAGTTTTATATTTGTTTTGCAATTTAAACTGTTACCATTTTAGGTTTTGTGCTTTTCATTTATTTCTACGTTTTTGAAAATGGAAAATGGGGTGCCTTATGTAGGCCACGGTACCAGCCACGGGGGATGTTCCAGCTCCCCCATCTCTCTCCTCCACGCTTGCTCTTTGGACTCCCTCTGCCTTTTCCAGTTCCTGGAGGGGAAGGAAGAGGAGCATTGCAGGCAGGTGCGCAGTGGGACGTGGGGGTCCCTCCAAATCAGGGTGACCAGATGACCGGAAAAACCCAGATTTGTCCAGATTTTTAGCCTCCTGTCCGGGTGTCCTACATTTTGGCATCATTTTGAAACTTGGTGATAATGCACAGTACCCCATCATGCCATATGTCATTGGATTCATATTGAAGAGCAGAATCCAATGCAAAAATCAGTTTTGAGATACCTCCTTCCTATCGAAAGTTATGCTCAAAAAACTGAAAAACAAAAATAAAAAATAAATTTTTTGGCCATTTTTTCAGCGGGTAGGAATTTTGGCCTTGGGGTTCAGGAATTTTGGGTTTGGCATCTGGTCACCCTGCTCCAAATTGCTGCCTGGCACAACAGAAGTGAGCAAGTTGCCACCAGTCCCGATCAGTTGTGAGACTCCATCTTCTGACTTGTCCTCCTGTCCATCCTGGATTTCCTAGCAGTTTGGATGACCCTGGAGAAGGATGAGAACTTTTATCTCCCCCTCTCTCTCTGGTTTGCTCCCCTCTAGGCTTAATTTTGGAAGCCTCTGTTGCATCCTTTTGTAATTGCCTTTTTCCAGACCAGACCATTGCAGTGCCGGAGCCTGTTCTGGGAAGGCTTTGATTCCTGCAGCCCCAGTTAACAGGCAGTGACTTTAATGTTCAGGGGAAACCAGTTTGGCAGCCTTCCCCTCCCCCTCCCGCCATAGACCTGCAAAGGGTGTGTTCTTTTCTGCCTCCTTAATAGCCTTGCAAACAATTTTGATTTTATCGCACTTCAGAAAAGGACTCAGAAAGATGGCTGCGATAAGTGGAGGGGGGGAGAAGTGCGTCTCTCTCCATGCCAGGGCTCTCAGTTCTGTTTGCTGTGCCAGCCTCGGAAAAGACGGGGCAGCCAAAAATGCTGATTCAGCTGGATTCCTTGACTCTGGTTTACTGTGCTGATTTGGTTGGGGTAAAATGCTGTTGAGTGACTCTTCTGCAGGCCATGGAGGAGTGAGATCTCCTGTTCTGAGCCTTGGCAGAAGAAACAGCAAAGTAGGGGGCTTACGTGTAACTCCAGACCATTGCCATTCGTTCATTCGTTCATTCGTTCATTCGTTCATTCGTTCATTCGTTCATTCGTTCATTCAGTTTGTAGCTCCCAGTTTGTGTATGTTCTGGTTTCATCTCCAATGTGTCTTTCTGACAAACACCCCAGGTGGGCATGCCCAATTTTTAGTGGCCCGAAGGGGTTAATCCCCCCGACCCTCTACACCTTCACCGATAGATGTAGCTCCTGCATTAGTTGTCCACATCAGGTCTGCCATTCTCATTAGTGCTGTCAGGAGGTTCCGAAGCTCAGAAGGAAAAGGATGATGATGACATTTTTTTCCAGGACATGAAGCTCAAAAAGAGGACAAGTCCTGGAAAAAGGGAACTGATCATTCTAACTTTATTTGCCAGCTGGCACCAGCTGGCCACACCGATCTGTCAACTGGTGCCATGCTCGCCCCCCTGCCCCAATGCCACAATGTGATATATGGCACATTTCCTACAGTGTGCGTGTCTGTCCTGCCAGCATAGCCAATTCAGGATTGGGCTATTCAAACTCTTTAGCACCTGAATCCAGAGAATGCAGATCTTTGGTATGCTTTGCTGCAGGATGAGTTTGCTCACTGTAGAGCAGGCATCAAATGGGTATATGGAAACCCTTTAAGTGATGGCATGTGAGCTGGAAGATAAGAGGCAAGGCCTGCATGCAAAAGGCCTCCAGTCAATCCGTCAATCAATCATTAGTAGTCTGAAAGTGCAGCTTTACCCAGTTTCTTGGGAGGAAGCTTCATGTCCAGGGCTGGCTTCAAAACAACCTGATCCACAAAGCAAGTTCTTCTCCAGATGTTTTCATGTGCATTTATACCCATTCAATCCGTTAATTAAAATTCATATTTTTAATTAAGATTTATGAAGATATAATTGGGTGACTGCTCTGTTACAACTGAAGTGAGCGTAAGTTGGAACAGCATGCACAGAAAGAATGCAACATGCAGTACTGTGTCTAGGGACAGAGATTGGGTATTGCAAGGAATCCCGAGGGGATGAAGCTCACCTTCCTTTTCCTTTTGCAGTGCCTGTGGATACGGCTGCCACTCCCCCCATCACCTCCCCCCCATCAAAGGCCAGGTGAACCTTGGCTGGCACTATACAGCCACTCACACGTGCAAGTTGTTGCATGATTCCTACTGGAAAATGTAGACTGCTCTTGGGTTCATTCATTGGGATCCATCACTCTTTTTCCTGCTGATCATTGGTGATTATTTCTGTTGAGACCCAGCCTGCTCAAAAATGCCCCATGAAACAAGCTTACTCTACAATCCAGAGTAAGTACAGGAGCACATCAGAGACATTACGTGCACCCGTTGTTACTGCACCACCTAGTGAAAACCTATGGGAAATTCATATTGCAATCCAGAGTAAATTGTTCTTACTCCGGAGCAAGGACTCCCTGTAGTTACTCTGGATTGCACCCTTAGCCACTAGGGAAAAATGGGGGTGCTTGTAGAGAATGTATCCCTATTGCCATACTCATTGTTGCCCCCATGTTTTCTTGAGTCCTCGAGCCCTGTATTGAAGGAGATCTTGGTTAGGAGAAAAGGGCTGGGGGAAAGATCCCTTTTGCTGCTTGGCCACCCTTCCCTTTGCCACTCTCCCTCCACCCAGCAAGCAACTGGGAGAGACCCCAGTTCAAGCAACTGGTCAGTTACTCTGGTGACTGGTTTGTCTGGAGAGGATGTAGGGACCTGGTTTAGCAAAGATGCCTGTTGGGTCAGTCAAGAGAAGCTGAAACCAACAAGAGGATCTTGTTTTGAAGCCCTACTTGAAGTGGTTTTGCAGGTAGATCTGGCTGCCTTTTGACAGGTTCAGCTTTGCACTGCAAATAGTGGGCGACTGTTGGGTAAATACCTCCCTGGCAGTGCCATGCTTTGCAAGCCATAGAAGCCGTGCCAAAGATCATGTTCTCCAGAGAGCTTGTCCTTGAAATGGAGGGAGAGGGAAAGCCCTGCAGGGACACTTACCCTCGAGGAGGAGGCAGGGAAGAACTTATTTTGCTTGTTTGACCAGCCAAGGCAGGGCAGCTCATCTGACTTCGGCTGCAATCCTAACCACACTTTCCTGGGAGTAAGTACTACTGAACACAATGGGACTTACTTTTGAGTAGACACATTTAGCATTGCATTGTAAAATGCTTGGCCATCTCGGGAGATGCTTGAACTGTTTGGAAAGTGGGACGTGCAATTCTGGTGCAAGTTTGTGTGTCTTTTTAAAAATTTTAATGCAGATGAGAAGGGCTTTGTGGGGAGGAACTTCAGTGTCCAGGTGACCCTTGTTGGCCACTAGAGTTCTATTTCACAACCTCCCATGCATTAAAAAAATCTGTGGAAAATAGATGTAAAGACCCACTTCTGGTTTAATTCTTAATTCTTCATTTTTAATTTTCTTAATTGTTCTTCCGTTGCTCCTAATGGAATAAGGTTGTGTCTTATTATCTATCTGCAGGGGGTTAATTCTAGGACTCCTTCCTGAAACAAAAAAGGCAATTCTTTTAAAAATAACAAAGTGTGTCGCTTTATAATTGTTTAAGAACAACTTTTCTTACTGTTGTGGAAAGGTAGCAACAGTTATAAATGCAAAGGACCTCCTTGCTTTGCCTGGCAAGCTGAAAAATGGACGATTGCTTGCATAATTGCCTCTACAACAGTAGAAAAAGTAGTTTTTAAAATTGATTTTGTGTTGAGCAAACCCATGAATTAAAAATCAGTGTATAACAAGGCTGAACCTGTATTGCTGTAGTCAGAATTGCCATGCTTTGTGCTTAATATTGTTTTTTCACACACATTGAACCAAAATCAGTTACTGATACAGTGTTTGCTTCACAACAGCCCAAGAGCACCTTTCCTTTGATGCCACACAATCTGTATTTGGTATGACTGTAGCAAATCTGAAGGTATCGTTAACATAAGCACAAGATGCTGTTTTGTTCTAGACTTCCACTAGAGTCTTCCACTAGAGGTGCGAGTCTCCCGCTATCAAAATGAGTAATCTGTAAGGTATAACAAGCAATTGATCGCACTCCGATGCTTGTTTCCGCAGTGGCCCCATGGATCTTAGGGGGCTACTTTGAGGGTTTGCTGGCAGACTGTCAATGAATACTGGTAGTGTCTGGTGGTTATTTTAAGATTAGCACTAGGCCAGGAGGTCTCCTGTGGATGGTTCTGTGTATGCTGGCTGGTCCCGTCCCCCCGCTTTAAAAATACCACTCTGGTGACATCGGAGTGTGTTTTGAGGGAGGCGTCCAGTTCTGGTTCCTGAACTGTGGTTCAAGCATTGTTTGTACGAGTGGCTCATGCGTGAACTTGCATCCCCCACCAAATGTGCCTCTCTCTTTGTACTCGTACTCCGGGCAGTGCAGGTATGTCGTGTGTGCAGTCAGCGCACAGCTGCCTCTGGCAAAGGGCCATCAGTGTGGCAGGTGATGTGTATCGAAGCATGCGCCCGAATGAAAGATGTGGTGGGGGGAGAGGTAGAGGTCTGTACAAGATGGGAACTTTTAACTCATGGAGTGTTGTGCAGATGCATTTTCCATATTATTGTATTGTGCATCTGCATTTTTCCAGAGTATCTCTTCCGTGTGTGATCACGCATAGGACTTAAATGGGCACGCACCTCTGCCCAGCTACTACCTGTCGCATCATACGTGTCTTTGCTGCAGCAGATGAATGCAGATGCCTCTCTGGAACTTGTTCTGCTGTTGGCTTAACCCTTTTGCACCCCCCCCCTTCTGAATTAAAATGTGCCTTTGTGCTATTTTTCTTGAGCCTCTTGGGGCAGGAAGATCAAATGAATGCTCAGTATTGGGGTCCAGGGGGATTAATGAAGATGCGAGCAGAAAATGAACTGTGTCCAGAAACAGTGATGCATTGATGAGCCAGAATGGAGGATCTCTGCGCATGTGAGCATTATTTCAGTTATGGAATTCACAGTGCAGGTTGTGATGGTCCCAAGTTTTAGATGTATTTAAAATGGGATTAGAGGCTTTCATTGAGAATACTGTAGACTATTTGACTGCCGTCAGGGCCGGCTCATCCATGAGGCCGGGTTAGGCAATGGACTTGGGAGTGAATTGGTGGTCGGCAATCACCTCAATGGGGGTTCCACCTTCTGGCCTGGAAATAAAACACAACAGATGAAGTACAGCGGTACCTTGCTTAACAAGTGATCCACATAGCAAGCAAAAATTTCTCTAGGATTCTACCTCACATAACAAGCATTGGTTCACTTAACAAGCACACTCATTGGCAGTTGGGGCAGACATGCTGGCCAGCAGCCCTTTTAAAAAGCGTCAGGGCTGCCTAGCGCACCTGCCCATAGTGAAAGCAACACTTGCGCGCTGTTCCTCCTGTGGCCGGAGGGAGAGAAGAGCAGTGGAGAAGAGGAAGCAGCTCAGGGTAGCCAGAAGGGAGCAGGGCAGAGAGAGGATCAGGATGGAGAGAAGGAGAAAGTGGGGAGACACTTGAAGGTGTCTTGGATTGCAGCCTCCTAACCATGTCTACCCAGAAGTAAGCTCCGTTACGTTAAATGGGGTTTACTCCCAGGAATGTGTCTTTAGGATTGCAGCCTAAGTAGACTTCATAGGATCATGCACACTGAATGCATGTTTTGAATTCAATTCCAGTGTTTTGTCATCATTTTTACACAGAGTTAATATTTTTATATGAATATTTTTTTTTTTTTTGGTTCTGGAACAAATCTTTTGTGTTTCCATTATTTCCTATGGGAAAATCCGCTTCACATAAAAAGTGTTTCATACTTTTTCATAACAAGCATGCTTCGAATTAAACTTGTTATGTGAGGCATCTCTGTACGTCTGACACTCAAGATATGTGGGTTCAGACTTCCCCTTTTGGAGGTGGGGGGAAGACATTTCATTTTGAATGTCATGTGGACCTTCACAATCTGGTTCATGGTTTCAGATCTTGGTTTGGTTCTGCCTTAATTGTGGTTTGAAGGAAGTGTAATATGGATCTGTGGTTAACTTGAGAGCAAAGGAGTTTTTAAAAAGCCCTTTATCCCACCCGCCCCGGACTGTGGGGAACTTCCCAGGCTCATAGCATGTGAAATGGCACGGTGAACATATGTCCCCATTTTCCAGGATATGCCCTGGAAATGCCTTGTCTCCTGGAAAAAAACTTCAATGCCCTCCTTTTCCTTGTGAGTGGGGAGCATGAAATGAATCAACTCACCCATCTCCCCGTTTCCGAGGTGGTGTGGGGAGGCTGGCGCATGTCTGTGAACTGGCCTCACTCCCCAAGAAGTGGCACAGTAGTGTTTTATGGCACTTTTGGGGCATCCACAGGCCAGCGCAGGACAAGCCTAACTGGGGGGTTAGGATTGCAATATATGTAACACATTCTGTGTAACAGTTTTAAATTTAATAAGTAATATAGTGTTTAAATTACGCACATGAAAACAATATCCATGAGTATTTTAGCATTTTTGTCATGCCCTACATTTTCCTTGGATGCCCTACATTTTTCCTCTTGTTATGGTTCTGGCAAAGGGTCACACTGGCAACGGGCCCTGATCCACTTGAGGCTGCAGCAACATCTTTCCCAGTTTTCAGTCCAGTGAATGAAAGTTTCTTGTTTCTTTGCTAAAATTCAAAATGTGCTCTGTTTCAAGCAGAGGCTGGACGAGCACCTGTCGGGATGCTCTAGGAGGATTTCCTGCTAAAGGGTTTCCTGCTAAAGGGTTGGACTAGATGACCTTCTAGATCCCTTCCAACTCTAGGATTCTATGAAAATTCCTCAGCAACTGGCAAGAACACCATGGAGTTTGTGTTCTCCCCCCTTTACCAAGTGTGTGACCTGTTCCTATGCCACGTGTCCTGTGGTGTCCTTAGTCTTCACTGTGTGTGTCTCATGATGACCAGCCCTACAGGGCTGGCCTGGACTTCTCCAGGAGTCAACATCCATCTCCCAGGAACCCCTGAAAGAACTCAGCAAGTAGGATTTAAGAGCCCTTCTCAGACTACGTGACCTCACTTCATGCCAGGGAAAGTCGGAGTTGGCAACCCTACTTGACTGTTGGTGCTAATCTTCTCATTGGGGAACCTCTGATAAAGTGTCTGAGGAACTCCAGGCTTTCTTGGAACAGGATATGAAATTTCTGTGGCCCTCAATAACTGACTTGAAATAAAAGAGCCAGAATTGTTGCCGACAGGCTGCCTCGGGGTGCAGGGCATCATCTGCAATCAATAACACTTGGATGCGATTTGCTTGCAAAGACTTGGTTTGGGGAAAAAAATGTCTTTTTCCAATGTGAAGTTGTGCTTCAAATTAGTAGGGTGACTTGTGGATTTTCTGACTTCTCTGTATATTTTTTCCTCCACTTTGGTGGGTGCAAAGACTCCAGTGCCTGCAGTTCAGCCCCCGCCAGAGGTCTCAGCATTCAGTAATGCACATTTTGCACATTTCCAGGAGCAGAAAGAAATCAGTAATAGCTTGACGCATTGCACTTGTTGCATGTGCTGGTTTTTCAGAACAAGGTCACGCTGATCCCATTACCAGCCATGTGGAATAACCGTTAACTGATGAACAAAAGGCAGGCCAGGCCAAGCCAGGCCAGGCCCCACAGCGTGGTTTTTTTTGGGGGGGGGGGGGTTCCTGTTTTAAAAGTTGCCATGCATTAAGTATGCCTGCAAATAAAATAACAAAGTGAGACATTCCTCTACTCTTTTCTCAGTGGTATTTTGTGTGCACAGCATTCCTCCTGCAAGGCCAAGCCAGAGATTGTAGCAATGTCGGATTAAGCAGAGAACAAGCTGTCAGTTTTTTTCGAGGGTGTCAGCTTTTTTTTCTCGGTTCGGACTTGGTGCCAAACCATGGTTTAGGAAGCCAAACTGTGGTTTGCACAAACTGGCAGCTTGCACTCAGCCAGCAAACTGGGACACCTAAGAAGATCCCTGCTGGATCTGACTCCAGCACACCTGGCTCTTTCCTTTGAATCTCACATGAGCTCACAGGGTGCCTTTGGCGCACAGAAGACAACATGAGCCCTGCACCCTGTTGCCGTTCCCTTCCAAGAGCGGTTTCTAAACTCTGCAGGTTGCATGACTTGCAGCCTGGAATGCAGATTTGCAGTTCCTCCATAAATCTGCCTACTCCAGGGTAGACAAAAGAGGACAAGGCCCCCCAAATGTAGGACACCCAACAAAAATGTAGGACATGACAAGATTAAAGCTAAAAACTCTCATGCATGTTGCTTTCACATGGTTAAACACTATCTTATTAAACACTATCTTGTTAAACATGATTAAACACTATCTTATTAAATTTAAAACTATTACATATAATTTTATTACACATTATTTTATTGCATGAAATTATTTTTAATAATTAAATTTTATTAATTTTTAAAAATTAATAAATCTTAATTTTTATATTTAAGAAGGTTATGTGCTGCCTTCTCACAAAGAAAAGGAGAACAATGAAGTCCCCCCCACCCCAAAAAAGGACATCTTGTGGAAAAGGAGGACACAGTTTAATCCATTGTAAAGGCACCCAGGCTGGGTGCTTCATCTTGTGCTTTGTCATGGACTAGCAAACTAACAGTACCCTGCTAGTAGCAGTGCCCTGATACCACGTTATCGCTGGCACTTGGTCGAAATCAGTGGTACTCAAAGTGGAGGTTGCAACCTCAGGTCAGGGGAGACACAAGAAGATAGGAATCTGGAATCTGGCAGTTGGTTTTCCTAGGAGTAAATCTCATTGAACACAATGGGACTTGCTTCTGAGTAGGCTTGGAGGGGCTCTGGCATCACAGTGATGTCACATCCCAGTAAGTCTGAACAGGGTGCTGGTCTGAAATGCCATCTGACTTCTATACTCTAACTGAGAGCCAGTGCAATCCGAACAGCTTAATTTGAGTTCTTGTTTCTGCCAGATCACAAGCACTGCACACTGGTTAGTTTCTTACTGAAACCATAATTGGATCCCTTACAGGTAGACATAATTGGGTATCTCAAACCATGGTTTGAGCTTCCAGAATGGATAACTGTTGTTTGCAGTGTCTTGGTTTTGGAAAGGAAAATGGCTTTTTCCAAAGTGACGACTCCTCTAGAAAATTGTTGCTTGTGCTACTTTGTGTCTTGAAACTATCCTCACGTCAGTGGAAGTTTCCAGCATCATTGGAATCCACTGGTTTATTGCTATTGCACATCCACAGACTGGCTGAAAGCATTCAGATGATCATGTTCCAGCCTCCGATTGCTCTTGATTGTATTGCAAAGTTCCTTGATGCCAATGAATTGGGAGGCCTTTTCAATCAGGGTTTACTCCCTCCCTCCATATTATTGGTTATTGTAATATGCAACAACTATCGGTGTCTGAACAAGCAATGTGCACAAGTCACAAAGGCTGGATATTTTGTGGCAGGGCCCCTTCCCTTGGAGACAATGTTTTGCATAAACTTTATGCCCATATTGTAGAATTTATGCAAGACACACACCGATTAAGCCTCGGGGCAGACACGCCTTAAGGAGCCCTACTCATCGTTGATGCTGTCTTGGTTCATGAATATACAATCCAGGGTTCCCTTATGGACGAGCATTTCCACTCAAGACTCAGTTGGAACATTTCTTGCATCTGTAATGAAACACACATACTAAGACAGCAGATTTTCAAACGAGGGTTGCCATATGTTCCAAAAAACAGGGACAGTCCTGATTTGGGGGGGTTGTGTTCACATACTGGAAAGTGTGACAGCAGCTCCTGTCCCGGTTTTGGAGAATTATGGCAACTGTGTTTCAAATGCTCCTTTTCTACTCTCTGACTTGTGTGAGCATTAAGTGACGTGGGGGACTTGGAGGGTCATGGAAGAGAGGAGTCACTAGAGGAAGGATCCAGGGTCCACACCTGCAGCTTCTCTTACCTAAGAGACATGGGGTGCAATCCTAACCTAGGCAGGTACAATTCTTTGGTCTACCCATTCCCATAGTGAAGCAGGGAGGCAAGTGTACGTTTGGAGTGGCACAGAAGTGTCTTTGGTGACAGTGCTATTCTGGAAAAAAGGTGCTGGTACTCACCTGTGTGTGTGTTTGTGTCTGTGTGTGTGTGCAAGTATTCTCCTACAGATATGCCAGTACTCACACAGAGGTGCTAGTACTCCATAGGGGTGTGTACCTCTGGAAAAAGACCCCTGGGTGACACCCCCAGGTCAGCACCAGACTTATGCTGGGGCTCAGGCTGAACTAACCGGAGGTTAGGATTGCAACCTTACTGTTGTGGGTCAGGTCTGGCTAATGGGAACACAAAGGGGTGATATTCTGAGAGCAGGCAGACCCTGGCACTTTGTCAACAGGTGACTGGCTCCACATGCTGCGCTGCCTCCCGCTCTGCTTCCTCCTGCTCTGCTTCCTGCTAAGTGGCCAGAATCCTGTCCAACCGGTTTTCTAAATCTGCTGTTCCATCACTTTTCTTCCTCTTGGCTTGAATCTTCCGCACAGCCTGAAAGTGCAGACTGGGCTGGATCTGTTTTGAACACAGCCTGGGTTTGGAGCATGCAGGGCCCTTTTTCTTGTGCTGTCCTTGCAGCAACCCTGCAAGGGCTTTGCTTATAGGGGTAGATTGTAGGCTTTGTGCCTGGAAATTTCCCAGTTTGGGTGTCTCATCCCAGGCTGGGAAAGAGATCCTGGGACTCTAGAAAACAGATTCTGATCCTGTGCTGGTGGGATGTTTTCTGGTGAAGTGGACTGTGAAAGCCCCTCTGAAATCAGTTGATGCGCCCCCTTCTCTTCTTTTCCCGCGAGCGTACCATGTACCATTGGCAGGCTGTGGGTGTGATTCTGCCACACTTGGCCCTGCCCTCCTCGCTAACCAGTTCCATGTAACCAACCTAAGTTAATTCACCCGAACCAATATTAAGTTAATTGGCTGTCATGTTAATTAACTGAGCATCGCTAGGAGATACTTATTGCCAGCTGTGTCACTACACACGCCTTGTGATTTCCTGAGTTTCAGAGACCGGCCTGATTTGCATTTCTTGATGCAATCAAACCTGTTGTGTGAGTTGTGATGTGTGTGAACATGTCCTCTAGTGGCCTTTTCATGCTCTCTTTGCTTCCAGTTGCCTTTTAAATTTGGTGCCCATATGGAGCCAGGCAGTCCCCCACCCCGTTCCCTATGACATTAGTGCTCAAATGTACCCCCAGCACAGATACCCCTCCAACAAAGCAAAGTTCTCTGGGGCAGTAGTTGAGCAAGCTATGGGAACTCGGGGAACTCTGACTGTGGGGAGAGAAATTTCCCTGCCCCACAAACCAGCAAGTGTGTCATCAGTCAAAGAAACCAAGTGATCATCCCTGGAAATAGCAATGTGTGTCTAGGACAATGAGATTTTTTAGGGTCAGACTTGATGTTCCCATCCATGTTTAATATGATTTTTTCCCTCTTGTCCTTTTCTAGTTTAGTCAACTGGTATCGAATGACTTGAAGGCTCTGGGAAGAAGTTCTTACACATTCTGCACAGATGGCCAGTTACTTATTCGGCAGGTCCTTCATCCGGAGGCCTCCAAAAAGGTAACCTACTCTTTGGGGCAGCTCATTCTGAGACATCGGTGGAAGGTTCCAAGGGCCGTAGTGGGGCAGGGGATTTGGGTGCCAGGATTGGCTACATATCCCATGTAGTCAGGACCGTCGCTCATTCAGAGCGTGGCTAGATGGAGTGGCAGCGAGAACCACTCAGGACACAATTTTTGTCACAAGAATTGTGACCTAGACCAGGAGTGTCCAAACATTTGGCAGGAGGGCCACATCATCTCTGACACTGTGTCAAGGGCCAGAAAAAAATATTGATAATTAAAATTGGAATAAATTAGCATAAATTTACACTTAAGAGGGTTTTAGAGCCAGATCTGGAGTTTTACAAGGCTTGCCCGAGGACCAGATGGAAGGGTCTTGCCGTGGGCTGTGTTGAATCCAGCGATGTGCCAATTTAGAAAGCGCTTTGTCTTCCCAGAGGATCCGCACAAGAGCTTTGCATGCAAAATGTGTATTTTCTTCATTGCAGAACCTCTTGCTTTCCGACTCTTTCTACTCGTTCTATGATCTCCGCAAAGAATTTCACAACTTCTACCCCAATTCAGCCCCCGTGAAGGACCAAACCATCCAATCCATGGCAGAATGTATCCTTTTTAAAAAATGTACTTTTTCTGGTGCTGTAGAACTGGGGGGGGGAGTAAGTTATGGCCTTCGAGCCAGAAGTGGCCTCATAATCACACTGATCTGACCTCTAGTGCCTCCAATAAATTTCAATCAAGGTGTGATGAGGCGTACAGGTAAAATACGTTCTAAGTGGTAAGAAATAGAGGATGTTTACCCCCCCTCCCAAGCAGCTGGTCTCTTAAATTTTAGATGTAGTGTCTTAATTTTTCCCAAATTGCATGGAAACCGGCACTCTTGGCAAACTGCCCCCTTGCTTCCCTTACTGTGTGACGGGCCCAGAGAGAGAAATATTAAAATCTTACAAACTTAAGGGCTCCAGTTTGGCTTAAATCTAGCCTGGCAAGTCTGGATTTGGCTACATGCAAGTCTGTCCCTTCCAGAACTGGGCCAGGTTTCCATACAGAAGGTCCCAGACTCGGTCTCTAGCTTCTGATCCTACATTCACTGCCCTGAAAATGAAGGTCTTGGAATAAGAACATCAGAAGAGCCTCCACTGGATCAGGCCAAAGGCCCATCTAGTCCAGCTTCTTGTATCTCACAGCAGCCCACCAGATGCTGCAGGGAGCACACATGACACTTGCATCCAGGTGCCCCCCCCCCAGCAGGAATTTGTAGGTTGTCCACTTCTTCATGCACCCCTCATGGCTTGGAGCCTAGGAATTTGTCCAATCCCTTCTTAAAGGCATTGAGGCCAGATGCCATCATCACATCCTGTGGCAGGGAGTTCCACAGACCAACCACACGTTGGGTCAAGAGATATTTTCTCTTGTCCATCCTAACGCAAACAGGCAATGTATGTCCAAAGGACAACACTTGGAAGGCCATTCTACCTCTTTTCTCTCCCAGCCTAGCTCCTATCTCCACCCCACATACTGGCAAATATGAAGGGCCCTGGTGAAGCCCCATTGCATTGACATGAGCTCTGAGAGTAACTGCCCATGATCTTTATTCAGCACTTTTGCATGTGTCCCAAACTTGGCTGGATTGCCTTCACTTTTTCGGTTGTAAAATATAATTAACTGGCAGGCAATTGAAAGAAAAATGTAGGTTTTTTAGTTCCTGAAAAGGTATTTTTAATAGGAGGTATTTTTTAATAGGAGAAACAACTGAAATACTGTAAATAATTCAAAATCCAAAATCAAAACCTGAGCAAAACAGAGAACCTAGCAGGTTATGTCAAACTGTACCCTTAGTTGAATCATCCTCCTTGGACCATAAAGCTTAGCCAGAAATCAGGAGCTCTAGCAAAAGAACGTGCTGTTTGGGGTCTGTGCAACACCAGTTGTGTGCCTGTCTTGGTTGCCAAATCCTTTATTTTGTTTCCTTGAACCTAAGTTTCAGATACAGGTTTCGGGATAGATGAAACAGAGGAAGATTTTGGAGTGTGGCAAGTGAAAGCCATGGTCACCGTTATATTCCACATGCTTTCAGACACATGCAGTAAGTGACAGGGCTTGAGGGGAGGGACAGGGACATCCCTTTAGGGTGGTGGTTTCCACCCTTCAGAGTCCAAACTGGAATCATTGTGGACCTCATGCAATCCACCCACCTTGGCAAACACTCAAAAATACAATTAAATTTATAATAATCAGAGGATATTCATTAGAGATTTATTATTTATAGAGGTTTGTGAGTTGCTGGATGTCCATTCTCTGTCCTCTCTCTTCGTGGGGGAAATGTTCACTCACAGCACAATCCAGAGTGACTACAGGAGCTCTTAAGAGATATTTATGTTGACGTAGTTATGGTACCACCTAGTGGAAACCTATGGGAAATTCATAGAGCGATCCAGTGTAAATTTTTCTTACATCGACGTAAGACTCCCGTAGTTACTTTAGATTGTGCTATAAGTGAAATGATAGAAATAATTTTTTCCTGAGACTTCATGAACTTCTTCTCAGGCTGTCATGGACCCTGGGTTGGGAGGTAGTCTTTGAGAGCATGTTCCCTGCCTCTGCTATGTAGTTGGAGAGCCAGGAGTTCTCCAATGATGTCTGGCTGCCAACTGTCACTGCCAATTCTTCAATGTAGTCTGGCTGCTAATTGTTTGGTTCACACTTTTGTGCTATCTGGGATGCACCAGGAGGAGGCAAACTAGCATCACACACTCTTCTCTCTGCAGTTCATCCCTTCAGAGTCACAAATCTCCGTTCTGACTGCATTTCAGCCACTTATCTCTCTCTTTCAGTTGCAGATCACAGGTTCAGCGAGCCTGAAACGGTGAAATACAAGTATGAAACTGGACCCTGGTAAGTGGTTTTCTTAAGTGTCACAACAAAGATGGGGAGATGTCCTTGGAGCCTTGACTTGGTGTTTGGAACACAAGTTGCTTCACCTCTGCGTCCCCCAGATATTATCACCCCCCAAGACCCTCTGATGCAGTTCCCTCTCACCCAGCAGCACCCCATCTGCTACAACCTGTGCACTTCTTTCTGGTCCCCACTCCTGGATTCCATGAGAAAGAAGAGAGTGGAATGGGAGAGGAAGCACAAAGGAAAGGAGAGTGGTGGGCTAGAGTGGGAGAGGCGCTCTAGCCCACCAGCCTTCTCTCCTCAGTGCTTTTCTGCACTGTTCCTTGCTTTCTTCTTGTGTTGTCCATCCCATGCCAGGGGAACACGGGGTGACCCGACAGTCCGCCTGTGTTGGGAAGTACTGCAGTTCCTCATCGCCTGTCCCCTGTTCTTTCTTTCAGTCCAAAGGGATGGGGAAAGGAGGCAATTTGATGACTGTAGACTGTAGTACAAAAGGCAGGTTGACGTAAGCAACTCAAGACTTGCTGTGCCTGACCTTGGGGAGAGTTTGGGGCATGTAAGGGGGAAGTGGGGTTGGGGGTTGGCTTGCACCTCTATAACAGGAGGGAGCCAGACGGCTACATGGTGGGGCAACTTGGTGTGTCTCGGTGCCCTTCCCAAGTTCCTTTTCTCTTGCAAGGTGGTCCGATTTGGGGGGGCTGCCACCTTAGCAGAGGTGGTTGATGTACATTTGCCTGCTGATTCCCTTGCTGTTCTTCACTCTTGTCATTGCTGTCTCTGGCTGTGCCTGTTTGGTGGGACTGAAATGATCTGGAGGTGGTGTGTCTGGTTGTGTCAAACGGGGTGGGCAGTTGGCACCTGGGCTGATGACTGGCACTTGATTCAGAGTGGACCCCATTCCCTTCATTTGGTTGTGTGTTTTCTCCTGTGTTTTGATTGGAAAATGAATCCACTGAGGACCACTGAACATGTAGGCAGGCCTGGTTTGTATTATGAAATGCTGCACCTTAATTCTGTGCAAAGACTGGTTTGATGGGGAAAAGGTGGTGTCTTGTACATGGGTGGTACTTCTTGCAAAGCAGTTCCCAAATCAGTTTAGACTTTGTGCACCCCTTACCTTGTCTTGGGATAAAGGGGTGTCGTTGCAGTGCAGGGGTTCTCCCCTCTGCGGCCTCTCTTTCTTCCCCCTGTGTGCACACATTTTATCCAAGCAGGGACTGATCCAAGGTCACTGGAGTCTCCTTGGTCCGACTCCTTTCACTCTCCCCTTCTGGCAGCGGTTGCTGTTATTCACTCCTTCCCAGGAATATGAAAGGGCAGCAACGTATCGCATGGCCTGATGTCTGCTCAAACACGGCACTTGTCGCTGGGGCCAATTTTCATGTTCAGCTGAGAATAACTGAGCAGGAAATGTTCCTGGATTAGTGTTGGGTTTAAAAAAAATTGGGGGCTTTTTAAACACACTCTGTACAAAGTGGGCAGGGGGGATAGAAAGTGTGAAGCAGCCTGTGTGTGTTGGATCAGGTTGTCACTGAGGCTGGCTTTGTAGGCAACCCTAAAGAGATGGACTGGGATGTTCTGCGTGTCCTACTTCGAAAAGAATATGTTGGCAAAGACAGACTTCCACTCTCTCCAGATGTGCTTCCAGTTTGATGGCACTGGAGTGGTGCACTTCCAGTGGTGGTTCCAGCTTTCAGTGGCCCTGGAATGGCCCTCCTGTTTTAGAAAGCATATGCAGGAACCATAAACTCTGCCCATCTGTGATGTGAATGGATGGATCAGGTCCTGCGTGCTGCCACCTGCAGCAACAGCAGTGGTGGAAGGGGCAGCTCTTGCCCATCCATTAACTAGTACCTGGTCAGCTTTTGTCTCTGTGCCCCAAAGGGGAAGCTTACCAAAAGGTGGAAGGAAGCAAGCAGTTGCATTTAATGAGGGGTCCTCTGCTCTCCCTTCCCTTGGCATTATTATTGGGGTAGAGGGGAGAAAATATAGGGGAAATGGAAAATGGCACTGGAGGAAGAAGGTGGCCTTCCATCCATCAACCCTGGTTTACATGGCAGTGATGGAGCCCCTGCTTGGCATGCAGAAGATCCCAAGTTAAATCCCTGTCACCTTGAAGGGAGGGAGATAAAGTCCTGCCCCAAACCTTGGGGGACGTACTGCTGCCATTCTGCCCAGACAACGCTGAGCTGGATGGGACAAGGGCCTGACTTAGTATTTCAGCATTCTGCCTGGTGGCATTTTTGCCCTTGAGCACATGGCATGCTTTTCAATCCCTGCTTGGTCTCAAAGGAGTTTGCTGTGCAGCACTCCAGGAAGGCACATCCTGGGAATGGTAGTGCTCCTGGTGCAGACCTTTGGCAGGGGGACCATATAGAAAGGAGGGCAGAGTGCCTGTCCCTTTAGGCATTGCTTCGAAGAGGGAACTGAGGCAGATTTAGCTTAACACAGAAGAATTAACACAAAAACCAGCACTACCAAAATTCCCTCTTTTATGCCATGCTTAACGGAGGAGGCACTTACAGCCACCCCGTCCTTTGGGATCTTGGCTGCTGACCTCCCTTTCAAATTTCTGTGTTTGGATGTGTGGAAATGGTCACTCTGGGGTGTGTTTGGGTGGATAAAAATACTCTCCAAATGTCATGCAGTGAAATCGGTATCCTGGCTAATGAAGGAGAATTGTCGAGTCTTGGATTAGCGGCTAAGCTGTCTTGTCTTTGTGTGTGTGTTTTAATTCCACAGTAGTAAATCGGAAGCAGTAGACAGCGAAACAGTCATCCGTGCCAGAGGGCTCCCTTGGCAGTCCTCCGACCAGGACATCGCTCGATTTTTCAAAGGCCTGAATATTGCCAAGTAAGAGTGCTAAGCCTGCTGAGCAATTCCACTCGAGGGATCCAGGGTCTCTCCCTACAAATCCTCGCCCTGATGGTTCAGCGCCACACTCTTGACTGCTATTTAATGCATTCATGACGCTTGACGGAAAAAGTGGCCTTCACACTGATAATCCCGGCAAAGTTCAGCTAATTGATGTGTGAATCAGAGAATTCAGTATTTAATACCAAAAGTTCTTGTGTGTGTGTGCACATATGTTCAGTGAAAACAAAGCCTCTAGTCCAGTATTTCTCAAGCTATGGGTTGTGACCCACCAGTGAATCATGACCTGATTGTCTGTGGGTCATGGAAGTAACGACAAGCTGATACTCACAGGGAATAAAGCATTGAGCCCACAGGAAAGTGAAGCTGAGCCACCTTTTTGGGCTTGTTCACAGGGCGGTTACCCTGCCTTATGCTGCAATCCTAAAGACACTTTCCTGGAAGTAAGACCCATTGAACACAATGGGGCTTACATTTAAGTAGTCATGTTTAGCCTTGTGCTCTAAGTTCATCTTGAAGGGTAGACGAAGAGGAATGCAATACCAATCCAATGAATGCAGGTCCCCAAAACTCTAGAAGAATTATTCCCCCCACCCCAGCTGGGGTGGATGTTATGGAATGTATGGAGTTATATGGAAAGTGAAATTATATGGAAAGTAAAATGTATGGAGTTATATGGAAAGTGAAATTTACCACCCAAATGTGCTTTCTCTTGCGTCAGCAAATGTGCCTTGACTCCTGGCAAAGGGGAACACAAAGTCATCAGAATGATCCTATCTGATGAATGTGGATCTCCGTCAACACTCCAGAAGTAAAACAGTTAAAAGGTGTCTATAGGATCTCATGATACAGTGAAAGTGTGGAAATAGAGGCTTGAATAGCTCTCTGGTAAAGCATGTTTGAAAGTGGACCCAGCACTAAAGATTTGGGCACCACTCTTGACAGCTCAGAGAAGAGAAACTTCCTGCAGGTGACGGTTTCTTTCCTAATATCCAATATTTCTCTTTCAACCTTTTTTTGTAATCACTGACAATGGCATTTTCCCTGCACATGAGAGCGTGATAGGAGGTGGCACACAAGGAGGGGCTGCAGTGGCGCTCAGTCTTTTTAGCAGAGGGACCCACTTTTTAGACTGACAGCCTACCGGGTATCATCATGGCTGGAAGTGGCACCATCAAGCAGAATTGCATCAGAAGTTCATCCTGTTGGTTGATGGTGGTTTTTCCTTTTGCAGAGGAGGGGTTGCTCTCTGCCTGAACGCCCAAGGAAGACGGAACGGAGAGGCCCTTGTCCGGTTTGTCAGCGCTGAACAAAGGGACCTGGCCCTGGAGAGGCACAAGCACCACATGGGGAGCAGATACATTGAGGTAGGTTTGCTGGAAGGGGGGTCCTCAAGTGTCCTCACAGTGCTGGGAAAGAGCTTCAACAAACTGGAATACACTGAAAATTACTGGTTCCCCTTGTGCAGCACAGATGTCTAGGGGTGGTGTTTGGACACAAAGAATTGAGTCTGAGTATCCGAAATCACATCTGAACACCAAAGGTGTTCAGGACACCAAAAGGTGTCCTTTAGAAGCTGGCCTAGATCTTAAAACATGTGGAAGAAATACCGTACATAGGAATTTACCTGTTCCAGGACTGTATGGATCCCTTTGCTACCTAAATATGGCAGAACATATCAGCCACGGGGATTGGTGCTCTGTGAATGATCCAAGGGTTCATGTCCTTTTGCATTGACTTGCATGCAACATCCAGGTTTTTTTTTTAAAAACCTTGCTCCACGTAGGTGTTGCTCCAAGACCAAAAGGTGCTTCTTTCTGTTACTTTGAGTTAAAAGCAACCAAGCAATCAGCCAAGACATGTGGTGCCACGGTTGCGGGACTCTACCACTTCAGCTGGACTGCACCACTTCAGATCACTTTTTGCTGCATTGCACACTCGAGTGCTTTCCTATGCGTGCAAAAAAGTAGCCACTGGTGTTCAGGCAGTGGTGGGATTCAAATAAATTAACAACAGGTTCCATGTCCTAATAACCTAAATGAACAACAGGTTGTATGTCCCATTAGTAACCGGTTCTCAGAACCAGGCGCTCTTTAGCAAAGGGTTCTATAGAACCCATGAGACCCCCTGAAGCCCACCACTGGAAGGGGAGAAAGCTGGCAATATTCTTCAGATGTAATAATCTCAATTACAAGTCTGATATAGAATGACAGAATCCTAGAGTTGGAAGGGACCTAGTAGGTCATCTAGTCCAACCCCTGCCTGCAGCAGGAAATCCCCCTAGAGCATCCCCGACAGGTGCTGGTGGAGCCTCTGCTTGAAGATCCCCAGAGAGGGAGAGTCCACCACCTCCCTTGGCAATCTCTTCCACTGCCGAACCGCCCTCACTGTCAGGAATTTTCTCTGGATGTCCAACCGGAATCTCCTCTCTTGCAGTTTGTCCCCATTGGTTCTGGTTCTGCTTTCAGAAGCAGCTCTGAACAAATGAGCCCCTTCCTCCCTATGACAGCCCTTCAGGTGTCTGAAGAGGGAATCATGTCTCCCCTCAGCCTCCTCTTCTCCAGGCTGAACATCCCAAGTTCCCCCAACCATTCCTGGTAGGGCTTCCCTTCCATCCCACTGATCATTCTGGTCGCTCTCCTCTGGACTTGCTCCAGCTTGGCTGCCTCTTTCTTCAAGTGAGGAGCCCAGAACTGAACACAGGACTCAAGGTGAGTCTCACCAATGCAGAATAAATATTTGTTGGCTTCTTTTGTTTCAGGTTTACAAAGCAACTGGAGAAGAGTTTCTAAAGATTGCTGGAGGTGAGAACTTTTGAACAAACCTGTTAGCTTTCAGTCCAAGGTCAGGTCATGCTTCATTTTTGAAGCACCTCCTTATATTGAAACACCTCCCAAAAAGCCAGCGATGATCTTTTCTCTTACTAGGTACATCCAACGAAGTAGCCCAGTTCCTATCAAAGGAGAACCAGGTCATAATCCGGATGCGGGGCCTCCCGTTCACCGCCACCCCCGAGGATGTCCTGGGCTTCCTGGGGCCTGAATGCACCGTCACAGGAGGGAAGGAGGGGCTTCTCTTTGTCAAGTACCCGGACGGGCGGCCGACGGGAGATGCTTTCGTCCTGTTTGCCTGCGAAGAGTATGCACAGAACGCGCTCAAGAAGCACAAGGAGATCCTTGGAAAGCGTTACATTGAACTCTTCCGGAGCACGGCCGCCGAAGTCCAGCAGGTTGTACCAGTTGCTCACTTCTGGTTGTGTTTCTGGTCTCGATTCTCTGACAGCTGATACAATACCCGTATTTACTCAACGTTTAATGTGCCATTGAATCAAATGCGCACCCCAATTCTAAAATGCTTGAGATTAAAAAATGTTTACTGGCCAGTTGTAATGCAATCGCCAAACAGGTACAAAATTAGATTTTACTGCCTACATCAATGAGTTTGATGATGATGATGATGATATGTTATGATTTTTACCTAATTGCACTACTTTATGCAATGATGGGATTGTTACATTTTTTATAATATAGTAAACTGTCAAACTAAATACTGACCTATACTTATAATCAAAATACTGTATTTACTTGAATATAATCCATACGCTGATTCTGAAGTCTAATTTTGGCTGGAAAAGATGTGCGTTGGATTCGAGGTGTATTAGATTTGTGTTAAATATGGAATATAGGATAGTGTGTGCTTTAAATAGTACTGCATTTACTCCAATCTAATGCACCATCGAATCTAATATGCATCCTCAACTTATAACCAAAATACCACATTTACTCGAATCTAACTAACCATCAAATCTAATGCATACCCTGATTTTGGAGACTAAATTTGGCTGAAAAAGGTGTTAGATTTGAGTAAATACAATATTTTAGGTGAAGAGTAGGGCAGGAGAGAATAGTCATAGGTGTTTGGAAAGTTGATGGCTTATTTGCAAGTTTTACTCGTGTTATTATGTCTGCATTGTAAGTAACAGATGCCTTCTGACCTCTCCTTCCCCTGCAGGTCCTTAACAGATACATGTCGACCCCTCTGATTTCCACGCTCCCCACGCCTATCATTCCCATCATCCCGCCACAGTACACCATTGCCGCCAGCAGCATGCGGGACTGCATCCGGCTCCGAGGTCTGCCGTACACCGCTGGAATTGATGACATCCTGGAGTTCATGGGAGACGCGACAGGAGATATCAAGCCGCACGGAGTCCACATGGTCCTGAATCAGCAAGTATGGGAGATCCCAAACAAAACCATAAGCTTCAGGTTAAAGAATGGGGTGGATGCCTGGATGAAATGGGTTTCTTGTTAGTGTTCATGGGTGTGTGGATGTAAGTGAAGTGGGGGAAGAACCCACCAGTTGTGGCCAAAACCACCTAACGTAATGCACCAAATGCTTCCTTCCCACATACCCAATGGAGCACCAGCGGATGTTTTCCCCTCTCCTAGATTTGAAAAGGAAGCAGGGGATGGAGCAGGAAAGGAACTGTAGAGTAGACCAGTAGCATAGCTAACGATAATGTAACCTGGTGCAAAGCTCAAAATGTTCCCCCGGAAATGATGTCACAACCGGAAGTTATGTCATCCCTACGTATTTCAAAAAAGAAAATTGGGAAAAAACCTGCCTCCTCCTCCTCCTCCTCCTCCTCCTCCTCAGCAGTTCACTACCCATTCGCTCTGCTGGTGGCATAGCTAAAGCACCTATTTGCTATCTGGAGTTGAAGAAGATTTTGTCATCTCCCCGCAACAACAAAATCAAATTTAATTAAGTAAAAAAATGAAAATTATGTCCCTTATTGGTTAGGGAAACTGTGCTGGGACAAAGAGTAATGGTTATTCATTCCCTGCTAAATAAAAGAGGAGCATCACTTAGAAGTGCCTGTATTCCCAGTAAGCACGAGTAACTATATTATGATACTGTATATGTCCTGTATATGATATATGCACCGAGAGCTGATTTATATTCTTATTAGCTCCAAAAAGTATCAGAATTACATCTCATCGTCTCTCAATCTATCATAGGAAAGTTTGAGTTAAGAATATCCACTTTTTGTTCCATAGGCTTTTGTGTTTTCATTTTCTGGCTAATTGGCCGTAACGTTTCACAGAATACAGATAATTCCAATGCAGTTTCTTTCATGGCATTCTGCATAAAATTACTTTTCCAGTGGTATATAACATGATGGGATTATCATTCATACGGTACATACCCCATTTTTCACCATTTTAGTCACTAGTGTCAAGCTCAGCTTGTAGCCCCCCTAAAGCTTGTGGCCCGGTGCAATTACACCCCCCTTTGCTACACCACTGCAGCAGACCAGTTTTGGAAATACTCTTCAGTCTTTCTCTCCTGCTCAGTTTTCTCCTCTTCCTTTTTGAATCCGGAGAGAAGAGAAGTGGTAGAGGTAAGTCTCAGGTGCTTTTAGAAGCAGTCACCATACCTGGTGTCCTTTAGAAGCTGGCCCAGATCTTAAAACATGTGGAAGAAATACCATACATAGGAATCTACCTGTTCCAGGACTGTATGGATCCCTTTGCTTCCTAAATACGGCAGAACATATCAGCCACGGGGGTTGGTGCTCTGTGAATGAGAAGGCAGTGAGTTGTTGGGCAACCACTGGGAGGAAAGAAGGCCAGAGGTTGGCACCAGATGCTGGCCAGGGCCTCTCTGCATCGCCTGGTTTCTTGTTCCCAGGGCCGGCCGTCCGGTGACGCCTTCATCCAGATGAAATCTTCCGACCGGGCTTTCCTGGTGGCCCAGAAGTGCCACAAGAAGATGATGAAGGACCGTTACGTGGAAGTGTTCCAGTGTTCAGGAGAGGAGATGAACTTTGTTTTAATGGGTGGCACTTTAAATCGTAGTGGCTTGTCTCCGCCACCGTGTAAGTTACCATGTAAGTCTCTCGTACTTCCGCGCTCTCTGCTGATAATGGCTGGTGCCTGGTAGGTGCTGTGATGTGCTGGGACTTTTTGTCCTCTTGGTCTCTGCGTCTTGCCAGGTTCTGTGATCATCCCTCTGGGGCTAGGCTGGCATCAGACGCTGGGCTGACAACTGACAGTGAGAAGTGTGCTTATTATAAGGGATGTCTGAAGGCTTTAAAACCATTTTAGTTGTTCAGGGATGGCCCAAGACCTTCTGGCACCTGAGATGATGCTCCAAAGGCCGTGCCCTCATGTGCCAGGCTCTGCTCATGTTCCCTGGTTTAGGAAAAAAAGAGCAGGGATGGAACAGAAAAGGAAGTTCAGAGGAGAACTTCTGGAGTGCTAGGAATTGAGGCATTATCTCTTACGATCAAGAGCATAAAAGAAGGAAGAGTGATGGACTTAAGGAGGCAGATTAGCCACTAATTTTTTAAAATTTTCTTTATAAACTACTTTGTGAACTTTTTAGTTGAAAAGCGGTATATAAATACCGTCGATAGATGGAGGTGCTACCTCTCTTGGCAGTAGGAAGTCTTGGAGGCTAGCTTGTTGTAGAAGATGAGCATCTTTGGGGACCAGTTCTAATGGACCACAAAAAGTGCATGGTTTGCCTGTGGTCAGGCTTGTAAGCAGCACTGATAGTGGCCCGTGCAGCGCACCAACCTGTGGCACCTGATGCTTGGCTGTCACTCTCAGGAAGGACAGTGAGGGGCAGGGTGGGGGGACTTCAGACCTGGCACTTGGTAAGAGTTTTTATGTAGCTTAGCTGACTGTAGAAAGAAAATGCACCCGGAGTCCTGGGCCTGCTTGAAATGAGGGTATATTTGCAGTTGCTGCTGCTTGGGGTGGGAAAGGGAAACAGTCCTGTGAACCATCTTTTGGGAGAGAGACTTGCAGTTTATGGGGTGTGTGAGGAAGGACAGGTCTAGGTTTTGTCCCCTGGGCATGGCAAACTCCAGTACCTTTTTCATACAGAAAATTCTGGGTTTGATTCCTGCCATCAAAAGGGTCCCAGAACCAAGACTGGGAAAACTCTGGCTCAAACTGTGAGCAGACAGTCCTGGGCTTGCTGGACTGCTGAGGGTTAAAGCTGTTTCACGTCCTCTTTCTCTTTTTTTCCAATCCCACATTTCGTGCGAATCTATGCAACCGTTTTGTGGCTCTTAAGATCCAGTTTGGAGAATTGGGCAGCACTGATTGCCCACATTTCTGCCCCCCTCTTGGAGCACTAAGTGTGAGCTCCCGCCGTGGGTGTGCCTTGTCTCCCCCCCCCCCCAGACTGCTGAAGAGTGAACAACCGCCCCAATGTTTCCTTCTGAACTTGACAACTTGTTTTGTGACTTGGTTTGCAGGTCTCTCTCCACCAGCCTATGCCGCTTTCCAGACGGCAGCCGGTGCTGCCGTTATCCCAGCCGAAGCAGCCATCTACCAGTCCCAGGCACTCTTGCCTCCTACGCGGTCCTCCCAGGCTTCAGCTGCTGCTGCCGCCGCCGCCGCCGCAGCTGCCTCCACTCAGGCCGTTACTTACTACCCAGCTCAGGCAGCTCAGCTTTATATGAACTACACAGCCTACTACCCCAGGTACTACTCAAGTGGCACTTGGTGGATTGCTGTGCTGGTAACTTTTGGCACATGTCAAAAATCGGCACCTGGATAAGAATCTGGAAGGTTGTGTGTGAGAATCCTGTGCGCTCTGTTCCTCCAGCCGTGCGTTTCTATACACTCTTCAAGTAATGTCTAAACAGGGTTCAAAAACTGCTCACTTGAATGAGCCATTGCAGATCTCCTGCTCGGGGTGCAGTTTTCTTGCCTGCACCCCAAGCATTAGGCATCCCACTGGTCCAACACCCTTTTCTGTCCTTTCAGCCCTCCAGTCTCCCCTACAACAGTGGGATACATCGCTGCTCCCCCAGCAGCAGTGGCAGCTGCCGCCTCGGCCACACACACTCCAATGCTGCCCCAGCCTGGTGCTCTTGTCCGGATGCAGGGATTGCCCTACAACGCGGGAATGAAGGAAATTCTCAGCTTCTTCCAGGGATATCAGGTTAGTTTTAGGATTTTTGCCCCCAAACTTTGGGTTCCAGGAAGCTCACCATGCTGAGCTACCACTGGAACAATTCCACGTCTTGTGGGGTGGGAAGTGCCATGAGTTGTCTCTTACTTGCAAAAGAAGGCACATGCAAGGTTTGTGGCTACCACTTGCTTCCTCACCTCACGTGGTTGAAGAAGTGTCGTGTCTTTGATTCCTGGGCAGGAGCTGGACTCCCAGTGGGTTTCTCAAGAGTTGCTCACACTAATACGCTGTCTTTCTGTATCTTTTCGCTGTCACCACCTGCTTACTCTTGCACTTTTGGTGACCAGAAACTGGCAGAGAAGATTTATGGGCAGGTGAAGGTACAATATCTTGGTATGCTTTGACTATTGGAGGTTCGGGGTAAGGCTGGGCACACCTAGAACCATAGAATGCTAGAATTGGAAGGGTCTTGGAAGTCGGCTAATCCAGCCTCCTGCTAAGTGCTGGTGGTTGTGAACAGCTCGCTGACCGGCTGGTACCCCAACTGGAGGCAGCATTCTCACTGACTTGTGCAATACAGAGTGGAATCCTGACTTCTTGGGGACTCCTCTGTGACTCTGTTCATGGTGCAAAGAGATCATTGGTGAAAGTATCCTGAGACCAACAGGGAATTTGCTACTTTAGCACACTGTATCCCAAAGGTGGTCCACAAGACCTTAAAAAGTGTCCTGCCAGGTCTTAGAAAAAATGCCTTTGTTCCCTTCCAGCATCTCGCTGGACTAGCATAGCTGCCCGATGCCGACACTGAAGTCTTGGCTGTGGGAGGAATGTGGCAGACTGCACGGTCTAGAGCAGCGTTTCTCAAAGTGGGGGTCGGGACCCCTTTGGGGGTCACCTAGAGCTTTCCTGGGGGTCGCCTAAAGACCCCTGGGGCAGGGGGCCAGGTCAGGCTTGCCGCATGCACTGGGGCTGACTGACAGCCTCAGGGCCCAATCCTATGCATGCCTACTCTGAAATAAATCCCATTATAGTCAGGGGGGGATTTACTCTCATGTAAATGTGGATAGGATTTCAGCCTCAGGGCCCAATCCTATGCATGCCTACTCTGAAATAAATCCTGCTGTGTTCAATGTGTGCATAGAACACACATTTCATTTGTAACCATGAAAATACATCCTGCATATCGGATATTTACATGACAATTCATAACAGTAGCAAAATTACAGTTATAAAGTAGCAACAAAAATAATTTTATGGTTGGGGGTCCCCACAACATGAGGGACTTATAAAGGGGTCACAGCATTAGGAAGATTGAGAACCACTGGTCTAGAGACACTTCTTCATGGGCCGCCAGAGGGCAGTGAAGGGAACGCCCACATCTTTAGCAACAAAAGCAGCAACCCACACATATTACTGATAAATAATATCTAATAAATATTCTATTATATTTTTGTGTGCATATTTTAAAAATCTGCTGCAGCTTTGTATTCACTCAAATTTTTTGGAGTTAAGGGCTGTGATCCTACGTAATTATTGGAAGCGTAGAAATTTAAGGGTGAAAATCGGTTTGCTTTTTCCAAGCCTTTCTTCTTGCATGGGGAGGTCACAGATCATCCCTGTGAATCAGGAATCCTCCCATCTTACTCACTTTTCTAGCAATCCCATTCTCCTCCAGAGCCTTTAGAGCGAATGAAACCATTAACTGGTCTTGATCTATTCCAGATGTTGCCCTGTCATCCTCTCACTCTTTGCCATTCAAAGCTATATTTAGCTCCAGGGCAAGTGGGGAGTGCAGGTCAGCAGAGTGGGCAAGAGGCGGATGAAGGGCCTGGCATGGCAAGCCCAAGTTAAGAGCTCTGGCTCACAGGTGCTCTGTTGTGAGAGTCCAAGAGTGACAACAGGATCCATTCTAGTTGGTGCAGGTCCTGAGTCTGAAGTGTAGCCAGTTCATGATTTGCACTGCAAAAATGTGAGTTTGTACTCTGAGCTATGGGTATGTTGGAGCATCCCTTTTTGTCTGAGTTCAGGAGAAATATGAGGGGCCCCCTTCCAAAATAGCTGAGCACCTGTTTTAAAAATAACATTTTACTCACCTGTTGCGGATGGTTGTGCTCCCACGTTGCATGATGTGCAGTGTGCTGTTGGCCCTACTTGTCATCCTGTCTTCCTCTCTTCCCAAGCCAGCGGCAGGAGATGAGTGGTGAGCCAGAGTAGCAGAGAATCTCCCACCCACCTCCTCTCCTCTCCTCACCCCTCCACTGCCTCTCCTGCTCCTGTTTCCTAAATGGAGGCGGCAGCAGGAGCAGTGCAGGCAGGTGGACAGTGGCGAGTGCCCCCTGCTGATCTCACGCCTGGCCTAGCCTCAGTTGACCTTGGGGACAGGCCAGCCCTGATAAATAGGACTGGCCTACTTAAAATCACTTTATTCTGAGAATTACATGGGCTCTAGATGACTGATCCTATAGAAGGACAACAGGGCTATCAAACAGAGCAGATGTGGGGTTCTGCTAACAACTGCATCCATCACAAGTGCCAGTCCCTGTTCTTATTTGCTCAAATATTTGCTGTATTTGGCCCCACGTTGAGGCATGAAAACCTGTTTGCAGGGAATATTTGGCAACTTTCTCTCCTTCCTTTGGCTGCATAAGCTACTCTGAGAATTTTTTTGGGTGGTAAAGCAGTAAATATACTGTATTTGCAGTGGCATCAAATGCTGGGGAAAAGGGGAAGAGTCAAATTCCATCAGCAGAAATGGCAGATTATTTGAAATGAGAAAAGTCCTGATACTTTGCAAAATTTCAGCTGCGGTGATGACCATTTGAACTTGTGCTGGAAGACCAGGCTGTGTTCTTTGCATCGCTGCCCCCTTATAGCTCTGACCTGGTCACCTTCTTGTTATGCAGTTCAAATCCTTTTTTGCTCTCTGCTGTGCCTCAAGAGTTTACTCTGTTTGATGCCAAACTTAATGCTGCTCCTAAGATTAAGTTCTGGGCAAACCTTAAGACATTCCTTTTAAAGAATGAACTTTTCTGCATGGAGTATCCCAGGGTAGATCCAGTTACACTGCTTGGTGCTTGAATTTGGAGATGGTTTAGATAGGTCCGGGTCCGGGTCCAATATGTGTGGGATGAGAGAGTTGCTGTCACTCTTACGTAATTGTGAGACATGACATGAGTCTGCATTGGCCTTAGAGGTGGGGAGACCCTAAACTTCAGGAACCAGCCACTGGTCAAGACTTTTTGCAGCCGCAGAAAGGAGTATCCCACGATCCCTGTATCTCTGTATTTGCTGAGACTTGGATTCCTCGGAAGTGAATCCTGGGGCAAATCAGGTAAAATTAAAACCACCCTCTTCCAGTTCACAACTAGTTTGATGCCTCGAGTCAGTTTCTTGCTCTTCATGTAGGTCTTTTTTCAGACCTGAACTGGAGCTGAAACTGTCTGGCTCCTCCGCAATTTTCTATGGAACATGATTGCAAATCCAGTGATATAATCCCTAGGATAGATCTTAAAATTTGTATTTGTCATCCAAATATTTGTATTTGTCTGACACTTGAAAAAGTGACATATTACATCATTTGGTAGATGACCAACTGATTCAGGAGATTTCATGCACCCCAACTAGAAAATGCCCAATACATATATATATATATATTGGGGGCCATAAAGACTCTCTCATCCCACTGCCTGGTTATTTGAGAGCTTCCCCATCTGTATTTCCATGAACCTTTTGGTTGACATCCTTAGGCAGGCTCAGTGTCCCTGAAAAGACTTAAGGGTTTAGACTCTTTAGACACTTTAGACTCAAGGGTTGTAAACACATCTGCTCCCCAGGATAATGTTGGGCACCTTGTAGTTGTCCTTGATCCTGGAAAACTGTTTGATGGTGTTTCAGAGGTGATCTAAGGGTAAATGAACAGTGGCCAGGCTTAATTTGGTGGCTTTCGGAGGTTTGGCTTATCCAAGCCTCCAGCAGGATTTTCCGCCTCCTCGGAGGTCTAGCTCTGGCTGCTGTTCAAACTGGGCTGGCAACCACACTGCCCCATGATCCACCTCAGGTTACGACCCACCTGCCTACAGTTGTGTCCTGGGCTGGACCAAAGCTCTGGTCCAACTCTGCACCTGCACCTTCATGCCCCGTGGATGGACGATGGCAGCCGAGCGGCTCCTTTGAAATGGAGTGTGCTGCAAGGGTTGGGCTGCGCCTTGCTCCTGCTCTTGCTGACTTGTGTATCGCACTTGTACTGTAGTATGCGCCCGACGACTACAATGGCCTTATTCAGCTCAGCGATCAAGGAAGGAGTGTGTTACAAGCGCCGAAAGAGTGGGTCTGTTTGTAACTCTTTGTAACCTCCAGTGAAGGTAAGCTTGGCCTGGCAGAAGCAGAGCCTTTGGTGAGCGGAGAGGGGTCCGAATGATGGGCTGGGGTCCTGGACGTGATTTCTGCATCTCCCCTTCCTTGCATTTGGTGGGGACTCTGCCTCTTAACACCCCCTCGCTTGTGTGCCTTGCATGGGTCGACTAACCCCAGTGGTGGCGATGATGATGAAGGGTGGGCTTTGGAGGCTGCTTTCTGGAGAGGCTTGTCCTGCTTGAACGGTCATGACTGGATTCAACTACTGGCTAGAAAACACATTTAACTGAAGACTCCCATTGTGGCTGGTGCACGCAGGGCAGAAATAAATGCAAAATGTTGCATGTACAGGAGGACCGACAATGTTAACTATTTTCAGGAATGATTTTTCTTGCAGTGCCAATGGAGAGAGCTGGGACTGCTTTGGCCTTGATTCCTCTTGATCAGTTTTTGCTCTCCAAGCCATACTTGGGGAAAGGGGAGGTCGGTCTTGCTGCTAGTTCTGGAAAAGATCTTTGCACCCACTGACTGTTTGTCTTGCTTCCAATGATCTCACAGCCTCTCCCTCCCTCCCACCCTCAATCACTTTCCTTGGGAAGCTATTGGGATCTCGGGTGTCCAGCATCACTACAGATGCTTGTCTCCGTGTTTGCTAAAGGTTGAGTGCTGAAGGGTTGCAAGGTCAAAGTGGAAATTCAATATTTTTTTAAAAAAATTTAAATGGGAAACAAAATAAAAACATTGGGGGGGATAAAGGAAAAAAGAACCAAAACTAAAATAAAATATTATGAAAATTGTAAGGCAAGCACAGAACTCTAAATCCACCTTTCTCCAAACACAAATTGATTCTCACCATCTAAAGATCTATCCAAAACAATCTACAGTATTATTTTAAAATTCCAACAAAGGGAAGTAAAAATTATACAAGTTGTCTACATATCAAGGTTGAAGTTGAAATTCTAGAATGTGTCTCAATGGCATTGAATCTCACCTGCTTCCCCCAATCAATCAATCAATCAATCAATCAATCAATCCCCTTCCCCTCCCCCTCCCCCTATTTTCAGGTAATCCCTGCTCACTCTTTTAGCGGGATAGCTTAAGATGCACTCAATTCAAATGGGAAGTGGAGGTGCTGCCCTTTTCCTGCACTCCTCAAACAGAGAGTGGGACTTGGAATCCCTCCAATGTGTTTTTTTTGTTGTATGTCAATATTTATATCCATTTTTCCCTATGCATTACAATTTGGATGTGGTCCTTGGTTTCCTGAAGCTGTGTGGTGGGCACAGAGGGATTGGTCCATGGTGGTGCCAGGTGTATTTCACTGAATCATGTCCTAGAATCATAGAATCCTAGAGTTGAAAGGGACCTAGTAGGTCATCTAGTCCAACCCCTGCCTGCAGCAGGAAATCCCCCTAGAGCATCCCCAACAGGTGCTGGTGGAGCCTCTGCTTGAAGACCCCCAGTGAGGGAGAGTCCCCCACCTCCCTTGGCAATCTCTTCCACTGCTGAACCGCCCAAACCATCAGGAATTTTTTCCGGATCTCCAGCCGGAATCTCCTTTCCTTCAGTTTGTCCCCATTGGTTCTAGTCCTGCTTTCAGAGGCAGCTAAGAACAAATGAGTCCCTTCCTCCCTATGACAGCCCTCTTCTCCAGGCTGAACATCCCAAGTTCCCCCAACCTTTCCTGGCAGGGCTTCCCTTCCATCCCACTGATCCTTCTTGTCGCTCTCCTCTGGACTTGCTCCAGTTTGGCTGCATCTTTCTTCAAGTGAGGTGCCCAGAACTGAACACAGGACTCAAGGTGAGTCTCACCAATGCTGAATAAAGAGGAACTATAACTTCTCGTGACTTGGAAGCTCCAGTCCTCTTAATGCAGCCTAAAATGGCATTTGCCTTCTTTGCAGACACATCACATGCTGACTCATGTTCAGCTTGTGATCCATGGTGGCGACTCCAAGATCCCGCTCACATGTTGTGCTGCCAAGACAAGTATCCCCCATTTTATACCTGTGTTTTTGGTTTTTATTGCCCAAGTGCAGAACCTTCCACTTCTCCCTGTTGAAATTCATTCTGTTACAGCCCAGGATTCCAGTTTACCCAGATCCTCCTGGAGGTTTCTCCTTCTTCTGTTATGTTTGCTACTCCTCCCAGCTTGGTGTCATCCGCAAATTTGATCAGGCTCCCCCGTATCCCTTCCTCCAAGTCATTGATGAAAATGTTAAAGAGAACCGGTCCCAAGACAGAGCCTTGGGGGACCCCACTAGAAACTGACCTCCAGGTTGACACAGAACCATTTACTAAAACCCTTTGAGTGCAGCCATCGAGCCAGTTGCAGATCCACCTAACAGTTGCCTTGTCTAGCCCATATTTTTCCAACTTCCCAATTAAAATGTCATGTGGGACTTTGTCAGATGCTTTGCTGAAGTCAAGATAAATGACATCCACAGCATTGCCATGTCCAGGAAGCTCGTAAAATGGAGATCAGATTTGTCTGGCAAGATTTATTCTTGGTAAATCCATGCTGGGTTGTTTTGATCACAGAGTACTTGTCCTGTTGATTGAGGAGCCCTTTCCGATGCCCACAGAATCCCAGGCTTTCCAATGTCCCAGTTTTGGAAACAATTGCTAAAATATTTGGGTCCAATGGATGGTGGGATGTTTTTGGCCCTTGGTGCCAACCTGACTTTGGGTGAAATCCAGAGTAACTATGGGGAGTCCTTGCTCTGGAGTAACAACAAGTTACTCTGGATTGCAATATGAATTTCCCATAGGTTTTCACTAGGTGGTGCAGTAACTACGGGTGCACGTAATGTCTCTTATGTGCTCCCGTAGCTACTCTGGATTGTGCCCTTTCAGTCTAAGTTTAGCCTTGACGTAAAGGCACTGAAAAGGTCAACAAGTGTTGATACCTTTTTCAGGAGTAGGGGTTCATTACACCATATTAGAGATGAGAAGAACTTAGAGCACAATCCTAACCATGTCTACTCCGATGTAAGCCCCATTGTGTCCAATGGGTGTTACTCCCAGGAAAGTGTCTTAAGGATTGCAGCCAAAGTATGCAGCATTTGTGGTTAATGCTGCAGCCCTAAAGACACATTTCCTGGGACTAAGACCCAGGAACACAATGGGGCTTACTGTTGAGTAGGCATGGTTAGGATTGTGCTCTAAAGGTGCAAACTAACCAATATAAAGTGGCCTGACTCACCTGGAATACCTTCCGGTGGTGGTGTGGAGAGATTGGCATATTCCTGTGCACATGCCAGGAGAGGGGCAGAAACGCCTTACAGCACTTTTGTGCCACCCCCAGATCAGCGTGGGATTTGTGCCAGGGCTTATGCCAGCCCAACTGGAGGTTAGGATTTCAGCTCAAGAGACTGACCTGCAGATCCAAACTTTTCTAGTTTAAATCTCACATCCATTGTGAACTCACCAGATGAGACTGAAATGTCTAGAACTGAAAATGCTTCTGAAATCAAACCACAGAAATCTATGGTGCTGGTTGTGGGAGAGGTACATGTAGGCTTGCTTCCTTCAGCTCAGTTTGAGGAAGGAAGTCTCATCTCCAAGATAAAAGGCAAAGGTGTCCCCTGCAGGTTATACTGCCAGTCGTGACCGACTGTAGGGTGCCGATTTTAGAGCCGCTGAGCTGGCGTTGTCTGACATGTGCCTCGCATATGGACAAAACGCTGTTACCTTCTCACTGAAGTGGCACCTATGGATCTACTTGCATCTCCGTGCTTTTGAACTACTAAGTTGGCAGGAGCCCGGCTAAGGATGGGAGCTCACCCCATCTTGTAGAACCCGGGTCTTGAACCTTGGCTTGCTGGTTAACAGGCAGAGTGTCTTAATCACTTGCACCCCGTATCCCCACAGCCTGTTTCCAAGATAGAGCGTAACATTTCCAGCCTGAATTGGCATTTTAGAAAATTATAGAACTGTAAGATCAGGAGCACCCTTTAGACACCACAATGAAGATGCATCTGGACTTCACTGATGTGAAGCCATCCTGTTATAGGATGGTCGCTGTTCCTTGACTTGTGCAGTTGTTGACAAGGCCCCTTTCTCTGTCAATGGAGGCTTTCCCACATTATTGTGGGATGGAAGCGTCTCTCCCACTGGGACGATGGAGCAAAAGACTGTTTTCTTCATCCCCAGAGGTGGAAAGAGGCAAGGGACAGCCCTGCCACACTGAGCTGGTGTCCTGATTTGGATCCAGGGGTCTGTGGTACCCTGGAGGTTGGCTCTCATAAGGTCCCAGGTGCGTACTATTGAGTATCCACCAGCTGGCAGACACTGCTGCCCCACTTCATACAGACTGGGGAGAAAAGTAGCTTCCTCTGAGTTGTAATTCCTTCCAGTGGTTTTCTACTCCTCTTGCTTGAGGAATCAATGGCACAAGTTTGTTTGCTTGTCTTTGGTCTTTGAGAGGTTCTTGCATGAACAATCCGTGTTCAGTTCACGAACAGTTCAAGCCATTAGATATTTCATTTTGTATTGATATTGCCACCTTGGACATCTGTTGTTAACAGAGGAAGGCAGGATATCAATCTTCTAAAGAAATAAAATTTTCACTGTAAATCGCTTTAAACTTTTTTTTAAAGCGTTATTTACCATATTTACCTGAATTTAGTGCACCACTGAATCTAATGTGCAACCTATACTTATAATCAAAATACTGTATTTATTCAAATATAATTAACCATTGATCTAATGTACACCCTGTTTTTGGAGACTGGATTCAGCTGAAAAGGGTGAGCGTTAGATTAGAGTAAATACAGGAAATACTGGTGATGGATTGATCCATGGAAGGAAGCAAGTGGCAAGGATTGACTCAAATGTGGTGTCTCCAGGCCAGAATCCATCACCTTCCCAGTGCACTGGCTGTCGATGCACTGAAGGAAAAGGGGATGGAAGCTAGGCTTGCATCAGCTGTGAAGGTGGGCACTTTTATGTATTTAATTAATTGGATTTATACCTCACCTTTCCCATACCAAAGCAAATGTCCATGGTGGCTTACACAGCTTTTAGCCTTTTGTCCTCACAACAACCCTGTGAGGTGGGTGAGGCTGAGCGTAAGTGCCTGGCCCAAAGTCACCATGGATGGTGGATTTGAACCTGGATTCAGTCCAACTCCCCATCACCATCCTGGCTCTCCACGAGCCTCTTTCTCCAGGCTCTCTTCTCCTGCCATGCTGCTGCTCTGACCTTCTCGTCCATTCCTGCAGCTCCACGCAGACTCCATCCTCCCGCTTTACAACTTCAGCGGCCAGCCCAGCGGAGAAGCTCTGGTCACCTTTCCCAGCCTGGACTCGGCAAAGAAGGCTGTGGCTGAGAGAAGCGGATGCCTCCTGGGAAGCCACTGTGTGGAACTCTGCCTGATCTGACCTATAGACCCTCTATGGGGTGATTAGGGGGGGCTTCAGCTGAAAACACAGCACCACTTAAAAGTGTCTTCCCCTTGCCAAAGTGCCTTCTCATTCCTGTGAATTGCAAGTGGCTTCGATGGATGAGTGGATGGAACAATTCCCTCCCCCTTGCCCCCCCCCCGCCCCGGCCGAGCGGAGACGATGCTCAGGGCTGGCATGCATCCACCCACTTAATTTGGAAGCATCTAAAAGCACTTCAGCAACAGGGGCCACCAATGAGTTTTTTAAATTAGTATATTTAAAAAATTGAAGTAGAAAGCAAAGCTGTTGTAATCATTTTATTTTGAGCCTAATAATTGAGGCCACATGTCTTGTTTTGGGTGTCAAGGGGGTGACACACAACAGAAGTCAAATCCTGGGGCTCTTTGTTGCCGGCTTTTCTCGTGGAAGGCCGACATCCAAGCGGGTAGCAGGATCAACTTTTCTTTTTTGTCCAAGTCATTTATTGTGGGGTACAATGCCAATTAATTTTAAAAAGCCATATCTGTGTCCACACATTCCTGCTGCCAACTTGTACACCAAACAAGCCCAGAACTCTTGAATCTCACCCAGGACAAGAATGGCACATAAACACTGAGGACTACTAAATTATGTATTTTGTTTTATTTAAGCACCGTAGCTCAGATACTGTATTAAAAGATTTTTTTCCTTTAGTTTATGTGCATGCCATTTTGTTTACATTATATTTCATTTGTATATTATGGAGCAACAAGAGGAGTTGAATTCTAAGTCCAACTAGTGCATGTTGTACGTGTGTTTTTTTTTTAATGTGAGCATCAGTATGTGTATATATACATGTACAAAGAATTTAGTTCTATGCTGTGTAGCGTGTGCTGAAATGGCTACTGTAGCAGCACTAAATGATCTTGTTTTTATTGTGCCTGGAGCCAAGATTTTCTCCAAACGTGCAATACCAACAGAGGCAACTGTGGAAGGAGCCCTTTTTTGGCCTGGTATCTGAGTAGACAGGTATTTTGTGTTACTAAAAATAATATGATTTTCTGTTGTATTTAAAAGGGAATTTGACCCCCCTCAACTGATGATGTATGCTTCCTTATATCAAAAAAATAAAGATGATGCTTGCAACAACAATTAGAAAAGATGCCTGTTGGCTTTATTGAACGGAGAAGTTTAATGTCATAACTTTCCATGCTGTTGACAACTTCAAGTTTGGGTTGGTTCACACATGCTGGATGTCACTGGATGACTTGGGGTAACTCTCTAGGCTGCATCAGAGCCATAGGTTCATTGCATGGAGAGAAGCATGCCTTCCATGCTCACAAGCAGTGCACAAAGAACTGCTAGGGCTGCCCTGCTTCAGAGGCTGACCACATGATGACTTCCCTCAATGCTGTTGAGGCTTAGCCCAGATCGCTCTCATGTCTGTCTTGTGAACGTGAATGTGCACAACACAATCTCTGTAGGGAAAAAGAATTGCCGTTTGCTTGGAATCTACAGCTTAGATGTAGAAGCCACAGAATCCTGGTGCTAATTCAGCCCACCAGCAGGTGTCCCCTTCAGCCTGAGCCGCACAAAAGAGACACCGATCCGCGGAGTAGAACTAGGGCAGGATGCCTGCTTTACAACGTGTGCGTTTTACTGCTTTTGTAACAAAGGCAGAGGAAAATACCCAGCAGATCATCCTAGTCAAAAATGCAGAAAAGCAGGATCCCCCCATAGCTGCTCTTTCTGTTCCAGCCCATCTCAACATTTACCTTTTATAAATCAGCGCTTAGAAAGATAAAAGCGAATAGAATGAGGATGGAGCCTCCCATCCCATCTTTGTCCTTAGATGCAGTTGTTATACCACTAGGATGGGTGTCATCCCATCATTGACCGCCTAGAAAAGTTGACACCGAAAAAATTACAATATATGCATAGGCTAAATGATGGGCAGCGCACTCCCAAACATGTCTACTCAGAAGTAAGCCCCACTATGTTCAATAGTACTTACACCCAGGAAAGTGATTAGGATTTCAGCTGGGTTTTTTTTAGGGGGTACTGAGTCCAGGCACCTCTGTGGCGCCCCAACTAGCCATCCCTTTGATTACAAATAACATCTTCATGGTATGTGCACCCATCTTTATAACATCACGGTGAGTATCTTCACCTTTATTTCTAGAAAAAAGCACCAGGTATAACCTCATTAATGTTATATAAATGGATAACAGTACAAGTCACCCAACAACTCAGTAACCAACAAATACCCATTGGCCAACATGATGGCACTCACTTCAGAATAAGAGTTCTAATATTTACACAGCGGTGCCTCACAGAACAAGTTTAATTCTTTCTGGAAGCATGCTTGTTATGTGCAATGTTCTTTACGTGAAGCAGATTTTCCCATAGGAATATTGGGAACTCAGATGACTGGTTCCAGAACACAAAAAAATGTTCATAAAAAAATAGTAACTGGTTGTAAAAATGATGACAAAACACTGGAATTGAATTCAAAACATGCATTCAATGTGCATGATCTGGGAGTAAGAACCAGGCATGGGCCCAAGCCGGTTTGGGCCGGATCGCCTGAACCGGTTGTTTCCATGACCCTGAACCAGTAGCGGCGGGGTTGCCTGAAAAACCGGTGTTCAGATGTCAGGAAGAGGAGACACACTGCGCATGTGCCGACCTCAGTGCACGCACAGTGCATCTCCTCCTGGTGGGGAAGACGCACAGCGCGCGCGCTTTGGCACATGCGCAGTGTGTCTCTTCCCGCAGGAGAAGACGCTCTGCGTCTCTTCCCACAGGAGGAGATGCTCTGTGCATGCACCGATCTTGGCACGCGCCGATCCTCGGCAGCCAGAGGAGATTCACTCCACATGCGCCAACTGCGGCACTTGTGCAGTGTGTCTCCTGGAGGAGACGCACTGCATATGTGTCCGAGGTTGGAGCATGCGCAGTGCGCTGGGTTGGGGGCTCACCCTGCACCTGACCCCGGCCCTGACCCCAGCTCTGCCCCCCAACTTCCAGCGAACCGGTTGTTGGGGTGGCCCGGGCCCATCCCTGAGTAAGCCCCATTTAACACAATGGGACTTACTTCTGGGTAGACATGGTTAGGAGACTGCAATCAAAGACACTTTCCTGGGAGTAAGCCCCATTTAATGCAACGGGGCTTACTTCTGGGTAGACATGGTTAGGAGGCTGCAATCCAAACACCTTCCAAGTGTCTCCCCACTTTCTCCTTCTCTCCATCCTGAGCCTCTCTCTCCCCTGCTCCCTTCTGGCCACCCCTGAGCTGCTTCCCTCTTCTCCACTGCTCTTCTCTCCCTCCAGCCACAGGAGGAACAGCATGGAAGTGTTGCTTTCACTTTGGGCAGGTGCGCTAGGCAGCCCTGACGCTTTGGAAAAGGACTGCCGGCCAGTGTGTCTGCCCCAACTGCCAACGAGTGTGCTTTTTAAATGACGCAACACTTGTTATGTGAGGCAGAATCCTAGAGAAATTTTTGCTTATTATGTGAATCACTTGTTAAGCGAGGCACTTGTTAAGTGAGGTACCTCTGTATATGGAAATGACAGCTGCCTCAAACTGATACCTGATGTGTCATAACCGTCTCATTGGTCCTAACTACTGAACGGACTGTTTAAAAATCCACTTTTTGTTGCATAAGACAATTGTGTTTCTTTTTCTGGCTAAATGACCATAGAATACAGATGGTTAAATTCTGCTTGTTTTATCTCATTCTGCATGAAATGACCTTTCCCTGATATATAACATGATGATATTATTCATAAATACAAATTTTCCAAAAGGTTTCTAAAATTTTGGCCACCAATGGTTTCATTGTGGGTGGCGCAAGCGGTTAAGACACTGTGCCTGTTAACCAGCAGGCCAGGGTTCAAGACCTGGGTCGGCCCCACAAGACAGGGTGAGCTCCTGTCCTTAGCCCAGCTCTGCGACGCCAGCTGGATCCAATCGTATTGGGTCTGCCTTTCCATTGGACTAATTCAGTGGCGTGGAGAGGGGGGATCTGCTGCTTGGGTAACAGCCTATCCTCCATAACAATCCCACCCAGGCTTTCGTGCTTCACATGCAGCGTATGCAGTGCCGAGCACGATACCAGAGTCTTCCAAGACTGACAGCGGCCTGCTTTAATGGTTTCATGTCCTTGCTGGTGTCACCCACTTCAGCGGACATTCTCCCACATCCTCTTAGGATCCCCCTGTTCAGAGAAATTAATTCTGACTCCATGTTATCTGCATGTGATGACTTCTTTTGGATTCTTACTTGGAGCTAGTGAAGCATTTCTCGTCTGTTTTTGGAGGCTGAGAGTCTTTGACTGCAAAGACGTTTTCCTAAAATAGTTTGAAAAGGCCATTGTTTTTGCCAAAATGAGTGGAGTTGTGGGGAGACAGTGTCCTTCTGCAGCGTTCAGCTGCCACGTTCTCCACCTGCTGCCATCAGAGAGCTGGAGTCACAGCTGTAGGTTAAAGCATTCCCATTTCTTGGGCTGGGGACCTCTTCCCACATCGCTGCAGCTGTAGGGGAGGCGGACAGAGGATGCTGGTCCTGCATGCGCTGAGGTGCTTGTAAGATACTGAACAGATCAGGTGGCCCAGAGTGCACCCCCTCCGTACTCATTCTTCAGGCTGGAAGAAGTCTATTGTGCCTGGTTCCACTTACCTGCTGCTCCTCAGCCTTTGATGAGAAAAGGGGAAAAGCTCCTGGAGGTGATGCTGAAGCTCATCTGTCTCATCTGTTCTTAGGGTGGGTCCTTTTGCAATCAGCTAATTCTCCAATCCCAGCCCTGGGGCCAGATTTGGCCCTTGACAAGCATCTAGCTAGCCCATGGCCAGCCTCTGGGTCCTGCAAGTTTCTGGTCCACTTACTAATCACAACCAGGGCTGTGCTCTGGTTAGATCTGGAGGGTGAGATGCAGGCCAAAAATATCACTCCCTCGTTTCTCCCCAAACCAGAAATAACTTCTTCTTTCCCTGATTTATCTCTCAAGGCCTTAGAAAGTGCTTGAGAATTTGGCGAATGGGGGTCCATTTGGGGGTCCATTCCTCCTGTGGCTGGGCGTCCGCTGAGTAGAAAGAGAGAAAAGCAGTGGAGAAGAGGGAAGCAGCTCAGGGCTAGCCAGAAGGGAGCAGGGCAGAGAGAGGCTCAGGATGGAGAGAAGGAGAAAGTGGGGAGATGCGTGGAAAGAGTCTTAGATTGCAGACTCCTAACCATGGCTACCCAGAAGTAAGCCCCATTGTGTTAAGTGGGTCTTACTCCCAGGAAAGTGTCTTTAGGATTGCAGTCTAAGTAGACTTCATAGGATCATGCACACTGAATGCATATTTTGAATTCAATTCCAGTGTTTTGTCATCATTTTTCATCCAGTTAATATTTTATATGAATATTTTGGGGGTTGTGGAACCAATCGTCTGAGTTTCCATTATTTCTGATGGGAAAATCCACTTCACATAAAGAGCATTTCACATAACAAGCATGCTTCCAGAACAAATTAAACTTGTTATGTGAGGCACCACTGTACCATTTAGTCATCTACATTTTATCTCTGATGTGTTTATTTAAAATTTATATTTAAATTTATTTTCTGGCATTCTTACCTGGTATTTGATGCAGCCCCTCTGGTTGAATGGTGTGGAGGCCCCTCAGGTTGGGGAAGCCAGTTCTTCAGTGGGTCTCATGGACAGGTCAGCTTCAAGTCATCAGCCTCTTGCAGGGATACAGTAATTCTTATTCGGCCCCAACCAGGGGTGGGCAGATGCCAGTTCAGGCCTACCCGCCCAAACCGGATCTTCCCATTTCCCTGACGCTGGCGAACCGAGGCCGGTGCGTGCTCAGAATTACTGTATCCCTGCAAGAGGCTGATGACTTGAAGCTGACCTGTCCATGAGACCCAGTTGGTCTGACCTGTCCATGAGACCCAGTTGGAGGAGACGCGGGGGGAAAAGATGGTGGCCGGCGCAAACCAGTCCGCCCTCTTTTCGCTTTCCCTGCCGCTGGCGGTTCGCCAGCGTCAGGGAAATGGGAAGATCCGGTTCGGGCGAGTAGGCCTGAACTGGCATCTGCACATGTGCCGGGAGGGATCCACCCCCTGACCCCGGTCCTGCCCCTGATCCCGCCCCCGCCCCCAACTTCCGGCGAACCGGATCTTGGGGGAGGCTTGGCCCACCGCTGGCCCAACGTTTTGAGAAAACGTTTCTCAACGTTTTCATGAGAAAAGGTAGGATGCTGTTCTAAACAAGTGTGGGTGCCTCAGCCTCTCCTGCCCCCGCCTCCTCCACAGGGGGTCCTGTTCCTCCCAAGGCAAAGTCTCCAAGATCTACCTCCTCTAGGACTCCCTTCCTTGGCAACAATCCAAAGGGTGCAGACCTGACCCACTTCCCACTTCATATTACATCACTCCTGATTTTGGCATCTCTTAACTTGCCTGTGGAAGTTTCTCTGTTACTCGGTCGCTGTCAAAAAGGCAACGACACAAAGGCACAGGAAACACTTTGTGTGTGCAAAGAAGTGTGACAACAACCCTAATACATGTTAACATGGTAGGGAAAACTCCTACTGAAGGCAGAAGATCCTTTCATGAACAAGGCAAACTCCGGATGAGGAAGCTCTACCTCCCCGTTCACAACATTTGGTTCCAAGAACCTGCGTGATTAACTATTTTTATGTTATACAACTAGCATTGTGACAAGGCAGGCAATGGATCAAGTTCCCTTTGAAGTGGCTGGTAACTGCCCTACAAAGAGCTGAGCTCCTGCCGTTTGCAAGCAGTTTCAGCTCAGAGCAATTCACAAGTGATGAGCACTTTGGGGAGGGAGAGTGTATGTGTGTTGCCATTTTGGAAACCCCAAAACCAATACTTAGGTTGCTCAGCAATTGCCCTCTCCATTGCTTCTTGTTGGTGCTGGCTTGTCTGCTCCTCCAGAGGAGGGCAAACACTGGTGAGCAACACAAATGGGAAGCTGTTTGTAGGACTGTCAACACAATGCCTTCTGGTGGCAGCAACGGCAGAAGAGACCGAAGCAGGAAGTCGGCAACAGGAGGGCAGCCAGACCCCAAATAGATATGAGCGGGACGGGACAGAGGGAATTTGTGGCCCATGGAGATCTGAAACAGTTCTCAGATCCAGAGGGGCTTTTGTACCATTCATGATGGTGAAATCCAAAGCAATCACCGTTCCCTGCATCCTGAAGGCACTATTTTGGCCCAGCTGAGCTTTGCCCTCAGCAAGTGCTGCCAACAGGACGTTCTGGATGTCGCCCAGTGTTTGTGTCCAGGCTCCTTCCTTTAGGCTGGTGTGTTGGAGCAGAGGTGCCAAGTTTTGCTCAGCCCTCCAAATCTTCTCTCCAGGACTGAGCTCAGAGGAAGTAGGCTTTGCGTAGTTTGCAGCCAAACGTGGCCGTGTCCTGCTGGGGCCACACACTACAAAGTCTCCTTCCTTTCCTTTGCCTCTCTGATATTTTCGCCTCGCGTATGTGGGGCCGGTGGGGGCAAAATAAGCAAATGCATGGATATTGAATTTTATAAATCATTCCCATTTGGAACAAAAATTTGTATGTCAGTTTCTGTCCTCAACAAAGGCAGGAACCGACACAGGCACACAGGATGAGCATCTGAAATGGACAACTTGGAGGAAAACCAAAAACCAACCAAAAAGAATCAAAGCAACAAATAAGACAGCAAAACAGAATCACGTCCATAAAGACGCTCATCCTATGGCAAGGCTTACTCTGGGCTTAACTGATAGGGGCAGGGTGACCATATGTCCTCTTTTTCTAGATTTTAGCCTTGTGTCCTAGGAAAAAAATCTCTCTTGTCCTCCATTTCCTTGCGTGCAGGCAGAATGTAGCCTTCTTGTACTTCTTAAATTACAGTGGTACCTCGCTTAACAAGCGCCTCGCTGAACAAGCGTTTCACATAAGAAGCAAAATTTCCAAGAAATCTTGCTTCACATAGCAAGTTCCGCTTCACTTAACAAGCAAGCACGCTATGCGCATGCGTGCTATACAGCCCTGATGCTCCGCATGGAGGCTCTTTTAGAAGCAGCAGTGCTGGCCGGCAGCCCTTTTACTGCGCCCAACTTAGGGGCAGTTGCCTGGGGGTGCCAGAGGCAGCTGCCCCCAAGTGCCCCCACCAACCACCTTGAACCTCCAGCAGCAGCCCAGGTAAGCCACCCAGGAAAGTGTCTTTGATTGCAGTCTCCTAACTATGTCTACTCAGAAGTAAACCCCATTGTGTTCAATGGGGCTTATTCCCAGGAAAGTGTCTTTAGGATTGCATCCTACGTAGACTTCATAGGATCATGCACATTGAATGCATGTTTTGAATTCAATTCCAGTGTTTTGTCATCATTTTTACATCCAGTTAATATTTTATATGGATATTTTGGGGGTTGTGGAACAAATCGTCTGAGTTTCCATTATTTCCTATGGAAAAATCTGCTTCACTTAAAGAGTGTTTCACTTAAAGAGCAGGCATCTGGAACAAATTAAACTCTTTATGTGAGGCACCACTGTATATATAATAAATTAATGTACATACAGTAGAATCTGGAAGGGATGCACTTCATCATCTAGGGAATAGGGGACCACATGCCAAGGTTGCTAGACCAAGCTTGGGCCAGGCCTGGAACTGGATGTGAGTCTTCCTGACCATGGTCCCAATTTCCACCAAGCCCATCTCCCAATATAGGGGAACACAAAGCAAAGCTTCCCCCCAGATAGACTCAATGGACAGACAGACGTCTGCGCAGCAAGTCAGTGGTGGGTGGAGAGGCAGAGGGATAACTGATCAGTGTCTGTATCACTGCTAAGCATGTCTGTATTTGCATGCAAACACAGTAGGAAGCCAGGCTCACATACCACAGGATGGAAAATGCACTCCTACTCTGACGTATAGCATGCGCATGCGTTTGGGCACAGCCTACACACTCCACATAAATCCACAGTAATCTTTCCAACAGTTCAGGATCATGATACCGAAGCTGAAATAATCATATTCATATATGAAGAGACTGATATATAAAATTGAAGGTGACTGGCTGGCTGGCTCACTCACTCACACCCGGGCAAAACCGCCAGACCTAGAAGTGTGACATTTGGGGAGGGTGTTCCTTCCATGATGGAGGCACCCACTAAGCACCAGTTTTTGGAAATTCAAACTGGAAAGGGTGAAAAGGGACACACACACAATGTGTTTTCACCCCTATACTTTACATTGAAGAATCCCTGACTCTTCAATGCCCAGCCCCAATCTCTGGACCTTGAAATTTGGGGAGGACATTTCTTCTGTGATGTGAACACCCATTAAAAATGAATTACAGGCCTCCGTCAGTCTTGGAAGACTATGGTATCGTGCTCTGTGCTGCATACGCTGCATGCGAAGCACGAAAGCCTGGGTTGGATTGTTATGGAGGATAGGCTGTTAACCCAAGCAGCAAATCCCCCCTCTCCACGCCACTGAATTAGTCCAATGGAAAGGCAAAGCCGATACGATTGGATCCAGCTGGCGTCGCAGAGCTGGGCTAAGGACAGGTATTAGAAATTTAACCCCTAAGGGATGAAAATGGTTTCATTGTGTTTTGGCCCCTATTCTTAGCACTGAAGACTGATCAATATCCAGCCCCAATCCCTAAAAATGAAATTTAGGGAGTGTAATCCTGCTGTGATGTAATGACCCACTAAGAACTAATTTGGTGCCGGTGCCATAGGGGTGGGGAGAATGGGGACCAGCATGGTACAGTGGTGCACAGTGGTCCCTGTGGCACAACAATGTCCGGTAGGAATGCCTGGAGCTCACTGCAATCTGACTGCCCCCCTAATACCCACAGATGCCTTCTCTGTAGTGCCCACTGCAGGCTGTAGGCCCACAAATATTCTTAAAATTTTATTCCTGCAACATTGGGTAAATTTCACTAATAATATAATAAATATATGATTTAATAGAATATATGAAATATATGAAAAACATATATGAATATGAAATGAAAAACATATGAAAAACAAGCTGCTATTCTTTCTCAATTTTCAATACTGGCATTAAAAACAGGAATTAAAGGTTGCCTGCACTCACATTATTTTTTATATTTTCTCTGCAGGTTTTTCAGCATTTCATACAATTAAATAGGACTCCTTTCAACCCTAGCTAATCCCCCACTCTCTGCAATTATTCTGAGTCAGTTGGGTCAGTGGACATAATGTACTCTTATTGGCATACTACAGAAGAAGAAAAAACTAATTCCCAGTCTTTCTGTGAGTACTCTTTATTGTAAGTACAATTTGTCCTAATGCACGGTCCACGAAGAAGCTTTTTAAATGCCTGCAAATGTATTTCAGACTTCTTGTTAAATACCGAAACACACGGTTAATGGATGTTGCTGGTAGAAAGCAGGGGGCTGGTCTGGGAGGTGTCAAGGGAGGCCATGGAGAAGGAGAATGTGCCTCTGCTAGCTTTTAATAACTCTGCACGAAGCTGAAGTCACGAGAGGACAGCGGGGGGGGGGTGCCATTGGGGATAGAATAACTGCTAACCAAGATCCCCCTTTCTCAGTAGTGCAAAAAGCAAAACTGTTAGTAAACTTTGTCACAAGGAAGGTTTAATATGCAAAAAAGCTTTTATTTATTACTAAAATTCACAGCCCACTATCATAGCTGCATCTGTCTAGTTTGGTTTTTGCATCAAAGACAGATTTGTGCATCTGAAGAATCCAATAATGATGGAAAACCTTAAATTTCAGAGTTGGGGGACGCAATACAGACAGCCGAACATAAGCTGATAGGAAAGAAATGTTGATGGGAGACGCACAAGTCCAGTGGCAAAGCAAGGATGAGAGAAGGTGGACAAAGAAATGTTAGCGAGCAGGGGGCCCTCCCTGCCCATGGTTATCTATATTCACTTTCAGCCATCTTTGTGACAAAAGATGGGATCCAAAATCAGGAACCAAAGGAGACAGACTATGTTGGAAAAAAGAGGCAGAAGTCAAATCCAAGTAGAATCATCTCAAGATTTCCCAGCTTGACCTGGTCAGGGTGCACCAAACACAGCCCTCCTTAGGCATTCTGAGCCCTCCTTCAAATTCTGCCTTGAATTTTAACTGAATCACTTGCTCCAACTCCATGTCCTCTGGCTGTGTTTTTCCGTCGCAGGACACTTCTGGAGACGAAGCCATTGCTGCCAATTTGAACATCCCTTGAGATGCATTTTATTTGGAGTTTTCCTCCGAGTTGGTGCTTTGCCCGTTGAAATGGTTTGCAGCCTGTGCCGCTTGGCGTGTTTTTCAAGCTCAAGTGAGCTGTGCTAATGTGCTGATAGAATCAGAGTGGAAATTGGGACACGGAACATCAAGACTGCACCATCACCTGCTTACCTAGGCAAGGAGACACACGGTGTGGGTTCGGCATGGAGCACAACCACCACCATCCTCTACCAACTTTATCTGAAAAACCATGGAACTTATTAAGCCAATCAAAGAAGGCTAAATAACTTTTCCCCATTCAACAAGGAAGCTTTTTCCACTTCAAGTTATATCCAAGCCAGGGCACTACTGGGAGCAGACAAAGTAATGAAAACTATCACCATGTTTCAGTCCATTTCATTTCATGGTCCTCCAAACACTGCTTAGTAAAAAAAAAACCCAAAACCCAGAAAGGATAACATAGATTTTAAACTCACCCAAGATAGATAGATTTTTTATAGACTCGCTCAAGTCCCTGAATTTCCCATTTCAGAAAATCAGGAGGACTCAATGGTCAGCTGGTAGTAACTTAGGATATTTCTATGAATTTGTATTTTTACAAAAGTGTTGTGGTGTTTTATTATGTGAACTATTTGGGGTTCAATAACAAATGGTGATTCTATACATTTTAGCAAATAGACAAAAAGGTTGAGGAAGGCCAGACAGATGCTTAAATTGGGGAGGTCAAGAATCCAGGCTGTGTGATAGTTAGGCTCTCCCAGCTCCACCATCAGCTGTTTTTGGCTCTTGTTTCCTTGCTTACTGATTTATTTGGTGTATGGCAAATACATGGACTTGTGATAAAAGTGATACATCAAATGTTAATGTCCAGTCCACCCAACCGTTCAAGGACAGAGTGGTCTTTATTGAAAAAATCAGACACTGGCCCAGTGTAAACTCTCAGTGGACACTTGGACACAATGCAATGAATACTTTGTTGAGGAGCAGCACAGTCACACTGAGGGGTAGAAGCAAGACCCCACTTAAACAGTGAGTCCTGGCAGACACTGTGCTTGTTACCGATCCTGTTCATAATTGACCAATATGCTGGCAAGGTAGGTCAAAACCTGGCATCTTTTGTGTAGGTTCCCCTATTTTTGTGTAGCTTCCTTCTCTCTGTTATACTACTTTGGGTCTTTACAAATCACACCATGCAGGTCAATTTGTACAATTCCCTTTGGCTCTGTCATGTTTCACAAGTTGCAGCGTTCCTTCCTGAAGGGCAAACTGCTTCTGCCATAGCTTTTTGGACTTGAGGTCATGCTGCCTAGAATAAATTATGGACTAATTGCCCATGCGACATGCGAGAGGTATGAGTGGGGCTTGAGTGACAGTTTTACAACAGTGGAGGTTAGTAATAGACAGCATTTCTTGCCCTCATCAGTTCACACAAGCACCATCCGATTACAGAGGGAGGGCAGCATAAACCAACAAATGATCCTCCGGTCAATTGATCTGCGGCTCCAGTATTATACTCTAATTACTTACCACAAAGCAAGACCATGAAACAGGGTTCAAGCCTCCCAAGCTATATTTAGAAACCCTCGGACCTTGCTGCTTAATATGAACTCACTGGCACTTCCACCCACCCCTCTATTTATAAATACAAGAGCCACCTATAAAGGCAGAGATGGTCAAGGGGATGAATGCTAAATTGGTCAGGGTTCCAGCTAGGTCAAGCTATTCAAATTCTGGCTCTCTCCTCATATGGACAGATGCAATACTACCATCCCTCCAAAGCCCGTAGTTCTGGAATTTCTGAAAACTAGGTCCACCCAGGCTAGTTTTTTTTACCTTAGGCCATTATAAATATGGATTCCATAGACACCAATGGTCTTTCTTGCCAGTACGGCTTTCTCAAACCAGCAGCGGATCTCCAAAGTCTCAAAGAGGCGTTTTTCTCAAACTGGCAGGACTCACTAAGAATGCTGTTTAAGTAATTAACACAAGAGTTGCCTACATGGACCTTGTTCAAGTGGGTTCTCTATTTTCAGGGCTCAGTCCTAACCAGCCTAACTCACCTGGCATATCTTCCCAGGCATGTGGGGATGTCATGTATGCTGCGCCCTGGCCTGAGGAGAGGGCAAAAGTGCCTTATGGCTCTTCTATGACACACCAGGTCAGTACAGGACTTATGCCTGTCTAACTGGAAGTTAGGATGACAGATATATTTTTTCCTTTTACCATACTTATTCAGTCAACCATCTGTTTCATGTTTTTATCACCTTATTGTCTTCAGTTTATGACTCTACAAAGTCACATAGGAAAAAGATATCATGGATTGAAGTTCATGCCTGTTTGCCATCAAACCAGGCTACAAAAAAAGATATGCTGCTCATATTCAGCTTAGTGCATTAAGGATCAAGTCAAGAGATTCCAAGGACCTATTTTCATCTCCAGGTAATTTGGACCAGCCAAACTGGATTTTGACATCCAGTTGAGGCCAACAAGCTTCAAAAACAGCTATCTGAAGCTGTTGACAAAACTCATCATGGATCAGTGTCTTAGCTCTGAAGCATCTGCAACAAGGTGCCAAAATCCCAAGCCTAGAATGAGCTCTCATGGAATCAGTACTCACCCTCATTGTAAGGTGCCAAACCATGTGAATGGTCCAGCCGACATGGTCAAGCCAATGAAATATTACTTCAGCCACTTTAGATATTCATGGAAGAGGACCTCCCATCAGGCTCAAGAAAGTGAAATAGACAATCAAATTGTACAAAGAACCATTGCAGGGTGGCCTGGCCATATGTAGGGACCTTGAAAGTCTTCCAATGCATCAACAAGGCCATGAGGAAAAATGTCATGCTCTCATAGAAAATATGCCACAACATGGTCTCCCACAATAGAATATACACTTCAAAAGACTCACATCTTTATGCATTTTCTTCTTTATTTCAACACTATGATTCAAGAGCCTAAAACACAAGTTCTTCCCTTTGTATTTCTCTGCATGTAGCACTGCAATCATAACTTACAAAAGGTTTAATACACAAAATGTACATGAAATTACAAGGCTCTGTAAACATCTAGAATGTAACCTTTAGTCTTAAATCATTGTCCCACTTTGTTAAATATAAAACTTCAATTTGAACAATCTCCAAACCATAAAGGAATGACATTCATTCTGTGTATCAAAAATAGAGTTTCCAAAGCGTTGTTTGCATCTGAACAAATATTTGTCATTTTTTTTTCTTCAGTCTTTGGTTTTATAAAGGATGGCAGTTCCATTTCTGTGATGAAGGATTGTGAAAATGAGGGCACAATCCTAACCAATTTTCTAGCTCCAGGGTAAGAACAATGCTGCTCCAAGGTAAGGAGTATAACACTTCCTTACCTTGAGGAGGCCTCTATAACTGTCCTGCAACTGCAAGATGCAGGACATTCCCCTGGCATAGTTACGCCAGGACTGGAAGTTGGTTAGAATTGTGCCTGAGTGCCAGATGGTGGTCAAACTTTGGTAAAACCAAACTACTTTTACACCCATATCAAATGGGTCATATACTGCCCCCTCAGTTGATTAACAAAACCTCTGCTCTTTTGTGAGAGTTCCTTTATTAATGCTCTCCATAAGGTTTAAAGATCTGGATGCCAGCATGGAAAGCAACTGGGGAGATCTGGAGGCTAGCAAAATAGATGCCAAGGTGCCAGTCAAGGCTGCTGCTGAACAGTGTAATTTGCATAGTCCAATGGAGATCGTGTGCTTTTATTTCCGCTACATGACACAAGATTAACAGTCTTATCTATAGCATCACACAAGCAATAAAATAAAATTAAGACCCTTGTACTGAAGCTTTGACAAGGCAAATGCAACAATTTATAGCATCACAAAAATCTATATTTTTGTTTTAAATAGGAAAGTATTTCTATATCTACAGGCATCAAGGTATTTAAAGGCATCAAAAGGTTTCATGAGCAATCCACCAATTTCCCTGCTGCAAGTTCTCCATGCATTTCAGCTGGCAGACAAGGGACGAGCCTTGCTGATGTGGAGAGGCTGTAACGCTACAGGACTTGATGGATGGCTCACTTAGTGCATAGCGACTCAGAACTGTTTGGGTTCCCACATTTTAGGTACAATTCAAGCTATTCAAGAGGACCTAGCGGGGGAATAGGCGGTGCCACTCACCATCAAGGAGCATAAAAACTCACAGAATACAGAAAGCTCAGAAAGTTGAAATCTCCCTGCAACTGTTGGTTACTGGAGATCTGTGATTTGAATGAAAATGGGAATATCACCAAACTATAAAGAGCTTATCCTATTTTTAAAAATGTATCTTCAGCTTCATTTAAAACCACTTACAATCAGTGAAGACAGATTTACTTGCAAGAAACGTGAGAGGGGGACTACCTTCTCTAAAAGACAGAACTGTCCTGAAGTGCTTTTTCAGTATTTGCAAATGGCAATGCAGTAACTTCACAAAACGAGAGTGTTGCTTATCTTGGGAACTACTTTAAAAGTGGACCTACACCATTGGAGACACTGCATTAATTTATGAGCCATCCAGTACAACACTTGAGCTAGCCTTCCATATGGAAGACTGCTTCCATTCCTCTACCAGGAAAGAGGATCCTAACAAAATGCAAGATTAATTTTGATTTTCACTGAACGTTTATCACGATACTAAACTCTACTGAAACTTTTCTTTCTGTTCAAAGGCATAAGCTGAGCCAAGATTCCTGAATGTATTGTATCTTACTTGATACTAGAGGGGTACGCAACTTGTAGCCCAAGCAGCCACACAAATGCTATCTGGGATAACTTGTTAACATTTTCAAAATCTGACTAAAGGGAGGCAGGACAGCAGCTCTGTTTTCAAGAGGAGAAAACTCTTAGATACTCACAGGGCTAACTGCTGAGGCAGGGCATTCTGGCAGGAGGCTCCAGCTTCCATTGCAGATACTTTAGCCCACCTTTGCTCCTGTTTCCTTCTGCAATATTCCCTCCCTCTTCTTTTTAAGTCCAGGGCATGGAAGGAGATGGAAGAGTGGCAGTGAGCACTGTCAGGTAAAAGAATGGGTGGTCCTGGGACAGCTGTGCATACAGCTCCTGCTTCCTAGTTCATGTTTCTTAGTGGGTTTCCAAGACTGATATTTCAGCCTCAGTCAGTTGGAAGCATATTGGTGAGGCCATGCAAAGTGACTGCATTGTTGAAGACGGAATTAAAACTTTTGAAGTTGCAACTCAGAATGAAAGCTGGCTAAAGACAGGAGGAAAATCAGTTTCATCATCAGCCTTATGGCTCTAACAAATCTTCAAAAGCTGCATAATCATTTACTGGGGAGTGAGCGCCACTGAATTTAACACCAATTATTTCCAAGTTAGACTGTCTCATTCGGCTTGGTTAGCCAAAGCTGAATAATATAAGCTTCTCATTTTTTATTTATGCACAGAATAGAAATTCAGATCTTGCACCTATTTAGTGAAAGTTCTCATGTCAATGACTGGGTTTTATGTACCTCTGCGTGTTCCAAATCAGACAGGCCAATGCAATGTACACGCTGTATGTTGGACGAGTGTGGAGAAGACACTTCCACTTCACTCTTGGTCTTTCATAGTCAGAGAGGCCTGAGATTTTAGAGTTGTAGTGTAAACATTATTACATGATGGAGTGGGCTGCTTCAATGGTACCTGCACTAGACACATACATGATGGACTGTACATCCACATACACATACATGATGGATTACGGTGACTGCTCATTGAGTTAGCTGTTTTAAGCTTATCTGCTACGGCATGAGGACCTAGAAAAGTTTCCAAAATTTGAAATATGTTCCACTCATCAAAATCTGTTTTGTAAACAGATCTGTAATAGTAAACTGTTACATAAGGTGACTAATTTGACTTCTTAGAAGCTGAACTACTATGAACAATAAATGTCACAATGCCATCAAAATCATTTTTAAGTTGAAAATTTAACAAGAGATACATCATCAGTTCTATCTACTTATCTAAGAACCATGGATCAAATGAAAGTTCTGCCTGGACTACTCTTTCTTAGGACTATTGTGACCAAAGATTCTCCTAATAGAGAAATAGCATGTACAAGTTGGGTATGATACATCCATAAAATCTTAACAATCTCCTTAAAAATGAGCACTTCTAGAAATTTTGATCAAGTATCGCAGTTTCAATTAGAAGGGCGTGTGCCATCAAGAGGATCATCTAAAAAGTTATAAAAGTTATATTTTGGAATGTCGTTTTTATCCCAATATCTCCATGATGGAATGGTCTCTGCAGTCTAATGAAGATTTTTCACGTATAAAGAACACAGACCTACATTTGGCTTCACTTCCTATAAATCCAAAGAAAATGCTAATAAATTGTTTTATACACAAGATTTCCAAGGCATTGGCTTAAGATGACTCCTACTCTTCTGCCTCTGGAAGATTTCATTATAAAAAAGGTTTTTTAAACAATATAAGCTTAAAGCCTCTTCAAAATGACCCCCCAAAAGATATACAAATTTATATTACAGTCCTAATATCTCTTCTAAGGAAAAGCAGCATATGAAGATGTGTATTTTAAAAAATTCCCCACATTCAGTACTGTGCATATTGAGAGCAAAACTATTTCTCCATATAGTAAGCACTTAATATAAAAGTATTCTATTAAATGCACAAAACAAGCAAAGCTCATTGGTATTTTTTTCAAGGTTAAAAGTATTCTGTGTGGCTTTGTGTCCATTTTACCAAATAGTTTTTACATCATCCAAGGAAACTAGAATTAGACTGTTCTAAGTCAGAAGTGTAACCCCCATGTGCCATTCACCCCCCACCCACCAAGAACAAACTATGCAAGGATCCAATGTTCCAGATCATAAAGGCCACAAAATTGGAAGCACAGTATGAGCACAATCTACTCAGAAGTAAGCTTCATTGTGTCCAATGGGACTTACTCCCAGGAAAGTGTCTTTAGGATTGCAGCCTAAATCTAAGGAAGGGACGAAGCATTATTCAGAGGAAAAGTGCGAAGTTTTCTGGATTGCTCAGTCAAAAGTTTTGTTGTTACTGGACTCCATCAGATAATCCTGCCTCCAGAGATGCAGGGCATGTGTGTGGAGAATGGATAGCCACTCCTGCTCCATGGGATACGGAGATCTGAGACATGTCCCTTCCTATGATCTCGTTCACTGAAACAAGAAAGAAAGAGATATTTTTTTCAATCCTTATAAATCTTGTTTTCTGAAAAGAGCACAATACCACTTTGTATGATTCTTAAACTGTCCACATTTAAATGTTTCTACAATATCAACTTGTTTAAACACATACATGCAGAGTGTAAATCTTCAAACCACTACACACTTGCTTAGAATAAATCCCCACTCAGCACATTGAGCTGACTTTCACATAGATACACAGCGACTTCACTGCACGTTTCTAAACTTTGCAATGGGAGTTTGTTGAGGAGCTGGACTAAGCCTGTCCACAATCCCACAGAAGGTGGGTTGTCTGGAGAAGGAAGCCTCCGACCTCAAACCTCCACTGCCTTGAGGATATAACCATCTATGGGAAAGGCTTCAGGAGCCAACCTCGAGCCAAACTCCGGAGTCGGAGTCCCGGAAGCAGCTCGCGACTGTGTACAATCACGTTTTTTAACTCCTGCAACGCAGCGGGAACCAATTGTATCAGCTCTGCCGTGCCACTGGACTATTTCAGTGACGTGGAGAGGGGGGATTTGCTGCTTGGGTTACATTCTATCCTCATTAATCTACCCAGGCCATTGTGCTCTCCAGAGGACACTCAGAACACGATACCATAATCTTTCAAGAGTGAAGGATGCCAATGAGTGGGAGTTTAGAAAAGACAGCTTTTGGTCTGACATACATTCCCCTTTGTTGCCCTGCTTTTTCTTACTCCATTGGTTCTTCAGTCCTTTTTTAAAAAAAACTTGTTAGTACTTTTTGTGTATTTGTCCTAATTTTCATCTTAATTTTGTCTTCTTTTTTATAAGTAACCTGTGTTCCTTCACTTATTCCTGGTTACCCGCCCCCACCCCTTTGTTGTGGACACATGGGGACAGTTTGTGTGATCTCTTCCTTCCTTTGGAGGTTTTCCCCTTCAAGGAACTAAGGTCTGTTTTTGTCATATTATTTCTTCATAGATTTCCTTCCCTTTCTTTGGGGCAGTACAAGGGATTTACTGGTCTCTCTTTTTGTCAAGGTTGGGCATTTTTTGGTGCCGATTCTTAATTTTATAGAAGTTTTTTGCTCAGCCCTTACCATTAGTGATCCCAAGTCAGGGGTGTCCAAATTTTTTGGCAGGAGGGCCATATCATTTCTCTGACACTGTGTGGGGAGGGGCAGAAAAATGATTTACATTTCAAATTTGAATAAATTTAGCCTGAATCAAGTCCAGTGAGAATTACCCATTAGCTATTATTTAGCTATTAAATAATTATATTTAGCTTTTTCATTTTCTTTGTAAACTGCTTTGTGAACTTTTTTAGTTGAAAAGCAGTATATAAATACTGTGTACAGACGGATGGACAGAGAGATAGATGGACAGACTGATGAAGCCTATAAGTACCAAGTATGAGACTGAAGTACAGCAGTACCACAGAGGATGCAAGGGGATTATTGGAGTGGCCTGCTGGAGTTATGCTATATTATGAGGTTGGTGGACTGTTGTAGTTGTGCTGTATCCTGAGATTCAGAGGCAGGGGTTGCAGTTAGGCTGGCCAAAAACTCAGATTTTTGTCAGCACTGCCTTCTTACTCTGACTTATCATGGACCCCGATGGGTCTACTGGATTTATTCCTGCTCCTGAGGTTGAGAAGGAGTTGAGAAGAACTTCTCAACTTTCAGGAGTTGAGAAGAACTTCTGCCCTGAAAACTGGCTCTGGATACAGCCTAACTGCACTGTTCTAGGCAATGCTCAACATACCCTCAACATGCCCCCTGCTGAGCTGCCTAGGCTAGCCCTGCTGGCCGGCCCTGGTCCATCTGCTTTGGGCCTTTGCCAGCTCAGGCCATTTCTGATGCAGCTAGATTGGCATATCTCAACTTTATGGCAGCCCAGTGCTTAGATAGGCTGGCTCAAGTGCTCTTCAGAATTGCACCCATAAATTTACATATTAGACTGTATTAGAGACACTTTTGCCTGCTGCCAGATAAAGGGGTCCTGCTGAGGGCTGCATTGAGACTTTGCACTGAGGGCTGCATTGAGGACCACATTCAGCACCAAGGCTGAGGTTTGGACACTGCTGTCCTAAGTCAAACTTTATGCAGAAAAAAAGCAAAGCAAGAATCTTGTTTACATGAGCTTGAGAACATGGAATCCCAGACTACTTGATCACCCGCTGACCCTTCAAAATTATTTTGATGGAGTATAGCTGCAAGCAGAACAGGTGGCAAGTGAAATCTGATAAAGTTGCAGAAATGAACTGCTTTGCCTTTTGATCTTTAGCATAGAAGTCTACTGGCAAGCTATACAAATCTGTCTTCAAACTGGAGAACGTATGTTGCAATGCAAGTGATCATAATATTGGAAGGGAATGAGTGGAAGAGGCAAAGAGATAGAACATTCTGATTATCCAATATAATTCTAAGTAACCCCAGATCAAAAGTTGCTAGTTTCTGAATTGCAATTCAAAGATTAACTAATATTGAAGACACTCTGCCACTCATATGTAAATATTAACATAGGAATTGAAAGTTGAGCAAGAAATGTCTAACTTTTAGATACGGCAAAAACCTTGGAAGACACGTTCTTTTAAATTTTATTGCTTCTGCAATAAAGTCCAGAAAAACTGGCCACACACCTCTGGATTCTAACAGAACAAAAATTCCAAATTGCCAACAATGCAATTTGTACCTGTTTATTAAGAAGTGTTTAATCTATTTTAATGGTGTTTTATTTTTCTGAGTGATGTTAGCCGCCTTGAGCTCCCTCTTGCAGGTGAGGAAAGGCGGGATATAAATTAAACAAACCAACCAACAAACAAAAAAATAAAGTAGTAATTTTCATCATATTCAATGGAACTTACTTATAAGTAGGCCCAACATTTCCCTTTTGATTGCATAGGTTCTAATAGATTTAAAATACAGTTAGGCATATAGAGAAGTGAACAGTGAGCCAAATGTTTATGCTTTAAAATATAGCACAAAAAAGAACTGTAGGAGCCACTGAAATCAGAGAGAACAAATTCTAGGTCAATATGAATAATACAGGTGTCTCTTGTTATCCACTACGGTTCCATTCCAGAATCTCATGTGGATAAAAAAAAATCTGTGTATAAATAGAAACAATGGGGAAATAGGTTTAAAGACACACTTCCAGGTTTCTTGTGCCTATTTGAATAAGGGAGTGTGTTAATATACGTAGGGGTTTTAGTCTGGAACTGAAAAATGAAATTATTGCTTGTGTACCTACCAGTCTAGAACAGTAGAAAAGTGATTTTTTTTTAAACTGTGTTTGCAACAGCCATTCGAGTTGAGTCAAATCCGTGTATAACAAGGTTGGACCTGTACTTGTATAGTGTACTGTGATCTTACTAAAACACCCCAACCTAAGATTCACATTTAATGTTATGTGTTCACTCAGAGGTCCAATATGCACAGGCTCAATCTATGCAACTTGATTTTGTACTTTACAAATCTCGTTTTTAGACATTAGATTAGACAAATGTGAACTCTTATACAGATGTCATATGAGGCCAAGGCAGTTGGGACATGGAGGGGAAACAGAAAAATATAGGATCCCATATCATATATGCATTTTGAAGGCCACATAGGGGTATGCACAGTTTCCAACTTAATACAGAAGCAACTGAAGTCAGCCAAAATGTACTTTGATCCTCACAGACAGTACACAGAATTGTTTTCTAAAGGAGCAATATATAGGAACTGCTAAGGTTACTTAGCTCATCTCTTGCATGCTGTTCATTCTCCTCACTCATTAATAGACGCAAAGCATGTGTCACTGAATCATGTCAAGGACTGAATTAATAAAAACTCTTACTTGGAAATCAATCACAGTGCTCTTTTCTGCATCAACATGGTTAGAATTATGATGTACATTTAGTTTGCTATACCAGAAGGTTACTGATAGTGTACATCCTAAGTACATTTAACAAGTGTGATAATTTGGATACACATTTATGTTGCATACTCAGATACTCCAAATTACTAATAAGCCTCACAAACAATTCTAACCATAACACTGTCTACACTTTCCATTATATAATGCAACTGCATCCACATATTCAATCAAACAGCTAAATTGTTTCAAGCCCCTGTAATTAGCTTAGATAATACAGGCTGCAATTTTTACACGTTTTCCTGGGAGTAGGTCCCACTGAGTTCAGACTTCCATTTGAGTAGATGTGCATAGGGTTGTGCTCCATATATTTAACACTGACTTGTACACAACTGGCAGCTGGGATAATCACAACTTTCACTAAAGCAGCAGGCAAGATATAATTAACTGCATTATTAACTGCAGTTTGATTGATTTGTTTTAACTGACATGTAGAAGTCAACTACTACCAATTTAAATTATGCTGCCTTGAAAAACATACAGCTAACTGCAATACACTAAGTATAATATTAATATAAAAATTAAGAATAAACTAAGTCTATAAGTCCTGCATTATCTCCATATAAGGTCCTATGTACTTCAAATGAAACCACTGTATAAATTAAGTACAACCATTAATCTACCATCAACTATTCATCTGTGGGATCTGAGCTTTCACAGTTATAGGACACATAATTTGGACCAGCACTTCCACAAAATAGCTTCTTCAAAGCATCGATCCACCAGCCAGTAGGACAACAGACATTCACACAGTCAAAGGAAACAGGCCCTTTCACTAAACAACTGAAATAAACAATACTTCAACTCAAGAGGCTTGCAGAGCTTAATCCTCTGAACTTGAAAAATCAATTCAGAAGCCCCAAGAAAAGACTCTTGAAACTAACATTAAAATGTCCTGAGAAACATTGTTCTGTGTAGTTATGAGGCAATCAATCCTGCCTAGATGGGCCGTGGGTGACGCAAGCAGTAAAGACGCTGTGCCTGTTAACCAGAAGGCAAGGGTTTGATTCCTGGGTCGGCCCCACAAGACAGGGTGAGCTCCTGTCCTTAGCCCAGCTCTGCGACGCAGCTGGATCCAATCATATTGGCTCTGCCTTTCCACTGGACTAATTCAGTGGCGTGGAGAGGGGGGATTTGCTGCTTGGGGAACAGTCTATCCTCCATAACAATCCAAACCAGGCTTTCGTGCTTCGTATGCAGCGTATGCAGCGCCGAGCATGATACCATAGTCTTTCAAGACTGACGGAGGCCTGATCCTGCCTACATTGAGAGTGGCTTCTTTCCACTGAATACTTCATCTACCATGCCTAGTTTGAAAAAGGAGGAGAATCCAGCTCTCCTTCTTCAAGTGAACTTCCTCTAGGAACATCATCTATGAATCAGAAGCATGATTTGTCCTTCATCCTGGTCTCCCATATGAAGGAATATGGGTGAGATGTGCAGTTGTACAGTTTCAAGAGTGCAGAACTTAAAATAGCCTCTTTTTCTCCTTGCTTTTTGTATATTCATAAGTTTAGGAGACAAACCAGTTGTCTTTTCCAAAACATGGAACTAACAAGAAGCATTGCTTGTCCCCCAGCAGATTTTTGACTAGGTTTTCTATTGTTTTTACCCATTCTAGAGCCTCCAGAGCAGTGATTTTCAACCACTGGACCATGGCACACTGGTATGCTGAAGATGGTCTGCCAGTGTGCCAGAGAATTTGGGGAGAATCATTATTAGTATGGCATTTGGGGAATTTGAGCTCTTTTATTAGCAGAGCAATTGGGGATTTGAGCTCCATATCAGCAGCATGATGTGCCTTCTTAATGGTAAAAAAACGGATGGTATGCATTGATAATTTTAGTACCTTATTACTGTGCCATGGGATTTGAAAGGTTGAAAATCTCTGCTCCAGAGACTCCACATAGAAACACACCTGCAGGAGGACAGAAGTCTGCCCACATGCCTGAGTTATGCTGGGATCCAGATAATTCCTAGGAGATGAATGGAACCAGCCAGGGTTTAGCTTTTGGTACCAAAAAGGGAAACAAAAGCAAGCAGTTATGTTGCTATGGTTTACATTCTTCAAGGTTTTGCCCAAGGAAATATTCTCCCCAAGAAGAATTGGTCTGCTTTGCTGTTGGGCACCTTCTTTCTGAAGTGCAAGTACTTGCTTGCTGTCTCACAGGCCAATTATTCCTTAGGATCAGAATTGGAAAAGAGGGAGCTGAAAAATGTAAGAAACAGCAGCAGGAAATAAAGTACTTGGGTGTAAAGACTCTTCTATTACACACATGACAATGTGTGTAAGCAGCAATATTAAGAGTACAAACCTAAGAAATTTAGGCCAGCAGAACTGACCTGGCCTATCTTTCTGTGATGGTGTAGGAAAAAACGTATATGCCTGTGCATTGCCCTAGGAGTGGGGCAGAAGCAGTGATGGGATTCAAAGAAATTAACAACTGGTTCTATTTTGCAGCCACTTTTAAATGGCTATTTTGAAACTTTATATGTCCTATCTCTCATTAACAACCAGTTCTATAGAATAGGTGCGAACCTGCTGGAGTCCACCACTGGGAGCCCACCACTGGGCAGAAGTATCTTACTGCACTTTTGTAACACCCCCAGGTCAGCACAGGACTTATGCTGGGGCTTAGGCCAGCCTAAATGGAGATTAGGATTGCGGCGTAAGTGCTGGGCCAGGTAGATTTGAGGGTAAGGGAACAATCACTTTAATTATGTCTTATTATCTTCAGAACTGAGGATATTTGGACCCACACTCATGCACTAGGTAGAAAAAAGAACTTTGTTAGGGAAAAATGTTAATGAGACCCCACTGAGTTGGTTCCAAACCTATGCTGATATTCTGTGGAGAAATCAACTTCAAGAGAGTTCTCCCTTTCACTGAGAGTAAATGCATAGCACTGTTACTTGGCTTTCTAATCTGCAGCTTTATGTAATGGGAAATACAACGGATAAGGAAGTAAAAGAAGATTAGGAAAAGGTAATCATAATCTGATTATGAATGTAACTCAAGGTTAACGTAACCTCTTTACTGGTTATCAAACATTGTATACATTACAACTATATGAAGAGTTTATAAAGAATTCTCAAATACATTAAGGTGAAATCCTAACCAATTTCTAGCTGTATGGTATGGGGCACGCCTTTCAGGATTTTTGAGTACTAGACATATTCAGTTATTTCAGGCCAATCAATATGTACAGAAAGAATGGCATGCATACATTTTTTTGAAAAACTTTGGCCCCTTCTCCTCTTTGGCCAGGATCCCCTTACCAAAGAACTGGGTACAGTGCTTCTTCAACAATTATCTAGGAGCTTCCAAATCTTAATTATATTATGGTTTGCCAACTATCCATGCTGCTCTACAATGGCAATGTGCCATTGTTGGGTACCTAAGTTGGACTTTTATTTTATTTGAAATATGAACAGTCTACTTATTAAACTTAATGCTGAGGCAACTTTCATATTTTAAAATATTACACCATCAGGATATTTAAATACTTCATCAAACAATCTTCCTTAAAAAAATCAGAAGTAACATTTGTTAACTAGAAGAACAGATTCCACTTTTCAACCATTTCCACTTTTCACCACAGCTGAAAACTTTTCAACCATTTCCACTTTTCACCACAGCTGAAAACTTTCACCACCAGACATAACACCACTTTTCACCACTAGACATTAATATGTCAACACATCACTTAACATGTCCACATCACTTCTCACCACTGGACATTAACATTTGATTTACCGTAAGTCCTTTTACTGTATGGCATATACACGAAATAAACTACAGCTCTGGTTCCTAATTTGTCAGATGAGCAGGGTCACCTGTATTTAATTAGGCTCAAACCAAGTGCTATCTTCTTCAAAACTATCTTACCAAAAATGTCAGGCATTTCCTCTACATAACTGAACGGTCTGCTGATTAAAATAAAAAAAACTGTATGTACAAATATTTTCCTGTTCGAAATCAACCAAAGATAACAAAAAGTTTGATAATCCCAGTTAAGTAACTTAATGGCACTCTACTCTTGTTGGCTATAGGAATGCCACTCCTGAAATCTTTTTGTTCCACCCCTGAGGTACATGTGGCATGCTCTGCCCATGATCAGCTACATTCTATCCTCCAGCTCCATAGTCCTGACAACTCTGAAGCAGAATCAAGTCTTCCTTTCTAAAACTGATGAAAGGAGCAAGAGAATATCTAAATTTCCATTTGCAGGGACTCATCATAGTGATCTGTGAACCCAAGTACTGGTCAATGAAAGGAACAGCAGAGATTTAAAAAAGCAATAGTAGTTCTTTCCTAGTGAGGTCTGTTGTGCTGATAAAAGGCACACAAAAGTAGCAAATCAAGATCCTTTATTATACTGTCCTTTTGAAGTCAGGGGACTGCAGTGGCTCAGTGCTTAAAGATGCTGTGCCTGTGGACCTAAAGGGTGTCAGGTCAGCAGTCTGAGACCCATGAGAGGGCTCCTGTCACTTTCCCAGCTCCTGCCAACCTAGCAGTTAGAAAGCATGCAAACGCAAGTAGATGGAACAAGTTACAACCCATCAGACAGGCCCATGAGTCAGGCCAGCTGATTACCTCACATTGCATCTGAAAATGGATTGGACAGAACAGTTCACTTTGCCATAGTGTGGGAGAAATGCTAGGAAGAAAAGCAAGGTGTCCTTTCAAAGTCAGAAAGTCTCCAAACTTACAGCACAATTGTACGATTACTTACCATCGTCTAAGGTGATGTCTTGCAATCCTATAGTCTGAAAATTCAACTCTGGATCTTCAGGTTCAGGTTTAATGTTAACAGCTGCCCCCTCTGGTGAAAATGGAGATGTGTCACATAGGTTATGATGTATCAAAGATGAAACCACAGCAATTCCTCCCAAACCTGAACTATGTGATTGAGGGGATCGTTGTCCAGAGTGACTAATAGTGGTAGGAGGAGGAGGAGGAGGAGATGAGGCAGATCCTGAGCTTGGAGTCTGGTAAGGCATAGGTTGCAGCTGAGGAGAAGATGATCCAGACTGTGGTGAATGGACAAGAGAATGAGAAGATTTTGAGGATGGTGATGAAGTATTACCTGGATTGGATGGATGATAACCAACTTGTTGCAAATGAGTAGAAGGGTGTCCAAGGGACTGAGTCATTGAAGCAGAGATGTTGGTTTGTTGAGTATTTGGACAATGGTATCCCATTGATTGCAGGTGAGGTGATGATTGTCTTGGTTGAGCTGGATGTGCTGAAGGATGTTCTCTTCCTACAGTTGAAGTTGACACTGAACCTGGATTTGAAGAATGATACGGCATTGATGGTAGAGATTGGCAGCTAAGGTTTATCAGTGGAGGTACAGCTGCATCCTGCTGAAAAGAAATTGCATCATATCCTTGGCTGGAGGAGGCAGAGTTAATGGGAAGACCAGAGTGTCCGTTGAACACAACATTAGATTGCATAGGCTGGTAGGAAGGCCTCTCAGAAGGTGCTGATGGTACCTGAAAAGGCTGGTGAACCAGAGCCGAAGACAACACAGGATGCTCTTCACCCGGACTAATATTCCTACCTTGAATGTGTGACAATTGGGAAACTGTTGAGGACACCATGGGTGTATAGGTTTGTTGAGCTGAGCATACAAGGCTCCTAGGTGAAGTAGAAAGTAAACCATCATGTGAGAGCCCTGGGTCTGGTGAAGGCAGCTGAGTTTGGAGAGATGAGTGTCCTTTAACACCTGTGCAATGCGCTAGGGCCAGTGATGGAACTGAAGACAAATCCATTTCATCTCTGTTCTCTTGTTTCAGTACAACTGCAAGATTGAAAAAAGCAACCATCAAATGTGAACTGTAAAATCAACATATGACCATAATCAAAGAAAGTCTGGTCTTATCAAAGCCAGAACAGTATCTCCATCCTGGCAAAGCAAACCCTAAAAACATAAAGGTCTCATGTTGCTGTCAAATCATCAATATCAAATTTAAGAATTCTTTTAAAATGGAAGAGGGAAATATTTAAATATTTGAACAAACAGAAAATATTTAAACAAACAGAAAATACCAAGTACCCAAAAATCAGACTGAGTGCATTTGAAAAATAATGTTTTGATTATCACTCAATCTTCAGCTGCAAAAAGAGACATGTGCCTTTACCTGGAGTGTAAGTAAAACGCTGAGACTGGCTTTTTTTCCTTTTGCCATTACAAACATAAAATTGCACCTGGACGGCAGCTGTAATTGATTTGTTGTGGTATGGAGGAACTTCCAAAATGATTGTAGCCTGAATAAAATAAAATTACATATGAATTGCAATTAAGAATCTTATTCAAGTCTTCTTACTCCTCATCTAAGAGAGTAGTGCTTTCTCTACAAAAGAGATCTGTTAAACTATGGAGAACAGCCATTAATTGGCAGCACTTTAACCTAGAATTGCTTCCGTGGGGAAGCCCGCCATGACTCCACACTGTTCCCTCCTTTAATCTTGTGCCCTTAAAAACTGTAATTATATAGTTTTTTGATTGCCCATGATGTAAACCATTGTCTTTGTGTACAACAATGCTCATCTTGGGAAACAAGTAAAGAAAAAATCAAGAGATATTTAGATTACAGCAGGCCTCCATCATTCTTGAAAGACTATGGTATCGTGCTTGGCGCTGCATACGCTGCATGTGAGGCACGAAAGCCTGGGTTAGATTGTTATGGAGGATAGGCTATTACCCAAGCAGCAAATCCCCCCTCTCCACGCCACTGAATTACTCCAATTGAAAGGCAGAGCCAATACAATTGGATCCAACTGGCATCACAGAACTGGGCTAAGGACAGGAGCTCACCCTGTCTTGTGGGGCTGACCCAGGTCTCGAACCCTGGTTAACAGGCACAGAGTCTTAACCGCTTGCGCCACCCACAGCCCTTCCACTATTAGTTTACTGAAATATCCTATCTTATTACAGACTGTAAGTCAATCTTGGTAAAGTAATAAGAAGAGAATTAAAGAAAATTAATTTCCCAGATAATATTATGTGGAAAATGTTAATGAAGAAAATAAATAAAAAAATTAATTTCCCAGGTAACAGAAACATTCTCACCTCTTGGCTCCTTTCTCTAATTATTTTTCCTTCTACTTCCCACTGAGGCCTTCCATCTATTAAAATGAACAAATTAGTTAATTACCATGATATTTGATATCATTCAATTGTTAGAGACACAAACATGCCAGTCAATTGTTGAGACTTTAAAATGCTTAACAGTTTTTTTAAAAAAAAACAAGTAGTTTCAATCCTTGAAAGATATCCTCAACATTTGTACCATTACTTTAAATGGATGAGCTACTTCATGAGGACCATGAAAGGCATTTGAACCATTTTGACATTTTTGGAATTGATACTGCAAATATTACAGATTTTGATCCCTTTTGCTTCTTAGGAGTTTAGGGATAAAGTTTACATACTACTCATATCTTGCAAACTTGCCAATATTTTCTGTATGCAAGGGAAGGGTTAATCAGGATTCATCCACATGAGAGCAAAACCAGACATCTATAGACTTCCATAATTAATTCCCCGCCTTTTGGGGGAGGATGGTTAATTTCCCTCATATGAAGAGGGAGAACCTTCTTATGTATTCCGTAAGGTATATTTTGAAACATGCATCTGTACTACTTAAAAATATTTAACTACAATGAAACAATTTGCAAAAATGACTTGCAAAATATTCACTAAAGTTTTACGCTTATGTGCAAAAATTAGTTGTTGTTCAACTCTAGCCATTACGTCACTTCAGAAGAGAAACAGCCAATTCACAGCACAGTCCTAACAGCTCTGTGAACCAGCACAGCCCACCCTGCACTGATTTAGGAATAATCTGATATCGTCTGCCATACCCTAACCCTCTTCCAGCATCTCCCAACATTACAGCAGGCTTCCTGCCAGCCAATTAGGGCTGTAATCCTAAACACACTTTCTGGAAGTAAGAGGCATTGAACAATGGGGCTTACTTCTGAGTAGACATGGTTAGGATTGCACTCTAAGTGGCATGAATCCAAGAAGTCCCATAGAGTTGGCTGGGGCTCAACCTGAGGTAAAAGCAAATATATTCCCTTACCCTAAGAAGACTTCCAGCCACCTCTTAACCTGTGCTGTACCAGTGCATGTTAAGACTGGGCTATTAGCCATGGGCCAGAATCAACTGCCAGGAAAACATTAAGTTGTACTGTATCTACGAATTATTTTATCTTAAAGATAAAATAGAAAAAGAAGACCCTCTACCTACACCCATGTTTCTATTTGAGGTGGCTATAGACTGAAGGTGGCTTCAGTCCTAAAAGCAAAGTTATTGACATACCTTGCCCTTTTTCAAGAAATATTACTTTTGATTCTGGAAGGAAGTTGGATCCAGTAACAACCATTTCATGGCCTCCGTTTACCACGCAACTGTTGATGCTGTATTTCTCTATTTGAGGAAGTTCTTGAGCTGATCTCTGAGCTTTGTGGAAAAGAAATACAGACTGTGTAAATATGTTGAAACTGATGTAGCCGCTCAGAAATTATGATTAAAGTAGTAAAAGTAGGAAAAATCTAAGTTCACTGTCATAGAATCTGATTCACTTAATACATGTCTAATGTTGAGAGTTATTGGTAACCATTTTTAAGGAACTGGCAAAGAGAGGATATGCACTCTGCATCAATATGCACTTATACAGTGAAATATATGGAAATTGAATATATTTCTGTGAAACTGCATATTGATGAACCGCGTATAGTCATACTAATGTTTTATATACATTCACCGAGTACAGTGGTACCTTGCATAACGAGTGTCTCGAATAATGAATGTTTCGCATAGCGAGTAAAAATTTGTGTGGGCTTCTGCCTCTCATAACGAGCATGAGTCGAATAATGAGTGCCCATTGGCTGGGCTCCCTCTCTTCCTGTCTGCATTGGCTGGACTTAGGCACTGAGGTGGGACTTTCTCCTTATGCCTGCAGTACATGAAGAGGCCAGCAGAGAGAGTGTAGGAGCATCTTCAGCCCACCAACAAAGAGGGCTTCTGCAACCAGCAAACATGTGGCCAGCAGAGCCTCTGCAGCCTCCATCAGGTATGAGGGAAAACTCCTCCTGCACCCCCTCTGGAGACCCCCTCAAACAAATCCCTTGCACCCCAAGGAAGCCAAGGAATCCAGACAGGGGGGCCTGTCCCCCCTCTACAACCACCCTGTTCTCCCCTCACCAACTTCCCTGCATGCACTGTTCTTTTCCTGTGAGTAAGCACCAGTGGATTCAGTGGGGCTTGATTCTGAGGAGACATCGTAGGATTGGCCCCATTTCAATGAAAGAAGAAGCCATTCTCCTGCTGCTGCTGCTGCTGGCATCCTATGGAAAGGCTTGCATCCTATGCAATTTCCTGTAAGCCCAGTGGATTCAGTGGGGTTTGATTCTGAGGAGAAAGGATAGGATCTTGCTCCTCTGCTGTTGCAGACTGCCTATCTAGTTTGCATAGATAGATCTCACACAGAGAGGAGTTCCTTGTTAAAGATGCTCCAAAAGACACCAGTGACTCTTTTAGTGAAAATTAGTCATCCTTGGCCAGAAGGTTTTTCTTTTCTTTTTTACTGTCCAGAATATTACAGTATTTTATTACAGTAATTGTGGTCTGTATTATATTATAATGTTCTGAAATCAATTCCAGTGTTTTGTCGTCATTTTTACATACAGTTAATATTTTAATATGAATATTTTTTTGGGTTGTGGAACCAATTGTCTGAGTTTCCATTGTTTCCTATGGGAAAATCTGCTTCAGTTAAAGAACATTTCACTTAAAGAGCATGCCTCCGGGACAAATTAAGCTCTTTATGTGAGGCACTACTGTACTCTACAATAATTTTTTGCCACTTTGTATTTGTAATACATGTACTTTGTAGCTGACTGACCATGGCTGCAATTCTAAGAGCACTTTCCTGGGAGTAAGCCCCATTAAACACAATGGAACGTACTTCGGAGTACACATGATTAGGATTGCACTGCAACCTAACTATTCATATTTACTATTGCCTTTACAATAATTTTCATCCCTATAGTAGCCTTGCTATTAACCTTAACAATCATTCACTCACTAAATTTTAATTAACCATTGCTTAAATTTTTAACTTAATAATGATGGCTACACTTTCCTTCAAATGACACCTGGACATGTTGGTCACCATTTGTGCGCACGTATAAATGGTCCTATAGTGTGTCATATGGTAATTTTCTGGTGTATTCTAGCGAGACAAAGCTTGTGATTAGCAGCAACTAGCTGCAGGATTATTATCTGCATTTCAAGTGCTGCTCAGGCTATCACTACCTGCAGAGGCATGATGAGAAAAATGTTTAAAAAGTAGAAAAGAAAAAACCCTCCTCAACACCATGGCACCAATTCCAGATCACCTTTGGTGACTAACCCTACAATCCAGAGTAATTACGGAAGCACGTAAGAGATATTACGTGCACCCATAGTTACTGCATCACTTAGTGAAAACCTATGGGAAATTCATATTGCAATCCAGAGCAAATTGTTCTTACTCCGGAGCAAAGACTCCCCGTAGTTACTCTGGATTGCGCCCTAAATGAGTGGTTAACGGTAAGGCTACCATTTAATGTTCTTTTTTGGCTACCCTTTAATGTAATTTTTATGACCTATGACAAGAGTTAAAATTATTAATATCCTGTTCTCAAAAAGCAATATTTTCAATTCTCCATATTAAAAATATACAAAATTTATAACATGCAAAATTTATATAAGTTTGATTCTTTAAATTAACACCCAAGATGAGGATAAGGGAAAATAAACTTACAGCATTCAACTGGTATTGAAGCTACTTGAAGGGATAACACTTTTCCATTAGGTTGTGGGATGTGTACTCGAAACACAAGTCGCACTCTTGTATTTTTCCTCCCAATATCTGTCTCCCCTTTACGAAGCTCTATATCTGAATTGCGGAGTTTCAGAATACCTGCACAATCAATACTGTAAAAAACCAGAGGATAGTATGAAAATAAAAATTTACTGTTTACCTGATAATTTATATGAATTTTTCTTACACCACCACCCACACTGTTTTTGCTGTTTTTTGGATATGCATCAGAGGTAGGGAAAAAAGAACAATATAAATTTCAAAATTCATGCATTTTCTTCCATTTATAGTACTCTATGTGCTGCATGACTTCATTGAGACTTCAATACTCTGCCCCAGTACCAAAGCATAAATGAAGAAAAATAAAGCACTTTATTTTTATCGTATTTAAAAATAGGGTAAATAGGCTATTTAAAAATTAACCACCAAATTACATTATAGCAGTGATTTTCAAACACTGTGCCGTGGCACACTGGTATGCCATGGATGATCTCTGTAGGTTTGCCACGAGGTTTTGGGGAAGATTTGAGCCCCCTACCAGCTGCATGGTGTGCCTTGTCAACAAACAACTGATGGTGTACCTTGACAATTTTAGCACCTTGTCAACATGCCATGAGATGAAAAATGCTTTTAACACATAAGAATATGTGATGCTTTTTTATTATTGCATGAAAATAACACGAAATAGTGGAATGTACATGTAATAATATCTTTCATTCTGTACTATTCACTTTTTAAAATATTTGCCCATTAACCAGGCAGTGGATAAGTTTTATGTGTTTTACAAATTTACAGTGGTACAAACAGAAAACTTGAGTATTGCTGATACTACCAAGGTAATTTTAAAAAAACCTAAACTGTTACAAAAAATACATCACTACCACTAAACTACTTTTAAAGACTGAAAAACCTAGAAAAATGAGATCTTGGCACTGGAAGAATGTGCCAAGTGATTCTTTCTATGGAGAACATTCTATAAAAATACAAATAGAAGAAGACAACCACTGAAAAAATAAATCACCTGGTCCCCTATCAGCCTGATCTCTGTCAGCTGGATCCCTGAATGAGGGCCTGCATAGATAACATTGGTGCAAGTTGGGATTCACACACACACACATCTATCTCTCTATCTCTCTCTCTCTATGACTGAGGGGTGCACTAAGAACTGGTTTTTGGGAATCCCAACTGGAAGGGGGTGAAAAGAGGCGCAATGCGTTTTCCTCCCTATACTTTGCACTGAAGGATCAGTGACTGAGGGAAGCTCTGCCCCAACCCCAACGAGAAGCATGAAATTCGGGGAGTTCCTTCTGTCACATGAACACCCACCAAGAACTGATGTGGAGAAATTTAACTCTTATGGGGCTGAAAAGGGGTGCAACGTGTTTTTGTCCTATACTTAATTTGGAAGACTGACCAACATCCATCCAATTTGGCGCTTGGTGCCTGGGGGGATGTTGTTCAGAGGAAGAAGTTGCACTGGTGAGGATGCTGCACATGGGGGGTGTTGCGCATGGGAGGTGTTCCGCATGGGGGGTGTTGCACATGGGAAGAGGATGCGCCTGGAGGGGATGAACATGGGGAATGTTGCACATGGGGCTTGTTGTGTATTGGGGATTTGCACATGGGGGTTGATGAGCATTGAGGGTTGATGAGCATTGGGGGTGTTGCACATGGGGGTGGATGCGCATGGGGGGTTGATGCGCATGGGGGGTTGATGTGCAGTGGGGAGATGGTGTACAGTGGAATTTTACTACCGCAACGTGGGTATTTTACTCCCGCAATGTTGATATGCTTTTCGCTATCCATAGTAGCTAAATTTGGAGGTTACCACAGTAGGAATAACAATGGAGAAACTATTCCTATTCAAGAGGGACAAATGAACTGGCCTTACTACACAGCCTACTCTGGCCTCCAGTGAAAAGCTGGACCCACAAGAATTCCCAGACTGCAGACTTAGAATAAGAACATCACCTAGAACAGGCTGAATGCAACCTCCCTGGGCAGATGAGTTGTTTATTAATACCACTTCCATATTACCTTGCTATACCTTTCACTCCCTACTCCATCCCTGACGTGAGAAATCTGGAATACAGTTATGTGATTAAAAAACAAAACATCTCACATACCTGGCTGACATATCGTTTTCAGGAAGAAGTGGAATTTCCAAGACCTTTGTGCTGGTAATGATGATTTCTTGACTAGCAGTAGCCACTGTTTTCCCAGTGATTCTGTGCACCTGGTAGAAGGCATGAGGTCGTAAGTAACGATCATCTGCTGTCCCAATGAACATTTGCAGGTTAACTGGCTTTTCATTGTAACCCAGGAGCTGATGGAAGAGAAAGATCATTCCTGATCATTAATACACAAAGTTATTGAAGTAATTTGTGTAAAACAAAATGCAAAAATATTTCGTGCAGTACAAAGAACATAAATGCAAAACTTTCATAAAAATAAAAATATGATAACCAGCCATATCTTCACCTAACCAAATGGTACATTCTGCTAGACGTTGAGTTTTTAGATCTGTTTCAGTTTGGGAATTTCACTTTTAGTAAAGACTGTTCTTTTTTTTCTAGTTCCACCTATTCAAACTTTAAAATACAGTATCTATTAATTTACTAAACAAGTCTTCAAAGGGATTTAAGTATATTTTGCACAAGCCTTACTAATAATTCTGTGAGGTTAGTGGTCCAAATTCCTCCTGGGGCCTGCTGCAGCTTATCTCACTGTAAGTGAGTGAAAGGTCCTCCTTCCTCCTCCCCTTAATGATGCAGTCTTGGGGATCGTGTTGCTGCACTCTTCCCTTCTCCCCATTCTATAAAGGTCCCCCAATCCTCTTAAAGGGAGGACTTTAAAGTCCCATAAACGGGTGGTGGTGACCCCCCTTAAGTGAGTACCACCATCCTAGTGAGTCCATGGCTGAAATGAAATTTGAACTGGCTCATATAAAATTAAAATATGTTTATTTAATAGCATCCAATATTTTACCTTTTTTTAAAAGGAAAGTATCCCACGTATAAGACATACAATCTTGTTGACATACAGCCTTGTTTATATAGTAGTTAGGCTTGGATAACCAAATATGCAATGGTTTACTCAGGAAGAATATAGCCTGAATCTATGTACTCTCCCTCCACAAATTTGCTTCATTCTTACTCATGGAGAACCCTGTTTTTATATCTTTGTTTTCTTTAACTAAAGTTCCATGACTCTTCCAAGCATTGGTGTACAAAGCCACTATTAAACCAGCATTTGAGGCCAAAACATAACTCTAGTATTAAACGGTTGGTTAATTGTCAGAAAGATTTAGGATAGGGAGAAAGTGCCCCTACTTGGCAGGCAAGCTATCAAACTGAATTGGCCTGTTTAAAGAAAGGCAGCGTTTTGACTGCTTATGACATGACCTGGCCTTATGCTGCTGAGAACATGATGTTATAAACCAGGATATTTTAAGGAAGCAGCAGTGTGCTGTATCAATGCACCATCTTAAGTTAACTGCCATTTAATACAATGTGCTTTTGAAATACATTATGGTGTACTCTATTTACTTTCCAATATTTTATTTTTAAAGTATACCTGCTGGCATGAGTTGGAGCTGCCCTGGAGTGAACAAACAAAAATAGTACAAGAATAGAGGAAAGGCTATGGCACAGCATAAGCTTTGAATGTAGAAATCATAGGGTCAAGCAATTTCTAGCAGGGCTGGAAAACCCTGGTCAGCCTCTGCTGGTCAAAGCAGACAATACTGAAGTAGATGGACCAATGGTCCAATTAAGAAGTAGGCAGCTTCATTTACATTCATAAAAATGACACAAAATTGTATTTCTTAAATGTTCCCATGCTTGTAAAAACCACTTCATATACCCAAAACTGTGACCAGTTTTGTGAGTGACCAATCAAAGTGAGTTTGACAAGGAAGCTGGTGTCAATATATGAATCATATTTTAAAATCTTATTTACAGTGCACTAGCGAAAAGCATACCCGCGTTGCGCAAAAAGCATACCCGCATTGTGGAAGTAAAATTTCCCCATACGTCATCCCCCCACTGCGCATCAATCCCACACACACATCAAACCCTCATGCACATCCACCTCCATGTGCAGCATCCCCCATGTTCATCCACCCATGTACAACCCCCCATGCACATCCAACTCCCATGTGCAAATCCCCCATGCGCAACAACCCCCATGCACAACATTTCAAAATGTTCATCCCCCATGCACAACATCACCCATGTGCATCAGTCCACCCATGCACATCAATCCCCCAGTTACAACATCCCCCCACTCGCATCACCTCCCCACGCGCATCACCTCCCCACCCACATCATCCTCACCAGTGCAACCTCTTCCTCTGAACAATATCCCCCCCCCCCCAGCGCAGTGCACCAGGCACAGAGCACAAATTGGCTGGAAGTTGGTCAATCTTCCATGTTAAGTATGTTTTGAATTCATTTCAGGAATACATTTCTTGTGAAAATTTCCTTGGAATACATTCCTTGAAAAAAGTGACACACAGGCTGCAACCCTAAGAGCACTTTCCTGGGAGTAAGCCCCATTGAACTCAATGGATCTTAGTTCTGAGTAGACACGAATAGGAATGCTGCCTTGTGAGGCTGCAATCCTAACCTCCAGGTAGGCCAGTATACACCCCAACACAGATCCTGTGCTGACCTGGGGGTGTCACAAAAGTGCTGCAAGGCATTTCTGCCCAATCGAGGGGGTGGGGTGGGGGTTAGGCTACTGCACAGACAAAAACCAAATCCCCATACCATCACAGGAAGATATGCCAGGTGTCATGGGTTCATATACACCTTCTCCCTATTTGCCAGTTCTTTTATCCAGCCCATATTATTCCAACAGTTGTTTGTCATGTAAGTCTACTTTAGACCAGGTTCTGGACTCACATTTTGGATTTTATCCTGACTCACAGTTTTCCCATATAAGATTGTATTTAACTAAGAGCACAATCCTAACCATGTCTACTCAGATGTAAGCCCCATTGTCTCCAATGGGTCTTACTCCCAGGAAAGTGTCTTTAGGATTGCAGCCTAAGGGAGCAATCCTAACCATGTTTACTCAAAAGTAAGCCCCACTGTGTTCAATGGGACTTACTCCCAGGAAAGTGTTTTTAGGATTGCAGCCTTAGGTTAGAGCAAACAGAGAGATAGAAGAGGTTATCTGGGCACCAGGATGGGGGAGGGAGTAACGACAACATATTTCTTGCTTCCATTTCTTACTGTGAAACTAAAACCTAAATATATACAGCACAATTTCTGGTAAAATGGATAAATGAGTTACAGGTCAGAGCAAAGCAATTTAGTTTTGAAGCACAAGACTACTTAAATAATGTATATAACAGCAAACAGTACATCTTGAAGTACACGATAGAATACGGCTTATCTCAAATTCATGGTAAGTACTTGCAAAAGCTATGATAAGAAAATTCTTTGTAAAATGAACTATGCCAACAGTACTAGCAGGGCTGGAAAACTTCATAACTTCAGTTATGAGCATAATAATGGGGAATAAACACTGACCCCAATGAGTCCACAGTGATATAGCACTCTGTTCACTTGCACAGAGTAAACATACTAGACTTACATCTAGTGACTCAAAAGTTTCACACAACCTATGGTTTCCTTCTCACATTTTGCTGGCAGCATGGAACCACGTTCCAAGTTCCTTTATTACTTCTGAGACAATCTTCCTGGGATATAAATACATTCAACTCCAGAGAAGAATTTTGTACAGTTTTGCTAGTTCTCCCACCCCATCACTCAAAAGCTTTCAAAATAGAAAGTGGACCTATACTTAAAAGGAACAATAAATAGCAGCAACTTTCTTTGTTACCCTGCTCTAAAATATTTACACTTTAGCCGCTGATAACTATGACATAAGTTATATTAAACTGCATGTCAATGAGTATAAAACCACATGTCCTTTACACAGAAATAGTAAATTCATCTGGAGGTTGAGGGCAAAGCAGCCATAAGTGTAATTTAATATTAGGAAAGCAGACAGGCATAAAGAATATTTCTATTTACTACCAGCATCTGCTCCTGTCAAATATAAACATGCCTGAGTACAACAGAAAGTTTTCATTTTGTAAACAATCATACTCTTCCTCCAAGGAGTCAGACAGAATATTGTAAATAATAAAAGTTACAACACGCTGCCACTACTGACCTCTAAAAACCCTCCGTTAGTAACTGTATACTGTGACACACAACCCATTGCTTTGTAGAGGAAACTCTGCCAAGTTGTGTGTGTGCGTGTTTCTGTATCGTTTCCATAGCAAAGGTCAGTGAATGCGTAAGTTAAACTAAAGATGGAAGGCTAAAGAGAGAAGGTCACCACAGGATAAGCTACAACAGCTCCCTCTGAAAACTCTCCAACTGTATTAGAATGTTATAATCAAAGTTCTCCACTGATGTGTAAAACAGCAACAGAAGGCATTTTCAGAATATGCTTTATTCCTGGCATATGCTTTACTTCTCTATTATTTTGGCATACATTCTGCAAATACTTGAATAAATGAATTCTCATGTTGACAAACAATTTTGGTTCAATGTGATGGAAGACCAGGTAGGTGGGCAGGCAGGCAAATTGTTGCATGAACTAACTAGTAGATGGAGGGCAAGAAGAACCCATGCCTAGGGAGGAAAAACCCCATTTTTGCTTTACTCCATACATAGCCTTTCTTCCTCCATTAGTCTCTTCTCTCTGAAATGAACAGAAGCAGCAGGCACTGAGAAGCATATGCTGGCTTGTGTTCATTCCAAACAGAAGCCCCGGGGAAAGAGCTCCCCTAAGTAGATAATTAGTGGCCACCCTTCTCTCCAGGACTAAAGGGCAGAGACATCCCCACATCCCTTTACTTACCCAAACATTGTGTACAGCTCATCTCCCTCTTTTCTGCAACTTCTCTGTGCTCAGTGGGAAGGAGAAGATATGGAAAGCCTCTGGCAGACTGGCAACAATTGCAGGCCAGATTTACAAGCACATATGCAGGAGTGGGCAGCAAGGCACAAAACTAAGGGGGAAACTGAAGAGACTGTTGCATTAATAGAACTTCAATAGTCTTCAGGGCAGACAAGTGACAAACTGGAAGTGCCAGCCAGACACTTGATGATCTTGTGCCATGAACTGCATGAGGTCTCATAAAGGGAGGGCCCCAATCAGCAAAACATTTTTAGGCAAGGCCTATTATTTTTTGTATTTTTTGTTTGTTCAGTATCTCTGGCAATTCAAATAGGGAGAATAGTTGTTGCGTGTCATTCAAAATGTCACGGCGTGTCACCTTTTACACATGTCATAATTATGCCCTCACCAATGCAGTCTATTCTCCCTGAAAGCCAGTAGGAAATCCTTACTCCATGCAATGTATGGCAGCAAAGAATGCCATTGAATTAGATTCTCATTTTCCAGTTGATAACTACATAGCTAAAAGCGAGAGCCATTTTCTCCAGGGCTCTACAATAAGAAATGTTTACCCGCCTGTCAATATACCTCCACAACTTAACTATCTACATAATTCCAAAAACCAAGCACAAGCCCAAAGCATAAATACACCTGCAAAAATGACCTGAGACCTGAGATAGGAGGAGGTCATTTATTTATGCTCTGTACGCCCTTTCTGATAGTCTCTTTTTGGTTGAAAAGTAGTACCGTATATACTTGCGTATAAGCAGAGTTTTTTAAACTCCTTTTTGGAGCTTAAAAAGCTCCCTCGGCCTGGCGCTTGCCCAAAATAGCAACCCCTGGTGGTTGCGGCTGCCCGCATGCCTTCTCGTTCGGCTGGAGGTGCTTGGAAGTGCTCTTAAAAGCTTATCACACCATTAAGCTCAAATTATGGGAGCAGGAAACTGAAAGTTTATTTGCCAGTCTTAACCCAATGTTTTCCCCCTCCTTCTTTGGTTTACTTCCTTCACTTGGTCGACCGGTGAACTATTTTGTTCATCTGACTGATCCCAACAAAAGGAGGGCATTTTTGCTGGCTAGGCTAAATATCTTCCCATCAGCTTACCACCTAGGAAGATTTACCAACACGCCACGGCAGAACAGACTTTGCTCATTCTGCTCACTCGAACCTATAGACTTACTTCGTTGTCCTACCCACCTTGCTTCCAGATCCACCCTCCTTTCTCCCTTTCTCTCATCCGTTCCTCCCTCCCTGGTCGATCCCATGCCAATCCTACTTAGTTATTTCTCCCCTTCCATTACAAATCTTGTGGCAGACTTTTTGTCAGCAGTTCTCCTTGCCAGTTGTTAGTCTTATTCCTCCTCCCACTTAATTATAGACTCTGTCAATCCTTTATTTTGTTTGTTATTACTAATCGATACTTATTTATCTGTGCCAATAAAGGTTATGTTATGTATGTATGTAGGTGCTTGGAAGTGCCTCTAGCTGACCAAAGAGAAGTGGGGGCGGCTGCGCCCACCAGCGCCCACCCAAGCACCTCCTCAGCCCAACCGAAGAGCCGTGCGGGCGGGCGCAATCACCTCCGCCCGCCTCCTGGGGGGGCTGGGGAGATCTCTTCATGCCAGCACCAGCATGGAGAGGTCCCCTCAGCGCCCCTCCTACGGAAGGGAGGCTGAGGAAATCTCTCCGTGCCAGCACCAGCATGGAGAGGTCCCCTCAGCGCCCCTCCGACGGAAGGGAGACTGAGATTTCTCCCTGCTGCCGCTGGCAAGGAGAGGTCCCTGCAGCCCTTCTCCACCACCTCTGAGGGCTTTGTGGGGGGGGGGAGCCACCCAAGCCCTCAGAGGCAGCGGAGAAGGGCTGCAGGGACTTCTTGCAGCCAAGCGCTGGGTGGAGGATGCCCCACCACTGCCTCTGTTATGCCTTCTTCCCTTCCTTCCTTGTTATTCCCCCCTTCCTCCCCCTACTCTCTCTATCCCTCCCTCCCGGGCTTACTCCCAGGAAAGTGTGCATTGCAGCCTAAGAGCCCCCTCCTAGGCATATCGCCCCAGAAGTAAGTCCCACTGGAGTCAATGGGGCTTACTCCCAGGAAAATGTGGATTGCAGCCTCAGAGCCCCCTCCTAGGCCTGTCTACTCAGAAGTAAGTTCCTTTAGAGCCAATTGGACTTACTTTCAGGGAAGTGTTCATAGGATTGCAGTCTCACAGCTTGGTCCTAGGCATGTCCACCCAGAAGTAAGTCCCCTTATAGCCAATGGGGCTTAGTCCCAGGAAAGTGTGTATAGGATTGCAGCCTTTACTGTTGTAGAAATGCAGCCATGCAAGTAATCATTCCATTTTTCAGTCCCAGAATCAAAATCCTATAGATATTGAGGTAGTATCTTATTCAGTTAGGCACAATACACATGGAAGTGGGTCCAACTCTATGGTTCTATGATTCTTTAAACCTATTCTTTCATTTTTTTTATACATTGATTTTTTTTATCCAAAGGAGGTTCTGGAATGGAACCCTAGTGGATAACGAGGGATACCTGTATAGTTCAAGTATTCCTTATCTGGACTGTATGAGATGGGAAGATGTCTGGATTTGGGAACAATTGCATAAATTATTTATTTATTTAAGCAATTAGTATCCCGCCTTTCTTCTCCCACAAGGGGGAACTCAAGGCGGCCAAACAACAATTAAAAAACAATAAAACACCACTAAAATTAGATACGGTAAAAAATAGAGATTAACCCTACAATCCTGAGTAACTACGGGAGCACGCAAGAGACTTTATGTGTACCCATAGTTGCTGCACTACCTAGTGAAAACCTATGGGAAATTCATATTGCAATCCAGAGCAAATTGTTCTTACACCGGAGCAAGGACTCCACGTAGTTACTCTGGATTGCGCCCTAAAACACATTAAAATGTAGTTAAAATACAATTAGATTAAAGCTAAAAACATAGACTAAAAACGATTTAAAAAATGATAAAAACAAAAGCCCCCAATCCCTGCCCCCATTAAAAAGCTTTTTTAAAATAAAAGGTTTTAAGGCTTCGCCTGAATAATGAATAAATAATGAGAAATGCTTCCTTTTTATGGTTACCAATTTTTTGGTTACCAATTTGGGTGTCTGCTGTTCTCCTGACAATTTTTCAACACTGTCTGTATAGGTACACCTCTCAGAGCAGAAAACAGAAACTACAGCTTGTACCTGCACTGTATGTCAGAATGAACACAAAACCGTCTAGTGTTGTAACTACAGATAAAAAAAAATTGAGAAAAATGTTTGATTTTGGAATAGTTAAGATTACTGATGTTTGAAAAAGGGTATCTATTTGAATAAATATTTTTGATTATGACATATCTATATCTATATCTATAAAAGAAAAAAGTCACGGACTCACTCACTCATCAACGCCCTGCCAAAACAGCTGGGCCTAGAAGCGTGAAATTTGGGGTGCATGTTCCTTCCACGACTGAGGGGTGCACTAAGTACCAGTTTTCGGAAATTCCAACTGGAAGGGGGCGTAAAAGGGGCACAATGCGTTTTCCTCCCTATACTTTACATTGAAGAATCAGTGACTGAGAGATGCTCTGCCACAACCCCTGGACCTAGAAGCGTGAAATTCAGGGAGGGTGTTCCTTCTGTCACATGAACACCCACCAATGTGGAGAAATTTAACCCTTCAAAGGTGAAAAAGGGTGCAACGTGTTTTTGTCCTATACTTAACATGGAAAACTGACCAACCTCCAGCCAATTTGGTGCTCGGTGCCCGGTGCAGTGGGGGGATGTTGTTCGGAGGGACGATTGCACTGGGGAGGATGCTGTGCATGCGGGGGTTGCACATGGGGGATTGATGCACATTGGGGAGTTGATACACATGGGGAGATGATGCGCATGGGGCATGTTGCGAATGGGGGGGGGTTGATGCTCCTGGGGGACTGATGCGCCGTGGAGGGATGGCATACGGGGGAATTTTACTTCCGCAACACGGGTGTGCTTTTCGCTAGTTATCAATAAATCAATAACAATAATAAAATCACACTGTGATGAAAATAGAAGATTAATGTTTAAAGTTACCTTGGCCTTTATTGGCCTGCCTTTTATATAACTTAAGATACTTCCCTATTTCAAGGGCATGCAGTGTTAGACAAAGTTAGACTAATTTTGATTTAAATTATTAAATTATTTATTTATTATAATTAATTATTAATTAAAATTATTACTAATTTTGATTTAAATTATTAAATTATTATTTATTTATTATAATTAATTATTAATTAAAATTATTACTAATTTTGATTTAAATTATTAAAAATTAGTCTAACTTTGTTCAGATCTAAATTGTTTTAAGGCAGATTAAACATTATGCTGTATTAGGTGTTTAGCATAGTTTCAATTTAATCAGTAAGAGACTGGGTGCCCTTGAAAGAGGGAAGTATCTTAATTATATAAAAAGCAGGCCAAGAAACGCCAATATAACATTAAACATTAAGCTTCAATGTTGAAACTACAACATTTCTATCATCTTCACCTTGACAATTTTCTAGCAAGCACTCCCATTATCAGGTTAAGAGCTAGTTTCAGAAAGAAAGAGAATTTCAACTGAAATGGATGAAGTTCATAATGGGAGAGAAGTCCCGGATCAGACTGCTAGAGGTGGAAGAATTGACTGTTAATTTTCCACAAAGGGCAACACCTGTTTTCAGTAGAGCAATTTAAAAATCAGGAAAAAGGAATGGGATAACTGCCCTATCCCAGTACCATTGGCCCTACTCTAAACAATCTCCTTGCAGCTGCTTTTACATTACATTGAACATTACAGGCAAATTGATTAACAAATGGAGAAGTTTCGGAAACAGAAAAAATATGTTTTAATCCATAAAGAATCAAGCAAAATTTTAAAATAAGAGGAATCCTTCAGAAATCATGACTAGATCTGAACTACGAGGGTTGTTCAACTACGAGGGTTGAACAACTATGAGGGTTGTTCTGAATACAAGGGTTGTTTTGCCTCCACATCTGTAACTACTTTATTAACAGAACAAAATGAAATATTTTACATTGACGAGTAACTTTGAAATGTCTGCCTTTGAAGGGGTACCTTATTTTTCAATATAGTCACCACTGGCGGCGATGCACTTCCGCCATCGATACACTAGTTGTTGTAAGCCGTCACAGAAGAATGAGGCGGGCTGCTGACGACACCAAGAACGCATCGCATGGGTGACTTGTCCGTTGGACACAAAGCACGTGCCCTTAAGATGTTCCTTCAGCTTTGGGAATAGCCAAAAGTCACAACGCGCTTAGTCCGGCCTATAAGGTGGGTGAGGCAAAACCGCACTCACAAAACCTTCTTGGTGTCCTCAGATGCAATCCTAGATGACAGGGAGGCCAAACCATATACAGCTCTTTGATTGCAATCCTAACCTCCAGTTAGGCTGGTATAAGCCCTGGCATAAGTCCTATGGTGACCTGGGGGGTGTTACAAAAATGCCTGGGTGTGTTACAAAAGAGGGGTTAGACCTGTACACACACATATGGCAACCTCCCCATAGCACCATGGAAAGATATACAGTTAAAACTTGAATTGAGAGTAACATTGATTGAGAGTGTTTTGCAAGGCAAGCAAACACTTCTAATAAATTTTAACTTGATGTACAAGCAAAAAATAGTCCCAGCCGGTGCTCTCTGTGACCGAGCAGGAGAGAGATCTAGGGGTGCTGGTGGAAAGCTCAATGAAGGTTGTCGATCCAATGTGCGAAGGCAGTGAAGAAGGCAAATTCCATGCTTGGGGTCATTAGAAAGGGGATTGAGAATAAAACAACAAAAATTATGATGCCATTGTACAAATCAATGGTGAGGCCCCATTTGGAGTCCTGTATCCAGTTCTGGTCACCACATCTCAATAAGGATGTAAAGGAAATGGAAAAGGTTCTGAGGAGAGTAACTAAAATGACTGATGGTCTCAGACACCTTCTGTATGAGGAAAAGCTACAGAGTTTGGGCTAGAGAAAAGGCTCTTGAGGATTGATTGATATGTACAAAATTATGCAAGGGATTGATAGAGTGCATAGGGAGATGCTCTTTTCCCTTTCACAGAACACCAGAACTTGGGGACATCCACTAAAATTGAATGTTGGGAGGGTTAGGACAGACAAAGAGAAAATATTTATTTACCCAGCATGTAGTTGGTCTGTGGAACTCCCTGCCACAGGATTCTTGTAGGGAGAGTAATCTCTACTATCTTCCACAAAGTTCAAGAGAAAAATCATTTTATGGAAAATACCAATGCAAATTTCTTACCTTCACCACAGGGTGCCCACCAGTAGACGCTTTCACTGCTCCTCTACTTCCTTCAGTTTCATAATGTGCTCTATGATGAGTTTTTGGTTGCACCTCTATTTTCAGTTCACATTGTCCATATTGAGCAGATAAAGGCCAGTCTAGGGGAGGCAACGAAGATGTGCTAAAAACAAGAAGTGCACAGATTTCAGTGACACGTTTAATACGAGATGAACCAGAGCACTATTCTATCTGACAAAAAAGATTTTACTCACCACTCAGGCAATAAAAAATATGCAAAATTGCATGTGGAAACAGATTGATACAAGAAAAACCTTGTATACTACACTTTCCTGTTTGGACATGGATCTGCAAACTTCTCATCTGCATAATGTATAATCCACCATTAGTGGACACCCCCATCAAAAAAGAAAAATATACAGTATAGGGCAGAGGAACATCTTCAGAGTTATGGCTCCTACATTTACAAGAAGGAAAGGAACTGCCTCTATTAATCCCAGCATAGCATATTTTAAGTGGTTGTTCTTTCATTACCCTTTCCTCCCAGTTTAAGATTATGAATGCTCTGGGAAATAGAATCAATTTTCATTTATTTTATTATTTAAGATTCGCAGACTTCCTTTGTAAAACATTACCTGTTTTTAAAAGCTATCTTTTATATACTGCTTTTCAACAAAAGTTGAAAAAGCAATACACACACACACACACACATATATATACACACACACACACATATATATATACACACACACACACACACTCACATATATATACTCCAGCATACTACAGGGAGCATATTTTCTTACACTCAATGCAATCTATGGGAGCTTTCTGTATTTCAGACAGCTCTGTATCAAAAATAGTGCTACCCAACCTGATTAAGAGCATAACCTTAACTAAAGCAGGCCTCCATCAGTCTTGGTAGACTATGGTATGCTCGACGCTGCATACGCTGCATGCGAAGCACGAAAGCCTGGGTTGGATTGTTACGGAGGATAGGCTATTACCCAAGCAGCAAATCCCCCCTCTCCATGCCACTGAATTAGTCCAATGGAAAGGCAGATCCAATACGATTGGATCCAGCTGGCGTCACAGAGCTGGGCTAAGGACAGGAGCTCACCCTGTCTTGTGGGTCCGACCAGGGTCTCGAACCCTGGCCTGCTGGTTAACAGGCACAGCACCTTAACCGCTTGCGCCACCCACAGCTCAAAATCCTAACTATGTCTACTCAAAAGTAAGCCCCATTGTGTTCAATGGTCTTACTCCCAGGAAAGTGCCTTTAGGATTGCAGCCATAGTCACAACAGGACATAAAATCTATAGTTAAATTTTCCAGCCTTTGATACATTGTAGAGACATGGTTTAAAGCAGGAGAGCCCAAGAACTTCTTTTGCCAGTGGAGTTTGATGCCTGAGAAAACACTCAAAAGCCACTAAGGCATCTGCCACCAGGCAAAATGTTTTTAAAACTTCTGTCAAACTATTACATGAGGCTAGGAGAGCCCAAGAACTCAGATGTCCCTTTAGGAGCTCCACAAACACATCATAAGTGGCCACCATCTGCCTCATCTGGTATGCTCATTCAATCCTCCCACTTATTTGCAATTCTCCTCATTTCCCTTCTGTCCCAGGACTTTGGCAGCATTTAGCACTGCCAAAGCATAAATGCCACTCTGTGCTCTGAGGTTCTCCAAGAATCTGCACCATGTGCTTCTGGAGCTCCTTGACACACCTTTTAGAAGATAAAGGGTATGGGAGACCAAAAACTTTTGAGAGCTTCTGGTTTAAAGAAAACCAGCTTCACAGAGCTGAGGAAATTGGATCCTCATCATACTTCCACAGGAAGGCTTATTCAGTTGGAAACCACAGTTTACCATTATGCTGAACTAGCTTCATGTGATGGTGTGACAGAAGTTTTAAAAACATTTTTTGCCTGGTGGCAGATGCCTTAGTGGCTTTCGAGTGTTTTCTCAGGCATCAAACTCCACTGGCAAAAGAATTAAAAACTATTTTCTGTTAAATACAGAGTGATGATCTTATCTTTCTGCTATGTGCATCCATTCTCTAATATTTCCTTCTTAAAATTGTCATTTCTTTTTTTTTAAAAAGATACCTTTAACTGTCCAAGCATCTAATCAAATTTCATAACTTTCGAATACCGTAGCCTCAGATTCCTTATTTCCTTCTCAGGCTGCCTCAAATGAACCTACTTTGTATCTAATTTTTCAGATGAAAATACGTTTACAGAATACAAATGATCTTTTTTTTAAAAAAAACACCTTTTTGTATCTGTTCTTGTTTAGCAAACCTGGGCGCATTTCACCTTTCCTTTTATTAACATCATAGCATGAACCGGCCATATCCTTCCTATCTTACAAACATTTGTAACATCTCTGGCCAAATACTATCTGTGGTTCTGAAAGATGGAAAAGAAGATGTCCAAAACTGATCAACAAAACTGGACAACACAACTGCTGGTACTATGGGATCAACACCCCTGTGCAACAACCCCCATGTACAACAACCCCATACAACATCCCCCATGTGTACCACCCCCAAATGCGCAACAATGCTGTACAACAGCCCCCATGTGTACCACTCCCCAATGCGCACCACCACCACCCATGTGAACTATCCCCCCACGCGCTTCATCTCCCATTCGTAACACCCCCCGTACAACACTCCCCATGCGCTCCATCCTCTATGCACACCGTCCCCCCAGGCAGAATACTCCATACAACATCCCCATGTGCATTGTCCTCCCATGCGCACCGTCCCTCCCATTGCATCATCTGAATGTTGATCTGTCAGTCTTCAATGTTAAGTATAGGACATAAACATGTTGCACCCCGTTTCATCCTCTTAAGGGTTAAATTTCTCAACATCGGTTCTTGATGTCCCAGAAGGAACACCCTCCCTGAATTTCATGCTTCTAGGTCCAGGGGTTGGGGCACCCTGGACAGCACAAAAGTGTGAACCAAAAAGACTAGCAACAATTGGCGACCAGACCACATTGAAGAATTGGCAATTGGACATCACTGTGGAATTCCTGGCTCTCAAAATACATGGCATGGAATATTAACATCTGAGTTACCATAAGTCTATTTATTTGCCATATGCTAAAAAATAACACCAAAAATATCCAAGTGATACTGTGCAATTGGTTTTGGCCAAATAGCATTTCTACACTCATTTATTCTGAGCAAGAACTGCTTTACTATCAAACTGCTTGTGAAGACAGGTTACCTGCCACTCTCACAGAAAATCCTAACATCCAGTATTAGGCCACCACAAGTCCCATACCGGCCTGGGTGTGTCACAAAAATGCCATAAAGCACTTTGGAGCCACTCCTAGAGGTGGGGAGTAGGCCAGTGCGCCACTGTGGGAATGGGGAGACAGGTGAGTTGAATTGGCCTAAATTGGTTAGGATTGTACCCTCTGTCAAACGGTAGCACAAAACCGTTTGTACCCTCTGTCAAAACCTATTCACAAAAGCCAATGGAACTTAAGCATTGCCATAGGTTGCAATCCTCTACACACCTACTTTGGAGTAATCCCCACTAAGCATAGTGGAACTTCAGAGTGAACACGTCTATGTACCGTAAATCTATTCAACTCCTTCAGTATATCTTTCACTTTTTCAACTTATACTTAAGCAGCTTAAACTACTGAACTATGGAGGTTAACCTTGGAATTGTTACTCAAGATAAATTTGGATAAATGCTGTAACAGCCTACAAATATCTGCCCATCTTTTACAGAGAAGGAAGATATATATAAACAGTGTATATATGTTCATGTTCACCTATATAAGTTCTAGTTTATAGGAAATATCCCAAAGATACTGTTTTCCCTATCCCTAAGTTATCCAGATCAATTCCCAATGGACCACCCCAGGTTTTTTTTCCTGCGGATATGAATATTTGCCTCTGCTACATAACTGAAAATCAGAAAAAGCAGAGAAAACACATACAATTGTATCCAATTGTGTAATTCCTTAATGTACTCTTGTACTCTATGTTCCTCTGTACTGTCCTTTAAAAAGGATGTAAACATTGAACTGTTTTTATTCTAAAATGCAAGATATTTGCATTTTATCTGTTTAACTTACATGGACCATACCCAAAGATCAAGGTATTTAAGACTAATTTATATACATAAATATACATAAATAACTGAACAGCACATAATGTTCTAATTTGCTTTCAAAGTATCAGAGTCACTGATATCTTTGAATAACCACTCAGTGAGAATTAAAACATCTTTGAACAGTTAACTCAAAAATTGGGATTAAGTTCTTTGAAAAAGCCTTCCAAAAACAGCTTTCCAATTTCAAGCATCTCGCTCATGACCAAATGCTAAGTAGTACTGTAATTCCCAACTCCCTACACAATGCTCCACAAGCCTCATAAGCATTACTTGAAACATTCCCTTTTTCTATCTGGCAGATCAATAAGAGCCAACCATGACACACCAAAATGAATTATTTGTACTTGAAACAGGAGGGAAACCAGAAGCAGAAACCAGACCTATCAACCAATGTAGATACAAGTAGTAACAAGCACCAAACTTATGGCACAGACTTCTGCAGCTGGGTAGAGCCTCCAGGATAGAAACAAGAACTAGTAAATCAAATATTAAAACAATCTCTCCTAGAGTTTACCAGCTTATACACTTCACTTGAGAAATACCTCCTCTAGAGATTGAGAGTACTCAAGACAGGATGATTATATGCATCTACATGGCAGTTTTCACACTTTCTATCTTGACATAACTCATTTCATTGCAGACAATTCTGAGACTAACCCTACAATCCAGAGTAACTACGGGAGCACGTAAGCGACTTTACGTGCACCCGAAGTAACTGCACCACCTAGTGAAAACCTATGGGAAATTCACATTGCAATCCAGAGCAAATTGTTCTTACACCGGAGCAAGGACTCCCCGTAGTTACTCAGGATTGCGCCCATATTTTAGGGCACATACCTTGGAGGTTTACACGCAGAGGGTCAAAAGAAGTGATAATGTCGTTTCAGGCAACTAACGTTTCTAATTCTCACACTGGGGAAACTCCAATGTTTTAACATTTCAAAAACAACTCATCTGCACACGTTTTAATGAGAACTGACTATATACCATCCAAGAAAGATTACACAACACAATTCCAACACATTAGGCCAGTACTTATGTACTGTGTACTTATGTACTGTGATGACTTAAGAAGTGTCTTAAGGCACTTCTGCACCACTCATTGGGGTTAGATCATGAGTGCTAGATCAGAGCACAGACATTTGCTGGCCTCCCCACACCACTGTGAGAATGGGGCATGAGTGAGCTGCATAACCTAAATTGGTTAGGACTGCACCCTCAATTTACAGAATCAAAAACTTTAGAAGATGATGCTTTGTCCAAAAGAGTGAAGAGCATCTTTTCAGTACCAGCAAATTAAGTTTCCAGGCAGCCTTTCAGGAATAGTACATCTATTTTCAGAAGAGTTCTAGACAAGCTGGGGAAGTTGCTAAAAGCTTGAAAGACACTATCTCAGCCATTGGTTGAGAAACACTGGTTTAAAAGCACACAGGGTTGTAAAGGCAAATTGCAAAGGGCGACATGAAATTTTTTTTTCAAAAATTGACAATCCAGTGGTAGAGGATAAATTATCTATCTTCTACCAGTGGTAGAGGATAAATTGACAGCATATATGGAGAATTACAAAATACTAAAGACAAACATACAAGGTTATATAACAGTACAGTATTCAATTCAAGAGAAACAAGAGGATTTGTTCATAGCAAAACACACCAGGAATATAACTATACAAATGGACTCAATATGGTATTTCAGTTTATATAAACATTATTTCATTCACTTAGATTCTATGTATATATAGCATAAAGGAAAATACATTTTCTTCAGAGAGGAGAAAATTCATTTAACTACCCTTATGTCACTTACCGAAATATAGGAGTATGGCCAGGCTTTGGTTTGTTCCAGGTAAAGTGTGAAGGAACAGAAAGAAATTGGTCACCAGGCAGGTCTTTTTTTAATGTATGTTGGGATCCTGAACTATCATCTATTGCAGTTTCAAGAGACTGTGACAGATTACCCTGTTCTTCAGAACAAATTTCTATTTTTCCTGATAAAACGGCAGTTTGATCCTCAGAGGTCTTTCTTGTTTTAAGAGGGATGTCAGCATCAGCACAACACTGAAATTGTGAAAGACCAGGAGTCAGACCATGAAGAGAAGAATTTAGCCATGTATCTTCTGTTATACTTCCCCTAGGCGAGTGCCCTGGTGATGGGGTTGGAGAATGGTGGGGAGAGAGGGATCCAACGTAACAGATCTCAGCACTAGAATGTCGCCGCTTCCCACACGGTGATGTAGGCCTTGATGAAGGTCTTGAGGTGGGCCTAGGGCTAAGCCAATTTTCATCTGTGATACTAGTCCTGGGAGAATGACAAGGAGATTGTCGAGGTGACAAGGCATGGCCAAATCCGTAAGACTGTTGCCAAGGTTCATCCACTGGACAGCCTCTTGGAGAACCTCCAGGAGATGCCAAAGGTGATCCAAGGGTAAATCGAGCAGCAGCTTCATTCAGCTCTGAATCCACATCATCATAAATATGTGAGATAGACTCACAAGAGGAGGCATCTGAGAACCAGCTCCGAGAGGAAATGCTGCTGGCAGGACTTGGACTAAGAGAGGATTCCCTGTAAGATGGCTCAAGAGGAAGATACAAGTGGTCCCTTGAAGGCCTTTCCATATATTCATTTTGAGGGCCATTTGTGTGCATTTCATTTTCATTGGCTTCTATTCCTTGATGACAATTAGGAGAAATAGATGTAATTTGAATACTAGGGCATTCAAATGGCTTAGGACCACCTAACGGACTGTATTTAGATTCTGGGAGTTCACATGTTCCTTCATAGCTTTTGTGACCCTGTAGTCCAGAAGGTGAAGACAAAGGAGAAGGGTGTGACTGATATCCATGACACGGAATACAGATGGGATGATTTGCAGATGATGAATGTTCTACATTGAAGATACACACAGATGTACAATCATCAGGTTCAAGATCTGAAAAACAGGAAAGTACTATCATTATCTATTTAAGAACATTTATATTCCATCTTATCTTAGAAATAAAAAACAATGGCATTAACTAGAAAATACAACAATAAAGCAAAAAATAAATGAACAATAACAAATCGCAGAAGCAGCAAAATACTGAAACTAAAAGTTCATTTATACCAATATAAATGGAAACAGTTTTTATACATTTTGGGTTCTCCGAACCCTGGCCCGGGGCCAGATGCACCCATTGAAGATCCTCAACGTGACGCCAGGCAAGACCCCTCTATCCAACCCTTGTAATACACTCCAATACATTCTTATATGTAAATTTATTCAAATTTAAAATGTAATTTAGTTTTCCAGCTCCGGACACCATGTCAGAGAGATGATGTGGCCCACCTGCAAAAACGTTTGGAGATTCCTGATTACTGTATCAAAGTTTACTTGCTTTTTATATACTGTATATGATGATGATGATGATGCTGCTGCTTATGGTTGATAAATGCTATAAACTGAGAAGACATCTATATGTTCAAAGTAAAGTAAGCAGTTTAAGTAAGCCAAAGGTCTATAGCTGGGATGCCAAGTACACCCAAATTCTTGTTCAAAAAGTTTTTCAGCCATTAATTTTCTCCTAACTTTAACTGCATACAACAGAATGCACTGTTAAATGAACTTGTTCAGGATAGTGAAATACCATCTTGTATCTATCATATAAACTTTAAACTGCACAAGTTCCATCTGTAATGTGCCACTTCTAACATACAAGTCTCTCCCCCCCATCCTCACACAACTAAAATCCAGATCACTACATAGCAAGCATCAACTTTCCTGACACTGATCATCCCTCATTTTGTTTACTGCAACCATATTATCTGACTGTCATCATAGCCTTTATCTAGAACTTTACTGATAGAAAAGTTCACCTCCTCAAGCCCATCCAGTGGTTTCCTGCTCCCTAATACATGCAGCTCAAACTCCTTAGCGTATCAATTTATGAAACTGACATAAAACAATTAAGACCACAGGTCCATTTAGTCTAGTATTGTCTACTCTGAATAGTGTTTTGAACAGAGCTTAGCGCTACCTAGAAAAGAAGAGATTCAGAATTATACCTTATTCTCAATTGGAAAGTGGGATGAAAAAGACTTCTGTCTGAAACCCTGCAGAGGTACTGCCAATCAGTATTGACCACAGTGAGCTAGAAGGACCAAAAAAAAAAAGCAGGCCTCCGTCAGTCTTGGAAGACTATGGTATCATGCTCGGCACTGCATACGCTGCATGCGAAGCACGAAAGCCTGGGTTGGATTGTTATGGAGGATAGGCTGTTACCCAAGCAGCAAATCCCCCCTCTCCACGCTACTGAATTAGTCCAATGGAAAGGCAGAGCCAATACGATTGGATCCAGCTGGCGTCGCAGAGCTGGGCTATGGACAGGAGCTCACCCTGTCTTGTGGGGCCGACCCGGGTCTAGAACCCTGGCCTGCTGGTTTACAGGCACAATGCCTTAGCCACTTGCGCCACCCACAGCCCATTAAGGACCAATAATCTCACTATTTATAGGGTAGTTTCATAGTGTATATTCTGTTTGCATAATTCATTTCCCTTCTAAAAATGTGCACTGTTTTAAGATACGTAAATAAGAAACTTACTGGATACTTGTTTCTTTTTCATATAAATGACTTTCTAGTCCAATGACAACAGCCAGTGACAGAACATTAGTCCTCTATCTAAAGTTCCAAGGTCTACAGCTGTTCCTTGGAACAGCTATAGTAATTGTATAGTAATTGGTTTGTTGACCAAAAACTGCTTCACAGAAAGTGCTTATAAGCACGTGTGTTGTCCTGATGAAGCACAAACCCATCCCTCTACAGTTCTGGTCTTTTTTTCTGACTCTTTCAGATTCACCAAAACTTATAAAATTTTGTTATAGTTTTACTACATTTGGACTCAGAACATCCTCCATATTCACCACTTATGGACCATGCAACTTTTTTATTTTCCCTAAAGTGAAAACTGTGTTTGAAGAGACATGTTTGGAGTCAGCTGAATCAGTAAACAAAAAAACTGCAGATGTGTTAACACAGCTGACAGAAATGTATCTGCTCCACACCTTTGACCAGTGGAAAACAAGACTGAATCGGTGTGTTAATGCAAATGGGGACTACATTGAAGAAGACAAGCATTAGAATTGTAATACATATAAAGGTCATTTATAGTATCAGTCTTGTTAATAGATGCACCTCATATATAGTATGATTACCCTGCTATAATTGGGTGAGCAGCACTTTTTTCAAGTGGGTGCCCCTCTTTATTTAGCAGGGAAGAGTAACTGGCCCTGCTTACCCCAGCAGAGTCTTTTCTAATGGCTGTCCGTGGGTGTTCTTTTGCATCTTTTTAGACTGTGAGCCTTTTAGAAGAGCACCATTTTATGTCATTTTCTCTGAACTTTTAGTTGAAGAGTAGTATAACGCTTAAAACCTGTTTATTAAGGTTTTATTTGTCTTAATTTGGAACAAATACACATACCATCAAAACCCTGGGTCTCTCCCCTTTTTTTACATTTAGTTTGCCATCAAATCATTTGGGGAACGACCATTCAGCTTCACGAATAAAACTCACTGTGAATGAGAAGCTTACATCAGTCAACATTCAATATGATCCTGTGGAAAAGAATTCTCAGCAACGACTCTACTGTTAACTAAGGCAACCTCATAACCAGTGTCAATACCGTATTTACTCAAATATAATGCACCATCGAGTATAATGCGCACTCTATACTTATAATCAAAATACTGTATTTGCTCAATGTAATGCACACCCTGATTTTGGAGACTGAATTCGGCTGAAAAAGGTGAACATTATATTTGAGTTAATACAGTATTTGGGTGTTGGCCCCAAGTTTAGAGCTCTGCTGATACACAACATTCAATAACACAGGGTGATTCTTAAGTTTGCATCAAATAAATTACAGTTCAATCCTTCACATTACTAATATGTTAGCCCTATTTAGAGTTTACTTCCAGAAAAATATAGCCATACTAGAGGTTTCAAATCCCTTCAATTAAAAGTATCTGAGTTCAGGAAGAACTGAAGAGTTCAAGCCAATCCAGCATATTTGCATCTGTTTAGAGGCATCTATTTATAAATTCTGCAACAGAATCAGTTTAAAGAATTGTAGCTCTGTATGCCTTATACCAATATTTTCTTCAGCAAAAACTAGAAAATTATGAATATCGTGGCTAACAGAGTGACTTGTCAAGCATTCCTTGAATGACATGAAGGAGTTTCATACACTTCTGTAGAAGTCAACCGGCCTAGAAGGCACCCAATGCCTGGAGACTTCCAGCAAAAGGTTGACAGTCCCAGTTCCTTGACATACATGCTACTGTTTGTTTTCTTTATTGAGAGGCAGGGCTTATTTATAATTAGTCACGTGGCACTATTGATAACACATTGTGTTTGTTTTTTCTAAGGTGCTTCAGGGTTGTTCAGTTGTGGCTTTGCAACTTCCCAGAATCCTGGGGATAGGAAGAGATGTTATTGGATAGCAGGCCTCCGTCAGTCTTGAAAGACTATGGTATCGTGCTCTGCACTGCATATGCTGCATGCGAAGCACGAAAGCCTTGGGTTGGATTGTTACGGAGGATAGGCTGTTACCCAAGTAGCAAATCCCCCCCTCTCCACACCACTGAATTAGTCCAATGGAAAGGCGGAGCCAATACGATTGGATCCAGCTGCGTTGCAGAGGTGGGCTAAGGACAGGAGCTCACCCTGTCTGGTGGGGCCGACCCAGGTCTCGAACCTTGGCCTGCTGGTTAAAAGGTACAGCTTCTTAACTGCTTGGGCCACTCACAGCCCAGTATAACTGGTAAGGCAATTGGATAAGGCAATTTGTGTACACTTCCCTCACACACACCTTGTTCTCTCCAAATACTCCTGAACAGCAAAGGAGTGTTCAGCCACAACCATCTCCATTTACACAATGTGTAGATCAGTCTATCAAAATCTCTTACCTGTCATTTTTGAAACAGTCTGCCTGCCTTTTTCCAATAAAGCTTCCACACACCAATTATATTAATCCTCTCACCCTTAGTTACCTGGTCTAAATAAATCAAACTTCTCCAGAGAGCAGAGTCAACCTAACACAGGAACTCCACAAAATATACAGAACTCCTCCATGCTTAGTGGACAGTCTGATTGCTGACACACACTCCCTGGATTCCAAGCTCCAATGTTTTTATCTCCCAGTGTGACAGCTTGATGCTGCCAGTCCACAGAATACCAACACCCTAAATAAGAGCTGGGTGAAGAATTCTCAGTCCAAATCTCACCAGCTGGTCTTAGACAATTAGCTATAAAACTGCAAAGGATTGCTACTGTATTACTACACATATTCTTTCAATGTTTGAATAAACCTCCACAATAAACTTGCCAGAAAGAATGTGAGTCTTCACAATCTATTCCAGTCAACTTTATGAGGGTCCGACTGAGAATGATGCCACCCCTGAAACTCAAGGAGAGTGCACTGGTCAGTAGTAGTGGATATGTTTTACATGAACAAGGCCCAAAGTTCAGTTAGGATCTCAGAAGTCAGAGCTGGGGAATTGGAGAGGGCGCTCATAGGGGAATCAGATGGGGAACCAGACCCCATAGGTCAGTTTTTAAAAAATTATGAACCTCCAAAACATGGCTAAATTGTAGGCAGCCAGGATGGAGTTAGTCTCATTAAATGCACCCCTGCCTTTCAGGCACAGCTTGGAGCCATCACAAGCAGCAATAGTGGACTAGATGGACCAGTTGTTTGAACATTAAATCATTTCATACATTCAGAAAAATTGAGCTTCCATTCCCAAATGCACTCACTCACAAGTCAAAAACTCTCAACTTCTGCCAGGCTTTTAATGAATTTTTTGGCTTAGGGACCCACAACTTTTTCTTGTGAGAAAGAACATGAAAAACCAAAAGTACACTGCTGTGCAGATTTGGTCAGAAACCAGCTCTAAACTCTATCAGTTCTCAGTCATTCATGTAGAGCAGGGGTGGCCAACCTTTCAACTTTAGGACTCCTGGACCCTTAACCATTGTGTAAAGGAGGGAATTTCAACAAGTATCTATGAAATGGTCCAAGACCCCTAAAGTTAAAAGGCTGGCCATTTCAATGCAAAGAAAAGACATTTTGCACAACAGGAAGAGCAAACAGTATTGCCCAGAGTTCTGTAAGAGAAGACAAGAGTCTAAAGTTTAATAGGACTTGCTTCCACTCATAAATATTTTGGACTACAGGAGTCATGCAGACTTATTCCATGCATGTTTACAGACTTTAATGAGTCTCTCTCACAAGGTCAATTCTACATATTTTATGTATTTAGAAGGAAGTCTCTCAAAGTTCAACAAGCCCTAGTTCTCAAAAAATGTGAAGAGTTTTGAATATCACACGGAAGCATATTTAGGGTTGCAACCAGCTGTGCAGGCTGACCCTGTATTTATTTATGGGTTTATACCCCGCCTTTTCCATGCCAACACAAATGCCTAAAGTTTAGTTCCTTCCCTCTGGCTGTCCTCACAACAACCCTGTGAGGTAGGTGAAGCTGTGACTGAGTGGTTCAAGGTAATCTAGCAAGCTTCACAGTGAAAGAGGGATTTACTTGAAAGAAAATTCCAAGTTGAATAGTTTTCCCCTCTCTGCCCTATTATCCAGCTCAAAAATCACACTCCAATCCTATTCCTATTTACGAAAACAAGGATGGTGTAGTGTTGAGGAAGTTGGACTGAAACCTGGAAGTTCCAGGTTCCTATTCCTCCTTGGTTATCAAGCTTCTTGGTTGACCACTCACTCAGCCTCACCAACTAAGATAAATAAGACACAAGAAGCCATGAGGGGAGTAAAACCAATTAGGCTAATAAGCTGAGGCAGGTAAAAAGCTGTGCAGTTCTAACCCTATAATTCTAAGTTTCCTTGAGTCGGCCTCGGCTGAGAAAGGCAGGATAGAAATTCATTAAATAATAATACATGTTTGTGATGTGTTATTGTGCATTATTAGGAGCAAGCTCCATTGACAAATGTAGGGTTCTCAGATTTTATCTGGACATTGCACAGAGAGAGTGGTGGAATTTTGAACTGATCCGCTTCAGAGAGGCCAGGAATTGTATTTTTAGAATGCATCCCATGCATTTTGTTAAGCAGCACATCTGACAGGAGGTTTGTATCAAGCCTGTCCTCCAATGTACTAATTTACTGCATGAAGCAAAGGGACTGTTTTGCATAGAGGGGCATTCTAAAATAAGGACTCTCACACCTGCAATTTGAAGTAGGCAGCCCAGAATTCTACTCTCAGGTTACATCTCACTCTTACAGGCTTACTTGTGAGGCAGGTTCAAGCTGCATGGGACGATGATCACTACATTTGATCACTATTTTATTTTGCATTATGAAATTTGGACTTCCACACCTGACATTTGAAGGGGGCAATTCACAACTCTATCAGCTCAGCTTCCCACTTATGTGTGCTTATTTGGGAACCACATCTAATCTAGCCAGGGATACAAAGAGTGCTCAGGAGGCTAACGTAGTAGAATTCCAGTCTCTGAATTTTACCCACCTTCAAGCTGCAGGGAGGGAAGTCTATATTTCAGAACACTGCCCAGCGCAAAATGAGAATGTCAGCTTTTATTAATTATTTCATGTAGTGCACACATTAAAAGGAATTTTATCATAGATCTCTCCATGCTTTGATAGTTTACTATAAGCTATTATATTTACTATATGCTTAATTATATGGTATCTGCAAGTATATATATCCTACAAATACATACTTTACAGTAAGGCCCATGGAAAGCAACTGGTCTTACTTCTGAGTAGGCATTCATATGACTGCGCTTTTTCAAAACTACAACCACCTGAAATGGGGCAGTCAGAATTCTATCACTACAGCTGACAGACCACCTTTCTCTTGAATGCTTACTTAGAAGTCGGACACGGTTTGAACAGGATGCAGAAGGAGGTCAGGGGGCTGTCCCACTTCAAACTGCAGGTGCGAGAGTTCACATTTTGGAAAAGTCTCACCATGTAAAACAACATAAATTATTATTCTTTATTATTCCAAACTACATAAAATATAGTTGTTAACTGATGTAGAGTAATTGATACAACTCTCAGCTGGAGAACTAATCATCAACTAGGTATCAGTACTGTATGTACAATGTTTTGATTTTCTATCTGTTGAAGTGTTAGTTTGAATGCTTGCAAATTACACTTTTTAACAAAACAACAAGTGAATAAATTTTGCAACTCTGTTGTGTCTGACTGTAATCTGTCTGTGTGAGCTTCCTAGTTACATATCAGATGAGACACAGTCTCATCTTTTACTTAGCAACCTGCATTTACCATTTTCACCTACCTTCTGCATGTTACCTTTAGTAACATTTGTCTGCAATGCATGAACTTGAGCAGAAAAATCCAGACCTTATGTTCCTTTCTTGACAGGACCCAGTTTCAGACATACCCAGGTTATCATGTTTTTCTTCAATATTTTGCAGGCATCCATGCCTGACTTTGTAATTTGTCTCTGCCAGTTTTACTATATTCACATATCAGATCAGAAACACAGCCCAATCCAATGCATATCTTCCCAGAAATAGGACTCATTATAGCTAAAGGGACTTACTCCCAAGTAAGGGTGGATAGAATTGCAGCCAAGTCTCACTATTATTATTCTAATTTCTGAATGTAGTGAGCGCGGCAGGAAGGCATTCACATTTTCAATGAGACACACAGCTACTCAGATACAAGTCTCATTATAGCAAATGGGGCTTTACTCCCAGGTAACTGTAGCTAGGATTGCGGCCACAGTGTCATTATTATTGTTTCAATTCCAAATACTGTACACTTAAACTACACACTGAGAGGAAGGCTTAAGCACAGCTCTCCCCCCTCCTCCATCGCTCTGCTACTCAGCAGCATAGCTAGAGAGGGTGCAATGCACCAGGTTTGCAGGGGGCTTCATTCTAGTGTGCAAGCTCCCACCCTTTGGAGCCACTGAGGGTGGTGAGTGCAAAATGAAGGCATATATACACAATATATAGTGAGACTCCCTGCAAAATATAGTGCATTGTGCCTTCCAGCTTTAACACTGTTGCTAATTTGCCTCAGACTTCAGTTCCTTCTTTTACTCTTTTCTTTTGAAATACTGATTATAATAATTAAAACTATCAATCAACAGTATTTATATCCTGCTTTTCAACAAAGGTTCACCAAGTAGTATATAGAGAAAGTGAAATAACTAATAGCTAAATATTAATTAACAAATATAAATTAATAACATTATTAATATTTCTGAGTGCACAAGCCTGTAATTAATCATAATTAAAAACAGTAAAGTTATCATTTTAATGAATACTGTACAACAATACTGAGTGCACTCAAGTCTGCAATTAATCATAATTAAAAACATTATTAGTTATTATTTAATGAATCCAAATTAATAATATAAATCAGTGGTACTCAGGTATTTCGGACCGGCACCACCTTTCAAACTTAAAAATCTGTCTGGACACCCCCTGTCAAACTTACCAGAGTGTGACATCACTGTGATGCCAGAGCCCCTCCATCTCTACTTGGAAGTAACTCCCATCTTGTTCAATGACACTTAGGCTGCAATCCTAACCACACTTTCATGGAAGAAAGTACTATTGAACACAATGGAACTTACTTCTGAGTAGACATGCTTAGGATTGCACTGTTCCTCCCAGGAAAGCCCAGTGCCAGATTCCAAAACAGCATATCCCACCCTCTCATGATCCCCCACCCAAGGTTTCAACCCACTTTGACTACCACTGACAAAAATCAATCAACAGTATCTATATACTGCTTTTTCAATAAAAAGTTCACAAAGCAGTTTACTGAAAAAAGAAATAACTAATAAATAATAATAGTACAGTACTTTGTGAACTTGATTTATTTTTATACTATAAGTAATACTGATGACAATATTTTAATTATTGATAATTATTGTGAGCCCTTTTGTGACAGAAAGCCATAACTTATTTTATTTTCTCAGTCAACCGCTTTTGTGAACTTCTTGTTGAAAAGCAGTATATAAATACTGTCGATTGATAATTTAAAAATTATAAAAAATATTTTTATTGATATCAGTACTGAGTGCACTTAATCCAGCAATTAAAATTAAAATCATAATATTAATTTGAATTAGAGCCCAATCTGATGCAATGTATGAACCTGAGCAGCAAGTTCAGAAGTACTCAGAAGTCCCATTATAGCCAATGAGGTTTACTTCCAAGTAAGGATGATTAGGATAGCAGCCTTAATATTTCTCTGTGCATTTAAAACTTAAATAATAATACTTAATAACATTAATCTGAATTACAATGCAATCCTAAACATGTCTAGTCAGAAGTAAGTCCCACTGAGTTCAATCATAATAATAATATTAATCCGACTTAATTAATAATTCTGACTGCACTTAAAATTAAAATCATAACAATTAATAAATATTAAAATCAAAACAATTAATATTAACTCAAAGTTAAATAATTCTGAGTGCACTTAAAATATATTTATTTAATATAAATTATTTATTTAAATTTAAATTTAAATTTAAATTTAAATTTTATTATTATTATTATTATTATTATTATTATTATTATTATTATTAACAGGATTTGTATCCTGCCTTTCTCAGCAAAGCTGACTCAAGGTGGTTATTAATATTAATTAATATTAACTTAATTAATCATGTCCAAGTGCACTTAAAATCATAACTAATATTAATCTGAGTTAATTACTAATTATGAGCGCACTTAAAAATCATAATAATTAATATTAATCTGAGTTAGGCTGCAATCCTAACCACACTTTCCTGAGAGTAAGCTCCACTGAACACAATAGGACTTACTTCAGAGTAGACAAACTTAGGATTCATTAATAACTCTGAGCGCACTTATATTTAAAATCATAACAAAAAACATTAATCCGAGTTAATTAATAACTCTGAGCGAACTTAACCTGCGGTTAATGGCAACTCTTAAATAATGAATTGGTTATTAAGATTGATATTAATTGATACTAATTGTGGCTTCAATTCTGGCTGCCTGTGCAGGGGAAGAGGAGGCTTTAGGAGGGCTCTGCTTCGTCCTCCCCCCACCCACCCGGGGAGGCCAGCCTGGGCTGGTGGCGTAGCTGGGGGGGTTGAGCAGTCAGGGCTTGGAGGGAGCCTCATCCCTTGGGTGCTATTCCAGGTGGGGGGACTAGTGGCGTAGCTGGAGGGGGGCTGAGCAGCAACGTCTGGGAGGGAGTCTCACCCCTCCCAGCCGTGGCTGCTCAGCCCCCTCCAGATACGCCACCAGCCCATGCTCCAGCACCCCCCCCCCACATGGAATGGCTCCGAAGGGGTGAGACTCCCTCCCAGCCGTGGCTGCTCAACCCCCTCCAGATACGCCACCAGCCCAGGCTCCAGCCCCCCCCCCCCACCTGGAATGCCTCCGAAGGGGTGAGACTTCCTCCCAGCCGTGGCTGCTCAGCCCCCTCCAGCTACGCCACCAGCCCATGCTCCAGGCCCCCCCCCCACCTGGAATGGCTCCGAAGGGGTGAGACTCCCTCCCAGCCGTGGCTGCTCAGCCCCTTCCAGCTACGCCACCAGCCCAGGCTCCAGCCCAGGCTCCAGCCCCCCCCCCCCCCCCAGGAGACGCACCTGCTGCTCCTGAGGCGAGGGCTCCGAGGGGCAGGGACCGGCTCTGAGGGAGTGTGACGGGCGGGCCCGGCGCCCCCGTCCGGCCGTCCTCCCCGAAGACGAGCCCGAAGTCGAGGTCGTCGTGGGCTCCGCCGAGGCCGGCCGCAGTCATCGAGGGCCGGGCCGAGCCGGGCCGGGGGGGAGCAGCCCCTCAGCCGCGCGAGGGCTCCGCTGGGCCGCCTTCTGAGGAGGCGAGGCGAGGCGGTCCCCCTGGCCCCTCAGGGGCGCCTCATAGCCCGCCGGGCGTCGTCGTCGTCGAGGTCGCCCTCAGCCTGCCTTCGCCTCAACGGCGCGTCGTCCTCGCGCAGCTCCCTCAGAGGCCGCCTGTCACTCAAGGGTGGGGGAGGGGACGGATCCAGGCGACAGCGCCGCTTCCCCCGCCCTGGCTTAGGCCACGCCCACTCTCGCCAGGCCTCCTCCCCCTCCCTTTGCCAAACCGTCACTCTGGCCACGCCCATTCTAGCCTCTCGCGCCAGGCCACGCCCACTCCAGTCTCTCTCGCGCGCCCCGGGACACGCCCACTCCAGTGGGCTCATTGGGACACGCCCATTGGGACCTCACGCACCAGGACACGCCCACTCAGCCAGCTTCGCGTGCCGGGACACGCCCATTACAACCTCACGCGCCGGGACACGCCCTTCCAGTCTCACGCGCCGCGTCACGTCACGCCACGCCCACTTCAGCTAGCGTCAAGCGCAGGCCACGCCCTTTCCAGCCTCACGCTCCGGGCCACGCCCACTCCCCCTACAGCCCTTGGCAGCAGTAGGCCTCTCTGATTGTCTGCCGCGGAAAGAGGGTCAGTTCCTCGGGTTCCTCGCACGTCACTTCCGGCTGCCCCCCCAGTGGGAGTGTCTGGTCTGTTCCCTCTGCAGAGGTTTAAGAGTAGCTTCTGAGGTTGTGGAGGTCTACTCAGGGATAAGTCCCAGTGTGGTCAATTGGGTTTACTCCCAGGAAACTGTAGGAATGTAGCATCACAACCCAATCCTTTGCAGGTCTACTCAGGAGTAAGAGCCATTGTTGCCAATGGGGTTACTCCAAGGTAAGTCTAGATAGGATTGTAGCCTTAAAGCCTAATCCACTGCAGGTCTACTCAGGAGTAGGAGCCATTGTTGCCAATGGGGTTACTCCAAGGTAAGTCTAGATAGGATTGTAGCTGTAAAGCCTAATCCATTGCAGGTCTACTCAGGAGTAAGAGCCATTGTTGCCAATTGGGTTACTCTAAGGTAAGTCCAGATAGGATTGTAGCCTTAAAGCCTAATCCACTGCAGGTCTTCTCAGGAGTAAGTCTCTTTGTGTTCTGTACGGCTTACTCCCAGAAAATGTATATAGGATTGTAGCCATAGTAAAAATGATACTGTGGATACATACTTTTGGTACGATCAGTTATTTGAATGACAGAATAACTGGTGCTCATAACAATCATGGGACAGAGCAGATATACTGTAAATGTAAATGTTCATTGTCGTTGTTGGGAAAAGGAGGGCAGGATAAATGATTTCTCTATTGTTTTTCAGATGGTGAGCGTATTTGGGACAGGGATCTGTATTTGTAAAAGCAGCCACATCAGGACAAAGCGGGGCCTTGAGCCTTCTTTGTGACTGGCAGTGGTGAGAGCAGGTGACAGTCTGTCCAGGACCCCCAAAAATTATATCTTTGTCCTGGAAGTGATTTCATGGTCAGAAAGAAACAGGGGGTGACAACACTGTGATGCCAGAGCCCCTCCATGTCTACTCAGAAGTAAGTTCATTGTGTTTAATGAGACTATGGGCGCAGTCCTGAGTAACTAAAGGGAATTCCTTGCTCCGGTGTAAGAACAATTTGTTCTGGATTGCAATATGAATTTCCCATAGGTTTTCACTAGGTGGTGCAGTAACTACAGGTGCACGTAAAGTCTCTTACGTGCTCCCATAGTTACTCTGGATTGTAGGGTATGGCTGTAATCCTAAAGACACTTTCCTGGGAGTAAGACCCATTTAACGCAATGGGACTTACTTTTGAGTAGACATGGTTAGGATTGTGCTTTTAGGCTGCAATCCTATATACACAGTCCTAGGAGTAAGCCCCATTGAACACAACATGAGTTACTTTGGAGTAGACATGCTTAGGATTGCTCTGTTACTCCAAGGAAAGCATTGGTTGCAGCCTGAGTGCCTCATTCCAAGATGCCTGTGTCCAGTACCAGATTTCAGATGGGAGCAACCAGTTTTTGAGACCCCCTAAAATGAAGTTGTGACCCCCCCCAGGATCTCAACTCCCCCCCCCACTTTGAAAACCACTGGATTAGGTTGAGATTAAAGCATGCTGAGACTGCCATGTCCTTTCCCTTCTCCGCATTAAGAAATGCCTCCCTATGCATGTTCAATCAGAAGTTATTATTTTTATTAGAATTAATGTGACACTCAGTGTATGATAATTATTATTAGTTATTAATCATTGCTTATATTAATTTATTCATATAAAATTTAAATGTACTTATTAATTTATAAATATATAAAAGTTAAATTTATTAATATTGATTAACTCATTAATAACTGGTGATTGACAAGTAATACCATCCAAGCCAAATGGCCATTGCCCTGCACGTGCTGCAACTGGAAGCCGGAAGTGGTAGTGGCAAACATAGAGGCTGCTCCCCTTTGGGCTTCCACTCCCTTCACCTTCTTTGCTCGCTCCGGATTGGTCATCCTCTCTCTTACGTCATGCCTCTCCTTGCCATTGGTTCTTCTAAGCCACGCCCAATGTTCCACCCTTTGGCCACGCCCCTCCTGTCAAGGCCTGACAGGTCAATGACGTCACAAGGACCGCGTGACAAGGATCTTTAATGGGAGGCGGGGTTAGATCACGTGGTAAGAGTAGCTTTCCCATTGCATGATGGGAATTGTAGTTTCTTGGATGCCATTCTGATGAGCTCTCCAGGGGCTGCAGATAAAATAATAAATTAAATCTAATGAATAATAAATTATAATCTAATGCCTTTTTTAATGCAGTCCCTTAAGTGAAGCTAGTCTGGATTAATTTATAATTAATAAATTATATAATAAATTCTATGTAACAAAATTTTAGTTAATATGTAAAATAAAATTATTTGTAATAAATAATAGTTTAAAATTTAATAATAAGTTATTTAGGCTGAAATCCTAAACTCACTTTCCTGGGAGTAAGCCTCACTGGACACAGCAGTTCTAACCTCTGAGTAGACATCCATCGGATTCAGTGTCAGTGTTTAAATTAACCACCTGAAAGCAACATACATGAGTGTTCTTGGCTTTTTTGGCACGTCCTACATTTTTCTTGGGTGTCCTACATTTTGGGGGCTTTGTCCTCTTTTTCGGTTATGACGTCTGGTCATCCAGCTAGAGGACACTTTCTGGGTGACCATTGACAGCAGACATCTAGAAATCTCTATATTATCAAGCAGTGCTTCTCATTCATCCCCAGCCACAGCACTGTGCATGGCTCACCTACTGGAAACATCATTGCCTGGGTTGGGAATCCAGTTGTAATGGATAAATACACCAGTAAGATGCTGGGAGGGGGATCAGGAAGGCTTTCAGAGTGCATCTAAAGCATGCTTTGGAGCCAAGCCTCCTACTGTGTTTGTCGTGTCCTGTTGCTGGTCTTGCTGCTGGGTGGCAGATGCCCAGGGGTCCCACCTGAAGCTTCCTCAAGTACCACTGGTGAGAAACTCTGTTCTAAAGTAAACCCCAATGAGTTCAGTGTGCTTTCTCCCTGGTGAGATTGCCAGGCATGCAGTTTGAGATGCACCAGTAGCTGGAATGAGTCATAAGAACGTAAGAAGAGTCTAACAGGATCATGTCAAATGCCATCTAATCCAGCTTCCTGGATGGTTCACTAGATGCATCCAGGTGCCTTCCTTGCCTTTGGCCTACACCTCAAATAAGGTGGGTTGCACATACCCATGATGGCTTGTGTCCCATGATGGACTCTTCCTCCAGAAATCAGTCCACACTTAAATCATTGAGCACGATCCTATACTGTACTCAGAAGCAAGCATATACTCTACTCAAAATTAAGCCCCATTTTGTTTGTTGGGTCTTACTCCCAGGAAAGTGTCTTTAGGACTGCAGCCTTAGTCTTAAAGGCATCTAGAGTCCCCGTCAGAAAGGATGTTTGTACAGTAATTCCTGGAATTGGCTAGTTACCAAATTCCGCCTCCTTAATTCTTCCTCCCATAGAGGAACCTGGATTCAGATTGTGGAGAGTCTGGGGATCAGCCCAGACAGATTCTACTCTTTCAACCAGCCCCTGAGCCTGCGAAAGGAGGGGAATCCATCCTCGCTGCAAACTTTAGTCTTGTTTTTCAACTTCACTCAGACTGTGAGCCTTCAAGCAGAACCGGTCTTTCTAAATAAAATGCTGAGATTACAGTAGCTGAAGCACTAATTAGGAGGGAGGAGGAGGAGGTTTGTCTTCTGCATGCTTGAACCCTTGATCCCAAAAAGAAAGAGCACTGGCAAAGCGAGAGGATGAAAGCACTAAGTTTTGCAGGGAGCCTGACCATAGCAGGCAAGCATCCCTTCGGAGCCACTCCAGGTGGTGGGAGCAAGACAGAAGCAAATGGCAGAGGAAATCCAGGAAAAAGGCAATGCTGGAGGGGGGGAGCTTGCATGCTGCAGTAAGGCTCCCTGCAAAACTTAGCACTTTGTCCCCCTCTCGCTATGCTACTGCAGTCTTGTAACTCTTGTTTACCATGTTTAACATGTTCATTTGTAAACAAGAATATTTTTATGGACAGTCTCCAATATAAATAAATAAATAAATAAATAAATAAACGTGCATACCGTAAACACACCACCCCATCTTCTACCTGCCACACTCACCACCTTTGCTGCAGCAGAGGGCTTTTTATTGAGACTTGCAAGAAGTGAAAAATTATTATTATAATAAAAATCTCCAAATCTTTTTGCCTTTTCAGTTTGATCACCATCCACAGTTTTGCATCACTCATTCTGGCCGTGGGGGTATTTTTATAACTTTTCATAGGACTCCGGGTTCTTTAGAAGACAAAAGCTATCAGGGTATTGATTATCTTGAGTAAACATGTAATCTTAACTAGCTTTACCTTGTTATTGTTCCACTTGTTCCACTCTCATGTTGTTCCTTCAGATCATTTGTGAACATAGTAAAAGAATGAAGAGCTGCCAGAATTGATCTAAGCAGATAATGTGTTCATACTCCCTTTGGCTACAATCCTAAAGACACTTTCCTAGGAGTAAGACCCATTGAACACAATGGGGCTTACTTTTGAGTGGACATGGTTAGGATTGTGTTAGTGTGAGGTGTTTTAGCATCAGAAGAAATCTATATGATACTATATAGTAATCTATATGATTATAGATTACTAGATTAATAGTATAGATTAATACAGAAGTATTATACTATAGTATGATACTATAATACTATATGATACAGAAGAAATCTATATGATACTATATCTATATCTCTATGGCCTATATCCTAAAGTGAAATAAAGCTCCTTGCTCCGGAGCAGTGAAGATGACTTTCCATACGATAAAACTAGAGGGTGACGTAATTGCCTGGACGTAACTACTCTGGATTTTGCCCTATATCTATATCTATATATGTGTGTATATCTATTTATATCTATATCTATATGTGTGTGTATATATATGTAGCTGTATGTGGGCTGTGGGTGGCGCAAGCGGTAAAGACACTGTGCCTGTTAACCAGAAGGCCAGGGTTCGATTCCCGGGTCGGCCCCTCCAGACAGGGTGAGCTCCTGTCCTTAGCCCAGCTCTGCGACGCAGCTGGATCCAATTGTATTGGCTCTGCCTTTCCAATGGACTATTCAGTGGCATGGAGGGGGGAATTTGCTGCCTATCCTCCATAACAATCCAACCCAGGGTTTCGTGCTTTGCATGCAGCGTATGCAGCGCATAGCACGAGACCATAGTCTTTCAAGACTGACGGAGGTCTGATACACACACACACACACACACACACACACACACACATATATATATATATATATAATCAATTATATTGAATTTTTTTTGTTTTACTGAGCGTCCCATGAGCAGCCTAGCGTGTTTTAAATAAGCATGGCTTCTCAGAAGTAAGTCCCACTGAGCTGAATAGGTGTTTCTCCCAGCTAAGTATGTATAGGATTGCAACCTTAATTTTCTTGTAAGTGTATTGGATTCAGGGTCATCCTGGATGCATTTTAAAGAACTGTTGTAACTGATTGGGAAATAGTTTGAAAACTGCAACTATCATTTTTCCTTAGCACAGTGAACAGCTGTCTCTGTGGCTGAGGGATAGATTAAGGTGTCGTAAAAAGGACTGGACATTGGGGGAAGGTTCCTGTTTAAAACATGCACAGTAAAGAATCTTCATAAACTTTTTAATAAAGACAAACATTGTTCATAGCACGTGACTACTACATAAGATGTAGTTTAAGACATATATTCATTTAATTTCAAGAATGGACTCTTCCAAGGTCTTAAACATTCAGAAAAGAGATTTTATTTGAACGAGAGACAAAAGCGTAAATATTCCATTGTTGATTTACTGTGTAATGCGACACGTAGATATGGCTGTAAGAACAGCTGTCGTATCATTTAACAGCAAAATAACTAGTTTAATTAAAACGTAGCCGCTGAATGTGACGATCGGCATCTGTAGTGATGATGTGTCTAAAGCTGGGCTGGGGCTGAATTTGTTAAGAGTTTGGGAATCAGCCATTTCTGAGTTTCATCTGATTGAAATGAATTTCCAACCCTCCTCCTACGCTTGAGAAAGAGTCGGTTGAGAGCCACATCACAGCGATCCTCAGATGTCGTCCTTCAGAGTCACAGGAAACAGTGCCTGGAGAAAAGCTTAAGAGAGATATTGCTGCTACTGCTGTAGGGCAGGGGTCTCCAAATCCCATCCTGGGGTCCAGATGCAGCCCACCCAGTGCCAGATTTATGTATAAGCTAAACAAGCTATAGCTTAGGGCCCCACTCTCTTGCGGGGGGGGGGGGGGGGGTCAAAAAAATTAAAGGAAACAAAAACTGGATGCACATTTCCAAAATATAAGTTAAAAAACAAATAAAATAAAACCTACATACAGCAACAGTGTTTTATGTTGTATAGATCCATAAATTAGGTCCATAAATGACCATATATTTATGGTCAACACAACACATATATATTCAACACAAAAAACAGCGACAATTTGTTGTTGACAAAGGACAGCTGGACATATAAAGGGCCGCATTACCTTCCATAGCTTAGGGCTTCATCAAACCTAAATCTGGCACTGGTTCCGCCGCAGGGCCCGCCGCATGTGGTGGATGAAGCGCATGGGGGTGGATGTGCATAGGGAGTGAATGCACAGTGGGGGGATGGTGCAAAACGGGTACGTTTTCGCTAGTACTGTAATATACAAAATAATAAAGCAAGTACAAAATATAAATAAAAATAAAACAAATTAACCTGCACTTAGGGCAAATTCCAGAGTAACTACGGGGAGTTCTTGCTCCGGTGTAAGAACAACTTACTCTGGATTGCAGTATGAATTTCCCATAGGTTTTCACTAGGTGGTGCAGTAACTATAGGTGCATGTAATGACTCTTATATGCTCCCATAGTTACTCTGGATTTGGGGGCTAGTCTCTCAGGTCTCTCGGATTGCAATCTGCCCCCTTACACAGGAGTGAGCCACACTGATTATAACAGGGCTTACGTTAGAGTAGACACACATAAAAAAATAGTCCCAGCCAGAATGAAGATGGTTTTAGTGCTGTGCTAGAACCTGTTAAGCCTCTCCTGAGAAACCAGGTGCTAGCAAAGCACTCAGGCCTCCGTCAGTCTTGGAAGACTATGGTATCGTGCTCGGCGCTGCATACGCTGCTTGCGAAGCACGAAACCCTGGGTTCGATTGTTATGGGGGATATGCTGTTCCCCAAGCAGCAAATCCCCCCTCTCCACACCAGGTCTTGGCAAGGATGCGATGGGGTACATGTAACCCAGGTAGGGAACCAGCGGGCTAGATAATCTTTGATGCTCTATCTCATCATTCTCATACTGTGAATGTAACATCTTGAATGCAGTGTCTCTTGAAAGATAGAGACAATCTGTGTTTGTAAAAATCCCTTTGGGGATTTAAAATTCGCCTGCCTATGTAAACCGCTTTGATTAAAGACTGAGGAGCAATCCAAAAGGTCCAGAAAAGCGGTATATAAATGCCTAGTTATTATTATTATTATCACCTCCAACACACTTTCCCTTTCAAATCCAGGGGCAAATAGAGCAGCAGAGGAAGCAGCTGGCTAGAGAGGACTTACGCTAAGTCCCGTGCTAACCTGAGGATGTCACAAAAGTGCCGTAAGACATTTTTGCACTACTCCTGGAGGAAGTTTACGCCAGTGCACAGCCATACACTTGCCTCCTTCCATCACCACAGGTATAGGAAGACTGATGAGTTGTGCCAGCAACTGGGGGGCGTACCTGGGCTGCTGCTGGAGGTTCAAGGTGGTCGGTGGGGACACTTGGGGGCAGTTAGGGACAGCTGCCTCTGGCACATCCAGGCAACTGCCCCCAAGTTGGAGGCATTTAGAGGCAGCAGCGCTGGCCGGCAGCCCTTTTAAAGAGCTTCCATGCGGAGCGTCAGGGCTGCAGAGCATGTGTACCCATAGCGTGCTTGCTTGTTAAGTGAAGCGGAACGTGTTATGTGAAGCAAGATTTCTTGGAAATTGCACCCAATGAGCTTATACTTTATTAAGTAAATATTAAGTTCTTAATAAGACATGTTGGTTTAGTAAGTCTTTAACCCACAACATCTTGGTTCTTGCAGCCACTTCTGATGCAATAACTAACGGAGAACCTGAGAACCTGGTGCTTCTGCCAGAGCAGGCAACTCCCTCTCCCCAAAGACGCCTGGACCTCGACAAGGAAGCACATTCACTGCTGGCCAGCAGCCCGCTGATAATACACACACAAACACACACAAAGTATTAAAACCATCCACCTGTGACGTAGACAACCTTCCCTGTCCATGGCCTTGAACTGAGACTTGTTGGAAACCATCAGCAATTAGCTGATGCAAGAGGCAGACATGAAATAAAGCCTTTTACTTCCCAAGAATTCCTGAATGAAAGGAGGCAGCCAGCCAGTAAACAGCACGTTTCATGCAAGGGGTTGCCTGCTTGCTTCAAATCTTGAGCTGCTCTTCCTCCAGGCCTCCTCCCCAAAAGAAATAATAATCATAGAGCTCACAGAGCTGAAAGTGACCTAATAGGTCATCTAGTCAACCCCCTGCCTGTATGAACTCCCTCCATAAGTAAAAACGTTCACAAATTTAAGAAGAAACACAGTGGATCTAAATAGTAAAATATGGGCGCAATCCAGAGTAACTACGGGGAGACCTTGCTCCGGTGTAAGAACAAGTTACTCTGGATTGCAATATGAATTTCCCATAGGTTTTCACTAGGTGCTGCAGTAACTACGGGTGCACGTAATGTCTCTTACATGCACCCGTAGTTACTCTGGATTGTAGGGTATGTCTAGCATTTCTATAGGAAGAGCACCTTTCTATAAGGTTTCCTCCCCTATCAATGAAGCACTTGGAAGGAACCATCACCACCCACCACCAGCAAGCTGGAGGGATGAAGATGGCCATCACAGGACTTTCCTCCTTAGGAAGCAATCCTAACCATACTTACCTGGAAGTAACCTCCATTGGCCATAATGGGACTAACTTCTAAGTAAACCTGCATTGGGCTCTTAGTCACCCGCTGGGACCAAACTCCGCTAATCCAAACAGCCCCTCTCTTGCTTTAATAGCTGTGCACAGAACATCTGGAGGAAGCGTGAGAAAGAAGCTATTTCAGGCTCCAAATGATACCCAGATTAGTTTTTTTAGTATGAAACACAGAGAAGGAACTATATATACACATGTTGGCAAAGTTCAACAGTCGAGGGAGTTGTGCGTTCGGCACAGAAGGTCAGAGGAGGCTTCTATTTAATGCAGTGGTTCTCAACCTTCCTCATGCCGTGACCCTTTAATACAGTTCCTCATGTTGTGGGGACCCCAGCCATAAAATTATTTTTGTTGCAACTTCATCACTGTAATTTTGCTACTCTTATGAATCGTAATGTAAAGATCTGATATGCAGGATGCATTTTCATTGTTACAAATTGAGCATAATTAAAGCATAGTGATTACTCACAAAATAATATTTATTTATATATTGTGAAATATTTATTTCTAATTACAAATAAAAAAGATGCATAATACCTTGCAAGGCCTCCTACACCAGGGGTCTTTAGGCGACCCCCCATGAAAGGGTCAGGCGACCCCCAAAGGGGTCCTGACCCCCAGTTGGAGAAACACTGATCTAATGCTTGACGTCTGGCTGTTTTCATCTTTTCCGTGGCTAATGACCAGTGCGAGGGTGAACACGAGAGTCACGACAGAGTAATACTTGTTTTAAAACGTAACTATAAAGCACTGAAACTTGGATTAAAGCCTCTCAAGAACTGGCCTTGCTCCTTAGAATTGAAGTACAGTGATGCCTCACTTAAAGCGCTTAATTCGTTCCGGAGGCCTGCTCTGTAAGTGAAATGCTCTTTAAGTGAAGCAGATTTTTCCATAGGAAATAATGGAAACTCAGACGATTGGTTCCACAACCCTAAAAATATTCATATAAAAATATTAACTGGATGAAAAATGATGACAAAACACAGGAATTGAATTCTAAACATTCAATGTGCATGATCCTATTAAGTCTACTTAGGCTGCAATCCTAAAGACACTTCCCTGGGAGTAAGCCCAAGGACACTTCCCTGGGAGTAAGCCCCATTTAACACAATGGGGCTTACTTCTGAGTAGACATGGTTAGGAGGCTGCAATCAAAGACACTTTCCTGGGGGCTTACCTGGGCTGCTGCTGGAGGTTCAAGGTGGTCGGTGGGGGCAGTTAGGGGCAGTTGCCTCTGGCACATCCAGGCAACTGCCCCCAAGTTGGAGGCAGTTAAAGGCAGCAGCACTGGCCGGCAGCCCTTTTAAAGAGCCTCCATGCAGAGCGTCAGGGCTGCAGAGCATGTGTACCCATAGTGCGCTTGCTTGTTAAGTGAAGCGAAACTTGTTATGTGAAGCAAGATTTCTTGGAAATTTTTGCTTGTTGTGTGAAACACTTGTTAAACGAGGCACTTGTTAAGCGAGGTACCACTGTATTATTATTGATACTTAGTACTGGGCAGTGGCAGAGAAGGAGACTTCTGTTTTAACTCAATAAGAAGCAGGCTCTGCAGCCCACTGGGGGCTCGGATCTCCCACTTTTGTTCCTAGATAACATCCATGGGCTCCAGAATGTGTGGGTGGTAATTCTCATTGAAAGCAACATAAAATCTTTCTATTGAGAACTTTATGGGAGTTCTATAAGGGCTGTCTGTGGCTTAGTGGTGGAGCACCTGTTTGGCACATGTGCCAAAACATGTGCCAGGCTGCTGGGTCTATTGGACTTGCAGCGGTGCTCAATAGGTGGCACAAGTCCACATGGACCTGGATCTGATGACTGAGTCCAGGAGGGAAGTTGTTAGGATACTGGTTTGCAGCAGCGTGCTGATACCACCACCTTCCCAGCTCTGATCCACTCTCCTCCCTGCCCCTTCCCCATCCTCCTCTTCACTCTTCCAACCTCCCTTCAGTCTCTTGTACCAACTTCCTGGTCCTGGTAGGAGTCCCAGCATCTTGCAACCACAGCCGCACTTCAACACCATCATACAACCAATTCAGAAATATCACCCAATGTGTTATTTCAAATATTTTAATTTAAATAATTATATAAAATAAAAATGATACTCCTACATTACAACAGCAAAGCCACAAGTACAGACACTATTCACTGACAGCCACATTTCTTTTCAACATACTCTTCTTAAATCTATATTCATCTGTATGAAATACTGTATTTACTCGAATCTAATGCTTTCTTCAGCTGAATTCAGTCTCCAAAATCAGGGTGCTCATAGATAGTTAATTAGATTTAAGTAAATGTGGTGTTTTGGTTATAAATATGGGGTGTACATTAGATTCAATGGTGCATTAATTTTGAGTAAATACAGTATCTCTAAATACCACTTTTATTTATTTGTTTGTTTCTTTGTTTTTCTTTATTTTTTTAATAAATAAAGTGTTATAGCCAACTGGAGTATCTAGAGCCCCATCATTCAGTGAAGCACCCAAAACGGACAGCCAAACTGAACGTATGACGGAAATAAAGAAATCTAAGGCATTCAGAAACCTGCTGTACAGCACACTCCTAGGCAATTCTACCCAGGAGTAAATCCATTACTCCAATTCTGAATCCATCCATCCAATTCCACCCAGGAGTATTAAAATAAAAAACAAGATTAAACTGAATTTAGTTTTCTGAACATTTCCATTGGTCCCAAATAATTCAAAGGTTAAATACCAAGAAGAAAAGTCTCCCACTCATATAAGTCTCCCACCAGGCTGCCCAAGTCTGCCTGAATCCCACCCCCTGCATTAATGAAATATTGCTTTACTAAGAGGGTTTTCATTGTAGGATAGAAAAGTTCATGCAAGACGTGAGAAACGTTCGCAAAAGCTAAATGGCCTGAAAGAACCTTTCTATGGATATTTGCTCTTTCCTGAAAAGCAAACAAATAGGGAGTTTCTGATCAATGGGCAAATTGTCGTAGGGCAACGAGGGGTGCCCACAAGGTGAGCCCGCATGAAAAGGTCTCCCACATAAAAACTCACTGGGGCCTCAGCGTCTCTCATAACCACTTTTATGGTCTTCTTGTGGGAGTTTAATGACTCCTCTAAAGTTTCATGGGTAAGATTAATACACATTAGGGATATTTTTTCCTCCTGATATAGAAAACAAATGCACTTTTGACAGTGTCAGTTTAGCATTTTATCACACAAAGCAGACATGACTTCATATGGCTTCTTTATTTCTGTGGTTATTAAGGGGCAGGCGATCATGATTGCCTCCTGCAGGCCCCCTTCCCACCTTCCCCCCTTCCCACCTACAAGGCTGGGCGCTGCTGAGCAAGGCAGCTATAAGCAATTTTGCAGCCATCAATAGAAATGTTTTCCGTGAACGGAAGTGGAGTCACATCCATGCAACGGTGTCTTGGTGCAAATGGTCCCATTCTGACAAACACAGATGACGTCTCCACCAGGGTGACCAGATGCCTGAACCTAAAAAGGAGGACAAGGTCTGGGATTCCTCTCAGCCTGGCATTTCTGGCAGACAATGGCACGTTTACCTACTCATGAGTAAAGCCACAATAGTGGGCACTTTCACACAATGCGTGTTTTTTATTTTTAGTTTTTTGGCCATACCTTTTGATAGGAAGGAAATATTTCAAAAACTGATTTTTGCATTGGATTCTGCTCTTCAATACAAATCCCATGACATATGAAATGATGGGGTACTGCACGCCATTACAAAGTACCAAAAATGGAGGACAATTAAGCCCTTTCGGAGGACACCTGGACAGAAGTTTTAAAAAGAGGACAAATCCAGAAAAATCTGGTCATATGTTCACCCTGATCTCTACCAACAGGGCCCTCAAGCATCAAAACAATCATATGAATAAGAAGCTGAATTGTAATCCCAGAATGATCATTGCATGGAACTAAATCCAAAACTTGAGCTGCACAGATTAACTCCTGGCTTGATGAAATAGAAATGTTTTCAGATTCTTGTGGAACACCAAGGAGGAGGAAAAAAATCCAAATATCATGGGACAGAGAGTTCCACAGGCCAGATGTCAAAGCAGAAAAGGCCTCTTCATTGGCATCTGCTAACCATGCATTCTCCAAGAATGGCACCCTCAAGGTAGCCTCTTGAGATGATCCTTCAGGTAGGTGAACCCCAAGAGGTCTAAAAGATACTAACCAGCACTCTGAATTATGCCCAGAAAAGGATGGGAAGCCAATGCAACAGGAGCATGACATGAAAACGTTCCTGATGGTTCGGGTGGTTCGGCAGTGGAACGGATTGCCAAGGGAGGTGGTGGACTCTCCCTCACTGCGTTTCTTCAAGCAGAGGCTCGATAAGCACCTGTCAGAGATGCTCTAGGACAGTGGTTCTCAATCTTCCTAATGCCGTGACCCCTTTATAAGTTCCTCATGTTTTGGGGACCCTCAACCATAAAATTATTTTCATTGCTACTTTAGAACTGTAATTTTGCTACTGTTATGAATTGTAATGTAAATATCTGATATGTAGGATGTATTTTCAGAGTTACAAATGAAATGTGTATTCTATGCACACACTGAACACAATGGGATTTATTTCAGAGGATTGGGATAGGTTTGGGCCCTGAGGCTGCAATCCTATCCATATTTACATGGGAGTAAAGGCCCCCTGACTATAATGGGATTTATTTCAGAGTAGGCATGCATAGGATTGGGCCCTGAGGCTGTCAGTCAGCCCCAGTGCGTGCGCAGCTACAGCTGGAGGTCTAGCAAACCTGACCTAGCCCCTTGCACCAGGGGTCTTTAGGCGACCCCCAGGAAACCTCTAGGTGACCCCAAATGGGGTCCCGACCCCCACTTTGAGAAACGCTGCTCTAGGAGGATTTTCTGCTACCGGCAGGCGTTGGACTAGATGACCTACTGGGTCCCTTCCAGCTCTAGAATTCTATGATTCATGACCAGTCAACAAGCTGGCAGGCACATTCAGTGCCATCAGAAACTTCCGGTCTGTCTTCACTGGGCTTGCTTCACTAACAAACCTCCCCCAAGAAAGATTTAATGACTAGAAAAGTCTGGTCAGAAGAGAAATTGGATGCGAATCGTAGAGGAAGTTTGCACACAGTTCAAGGGAGCACTTGAGGGTAGAAACCCAAGTGGGTTTCGCTTCTCTTTTGCTTCCCAGACAATGTGCCAAGAACAAATTTGTCCAGACGGAAGTGCCGCTTCTGCACCAAGAACGCCCACAGAAAGACTTCACCCGTCACTAGTTCCCTAGAACCACAAAAAGGGGTTAAAGCACTAGTATTCTGTCCCACTCTTGCTTTCGTGCCTCAACAAATATAAAATAAATACAATTTTGCTAATTAAAATAAAATAAATTTTTGCTCTTCTAAGGGTCGTAGAGCAAACATATGAAAAGTTGCCTGGGCAGGAAGTTGCTGTTTTCCTTAACAGACACACCACGGAGGGAGGAAATAGCCAGCAAACACACAACTAAACTAGCTCTGATCGATTATATGTTTTCAATAAATTAGGCATTGAAATCAATGCCCAACTGGCTGATAAATAAATGTTTGTATTGCATCCCCCCTTCACTGATGGATTCAGTGCACTGCAAACTCCATTGGTATGGCTGTATCAGTGCTGGGAAATTGGACAGAATTTGGCCCTCAGAGAGCCTGCAGGCATTTGCAGACAGAATGCAGATCTGCTACACACTAGCACTGCAAACACTTTCCTGAGAGCAAGTCCCATAGAACACAATGAGACTTACTTCTGAGTAGACACACTGAGTAGAAGAGAATTACACCCTCAATGTGTGCTGCATTAGACAGAAACAACATTTGGGTCAACGTCTACACCAGGGGTCTCCAAACTTTTGGGCAGGAGGGCCACATCATCTCTATGACACTCTGTCTGGGGCAAAAAAAAACTATTTTACATTTCAAATTTGAATACATTTGCAGAAATTGAGATGTAAGAATGTATTGGGGTGGATTGCCGGGCTTGCCCAGATGCCGGATAGAGGGATTTTGAGGCTTGCTGAGGGCTGCATCAGGCCCCATGGCTGGGGTTTGGAGACCCCTGGTCTACACCACCTGACACACTGACCCAGGATGCAGCCTGCAGGCTAGTGCAATCATCAAAAATGTGTCTCAAAGCCAAATGATGGAATAACCACTGAAACAGTGAAAAACCACCATAAATCCCAATAGGCACTTATATGCAATTTAGTTTTGCAAAAAAGTGCCTACATGAAGGCATCAAAGATAGTAACCAGTGCTCTGAATTATGCCCAGAAATGGATGGGAAGCCAATGCAACAGGTGCGTGACATGAAAAAGTTCCTGACGGTGAGGGCGGTTTTGGCAGTGGAAGAGATTGCCAAGGGAGGTGGTCAGAGGTGGGCCCAAACCGGTTTGGGCCAGATCACCCGAACCGGTTGTTTCCTGTGGCCCCCTGCTACCAATCCGGTAGCTACGGGGGGCCACAAAACCGGGCGTACTGGTTCAGTGCAACCGGCGGGGAAGCCCTACACTGCGCATGTGTCAAGCTTAGTTTGACGCACTGCACGTGCGCTACGCTTGGCTGGGGTTGGGGTCCACCCCTCGCCCTGACCCCTCGCCCCCCGACCCCTGCCTGGCCCGCCCACTTCCAGCAAGCCAGTTGTTGGGCCAGGCCGGGCCCATCACTGGAGGTGGTGGACTCCCTTACTGGGGATCTTCAAGCAGAGGCTCGACAAGCACCTGTCAGGGATGCTCTAGGACAGCGTTTCTCAAAGTGGGGGTTGGGACCCCTTTGGGGGTCACCTGGAGTTTTCCCAGTAGTCGCCTAAAGACCCCTGGTGCAGGGGGCCAGCTGGGAAGACCTGGCAGAAACGCTGGAGCTGCTACACCTGGAAGAAGCTGCTGAGAAGTGGCTCAGAAGGAGCCTCTGTGCTGGTATGAGACCGATGTGGAGCCTTGGGGGCAGGGAGGCACCCGACACACTCACCACGGATGGCAGCCTCCTCCTCCCCCTCCCCCCCCCGCAGATCTTCAGTGCGCCTGTGGGCTGAGAGTGAAGCACGCTGAGGTGTGAGTGTGGCACCAGAGCTCTGGCGGGCAGGCTGTCTGGTGGGCACCTCGCTTGTGCACCGACCATTGTGCCCTGCTTCTTGTGCTCTACTCAAAAGTAAGCTCCCTCAGTGTTGTTGTTCATGATAAGTGAATGGGATTTAATCCCAGGAAAGTGCTAGGATTGCAGCCTCAGAGTCCAGTTCTGTGCAAGTCTACTCAGAAGACAGTTCCATGATAGTGAATGGGACTTACTCCCAGGAAACAGTGGCTGGCTCTGCTGCATGAGATCCCAATCCTATGGAGGTCTCCTCAGACGTCAGTCCCATGATAGTGAATGGGGCTACTCTCAGGAAACAGTGGCTGGCTCTGCTGCATGAGATCCCAATCCTATGGAGGTCTCCTCAGAAGTCAGTCCCATGATAGTGAATGGGGCTTACTCCCAGGAAAGTGCTAGGATTGCAGCCTTAGAGCCCAATTCTATGCATGTGTACTCAGAAGTCATTCCCACTGAGTTCAGTGAGGTTTATTCCGGGGAAAGTGTGCATAGCACTGCAGCAGTAGCAATGAAAATAATTTTATGGTTGGGGTCCCCACAACATGAGGAACTTATAAAGGGGTCACGGCATTAGGAAGATTGAGAACCACTGCTCTAGGACAATTTCCTGCTACAGGCAGGGGGTTGGACTAGATGACCTACTGGGTCCCTTCCAACTCTAGGATTCTATGATTCATATCGTCCCAGTCCCTCACTGTAATTCATTTTCTACTTCTAAGGAATATCTTTCATCTTTGGATCTTGAGCAACTTATCATCAGTTACTTACGTGCAGACTTTCCTGATAATAATATTGTGTTTTGCTTCCCTGTTTGATCCTCTCAAGGTCTCTGCTGCCTTATCTTCACCTTCTGTGAACTTCTCGGCTGGCAACAGTATAGAGACCTGCCGACGTCAAGATCACAGGAATCCTGGACAAGGGAAGGCATTAAGGTCCATTATCTCACTTTGTATCACGGGCAGATAGTTTCGCTTTAAGTCCACTCTGATTAAGGAGGGAAAGTGTAATCTTTCACAGCTCCCCAAGAGAATGATTAAGAACCATATACGGAGTCCGCGTATGAGTGAATCATATGGTGGTATAGAAAAAAATCAGTGACACAGGGATAGCCTCACCATAAGGCTGTCTGAAGCTGGTGCTTCAAGGAGAGGTTGGAGGAGGTAGTGGAGATATGGACAAAAGGGGCACCTTGCCCACTGCATCTCTCCTCTTCCCCTTCTATCCTGCCATCCTCCTGGCTGCCCCGATCAATTCACTGAAACACTTCTTGTTGAAGTGGAGAAAGAGGAGGATCAAGACTGGAAATCCACCTTCTCCTCTAGGGCTACAGCTGTGAGCAAACCCAAATTGATCCTATTCTGGTTGCCCGATTTCCTCCACAATCCATACTGGAATCTTCTGCCTTCCTCTTCCCTTTCCAGCAAGAAAGCTAGGTATGGAAGAAGAAGGGCCACCCCCAGACCTTTCTCCTTACCTTTTCATATACTGTACTGTAATCTCCCCTTTGCAGTCATAGAATTAATAGAAGTGGAAGAGACATATTAGGTCATCTAGTCCAACCCCATGGAGGGAGAGTACACTCCCTCCCTTGATCATCATCATCATCATCATCATCATCATCATCATCTGGTGAATGGGTGCAGACTCATAGAATCCTAGAGTTGGAAAGGACCCAGTAGATCATCTAGTCCAACCCCCTGCCTGTTGCAGGAAATCCTCCTAGAGCATCTCCGACAGGTGCTTAGCTTGAAGATCCCGTGGAGGGAGAGTCTACCACCTCCTTTGGCCATCTATCCCATAATCTATTCCAGTAGAGCAGATAAGGAAGAAGTCAAGGTAGTGGCAACAGTGGCAATAGGACATGTGCAAGTAAAACCAATGGGGGCTGGCAAAAGTGACTGATATGTGCCCGTTCAGGCAGCAGATGGCCTCAGGTGGGCCCAGATGTTGGTTGCCATTGCATTGGACATTCCTGCACTTTGGAATTGAACTTCATCTGATGTGTCAAGGCTGATGTGCCGACACTGGCCAAACACTATGGGAGGCTAAAGTATTACTCAGATACCATGATTATCTTCACTTCCTTCCAGCAACACAGTCTGTTTGTCTTGGGCATCGACACATCACTGTTGGAGGAAATCCAATATATTAGGAGGTGGGGTAGAGGCCTCCTGGCTGGCTACTGGGTGAAGAGGCCTCCTTGGTCGCAGAACCCCCAGGTGTATTTTCTCCCAACCGAGGCTCACCTGCTGCCGACTGTCTGTACCTGTCAGTGGAGGGAGGCAGAGCTGGTCACTCCAGGGTCCGGGCATGGAGCCTGGGTCACAGGATGGATTGGGAGCCAAGGTCCGCAGGGAGGTAGACGCTGCAGGTGGGAGACTGTGGAGCTGGACCGGGAAGCTGAGCAGAGGGCTAGGGCAAGGTGCACATGGAGGGAAGCGCCGCCCTGTACTTGGCCTGCCCCTTCCCAGCTGCGCTTGGGCCCTGATCCAGGCCAACACCTGGCTTGCTTTCCCAAATCCCAGGTAACAAAGTCAGACATGGCAAAGAATCCTATGGCGCCTAATTCTCCAGATTTCAAAGCCCATAGCACTGTAGCTAACCTGGCGCTTCTCCTTACAAGCAGGTCGGATAGTTCCGGATCCCAGCGGGCAAAGTACTCTTTTGATTAGAAAAGAGGCGCCCAATTTAAGGAGTGGCTCTTAAATTGACTAGAGGGAGAAGGTCCCTCTTTGTCCCAGCCTTGCATCCTTTTATTTCCAGGGGCTGCACAAGACCCTATGGCTCAGACTCTTCCCTGCTCTGTATTTTGCTTTGGAAAATCTTGAAAAAATGATTCTGAAATTCCAAGTAACCCTCTCCAGCTGTCCCTTCTTGAACTCATCCCTGTCACCCTAAAGCAGTGGTTCTCAAAGTGGGGTTTGGGACCACCTTGGAATCTGGCACTGGCACCACAATTTTCTGAGCTCGGCTGGAGGGGCATGAATATTCCTGGCCAAGTAGCCCTGCATCTGAACATCAGGCTGGAGCAGCCCAGCAGATGGATTTCTGGAACGGTTTCAAGTTGACCCATTGCCAGACCATCTCGGTATCTTGGGAACAGACCCTGAGCTACGGCTGACCCATTTGCAGGGCTGCTGCTGCTGCTGCTGACGTCAGTCTGCACATGTATCTGTATCGAGCACCATCTAATAGGCTAAAGATGTTATTAGCCGGACTGTTTGCACTGGGCTGCGTGGAAGGGGCATCCCTCATTCCGTATGGAAATAGGTCAAACAACCGCCTGGCCTGCTCTGCCCTCGGCGGAGGCTGGTAAAATGTGATGCTCAATTATAGGACTGGATTCTGCGGCCAAGTACGAGGTCAGGAAAGAGCAGCTGTTCTCTCTCGCTCTTTTTGCCAAGTTCTCTCACCAGTTCTTTTAAGGGCTTCCCACCACCGAGCTCCATTTTAAATGAGGCTGAGGCTTTTAATCAGTTACGATCACATTCGTCAATTCCCTTAAGAATGGAATCCAAAGATGCCCTGATTAAGCTAACAGATCCAATGAGGCCACCGCCTGTCGTGGCCAGAGCTGGTGTCCAGAGCTAGGGTTACCCCAGAGAAATACATTTTTTAATTTTGCTTTATTACTTCAGGCTGCAATCCTAATTCTGGGAGTAAGTACTATTGAAGACAATGGGACTTCATTTTGAGTAGACATGCTTAGGATTGCACTGGACTCATTCATTTCATCCGCTCATTTCAAAAACTTGTTCCAGATTATGCCTGATTCGGGCAGTTGCTTTGCTTCAATTTTGATGTTTGTTTCAATTGTTTCTGAATTATGTCAATTGCCACAATTCCATTCACTGCATTTTTTAAACTCAGAATTGTTTGAATGAGAGATGGAAGTGGTCTGGAAAGGGGGAACACCAGCTCAGTTCTGTCTGAGGTTTTTTGTTCCAAGAGCACCTGAAGTTTGATCATTTCCAAAGTTTTCTGCATGGCCAAAGTTTTCTGCAGGGATGTGGCGCAAGTGGTTAAGTCACTGTGCCTGTTAACCAGCAGGCCAGGGTTCGAGACCCGGTTCGGCCCCACAAGACAGGGTGAGCTCCTGTCCTTAGCCCAGCTCTGCGACACAGCTGGATCCAATCATATTGGCTCTGCCTTTCCATTGGAGTAATTCAGTGGCGTGGAGAGGGGGATTTGCTGGTTGGGTAACAGCCTATCCTCCATAACAATCTAACCCAGGCTTTTGTGCTTTGTATGCAGCGTATGCAGCGCCGAGCACGATACCATAGTCTTTCAAGACTGACAGAGGCCTGTAAATTTGTTTGAAACACATATGTAATATAGATTTGTTTGGCACACGTAATATAGATCTACTCCTTGGTTAGATCCCTGCGGAATTTCAGAAAGATAGTTGAGGAGTTATCATTAGAAATGAAACCCTAGAGGTTGGAGCTTACAGTTGTTTTGATTTGGAATCAATTTGGATGAAATGGACGAAAGGCAGAGCCAACCCTCAGATAGTGCCTATGCGCCTTTCTGACAGCTCAGAGCTGTCAATCACAGCATCCCATGCTCGGCGTCCCCCACACCATCACTGCTTGCCAGAGATCTTCCATATATGGAAGAAAATGTTCCAGGCAGCAAGACCAGCTGAAGTTCAAGCACTGCCTCAAGCGGCCCAGTTTGCTCCATCTCGGTTGGTGCTGTTGTGAGCATGCAACTATTGTTGCAACTATTGTTACCCCATCTTTCCCTCCACGTCCACCGGACAGCACAAGACGGATCATAGGGAAGATTCTGCCTGCACAACCACCTTTGGACCAAGGGTTGGTGTGGGAAGGACAAGGAAGGGGCTCTCCTCCTCCAGATGCACCAGAATCAGGCAGCCCATCTTTCATTTCCTTAGTTGTCCTAAGGCAATGGTCAGGGAACAGGGGTAAATTACCCCAAATGGAGTAAAAATGAAATTCCTGGGGGTAATAGGCAGTTGCACTGCCGAGACACAGCCGGGCATGCATATGAATCTATATGCATGCCTGGCTTTGTCTTGGCAGCGCAAGCGTCCATTACCCCCAGGAATTTCATTTCATTGCATATAGAATGCATATATAGATTTTATATGCATGCCTGGCTGTGTGTGTTACAGTACTGTAGTGTACAAGGACCTGACACAGTGCACTATATTGATAATATATGATTTCCTTCCTTTCAAATCAAGGGGGTAAAGTTGGTGTATCTAAATATATTTTGGGGTAAAAGGTAAAAAAGTTCCCTGACTCCTGTCCTAAGGAATTTATACAGCCCATTTATATAACAATGAGTTTGTTGCTTTTTTATTACAGTATAGTAAACTATGCAACTAATTACATAAAATTAAAATACTAGATTCACTCAAATCTAATGCGCCATTGAATCTAATGCACATGCTGACTTTGGATACTGAGCACAATGCTATCCATGTCTACCCAAAAGTAAACCCCATTGTGTTCAATGGGTCTTACTCTCAGGAAAATGTGCTTAAGATTGCAGCACATATTGACAGAAAAAGGTGAGCATTAGATTTGAGTAAACATGGTGTTTATTCCACATTAAATGCACACTTGCTTGGAACATGCTGTTCACTGACAACTTCACAATATATTCTTTATTGTAATCATAATTATAATAAGCCATACATTAAACTCCAAGAGCACAATCTTGTACTGGTTTGCTCAGAAGTAAATCCCATTGTGTTTAGCGAGATTTACTCTCAGGTAATAATGCATAGGATCACAGCCGAGAATAGGAAATCCACCTGCAAGTTAACAGAAGAGCCAGTCGCAATTGCCTTTGTGACCTCCAGAGAGTTGCTCAGATGTTGAGAGCTGTTTACTTCAAGGAAAAGGTCTGTGATTGTCGTACCACTGGGAGGCCTGGAGGAGAAACCCCAAAAGGGCCCGTCGATGGCAGGTGAAACTGGGAGAGAGACCAGTATTTGAAAGCAAACAAAAGGCAGACACCTAAATGAGAGTTTATGGGCTGGGTGGAGGTTTGCATGAAAGCAAATGTCAAGATTAAGGGATGCTTTCAGAAGCCTTAAAGACAAAAAGGGATCATCTCATCAGGAGGACACCTGGGGAGGTACATGGAAAAAATGGGTTGAAACTTTGCTGATCTTAAGAGAAGAAAGACACAAATCCTTCTCTGGGGACCAGTAAGAACTGTGTCCACAGCCATAAAAGCCTCCTAGTCCAGGATGAAAGGGGGGGACACATCAAAGCGCACCGAGGAAAACAAGCCAGCAGCCCTCCAGATTTCCAGATAGCAGCACCTGTTGGGTGCAACTGGTGGGCAGTGAAGGCAACTGGCTGGATGCAGCCAGAGATCTGACACTTTGTCCAAATCTGGCTGGGAAAACACCGGCCTGAGAAGCGGGGCTTGTTTGTGAGGTTCTTGCAGGCTTCTCTTCTTGGTCTGATCCCAGCTGGAATATTGGGAGAACAGCCAAATTCTCCCCGGGCAGGGGGAAGGGTGGCAGGCGAGGGGAGGCCGACAGTGAGAACAAAGCTAGCGATGGGCATCTGACCACGCAGGGGGCAATGCTTGGTTTCCCCTGACTGTGGCTTCCCCAAGGAAAGTGGCACAGGCTTGAAGGATGAGAAGCCCCTCCACTGATCCAAAGGAAAGGAGACGCTTTCCCAGTGAAAGCCAACAAGTTGGCCATCAGCATGCCCTCCAAACCAGTTCAATCCCTAATGCCTCTGTGGCACTGCTCAAGGATCAAATAGTGACTGATGTGGGGGCTGGAAAGGTCTTCTTCCCCCACCCCAACCCCTGACTTCCATAACTTTAGCACCAACACTCCCTCCTCTGCATACACAACCACAAACCAAATTACATTTCAATGGCAAAAATGCCTCTCTGTGCAGGGCTGTCATGAAGACCACAGTGATGGTGTAAGATAGTGCTACTCAAAATGGGGTTGGGACCCCCTTGGGTAAGGACCCCCTTGAGAGGATGGGATCTGCCATTTTGGAATCTGGCACTAAGCTTTCCTGGGAGTAAGTCTCATTGAACAGAATGGGACTTATTTCCGAGTAGATGTGGAGGAGCTATGGCATCACAGTGATTCACATACCAGTAAGGTTGACCCCTGGATAGATCCCAGGGGTCCTGCGCTGAAATGCCTGAGTACCACTGGTGTAAGAGGAGCACACAAGGATGTTTTCAGAAACCTTAATGACCAAAAGACCAGATGCCTGCAACATCTTGTAGGTGTGACTTCCAGCGTTCAGGCCCCTGCGCTGATGACTCCCGAGTAAGGAACTGCAGAAACAAGAGCAAGCGCTCAGCCAGGCTGAAATCTCACCCAAGGGAGCCTCAGCTTCCACTGCCATATAAACCAGTCTTTGTTCTCAAGGCCCTGCAAGTTTATTGGGAAATGAAACATTAAAACAGCCTGACACTTTTATAATGGCCCATCACATAAATATGAAACCTGCACATGGTCCACCATATATTTGCCTGTCCCCAAACACTCACAATTACACAATACAGGCATTTGTAGCAGAACATTCTCCAGCAGAAGTTTATTGGCTGCATAACGTGCCGAGAATAAGCCTGCAAACTCTGGCATTCCCTCGTTCTGCGAGCATCGCATTGGGCTTATTAGATCCAAAGGCAGACTGTAAAGCAGACCCCGCTTTCACTCGTGTAGTAAGTGCCACCACTCTCTGCTACTGTATATAGATATAAATTATATACTGTATACTGGTCACAAATCTTATGGAATATTACATAATATATATAGGGGATAATACTATATAATATGTTCATTTTGAAATATCTCCTAATTTTTGTGAGCAGTCTATATTAAATTACCTCTACTCGAACCGAACACTCACCTTTTCCAGCCAAATTCAGTCTCCAGCATCAGGGTGTGCATTAGAATCAATGGCACATTAGACTTGTAAACATTAGTAAATATGGTATTAGTAAATTAGTAAATATGGTAAATATGAGCATTAGTAAATATGGTATTTTGATTTGTAGTTTAGGTCAGTATTTAACTGTTTACTATATTGTAATTAAAAAGTAATATTAACCCATTTTTGTATAAAGTAGTGCAACTAGGTAAAAATCATTACATAAACCTATTGTCGTATTATTGTTGTTGTTGTTGTGTCCATCCTCCGTTTTTGAAGAGGACCTTGACATCTAACATGGGTGGGTTGTGGGCCAACCACGGTGTGTCCGTAGGTGGCTGATAAGGCCCAAGCGGGCATGGAATGTTCTGCCACATGTCAAGCACATGGAATCTGGGAAGAGAGAGTGAGGCTGACTACTTTAATCCAATCCACACGCAAGTCTTGACATCTTGACATTCCCCAACTATTGTCATACAACTCGTTGTTGGATGCAGTAAAATCAAATTTTGCCCCTACTTTGGATCTGCGTATCACAATTGCAAGTAAACTTTGTTTTTAATCTCAAGACTTTTAAAATTAAGGTGTTCATTAGATTTGGTGGTGCATTAGATTTGAGTAAATACGGTATATGTAAAAGTTTTAAATTTAATAACAACAATATTTAAAATAATGTTTAAATTAATCACATGAAAGCAATATACCATAGTGTTTTTAGCTTTTATTTTTTCATGTCCTACATTCTGGAGACCTTGTCCTCTTTTTGGGTTATGACATACAGTCACCCCGGGGTGAGAACTTTGTTCACCTGTGCTGTTCCCTTAATTTGCAACCGTTCTCCTTCGTTCCAGAAAATTCTGAAGAACGTCAGAACACAGTCCTGCTGGATCAAGCCAAAGGCACATCTGGTCCAGCTTCCTGTATTAGTTTCAAAGGAGACTTAGGGCACAATCCAGAGTAACTACGGGGAGTCCTTGCACCGGTGTAAGAACAATTTGCTCTGGATTGCAATGAGTTTCCCATAGGTTTTCATTAGGTGGTGCAGTAACTACGGGTACATGTAATGTCTCTTACATGCTCCCGTAGTTGCTCTGGATTGTAGGGTTAGGGCACAATCCAGAGTCACTACAGAGAGTCCTTGCTCCGGTGTAAAAACAATTTACTTTGGATTGCAATATGAGTTTCCCATAGGTTTTCACGAGGTGGTGTAGTAACTATGGGTGCATGTAATGTTTCTTACGTTTGTAGGGTAAGAAGCAGAAGAAGACAAATCTCTTCCGTGAAGACTGTCAAGGTTGAGGCTACAATCCTAAAAACATTTTCCTGGGAGTAAGACCCATTGAAAACAATGGGGCTTACATTTGAGTAGACATGGTTAGGATCGCGCTGTGAGTCTCTTAGTTGTTTAGTCTGAGGAAGTGTCATGAGAAGCTCCTGCACTCCACACTTGCATTGGGGAGAAATGAAACAAGCCGCTCAATGCAAACTTGCCACGTAAATGAATCAAGTTGATGGGCTGAAAGCAAAGTAATTTCAATGGCAAGTAAACCAAACAAACAGATAGTAACAATAAAATAAAAGTTGTTTTGCTCTGTGTTGAGTCCTGTTACTGTAGTTACAGGATAAGGTTGCCATTATTGCCAGTTTGTTGCCATAGCCATTAATGCCCAGAAACAAAGCAGGCGCGGATCAAACGGCGCTTCGCTACTAAAGAAGGGAAGAGGGAACTTATTTCTTCTCGCGAGCCTCTCCCAGAGAAGATGAGCAGATGAGTTGCCAGAGACATCAGCAGGTTCATAAAGAGCTGGGATCTGATGTCTTGCAGGAAAAGTACTTTCCTGTATATTCCATACTTACTTTATTCTGAGAGCACAATCCTAAGTAAGTCCTATTGTATTCAGTGGGGCTTAGATCACAATCCTAATCATATGTACTCAAAAGTAAGCAACACCCGTTGTGTTCAGTGAGTCTTACTCCCAGGAAAGTGACTTTAGGATTGCAGGCTTACTCTCAGGAAAGTGTAGATAGGATTGCAGCCTAATGCTTACATTTTTCAGATGAGTTTACATCTCCAAAGTCAGTGTGTATTAGATTTAATGGCTTCTCAGACTCAACTAAATACAGTGTTTTGATTATATCATCAAATATAATATAATCAAATAAGTATAATGAAAACACTGATTATAAGTCAGCAGTTAGTTTAACAATTTACAATATTGTAATAAAAATGTAACGTAAACCCCATAGTATAAAGTAGTGCATTAACATAAACCCATTGTCATATAACTCGTTGTATGCAGTAAAATTAAATTTTATACCTCCTTTGCAGCTTCTCAGTACAGTTGCCTGTACATTATTTTTAATCTCAAGTCTTTTAAAATTGGGACGCACATTAGATTCGAAGTGCATTCGATTCAAGTAAATACAGGTATTAAGAAACGATTAAGGCAGTTCCTGAGTTTGGAAATTTCACTTTGGATCAATATCTTCCCCTTATTCAGCAATGGCTACATTGGGCACAACTTTGGTTTGCTTTGGCAGTCGGCGGTGATGTCAGTTGGCGGTGATGTCAGTCGGCTAACCTGGCAAAAGCGGTGAGCAAACAAGGGGTGTCAATTAGGATCCTCGGGAAGGTGCCGGCAAGAGGTTACTGTGTGCAGTGCGCAGCTCCATCAGCCTCCCTGCCCAACTGTTGTTGAAGGCATTCCTCATAAGGACTCGGCCACTTTCCTGCACCCAAAGTCCTTATGAGGAATGCCTTCAAAGTCAGCCTCCTTGCTTGCTCTGCCTTCCCCTTTCTCACAGTGGCATTTGCTTTGCAACCACATGCAGCTGGGGGCCATTTGGAGGCACCCATGAGGTTTCCATATCCATCTCTTATTGAGTTCAGATATGCTTACCCAGCTTTTTCAGCCCAATCAACTACTCGGCGTGGCTGTAAAAAATAAAATAAAATTTTATTCACAATAAAATGAAATTAAAAAATGAATCCCCCCAATCTGAAAGTCCAAGATGCTGGAGATTGAAGGGGGGACCTTCTTGCGGCCACTGACCACTAGCACTCCTGCTTCTATGGACTGAAGCTGCAACGGAGAATCACCTCCCATCTCTGGGAATAAAGAAATAAAAAATAGAAATTAGAATAGAGAATAGAAAAAAATAAAGGGATTTAATTTGGAGGAGGAAAAGGAATACACAGACTATACACAAACCTTGGAATGAGGGTCTGGTGTTTCTGTCCCATCCGGTTTTCCCAGTTCCTTTACCTTCATTCCTTTCCCAGTCAAAGCTTGTCAGGACAGAGACCAAATTTATCTGCTTCTTTATCTGCAAAAACACCTTCCTGGCTGTAAGAACTGCAGCCGCATTTCAAATAGTCAGCAATAATATTCATAAGAAGAGGCTGGTGATCTGGTCTTTGGTTTCACACATTTAAAAAAACCTATTTTGTTTTCAGCTGTTGCATGAGATGGAAATGCTGAGCTTCCCCTCAATGTTCTTTCTGCACGTCTAGAAGCTGCATCCTGAGTTGGGTGTTGTGTCTCTGGTGGGTAGATCCATCCATTGCCCGGCATGATGTGTGAAGAAGCTGGTAGGTAGTACTGGGTGGCACTGACTGTGGACGGGATTTCGTTTCTTTATTACATTCATATCATCTGCTTTCCAGTTTTGAAAAGGAAGGGAAAGGAGCAGAGAGAATGGAAGAAACTCTCCTGTTTCCTTTTCCACCCCATTCCCCTCTTTGGGTCCAGAGACTGCAGGAGGAAGAGGCTCAAGAGAAGCAGCCAGCAGTGAGTCTATTCTTGGAATAAAAATAAAACTGAATAAATAAAAAATCTGTGGCTCTTGATACGTCCCGCAGGAGCAGTGGCATCATGCTCTTCATTTCATGTGCTGGAAGATGGTGCATCACACTATTTAGGCATTCACAGAATTGGGGGGCCTTCAAGATCATCTAGTCTAACTGCCTGCTTGAAGCAAGAAATAGCATCTTGATCTGCAAAGCCTCTCCTTTAAGACCTTCACTGATAACCCACCACATCCTCCAGTAACCTATTCCATTGCAAACCATGAAAAAATTCCTCTTAATATTCATCCAAAATATCCCCCTCTTTTAAAAAAATGTCAGTGTTCCCTTCTTGGTTGTAAATGTTGAGCCTGCATCTCTCTATTTCATTTCATCAACAACACATGCGTGGCCCAAGCAACCTATTATTGCAAAATAAATCAAGAAATGGTATCCTAAAGAGCCTGCTCATTTAGCTAACACCATTTGTGTGATGTGTCATTTTATAGGAGTTGAAAAGTCAAACATCTTTTTTAAAGTATGTTTTCTTGAAAAGGATAATGATGATACATATTGGGAAATCATCCCACCTGTCATTTTGGGGTAGTGCAGGTGTGTGGATCCTCCCATATGGTTTCAGATCAGGCCCAAGAAAGGTATCCCTGATTTGGGGGGGGGGGATAAACTTGACCTCAGTGAACCCATCACTAGACTGCACCATGGGTTCTGGGATAGGACTGATGGAGACAGTGTGGTTCATAGGGAGCTATTTCCCACTGAGCCCAGGCCAGGGTGACCAGATGCCAAACCCCAGATTCCCCCCAAGCTCAAGATCACCTGCCTTCAAAGCCCTCAGGGACTGGCATGGGATGGCAGAGGGGGCACTGATGACTGAGACTGGCCTCCAGAGCCTTCAGGAACTGGCGGGGGGGGGGAGGGGGCTCCAAAGACCAAGACCAGCTTCTGGAGCCTTCAGGGACAGGTGGAGGCAGCGAAAGGAGAAGCCGGCAGGGGGGAGTAGTGGTGGCAGGAGGACTGGGGAACAGCAAGAGGGGAAGTGGGCAGATGAGTGGGCAGGGTGGCCCACGCCATGCTGGTGGCCTGCTGGCCAACCTGGAGGTGGGGGATAGACCTCCTCCTGGTCCTGCCCCCAGGTTCCTACTCCGAGAAACCCTAGATCTGCACACAGCAACTTTAAAAACATGATTGGGACAATGCCCAGAACCCAGTAAGCCCTGCTTTTTTCCGGAGATATCAGGACATTTTTGGTCATCTGGGCACCGTGGCCCAGTCCTTTGTTCCATCTGATTTCAGAACTCTTGGGAGAATCCAGGAATTCCTGGGATCCCCTCCTGCTTGTAAGTGGCAAGTCTCATGTGCTACCAGTGACTGCTGCCGCCCATCCCTGACTGCCACCAAGAGCTGATGAGTCTCACGGAGAGCTTCCAAAAGGGTGGGCTTGCTTAACGCCTGCAGATGCTGCTCTGCTCATCTGACATTGTGGCTGCCCTCCTTTTTCAGAAAGTCTATTTTGGTTTAGGCTTGAGAACATGTGCATGCATGTGCAAAGATCTCAAAACACGATGACCTTTTCAAGTCAATCAAGCTGAATTGTTGACAGCCACACTGGCGTGGGCGTCAGAAGATGTGGTTGGAGATACTTGGTCGTAGGAGGAAACTAATGAAGCTCAGCAGTTTCCTTGCCCATCCAGAGAGAGAAGAGCCTGCTGGGACTACAATTTGTTGATAAGTTGTACAGGGTGACTGTAGTGCAAACAATCATAATTAATTATTTTGTAGGTGGTCTTCTAAAGTGTCGGCACGAAGATTGCGCTTGAGTGCCAGGAACCCCAAGGTTGCAATCCTAAAGACACTTTCCTGGGAGTAAGTCCCATTGAAGACAATGGGGCTTACTTTTGAGTAGACATGGTTAGGATTGTGCTCCGAGTCTCACCTCCAACATTCCCAGGCCAGCTTTGTCCTTTCCTTCTCTCTGGAATAAAGAGCCAGGAACTCTTGGCTTGGATCCAATTAGGGACAGCATCTGGCAGGACCTGGACCTCACCCAGCCATCTGTACGTTGCCAGCTGGCCCTTTTCTAAAGAAAAATTGGCATGTGGTGAGCTGGATTTGCGACAAGAAGACCCAGCACTTTGCCACTCAGCATCACTGGGAAAGACATGATGGGCCTGTTGTTAATCATCATCATCATCATCATCTTTATTTATATCCTGCCTTTCTCCCGGAGGGACTCAAGGCGGCTTACAAAACAATCCATAAAACATTAAAACAGTTAAAACAAGCATCTTAAAAACAAAAAATGTAAAACTTCTACATTAAAACACGGATTAAAACCATAATAAAAGAGTTGTGCAGTAGAAATAGCCAGACTAAAAAAATAGTGCTTTGGAAAAATGGTCCTTGAGAGGAATGCATGCCGGAGAGCACAAAAATTGACCTACAAGTTTAAAATCCTTTGGTCAGTGCCAATAACAATTCCTAATTTTGAATGTTTTTTTTTCCTCTCTAGGGTGTGCAGGGTATCTACCCTGAATGGAGAATTGATCCAGCCTCACACCTGGGCAGTTGCTGACTGCTTTCTCAGCGGCATCTGATCAGCAGAAAACAGCCTGTGCAGGAGTGTCACCCTGTGACGGGTGTGAACTGTGTGGGTGAAATGTTCTCAAGTCTTGCCCGCTGCCAGATTTGGGATGGAGACTATGCAACCTGGAGTGAGTGGTGGGTAAGAACAGAGCCAGCCCCAATGAGATGAAAGTGATCACTGCTGCAATGAGTCGAGGGTTATAAACAGGATGTGATTAAACTTTCTACCGCGTGGCAAGGGACTGAGTGGTTGTGGACCCACCACAACTTGCTTACACACAGTTTGGTTTTGCTTGGCCCTGTTGGGGGTGGGAAGGACAAAACAGGCTTCTCGAGACACATTTCTGCAACCCAACTATTTTGGTGTGCCTGCGTCAGACTTTGTTCTCTTTCTGCTTCCGACAAAAATGCAAGCAGGTGCACAGGCCAGATGGAGAAGCAGATGGCAATCTTGCCCCCCCCCCTCCACTGGCTTGCTGGATCACAAGAGCCAAGAGCCCTTGCTGAGCATAAGGAGAGTAAGCCAGGCATGCAGCACCTCCCCCAGTTCCCTTCCAAAGCATCTCACCTCCAACACTGAGTAGAGCGCGAAGGGTCGTCCCCATGGCACACTTTCCCAAAAAGTTTGTCCAGACGAAGGGCTTATTCGGGGGGGGGGGGGGGGAATAGGACCATTTGTTGGGAAGTCTGCTGGGTGTTCAGAAACATGTCCACTTGGGGGAAGGGGACGCAACTATATTTTGAGAATGAGGAAGGACAGATACACCTTTGTGGAAATATCCATATTTACTCAAATCTAATGCGCACCCCCATTTTAAAAGGCTTGAGATTTTAAAAAATGTTTACTGGCAATTGTAATACACAGCTGCAAACCAAGTGCAAAATTTCATTTGACTGCATACAAGTTATATGACAATAACATGAAGATAGGCTTATGTTCTGATTTTTACCTAACTGCATTACTTCATACAACAATGGGTTTGCATTACATTTTTATTACACTATAGTAAAGGTTAAACAAAATACAATCAAAATGCCGTAGTTATGCAAATCTAATGTGCCACTGAATGTAATGCACACCATGATTTTGGAGACAAAATTTGGCTGGAAAAGGTGAGCATTAGATTTGAGTAAATACGGTAGATGTTTCCGATACAGAGTAGGAGGTGAATGGTTGAGTGCAATATATCTCTCATATGATTTACTCTGCTCCTCCTAACGCTGCACCCACAAACCCCCTTCATTATCGCATGATGTCACTGGAAGGTGCACCTATAGTTGGGATCGCCCGTGTTTAGCGGCAGGAAATTAATGCACCTGTTGCAACTGTCCAGAATCTCTGGCTTCAAACAGTTGGCAGAAGCGCTTCTGCAGAGACACAGCAAAGGAGATAAAGCAATTCAGGACAGAGCGGGATTAACTGCCCGCTGCAGGTTTCTGGAATCAAGTTGGCCACCCTTCCCCTCCACCCGCCTTCCTGACAACAGCCCTGTGACTCAGTGGAGACCTCAGGGGATCCAGCCAATCAACTGTTCTTGAGACCTGCCCTCCTCGCCCAGGGACACGGAGAAGTCCCAGATTGCACATGTATGTTGCGTGTGCAGTTCATTATTGGCAAATAAACAGATGAGCATTGAGATGACGTGTTGCTTCAAGGAGTTAACTCTTTCAGTCTCCCTGCAAAACATTGTGGGGGGGGGGGGGAGATTTATGCCTGGGAATCTGGGTTTCTAATGATTTTTAAAAAGCGGAAGAGCACAGAGGGTAAGTGGAAGGGCGAGATGGTAGGTGAGTAGAGCAGTGATTTTCAACCAGTTTGCTGTGGCACACTGGTGTGCCGCAGATAGTTCCCAGGTGTGCCGCGGGAATCTGGAGATTGACATTCATTAATAGGAAAATTGGAGGATTTGAACAGCCTGGTGTGCCTTGTCAATGGTAAAAACAACTGATGTTGTGCCTTGACAATTTCAGTGCCTGGTTAAGTGTGCCGTGAGATGAAAAAGGTTGAAAATCACTGGAGTAGAAGGTTCACACTCCGATTCCTAGAGGCAGGTAATAGGAAGCTTCAGAGATAACCCATGATTCACTAAGGCTGCAATCCTAAAGACACTTTCCTGGGAGCAAGACCCATTGAATACAAGGGGGCTTACTTTTGAGTAGACATGGTTAGGATTGTGCTCTCTCTCTGGTGTTGAGGAACCATTCCAGAAACACAACTTTCTTGCAGCAAGTGCCATAAGAGCTTTTTTGGAACGTTTCGGGGCAGATTGTTAAGCCCCATTTGGAAAAATTCTGACTTGAAGAAAAACTTAATGACTGGGCAGGATTCTAGCACCTGTGGTGGAAAATCACAATTCGGCAAGATGCCCGTTGTTGACACTGCAGGCCCAGTAAGCTTGTTTTCTTGCCTTTATCGCACAGCATCTTGTGCAAATCAATTCCTGACAGCAAAAGTAGAAAATCTCACAGACCACAAACTCCCCTGCCAGAGCCGAACAGACATTTCTGAGAACGAAGCGAGGAAAACGTTCCCATTGCGACTTATTGATCAGACCAGTTCTGAACAGTCACCCCCACCCTGCAATCTCTGCCCTGGTCAGCAGCCCCGAAAGGGAAGGCTATTTATAGGCCCCTCTGCTGCTTGTTTTAATTCAACTCTAAGCGCTGTCCGTTTGCCAAACAGAAGCCGGCAGTCGAGAGAACCTCCATTTCAGTTGGATCTCACCTTCTCATCTCAGCACTGGTAAAAATCTAGGCCTTCCAAAAAGCAAGAGAAAGCGCAGGGTAGATGGGAAGGCTTTTCGAGCACGGAAAAGCTTCTGCTGGAGCGCTGCCTGCTGAGCTCCCTATTGCTGTTTGTTCGTGTTCATACTAGGAGGCAGTGGTTCAAGCGGTGGGATTCAAATAACTTAACTACAGGTTCTATGTCCTAATAACCTAAATGAACAACAGGTTCTATGTCCCATTAGTAACCGGTTCTCAGAACCAGGCGCTCATTAGCACAGGGTTCTACAGAACCTGTGAGAACCCCCTGAAGCCCAGCACTGGGCCGCAGTCCTGCTAGTACTGCTCAAGGATCACTGGTGGTACCCATGCCACTGGTTGAGAAACATTGCTTTAGAGCCAACATAGTTCAATGGAATTGGGGGGAAGTTGACAAGGAGGAATGGGATGGAGATGGAGAGCAACTATGGAGCTTCTCCAACGGCAGGAACATTTGTGCTCAGGTGCCACAACATTTTTTCTCAAGACCTTTCCAAGAAAGAAGCATCAGGCTCAGAAGGAGGCAAACTAACAAAATTGTCTGAGGGTATATGTTACTAGCTGTCATCTTTCCTAAAGACTGGCTGATAGGAGACTTTCTATAGTTCTATAGAAAAATATAATCTCTATTTTTCATTCCCATTTTTCAGTTTTTAGACATTTGTTTTAAACTACTGTAACCCACTCCAAGTGATAGGAGTGCAATATTTTTTCAATGAAGTCTAGCAAGGGCAAAATCCAGAGCAGTTACGGGTCCACGCAGTCACACCACTCTCTAGTGTTATGGAAAGTCATCCTAACTGCTCCGGAGCAAAGGGCTTAATTTCACTTTAGGATCTAGGCCTAAGTTTCAAAGTAGGAATAAATGGCAGGAGGAAAAAACAACTCTAAGGAAGAAAGTCAAAGGCTGCAAACCTAAAACCCTTTCCTGGGAGTAAGACCCACTGAACACAATGGGGGTTACTTTTGAGTAGATATGGTTAGGATTGTGCTCAAAGTTGATTTTTTTGTTTTATGGTGAATTTATTTTTTTTTAAATGCATCAGGTCAGCTCAGCTATGAAGCTCACGAGGTGATTTTTGGAACTTGACATAAGGAATTTCTTTGGAATACTTCAAAGGTATTCCACCTTTGATGGGACACAATGGTGGAAAACCCAGACTCAACCCTCCTTCTTCACCTTCAGATTCCTGCCTGCAAACCTGGCACGTTGGCCAGTCGGTGGTGGCCTCGTGGGTGGGCAGCATCCTACCCCACATACCACAGAATGCAGGCATACAAACAGGAACAGACGCTGATGTGAGTCTGCAAGAGCCCACCGGTTCAGAACAAGCTGTGATCCTTTTTGCCTGCTCAGCCCAGGCTCCAACCACCTGCCTTCCCCGGGGGGACTTTCTGTTGTCATGACTGAAGTGGTGACAAAAACCTTCTGTGAACGAGGAGCCCTTGAACAAGTCAGCACCTGTTCTCATGCCCACTTCAGGGCCGTTGAAAATCTTCTCCAGAGCAGTGCTGCACCGCCAGCCGCACAGGCAAGCACACACACACCCGACACTCACTCCCAAAGCATTTGGATGCCCAGTCGGATAGCAGCTGAATCGACAGACAGGCCGACTCAACACAGCCCTGAGAAACCACAAAACTGGGCTGGTGTCAAATTGTGGCTCAAATTGGCTCAATTTGTGTTTGCTCAAACACAAGGCTCAAATTGTGTTTGCACCCACCAACATTCAGGTCTGGCTTCCAGGGCAGGGCTCAGCTTGGAGCCAAAGACATTCCAAAAAGCATTCCAGTGTTTTGGGGAAGACCGGAGGCAGCAGAGAAGTCTGTAATGGGAGGGGGACATCCCTGGGATTGCGTGTCTTTGCCCCTTGCTGACCAAATCCAACAGCAGATGCTTCGCTAAAGAGAAATACCCCTTACATGCTCATATGAAGGTGGAACACAACTGAGAACATCCACAAATAATGCACATTCAATGCTCAAACTAATCAGTGGTGCTGACCTAATCTTTGTAAGCTGAGCTTATAAAAAGTCTTTGTTTTGCTACACTGGGCAGTCTGTTTGGGGGTAAAAATATACGGTAATAGCAGAACTAGTTTGGTGGTTGCCTCTTATGCTGTAAATCCATCCTAGAATAGCATACAGATGCAGGCGCACAAGCACTAGTGCTCTCTGCTGGAAGCTCCTCTTGGTGCATCTCCATGCAGGAGTCAACTCAGCATCACACCTTCTATACAAAACTATGGAAAAAATCTCACTGCTCAGATCCTAGTGGTTCCCACTGCCTTGAGGGCACCTTCACAATGGGATAAATTCTGTCCACCATCATCCCCCATGCCAGGTGGACCCAATTCTCCAGCCACAGTTTCCCTGCAACAGATGGGTTTCTCACCCCCATCACTACCCATAATGCTGTCCATTCTGTCCTGTGGTCCTAAGGCAGCCATTCAAATTTTTTTTTTCATTTTGGTCGTTCAGAAATACTTAGGCTGATCTAAAATTTAAAATGGATCAGAGTTAGTGCGATGTAGAGACTGGGGTGTTAAACAAGGACAATATGGATTCAAATCTCCTCTCACCCATAAAGTTTACTGGGAAACCACAGAGCTCTGCCTGTTGTGATGGAGATGCTGCATGGAGATGATGATTGTGAGGATGTGAAGCCAAAGGAGTCCTGCACACATTAGAGGAAAAGCAGGATGCATCAACACAAACAATTAATCCATAAAACTGACGGTTGCCTGTTGGCCCCGAACATCCCCATCCCTTTGTATCTAAACTAAATAATCTCAAACTGCAGTTGAGGAAACAAGATATCCTGTTTTTATTGATAGCTGCAGAAGACAGATTGTAACGTGAGGCCAAATATTCTGAATGGCAATTTTGAGTCTCATAATTGATATACTTGTTGAGGAGAACCCTTTCCATGCTACTCCTTTTACTGCCACTCTGAACTGGGACTATCACCAGCCTGCAAGCAAACACTGGATGTTAAATAGACTGTTTCAGATGTGCACTTCAGTGGGGTTATTGCTCATGGCAGTGGTCCTCATACTGTGCATCACAATGCTGTGGGGCTTGGGAGGCACTTGCCAAGTCATTGTGGGCTGCGACCCTCTTACTGCTATTTTGAGGTTTCCAACCACCCTCCAAAACCAGAACTAAGGGGTGGTGACATCACAGCATGACACATTTGACACCATCACCACTTCTCTTTGGGTTTTAAAGGCGTCTCAAGTAGGTACATTTGGGACAAGCTGCCTTATGGCTTTTTTTGTTATTTTTCTTTGAGTCAACGATAGAATCATTGGCAAACAAACATGCAGGTTTGGAGATTGTTGTGAAGGAAGCCAATTTCCAGAAAATTTTCAGATCCTTTTTAAAAAGTACACAGTTGCCTTCCAGCCTCCCCACATGACCAGATAAAAATAGTGGACGATGCCTTAATACTGAGCCAATCTTCTCATTCTCCATCAAAGGCCCAACAGCTTCTGTCTCCCACATGAAGCACACTGAAAGAACACAGGAAGAAGCCAAAAACAGCATACCTGGTGGAACCCAATATTCATGTTTCCAAACTAGAGAACTCCGGAAAACCGCAAGGGGAATTGTTAAAAGGTGAGTTGGCAGGTGGGAATTTGGATCTGCATAGTTGCGAACTGTTCATTTCCCCACCATTGAGGCACTTAGGAAACATCAGCAGCAGAAGCTCCCAAAGTAACATGAGGTTTCTTATAAGTCTCCTCCGTTACAAGCCCATTTCCGCGTCCTCCGTTGTTTAAAATTTCTGGATCTTGCCTCTTGCGTTTGTTAACCATGTGATTTCTTTCTTCGCTCTGCTTCCCCTCGGGGAGGCCGAGGCTCCTTAAACATGCAATCGCTGCGGCTTGTTCTGCTAACTTCTTTGATTTTTCCCTTAAAGGTAAAAGACAAGATGGTAAAGACAGCGACACCTACACCACTCACTCCAAACCTGCCTGTCCTATGGTAAAGCTAATGCTTCTGTTCTTCTTAGATCTTCTCCAATGTCCAGCCTTAGAGCACAATCCTAACCATGTCTACTCAAAAGTAAGCCCCATTGTGTTCAATGGATCTTACCCCCAGGAAAGTATCGTTAGGATTGCAGCCTAAGTGAAATTTCAGCACCAAAGATATGACAAAACAGGCTGCAAATCAAGATTTCCCCCACTGGAATAATGCGTGTGGTGTGAACGCACGAGGGGCCTGTGCAAGAGCTGCTCCCTCCCAGCTTCAGTCTTCCCTCAGACAATAAAATCATCAGCTTTCTAGGATTATCAGGGTGTGAATAATAGATAATCTAGAAGATAATAAGGGCTACTGTGAAAGAACATGTGCGAAGTGCTTCCTACTTGGAAAACGTTACCCAAATGCCTTTTCCCTGCCCCACGTCCCTCTTGCAAAGTAGTCCTGAAGAAAGACTCACCATAAGGTTGACCTGTACTTTTGTTCTGCTACAGTCACAATGGAACGGAAGAGTCTGTCCACGGATCTTTCAACCTATGGTATTGCAAGCAGTCAAAGAAGTAATGTGAACCTTGGAGTTCCTAGATCATGTTCAGACACTGAATATTCTCCATACCTATATACTTGCTGCTCCAAGACCCATGGCAGTTTCCCGAGCAGCAGATCTGGATGGAGGGCTGACTTCATTCACCTGAATCTATCTGCTCAGCTAGAAACATTATGCAACACACCTACCTAATCTCTGCTTGCACCATTCTGGGACCTGGTTATTTCATGCAACTTCAGCCTGACTTCTCTGATCTTGCTGTGAATGTGCATGTGAATTTGCACATTCATTTGCATGGGAACGTCAAAGCAAACTACAGCGCAGACTGACCGTTTCATACACAGGTTGAGGGTGTTTCTCTTTCCTACACCATTCCAAGAGACACATCTTGGGTGTGATCTGTGGGGGATATTCTCGTCTGAAGGGAAAAACAAAAACAAATAATAATTAGGCAAGAGAATAACTGCAATAAATATCTGCAAGAGAAAAGCTGCACCGGCCTTTGAACAGCAAAAAAATAGTTGGATCCACCATAAGTGATGGACCTCACTTAGAAAGGCTATTTGAAAGCACAAGATAATGCCAGGACTTTTCAGCTTTGCAGACAAGCAGTCCAAATTCTGTGCCGAGATAAATCAAATGTATGAACTATACGGATGTTGCAAAGAGTTCCATCAATTCTTGTATTCTCCATCATTCTGGTCTTTCCAGGGCGGGCAAAGGGCTATGGAGGGCCTGGTTGGCCATCCTTGTCTTTCAGGAACAGAGAAAGTCTATTATTTTTCTTACTTGTCAAAACGAACTGCCATCTTTATGACATCTGCGTCTTCCGGGAGGTCTTCTTCACACGGATCCTTCACTTCCAACAAAGGAGTCTTTGCCTCCAGGAGTGCAGATGCTTCTTTGTAAAAACTGCTCATTTCAAAGGCATCGCTGGGGGGGACACAAAACCAAGAACTCCCCTTAATGGCAGAAATATCCCATTCCCACCGCAGCAAGGGAACCATACAAGTCAGGGTGAAGAAAGTCAAAGACAACAAAGAAGCTGCCTGTTTTCTGTACAGCATGATTAGTTTCCCCTCTTTGCAACTGTACATCGAAGAAAACTGTAGACGCTCATGTCATGGCCCAGCCAAAATCAGTATTGGTTACTGCAGCCTGAGCCAGGGCTTACCAAAGCGGGGGAACTGCTTTATTTCTTTAAAAATAAAAAGAACATTTAACATTTACATAGTGTTAAAAATGCTTGATACGCATTATCTTGATTCATTCCCTATAGTACCCCGTAAGGTCACTGTTTATCCACATATTTCATATGAGGAAGACAAACCCTACAATCCAGAGTAACGACGAGAAGACGCAAGAGGCACTTACTCTGGATTGTTCTATGCATTTCCCATAGGTTTTCCATAGGTGGCACTGTAACTACATTGCTGTAAAAGGTCCTGTAGTTACTCTGGATTGTAGCCTCAGGCTGACAGGGATTGTAGCTTCAGGCTTGACCTTCTGACCTTCTGTCCTAAATATTCTTACTAAGGAGCAAGCCCCACTGATAACAGTGGCACCTACTTCAAAGTAAACGTTATGATTGTGCTGCTCTCCAGTTGGCTATTAGGGGGTGTCTCTCCTACTCTGAGAATGGAAGGAGCCGGATAGTGGTTTTCCAACCATGAAAGGCAAATGAAGCAGAAAGTGCTTGTGTCTTCCAATGCTTTCCCACAATATTACTGATAGATTTTGATTTTGTTTGGCATTGGTGCACCATGATGAGGCAGATTTCCAGATCTCCAACTACGGGGATTTTACCCAGGGACATTATTCCAGTCTAAAGGAAGGACCCTTACCAGATTTCCTGCATAGATTGTGCGGCATGCAGCTTCTTTCCTTGTGCGTTTTCTAGCTGTTCCCTTAACATTTGGCACAAGCAGTACTTTGTGTTGGTGTAATGGTTGCCGTATCGCACCGCCTGGGGGAGATAGATGGGGAGGAATTGACAGAAGTTGTACGGTGATTGTGAGGATAGCAGCTTCGTAGTCAATTATGGAACATATTTGAGGAATTGCTTCTAATCCCTCATTCAATCTGTCTGACATTCCTGTGCTCTCATGCAGAGTCTGAAATTTCTATTTATAACCAAATACTGTACCCAGAGGGCTTGCCATCAGATGACCTGGGTCTGGATCAGGCATCAATTTCCATTTCTGAACCCAGGAGGAGAAATGTACAGTGAAATCCTACAAGTGTCTACTCTTCCCCAAGGAAAATGTGCTTAGGATTAAGCCCTTTAGGATGCCAAGAACTCTCAATTTTTCCTAAGAAAGGTAACTCTCTAATCCTCTCTGTATCAGATGAACTGGTCAACAATAGCACTGGATAAATTGTTCATCTTTTGGAGAAAGGGAGCCCTTGAAATATTGCACAGGGTTTCCAATATTTATTGTCAAGGTCTCCCCACAGGTGAACTGCCAGTCATTTCCAACTCTAGGGTGCGGTGGTCATCCCCGTTTACAAGCCTTTAGAGCCAGCGCTGTCCAAAGACACTTCTGGTGTCATGGGGCCGGCATGACTATACGCCGAGACGCACGGAACGCTGTTACCTTTCCCAACAATGTGGTACCTATTTATCTACTTGCATTTACATGCTTTCGAATTGCTAGGTTGGCAGGAGCTGGGCTAAGGACAGAAGCTCACCCTGTCTTGTGGGGACACGGGTGTCGAATCCTGGCCTGCTGTTAACAGGCACAGCGTCTTAACCACTTGTGCCACCACAGCCCCTTTTGCATCTATTAATTCTGGAATTATGGGAGAATCAACACTTCTGTATGGAGTCTTAGAAACAGTAACTGCTGCCATTGGCAAAGGTTAATCAGAATGCAAAAAGGAAAAAAATTGAATGCATACGTATTTAATATACTCCTGCATGACATCCTTCAGGGGCAATGGACCTTCCTTCCTGAAGATGGAGGGGTTCCACATAGCAGCACGGGCCACCATGACTGAGGATGATGCTGTTGCTTGCTGGAAGGTGCCTATGTCAGAATACTCTTTAATAAAGTCATGAGAACCTCCACTGAAATAAGAAAGACATTGTGGTCATCAGCACGGATGAAACACACTACCAGAAGCTGAACTCAGAAAATGTGGATGGACTCGATAATGACAGGATGGGCCCCATAAAGACAGCTATACGTGAGGAGACTGATGTGAACCTGGCTTTCAAAAGATAGGATACAGGTGAGAAAAAAAACACACAAGTTCCCAGACTTTCCCTGTTTCCTTGAGAGTTGTGGATTGGTCCAAGAGGAAGCTGGATAACGTGGGCAGGTCAGGGAAGGGAGGAACAGGGACAGGAGAGGGGATGTGGCAAAGGGAGGGGAATGTACTGGTGTCAGGGGGCACAGACTGGCAGCACTGACACATAGATGAGAAGACCCATCAGAGCAGCAGAGGACGGCCCCAGTTCTCCATACGGCTCTGTTGTGCTCCCCCCACCTGGAATGGCTCCAAAGGGGTGAGGCTCTCCCCAAGACTTGACTGCTCAACCCCCTTGTAGCTATGCCACTGTTTCCCCCACCTGGAATGGCTCCAAAGGGGTGAGGCTCTCCCCAAGACTTGACTGCTCAACCCCCTTGTAGCTATGCCACTGTTTCCCCCACCTGGAATGGCTCCTATCAACAGAAGTTCCCTTACCTTGAGAAAGCCTCTGAACACCCTACAGAAATCAGTCTGGGCCCTGTTGGCATGGCTATGTTGGGACAGGGGAACTTACTGATCGCTTTAAAAATATATATAATACCTTTGCTGTTATTCATTCACTTTGCATAATTATTTGACGGTCAATATTTTTTGTAAATATGTTAGGTTTTTTTAAAAGGAGAAATTGCAAGCCTGGGCAATGAGGTGATGTCCTCTTGAACAATCTGTGACACTGTGCAATACTTCCAGGTTACAAGATACACACGTGTACCTGACCAGATCTTGTAACTTAAAGCTTAAATGCCAAGCTACGAGACTGTAGTTCTTTACTGCCAAAGTATTTTTAAGCCCTGAGTGTTAATGCTCAGTTAATGCATTCATTTCATAAATGCTGTGATCCTTGAGAGCCAAGAGCTAAAGCTGCCAGTAATTGGGAAACTTTGTGAACAAATCAATCTAGCATTTTAGGGGGTCCTTCCTGGAACATTCTGCACCTGTCAGGCCAGGAAAGTGGCATTTCTGTTTTAAAAATCCTTCTATCAAGGCAGTCAAAGGCACTTCTAATTCAGATCAGCTCAAGAACAGAAGCTCAGTAAGATTTTATAGCAGTCAATATGACCTCAGCCAATACCCATAACCTGGCAACATGTGCCACCAAGTGCTGTGATTTCACTGCACGACAGACTGCAGTGCTGGGTGCAGGTTTTATGGCTTGGAAGTAGAAAAGGAAGAAGCACAGCTGCGCAGAAGCATGTGAGCCAGGGTGACCATATGACCAGAAAAACCCAAATTTGTCCGGATTTTTAGCCTCCTGTCCAGGTGTCCTACATTTTGGCTTTATTGTCCTACATTTTGAAACTTCGTGATAGTGCACAGTACCCCATCATGCCATATGTCGTTGGATTTGTATTGAAGAGCAGAATCCAATGCAAAAATCAGTTTGGAGATATCTCCTTCCTATCAAAAGTTAAAAAAACAAAAAACAAAAACAAAAAATACACTTTTTGGCCATTTTTTAAAGCGGGTAGGAATTTTGGCCTGGGATTAGTAATTTTGGCCCTGGGGTTCAGGAATAATCTAGTCACCCTGAGGTGAGCAATAACTCAAAAGTCAAAGGGTGGGAGTTTCAATGCCTGGCTTACATAGCCCTTCCCACGGGGCTACAAAAGCAGAACTGTGCAGACTACGAGCAAATGCTGCATGCAGGGTGACCAGATGCCAAACCCAAAATTCCTGAACCCCAAGGCCAAAATTCCTACCTGCTTAAAAAATTGCCAAAAAATGTATTTTTTGTTTTTATATTTTTTATTTTTGGCCATAACTTTTGATAGGAAGGAGATAGCTCAAAACTGATTTTTGCATCGGATTCTGCTCTTCAATACGAATCCAATGACATATAACATGATGGTGTACTGCGCACCGTTGCAAAGTTAAAAAATAAAGCCAAAATGTTGGACAATGAAGCCAAAATGTAGGACACCCAGGCAGGAGGCTAAAAATCTGGACAAATCTGGGTTTTTCTGGTCAGATGGTCACCCTGGCTGCATGCTATATGGTCACAGGGGTTAGAAGGGACTCAGTCAGCTCCGTCAGCTCCACCAGCCATCCTTCTGTTTCTGGGCAGGTTATAAGGAATTTTCCTTTGATAGGTTCTGAATGTGGATACCCTGGTTCAGAAGATTTTATAAATGAACACACAGAGCTCTGAGCCAAGCCTGCAATGCTATTTGTCTTTGCTGTTTGCCTCAGGTTGCTTTTCTTAATGTCTTTGCCATTAATATCTTTGCCATTATTATTGGGACTGGGGGTGGCGCAAGCAGTTAAGACGCTGTGCCTGTTAACCAGCAGGCCAGGGTTCGAGACCCGGGTCGCCCCACAAGACAGGGTGAGCTCCTGTCCTTAGCCCAGCTCTGCGATGCCAGATTCTTCCAAGACTGACGGAGCCCTGCTCGGCATTATTAAAATTTTTTATTTATTTTTTAAAGATGTCATTCACAGCTTGCCTTCCAAGCAAGAATCCAGAGTGACTTAGCAGCCCTAATTTAACACATGCACACTATCTCAAACACACAATAGAACCAACAGGTATAGTTAGCATCATCCCAACCCTGAGCAATAAAACTTCAAAGTGAGGACAAGCTGATGGGTTGCTCGAAAGTGCAAAGCCAAGGGGGAAAGGTGTGGGAGATTCACATGCTCTGCCCTACTTACTTGGCTATTACTGGAATGGAGACAGCCTCGGAGATAGCTTTGATCACATCACAATGGACGGGATGCTGAGGTCTCTCTTCTTTCTTCCTTTGCAAAGGAGAGAGCGGGAGGTAAACAAGCAGATCTAAGACTGTTGGGACAGAGCAGAAGCCGCGCCAGCCAGACAGCCAGGCAGGCCCACGTTCAAGAAAAGCTTCCCAAAACTCCTTTTCCTCCAGAGAAATGGATGGTTTACCTTCCATGGACTGCAATGGCTGCAACACCTGACTTTTCTATCTTCTTCACCAGATTTATTGTTTCTTCTTTCTGGAGGATGGAGTGGGGAGGGGAAAAAAACATATACCAACATTTTCTACTCCCATTGAGTGAAGGCAGTATTCAGTCCTGGCTCCACAGCAATGAGAGAAGCAGGTCAGGACAACTGAAGACCTACAGAGAAGATGTTTCAGCCTTGACTCAAATGGGACAAGTAGACCTGCATGATCCTGAGCCCAACACAGTTCAGCAACAGCCTGTGCTGACCTGAGATTTTTTCTGACAAGCTATATTCCACGGCTGTGTATTACTGGTATTTACTCGTATATACCCGAGTCTTTCTGAGGGCTTCTGTAATGGAAGTACAGGGGCACCACTGTATCTGCAGTTTCACCTCCTGGCAGATATGGCTCCCAACCTCTTCAGAGGTTCTACTGAACTTTGCAGAGGCCACCCACAGCCTCAGAATGGTGTTGAGGCCAAGAAAGTAACTTCTGGTCTTCTTTTAAAACCAGATATTTGAATGCTTTCAAAAGGCATTATGAGGGCTGAAGACACCCAAGAAGGTTTTTCTGGACCTCATAATGCTTTTAAAGGAAAACTCCCACCTCCAACCTCCACTGACTTGTGGCTCTACCCATCTATGGGAAAAGATTCAGGAGTCAACCTCGAGTCCAAATCCGGAGCCAGAGTCCCAGAAGCAGTTTGTGACTGTGTACAATCATGTCCTGGTAACTCCTGCAACGCAGCTAGAACCAATCGTATCGGCTCTGCGGTTCCATTGGACTATTTCAGTGGTGTGGAGAGAGGGGATTTGCTGCTTGGGTATTTGCTGTTGCCTATCCTCTGTATCAATCTACCCAGGCCATCGTGCTCTGGAGAGGACACTCCAGCTTCACATATAGCGTCAAAACACGGGAAATGCTACTTTTCCCACTCAGAGCACAATACCAGTCTTTCGAGACTGAAGGATGCCAATGATGACTCGAATATAACGCTCACCCTTTTCAGCCAAATTCAGTCTCCAAAATCAGGGTGTACATTAGATTTGATGATTAATTTGATTTGAGTAAATACAGTGTTTTGATGATAAATATAGGGTGCACATTAGATTTGATGGCGCGTTAGATTCAAGTAAATACAGTGTTTTGATTATAAATATAGTGTGCATTAGATTCGAATAAATATAGTATGTCTCAGTTATTATTATTTGTTCTTGCTATGTATTATTTCTATAACTTATGGTGCAATCCAGAGTAACTATGGGGAGTCCTTGCTCTGGTATAAGAACAATTTGCTCTGGATTGCAACATAAATTTCCTAAAGGTTTTCACTAGGTGGTGCAGTAACTACGGGTGCACCTAATGTCTCTTACATGCTCCCATAGTTACTCTGGATTGTTGGGTTACTTTCCTCATTTCTGTCCCTTTCCCTCGATGGTCTTCCCTGCAACTACTAAGCAGAAGATTGTTTTTTTAAGGCTGCCTCCACAGAAACAGCTCTGCACCTTTAAGATCCAATCAATTCACCTGTACAGAGGGATTGGCTATGTAGGAGTGGAGTAGGATAATTCTTTGAAATTCAGAAACCGAAGTAGATGAACAGTGTTCTTTTCCTGCTGTAGTACATCTCAATGGCTTTGATAACTGGTGATTCCCAGCTCTTTCTGGGTAGTGCACAGAAAACTCAAGCAGCACAATATACTCACAGATGGCAAGATTCGGATTTTGCAGGTCACAGGCTTACAAATTCCTTTGACGAGAGTAGTAAGAATCTAAAGATAGAGAATAGAAAACCACGTAACACTGTGGAAGCAAGAAAGTAAAGAACCAGATGGTGGCCCCCATGTTTTAAAACAGAAAAATTACTCAGTGCAATTTTTGTAGGTTTGATTGACTGAGGATACCAAATCAAAGCTACACTGTTGGTATCACCATATAAATTCTTGAGTTTGTCAAGTAAAAACTCTGCCGTTTCAGAATTCAATGAGCTTCAAAGGGTATTTCTGGGTTTCCAGGAGAAATACAATCACATCCCACAGAACAAGACTGTGTAATCCCAGGATTAAAGGGAACACTTTCTCAGATCTCTGTTGTGGCATTTCAGGAGTGGGAAAAGGAAAGTGTATTCACAGAATGAGGGCCTATATTCAAAAACAGTTGCACAATAAAATCAAGTCTGTTCACTCTTTTCTCCTTCTCTTTCAAACCATCACACTTAAAAAAATGAGGAAATAAAGCATCAGGAGTGACTTAAACCTGAAGCTTTAAAAATGGTTGTATTTTTTTTAAAAAAAACAACACTCATGTAGTATTTGTGTGCTGGGAAAAAGACAGGGGTGCTCTGGATGGCAGTGGTATCCTAAGCAGGGCACAACTATCACAGGAATAAGGAGAAGCATGTGAGAGAAGGTGGTCCTAAAGATATCTCATTGCCATGCGGTAGAGCATTTCCTTATAGGACTCTTCATCCAAGCACTTGTCTATCCACGTCTTCGGATCCTAGCCACAGAAATTCATTTGACGCCTGGACGGCGGAGTTCTGGAGACCTCCACAGACTCTACTATATATCTACAAAGTCCAAATCCCTATGAATGAGAGCCATCCTCTTCTCAAAGCATCCAGCATGCCCGACCCAGTGCCTGAGGAAGCAGAAGCAACATCCCAAGACCAATCTTTAGCCCATTATGGGATAGAGAGGTGAGGAAGTACACTGCAGAGTATGTATTGTGTTATGTTACTCCATCCAAGTTCTCACAGCATGCTTCTTGCTCTTAACAAGAGCCAGCCTGTTATGCTTTGTCAGCACCACCAGAAAACTACTAGCAGGGCAAGATCAATGCCAAGTACAGAAATTACTTACCGATTCTATTTTGTCTGGATCAGACAGGAGTGCGGCTCCCATGCCTCCCTGGGGAATGCAAAAAGGAACAGCCTCCATTATCGCAGCAGCAGAAAATCATTAACAAACACTTCATGAAGACCATGATTGTAGTTGCAATCCTGTTGCACACCCTGCCCCTTGGGTCACCGCAAGGGAACAAGTCCACGACACAAGGGGAGGGCAGTTCTGATTTATCTGGCCAACTAAAATCAATAAAGACCAAGGAACTGATCTCAGAAGGGTTTATTCAAACATCTTTTCAGCCACTGAGCAGTTTTCATAGAAGCCTTGCAGTGGGAATACTGAAAACATTTCAGTGCATTGAGTGCATTTCAGCAGGCAATAGCACGACTCCGAAGAACCTGGTGTGCTCTAAGGGCACAGCAAGATGGAAATGCACCCCACGTATTTCACAGAGGGTTGCGCACATAGGATTGCAGCTTTGGTCTAGCAGAGATTGTTCCATCATTTCCACCAATTTGAGTAGAAAATTGCAGTTTCAGAACATCACAGCTGGAGTCCAGTATTCATGGGCACTGCTGCCAATTTGCTACAACAGGAACTGCTGTGCTCTGTAATTGCCTGCTACACATATTGACCAACACTGCCAGTAAAAGCTGCCCACCTGTGATGTGGGGCTATGAGAAAGCAGATGCCGAGAATGTCGCATTTCAGCCCAGACAAAAAAATTATTTAGGCTGGTGTCACAGAACGCATTACAGTGGTACCTCTCATAACAAGCACCTCTCATAACAAGTGTTTCACATAACAAGTTTAAACTTCCAAGAAATCTTGTTTCACATAACAAGTTCCACTTCACTTAACAAGCAAGCGTGCCAGTGGTTGGCCCCGCCTCGCCCAACAACCAGTTCGCCAGAAGTTGGGGGTGGGGCTGGGGTCAGGGCCGGGGTCAGGGGCCGGGGAGGGCATGCCACCCATCCCAGCAAACTGTGGATGTGGGTGGGCGGGGCAAGGGACGGAGCGAGGGGCGGGCCCCAACCTGGGCGAACTGTGCATGCGCCAATGTTGGCACCTGTACAGTGCCTGCCCCGAAGCTGGCCAGCCAGCTTCAAGACAGGCACCGCGTCTGCGTCAACATTGGCGCTTGCGCAGTGCCTGCCCTGAAACTGGCCGGCCAGCTTCAAGACAGGCATGGTGCCTGTGTCAATGTTGGCGCTTGCACGGTGCCTGCCCTGAAGCTGGCCGGCCAGGTTCAGGTTCAGGTGTCTGCCCTGAAGCTGGCCGGCCAGGTTCAGGGCAGGCACTGCGCAAGGATCAACGTTGGCGCTTGCGCAGTAAGCGCAAAACAAAAATGGCGGCCGGCTCAGCAGGAATTTTGAAAAAAATTCCCCCGAACCGGTTTGCCCCATTCTTGCCATTCCCCGCAGCTACAGATCGCTAGCGGCGGGGGAACAGCAACAACCAGTTCGGGCGATCCGGCCCAAACCAGTAAGAGCCCACCTGTGAAGCGTGCTATGGGCATGTGTGCTATGCAGCCCTGACGCTCTGCACAGAGGGTGTTTAAAAGAGCGGCCGGCCAGCGCTGCTGCCTCTAACTGCCCCCCCCACTTGTGGGCAGTTGCCTGGGGGTGCCCCTAGCTGCCCCCAAGTGTCCCCGCTGACCACCTTGAACCTCCAGTAGCGGCCCAGGCAAGCCTCCCAGGAAAGTGTCTTTGACTGCAGCCTCCTAACTATGTCTACTCAGAAGTAAGCCCCATTGTGTTAAATAAGAAGGGCTTTAAACTAAATAAGAAGGGGGTGGGTTATGTCCAAAGGGAACTTAGGAATAAAGAAAAAGCTCTGGATGGAAATTGCCGGGGCACGGCTGTAACTCAAAAATATTTCGAGAGGCTTGGCCTTAAAAAACAGGGGTAAAATGCAGTGAGTTGCAATCTCCAGGGCTTATGTTGCATTTACACAAACGCACAGAGCCTGGGAAATAAACAAGATGAGCTGGAGCTTTTAGCAAGTGAAGGGAAATTTGATAGGAATAACTGAAACTTGGTGAGACGACTCCCATGGCTGGAACGCACAAATGGAAGGCTATCAGCTGTTCAGGAGGAACAGAAGTGGCAAAAGAGGAGGCGGAGTAGCATTATATGTCAAGAACACATATACCTGCTCTGAAATCCAGGAAACTGGTCCAGATATTCCTGTGGAGTGCGTTTGGGTAAAGGTGAGGGGGAAAAACAAGAAACAAAACATTGTAGTGGGGGTCTACTATAGACTGCCAGGCCAAGGAGAAGGCGTAGACAATGTCTTCTTGAAGCAACTGGAATGCATTGCAAAGAAATAGGAGGTGGTAGTAATGGGGGACTTTAACTATCCAGATATTTGCTGGGAGACAAACTCAGCCAAACATGGAAGCTCCAATAAATTCCTGATGGGCCTGGAAGATAACTTCATGGTCTAGAAGGTGGAGGAAACAACGAGGGGAGGGGCCATCCTTGACCTGATCTTAACAAATCGTGAAGAGCTGATTGACCGGGTCAATGTGGCGGGAACTTTAGGGGAAAGTGATCATGAGCTGCTGGAATTTAGAATATTGTGGGAAATAAAAAGAGTATACAGTGAAACCCTTATATTGGACTTCCTAAAGGCTGATTTCAACAGGGTTAGAGGGCTCATAGGTGGGATCCCATGGGTTGATGAACTAACAGGAAAAGGGACCCAAGATGGGTGGGAGCTCCTTAAGAGGCAGCTTCTGCAAGCTCAGTCAGAAACAATTCATATGAAAAAGAAAGGGGGGAAAAACCTGAAAAAACCAGGTTGGCTCCACAGGCAACTTGGGGATCAGCTGAAGTTAAAGAAAATGAAGTAGAGGGAATGGAAGACTGGAAAGATCTCCAAGGAGGAGTACAGGCAGATAGTCCGGTCCTGTAGGGAGGGTGTCAGGAATGCAAAATTTCAGTCTGAGCTGAGGCTGGCCAGGGGAGTCAAGGATAACAAAAAGAGCTTCTTTAGATATGCCCAAAGGAACAGGAGGAGAGACGAGGGGCTGGGGCTGCTCCTGGACAAAGATGGACAGCAGGTGTCTGGAAACCAGGAGAAGGCAGAGCTGCTCAACTCCTACTTTGCGTCCGTCTACTCTCGGAAAGAGGGCTGTGCAAATGGGGGTGCGGGATCATTGGCTGATGTGGGGATGTGGGGAAAGTCTTACGAGGAATGGTTGGGGGAACTTGGGATGTTCAGCCTGGAGAAGAGGAGGCTGAGGGGGAGACATGATTGCCCTCTTCAGATACCTGAAGGGCTGTCATAGGGCGGAAGGGGCTCATTTGTTCAGAGCTGCTTCTGAAAGCAGAACTAGAACCAAGGGGTACAAACTGCAAGAAAGGAGATTCCGGTTGGATATCCGGAAAAAATTCCTGATAGTTCGGGTGGTTCGGCAGTGGAACAGATTGCCAAGGGAGGTGGTGGACTCTCCCTCACTGGGGCTCTTCAAGCAGAGGCTTGATGAGCACCTGTCAGGGATGATGTAGGAGGATTTCTTTCTGCAGGCAGGGGGTTGGACTAGATGACCTACTAGGTCCCTTTCAACTCTAGGATTCTATGATTCCCAGGGAAGTGTCTTTAATTGCAGTCTCCTAAACATGTCTACCCAGATCATGGACATTGAATGCACGTTTTGAATTCAATTCCAGTATTTTGTCATCATTCTTGCATCCAGTTAATATTTTTATATTAAATATATATGTATATTTTTATATATATATTTTTGGGGTTGTGGAAACAATCCTCTGAGTTTCCATTATTTCCTATGGAAAAATCTGCTTCACTTAAAGAGCGTTTCACATAAAGAGCAGGCCTCCAGAATGAATTAAGCTCTTTATGTGAGGCACCACTGCAGTTCATTTGGCTTTTGGCAGTTCACAATGTGTATCTGCAAGGTAAGAGATCATCTTTCCCCTTGTTAAAAGCAGGAAAAGAGGCAGCCACTCAAATCACAACGAAAGAGCACAATCCTAACCGTGTCTACTCAAAAGAAAGCCCCATTGAGTTCAATGTGTCTTACTCCCAGGAAAGTGTCTCTATGATCGCAGCCAAAGTGTGTTTCTGATAATTATCACCAAATCAAAGGATTCTGTACAGCATTTCATATATCAAAGGCTTGATGTGAAGATTAAGGGGAAACCCAGAAGTAGTTTAGTTTTTTAAGAGAACGCAAAGGATGAAAGTTCAACCTGCCTTAGTGGAATATTCTTTGGGGCATCCCATGTTGACATCAATCCCAGCCACATCGTTCTCTCTGAGAAGACAAAAAGGATGTGAGAAATGTGAAGAGGAGACCAGGATCAAACAGGGCACTGAACCAGCAACGTGTATCATTCATTGCATTATAAGAATCGTCTCACCCTTCAATCAAATTATCTATAGGGACAGCTAACAAAGAGAAGCAACATGAGAATAAAATCCAAAGTATCTACTGGAGGGGGAACATCACACAAAAACCTCTCCCCAGCACACTGGTGCTCCTGCCATGGCTACTGTGACCCTTTTAACAAACCTACAGGAAAACTGCTGTGTCCTCTCCCACTATTAACAAGTGGTTAAGACGCTGTGCCTGTTAACCAGCAGGCCAGGGTTCGAGACCCGGGTCGGCCCCACAAGACAGGGTGAGCTCCTGCCCTTAGTCCAGTTCTGCGACGCCAGTTGGATCTAATCATATTGGCTCTGCCTTTCCATTGGACTAATTCAGTGACATGGAGAGGGGGGATTTGCTGCTTGGGTAACAGCCTATCCTCCATAACAATCTAACCCAGGCTTTCGTGCTTCGTATGCAGTGTGTGCAGCGCTGAGCACGATACTATCGTCTTTCAAGACTGACGGAGGCCTGCTTTATACCCCACCTTTCCCATGCACAGATGCTCAAGGCAGCTTACAAAGCTTTAGTTCCCCTCCTCCTTCACATCAACCCTGTGAGGTACCAAGAAGCTTCATGGATTTGAACCTGGATCTTCCATGTCTCAATCCAACTCCCTAACCACTACACTATCCTGGCAGCCACACAGCCCTGAGTGTGTAATTAAGGGGTGAAGCTTTTCTCTTCCAAGACAGAAAGCAGCTCCTGTATCATCTTTTGGCAGCTGAGATGCTCAAAGTCTTTCCTAGGCTACAATCCAGAGTAACTACGGGACCTTTCACACCAACATAGTTATGGTACCACCTATGGGAAATGCATAGAGCAATCCAGAGTAAGTGCCTGTTATGTCTTCCCGTAGTTACTCTGGATTGTAGGGCTAAGCACTCTGCTGCTCCAGCCACTGATCCCGCAGCCCTTAAGGGGATGCAGAAAGCTTAAAAAAAAAGATTCCTCTCTTTTTTTGTGGATTTAGGCACAAGATTAGACTAACCGGACAAGATTTCTTGGGAAATCCTTCAGAAGAAATACTGTATTTACTCAAATATAACGCTCACATTTTCCAGCCAAATTCAGTCTCCAAAATCCGGGTGCGCATTATATTTATGTTAATTATAACCGATATTAATTAGAACTGATGTTAATTAGAACTGAGTAAATACAGTATTTTGATTATAAGTATAGGGTACGCATTATATTTGGTGGCGCATTATATTTGAGTAAACGCAGTAAGTTGTCAAAGGATAAAATCTGATACTTACACCAGCTTGGCCACTGCCAGGGCTCTCTCAGCATTTGCCGTCCCCTGAAGACCAGAGTGGAGAAGAAGACAGGCAGGTTTGTCCTTCTTAATCAAGAGGATGGAGCATGTACTTAAACAATTCCCCCAAGCACTGCAACCAGAAAAGCCTGTTTCTGCAAATGGAACCTGGCTAACGGCTCCTGCCTCCACACAGTTCAGTGGGATTTGCCAGAACAGAAGGGAGGACCAACTATTTTTAAGCACACTGACATGAGGTGGTGATGAGGAGCCATCAAGCCATTTCTTGACAGCATGGAGAATCTGGCCCAGATCACAAACACAACCAAATGAGAAGCAGGACCAGCTTGCAGAAAGAAAACCATCCACAATCTTTCAACACTTCCCTCTCTACACTAATGAAATTGCAAAGGATTCATTTTATTTAGCATACGGCAAATACACAGACTCATGGTAAACCAGATGTTGATGTTCCCTTGCCATGTATTTTGAGAGACAGCAATTCCACACTGATGTCTGGCTGCAAACTGTTGCCAACTGCCAATTCCTCAATGTAGCCAACTGTTGCTAGTCGTTTAGTTCACACTTTCATGCTATCCGGGGTGGCAAACTAGCATCACACCTGTGCAAAGAAGTTTCTTAGGAACACACTTAGCCATTTATTTTTAACTAGTGAAATATACCCACATTGGGGAGTAAAATACCCCCATGTGCCAACCTCCCACTGCACATCATCCCCCCCACAGCACATCAACTCCTCAACCCCCCATGTGCAAGAGGAACAAGAAGGGAGTGCTTGACACTTGACATCATTGCCTTGGAGCAGTGGGGCGGGGGTCGCTGGGAATCCTCCCCCCACTTCGATGACAAATGCAAATTCTTCTGTTAGCAGAAACTCAAGTGTGAACATCTCTTACCATCTGAAAGACAACCAAGTCCTTTTCCCTCTCGCAGGTCCTGAACACGACTCTCTCATTAGGAGTGACAAAATCCACCGTTCCAAGTGCCTCTGCACAAAGGAGAAGAGGATCAGAACCAAGTGAAGGGAAATGATATTTGTGTTCAGAAGATTCTTAGCCTTAAATCAGCCTCCATCACATTATATACTGCCAAAAATTATACTATTATATGTTGTTGACACAGAGACCTTAAAACAGAATTTTAATAATAAATCTACAGTAACAGTTCTAAAGCCACAGCATAGTCACATCTTAATAGAACAAGATAATAAGAAAGTATAGGAAGTAGGCAATCACTGAGCAACAGAACACATTCTCCTTATGCATGTGAAGGAGCATCTGAAGGAGGATCCTCAGATAGTGCAGAGATAAATTTGTCTGACCCCTTGAAGACCTGCTCCCAGCCAATAATGAAATACAGCTAGATGGATCTGATTTCATTCAGGAATCAATATAAGTTTTCAGAAGGTTGGATGCCAATCAAAAGTAGGGTGTGGGGAGAAGAGAACAGGGAATAACTCAATATAAGTATTTGCAACTAGTTGAAAAATCCATGTATAATCAGGAGGCACTTTGAGGATGATACAATGTGAGCCTGATGTTGATGTTCCTACGATGAGAAACTGGCAATGAGATATATGAGATACTTGAAATCTTCCACATCATCTGCAGCCTCCCTGCTCCCTTTCTCTCCTTGTGGTTAGATCCACTGCTGAGTGGGAGGCTTATGGGGGAAAGTGGGTTTAAATCTTCTGAAGTCTCCTGCCGCCCCCCCCCCCCCCCGGCTTGGATATAGTATGTTCCTTTTCAGCAAGGCTATTCCAGCAAGAGAAGGAAAGGATAACGTTGGGCCAGAATACTTATAAAACCCATGGAGCTGTCTTAAAAAACAAAGAGCACCCAATGACACTATCACCTTATTTTTCCTTTGAGTTTTTTAAACAGTTACTTGCCATTTACAATTCTCTTGCACTGAAGCATCTTTATGTCAATCAGCTCCTAAAGGGCAAAGGCAAAAGTTGCAAAAATGCATCAGGGTGCAGAGACTCTGATTTAAATAACAACAAGAGAAACACACAAGTTAGCCCACAGATTGAAAAATTTGCCCTGCTAGACATGGCTGATCAAGGCTTCCATTGACCAGTATAAGAAAACTATTTTACACCATTGCTGCCCAACATGGCAATTCAGCATTTTTGGCCTTAGAACACCCTCCAGACCTAACCAGACTACAGCTCCAGTTGTGTTCAGAGAGGTTTGAGGGCCACATCTAGCCCCTGGGTTTGGAGACCTCTGACTTAGAGCACAATCCTAACCAGGTCACCTCAAAAGTAAGTCCCATTGTGTTCTATGGGTCTTACTCCAAGGAAAGTGTCTTTTGGATTGCATCCTTAGGATTGCTCAGTAAAGTTGACCTTTTCCAAAGTCTGAGACACAATTTTTTCTCTCTGCCAAACGTGAAGACATAAGAATTGAAGCTGGGGGCTTTTGCATGCCAAGTCAATGCTCTGCTACAGAGCTGGAGCCCTCCTGGCATCAAATGAGTTTGCAGCATCAAGAGACTCAAATTCTTAGGTATCATCTGCAAACATCAGGTGCCTTGGACTACAAGCATCTGAGGTTTTCTTCCCCAGATACTGGAAACGGTGAGAGGAAAACAGAACAAACCTCCATCCCAGCAACTCATCCACCATACCTCACAGTAGACAATATCAGCACCATAATCCAAAGCCAGCAGCCGCATCGGAAGGGTGCCGACACGCACCATGGGAGCCAAGATGGCCTTGTTTCGGAAGCAGAGCGAAGCATTGTTCACCGTCATGGCTTCTTTACAAAGACCTGATTTAAAAAATCAGAAATAAAAATATTGACATGTTTTCATTGTATATGCTACTAAGCATATACAATGTATATGCCTTTCTAAGTTGAACTTCCATCAAGAAATGGAACAGTTCCATATATATTTATCTATCCAAACACACACATAAATATATACACACACACACACACACACACACACATATATATATATCTCCATCCTAGAACCCTGCTAGGTCAGGCCAAGGCGTATCTAGTCCAGTTTCCTATATCCCACAGTGGACCACCAGCTGTCTTGGGGAGCAAACAACAGGGACATGCAGTGGGTGGGGAGGCAGGTGAGGCAGAGCCTCCCATAGAGTCCTTTGAAAAGCCCCCTGCATGTCATTGGAGGGAAAAAGGAGGGAACCCTCAGCCCCTCCCCCCTACCTGCCCCCTCCCCTACTCACTCCCTGCACCCCTGAACTCCCCTACTCACCCCCTGCCCCCTACTCACCTCCTGCCCACCCCTCACCCCTGCCCCCCTCAGCCCCCCTGCTCACCCCTGCCCCCCTCAGCCCCCCTGCTCACCCCTGCCCCCTCAGCTCCCCTGCTCACCCCCTGCACCCCTCAGCCTCCCTGCTCACCCCCTGCCCCCCTCAGCCCCTCTGTTTACCCCCTGTCCCTCTCAGCTCCCTACTCACCCCCCCCCCCACAGGCTAAAGAGTCCCTTCTCCCACAGAACCCTGAAAGAGAGATGCAGACCCACCTGATGTAAGGTCCACTCTCCACCAGCTCTACCACGCATGCGCGACTCGGCACCCACAGGCAGCACTTGCGCGTGCGCGACTCAACCCTCCCACCAACTCAGGTCAAAGAGAAGGCTGTGCAGAGAGTCACCACCTGCATCATAGAGCAAGGAAGGGAAGCTCCTAGAGTGACCTGCTCAGTAGAGTGATGCTGAGTATGGACAGCATGGAAGAGAAAAGGGACAAAAGCACGTGGCTGAGGCTGCTGTTCTCTACCTGGGAGTAAATCCTGTTGAACTCAATGGGGCTTACTTCTGAGTAGACCGGCATATGTTTGCACTGCAACAAGCCTCTGCATGATGTTAACAGCAACATTCACTTATTCTTTTTATTACTATTATTTACTTATTATTATATCAGGATTATATTTAAAATTATATTATTGTATTATAATTAATAGTAGTATTATTTATTATTACCTTTTAATACATAATAATTAAATGTATTCATTAATTTATATATTCAGGGAGATCAAATCAATCAATCAACAAGCAAAAACTGTATTCCAACTGAATGTTCTGAATGTTCACACCCCCCTTCACCCCACCCCCGGGGAGGCTCAGCCTCACCTGCCCCCTCCACACCCCCAGGGAGGCTCAGCCTCACCTGCCCCCCCACACCCCCAGGGGGGCTCAGCCTCACCTGCGCCCCCCACACTCCCAGGGAGACACAGCCTCACCTGCGCCCCCCACACCCCCAGGGAGGCTCAGCCTCACCTGCGCCCCCACACCCCCAGGGAGGCTCTGCCTCACCTGCCCCCCCCCAAACAACCCCAGGGAGGCTCAGCCTCACCTGCCCCCCCACACCCCCAGGGAGGCTCAGCCTCACCTGCGCCCCCCACACCCCCAGGGAGGCTCAGCCTCACCTGCCCCCCCACACCCCCAGTGAGGCTCAGCCTCACCTGCCCCCCCCCCAACAACCCCAGGGAGGCTCAGCCTCACCTGCCCCCCCCCACACCCCCAGGGAGGCTCAGCCTCACCTGCCCCCCCCCCACACTCCCAGGGAGACACAGCCTCACCTGCGCCCCCCAGACCCCCAGGGAGGCTCTGCCTCACCTGCGCCCCCACACCCCCAGGGAGGCTCAGCCTCACCTGCGCCCCCCACACCCCCAGGGAGGCTCTGCCTCACCTGCCCCCCCCCAAACAACCCCAGGGAGGCTCAGCCTCACCTGCCCCCCCACACCCCCAGGGAGGCTCAGCCTCACCTGCGCCCCCCACACCCCCAGGGAGGCTCAGCCTCACCTGCGCCCCCCACACTCCCAGGGAGGCTCAGCCTCACCTGCCCCCCCACACCCCCAGTGAGGCTCAGCCTCACCTGCCCCCCCCCCAACAACCCCAGGGAGGCTCAGCCTCACCTGCCCCCCCCCCACACCCCCAGGGAGGCTGTGCCTCACCTGCCCCCCCCCACACCCCAGGGAGGCTCTGCCTCACCTGCCCCCCCCCACACCCCCAGGGAGGCTGTGCCTCACCTGCCCCCCCACGCACCCCCAGGGAGGCTCTGCCTCACCTGCCCCCCCCCCACACACCCCCAGGGAGGCTCTGCCTCACCTGCCCCCCACCCGCTCTTCATAATGAGGAGAGCCCTAATCTGCCCCTCGTGTGAGTCTACCCTTGAGTGAGTCTGCGCGTGACGCTCCCACTCTGGCCGTGGTGTGACGTCATCCTGGTGCGCGGCTCCGGCGCGTGGTTTCCATGGCGCTGTGGGCGCGGGGCCTGCTGAGGCGGGGGCTGCGGCCTGGAGTGCGGGGGCTGCGGACGCCCCCGGGGGAGGCCGAGGCGGAGGCCGCGGGGGAGGCGCTGGCGGTGGTGCGTGTGCCGCGGGCCTGGGTGCTCCGCCGGGAGCGGGGAGGCCGCCGAGGGTCTTCCCCGCCGCCTCCGCCCCCGCGGGGGAAGCTACTGCTGCGGAGCCGCCGGGAGGAGCTGAGTCAGGCCGCGCGGCTGACGGTGGGGCGCTGGGAGCGGCCTCGCCTGGTCTCCTCCGGGTGGAAGCACCGCCTCTCCCGCGGGGATTTCTTCCAGCTGGAGCGCACCCGCCCAGGGCCCCCCCAGACGCCCAGTCCTGGCGGAGGGGCCTCTCGCTCCTTCCCCGGCCTGGGGGTCGAGCCCCGCCTGGTGGAGGCCCTGCAGGGGGCCCTGGGGGTCTCCGTCCCCACCGCCGTCCAGAGCCGCTCCGTCCCCCCCCTCCTGGCCGGCACCAGCGCCCTCTGCGCGGCTGAGACCGGGAGCGGCAAGACCCTGGCCTACCTGGTGCCCCTCCTGCAGCGCCTCCTCGGCGCGGCCCCCCTAGCCATGGCACCCGCCTCCATGGCCGCCCCCCGCGCGCTGGTCGTGCTGCCCTCGCGGGAACTGGCCGGGCAGGTCCGGGCCGTGGCTTCCCGCCTCTGCGGCCAGTTGGGGTTGAGGACAAGGGAGGTTGGCGGCGGCCGCGGCATGGGAAGCGTCCGGCGGAGGCTGCGGTTCGGGCAGCCCGACCTCCTGGTGGCCACGCCAGGTGCCCTGTCCAAGGCGTTGAGGAGGCGCTTGTTGACCCTGGAGAAGCTGCTCTTCCTGGTGCTGGACGAAGTGGACACCTTGCTGGACCCCTCCTTTGTAGACCTGGTGGAAGACATACTTCAGCAGGCCCCCCTCTCTGGCAGCTCCAAGGAAATCAACAACGTCTGGGATCCTCAAACGCAGCTGGTCGCTATGGGGGCCACGCTCCCGAAGGGGCTGAGTGACCTGCTCGGCAAGGTCGCCGACCTCAAGACTTTCAGCATCCTGACCAGCTCTAGCCTGCATCACCTTCAGCCGCACGTAGAGCAGAAGTTTATGCGCTTGAAAGGCAGCGATAAGGTGGTTGAGCTGCTGCGGCTCATCAAAGAACGAAGCCCCTCCTCTGGCGCTCTCCTTGTCTTCTGCAACAGCGCCAGCACCGTCAACTGGCTGGGCTACATTTTGGATGACCACAAGGTGAAACACCTGCGTCTGCAAGGCCAGATGCCTTCGGCCATGAGAAGCGGCGTCTTCGAAAGCTTCCAGAAAGGGCAAGCCGACATCTTGGTGTGTACTGACATCGCCTCCCGAGGACTGGACACCACACGCGTGGAGTTAGTGGTGAACTATGACTTTCCACCCACTTTGCACGACTACCTGCACCGGGTGGGGCGAGTTGGCCGTATAGGCAGTCAGTTTCCCGGGACCGTGATCAGTTTTGTGACCCACCGGTGGGATGTGGACCTTGTCAGGAAAATAGAAACATCTGCTCGCAAAAGAGTTGCGCTGCCAGGGATGGATCCGGTGGTTAAAACGTCTTTGACAAACAATAAATAAAAACCAGGGCCAAACCAAAGTTCCTGAGTCCTAGAAGTCTGTGCATGAATGTGTGACTTTGCTTCTTTTCAAACTAGCCTTAATTCTGTACTGTTGCAACCTAATTTGGAATTAAAGACTTGAGCAGAACCACAGTTGTTGTAGCCAAGTTTTTAGGGGCCAGGGATCGAGGTTCCATTGGATCGTAGGAAGAAATAAGACCAAGGTGTCAGGAGAGCTTTTTAGGAGTGGGGACCTAACAGCTACTTAATAGGAGGAACACTTCCAGGCAGCTAGAGCAGTGGGTCCCACACTGAGTTGAAACCTCTCATGGGTCACAATCTGATTTTTGGTGGGTCACAAAAGGGCTATGGAAAGATCAGATAATTAGTTGCCTCAAGCCCTGAGGCTATTGAAAAATCAATATGAGAGCTACTTATAACTGCAAAAAAGCTTATCTCTTACAGTTTAAGCACAATCCTAACCATGTCTACTCAGAAGTAAGCCACATTGTGTTCAAAAGGTCTTACTCTGAGGAAAGTGACTTTAGGATTGCAGTCATAGTCAAATCAAATCATACCTTTATTGGCATAAAAACAGGAGTTATCTGCTAACTGTCCGACATGGAGCAAAAGCCCAATCCTATCCATGTCTACTCAGAAGGAAGTCCCATTTGAGTCAGTGAAGCTTATTCCTAAGTGTCGACAGGATTTCAACCTGAGTTCCTGCACTTTGTGTAAATAGAGATAAATTTTGAGCGGGTTTTTCTGGTTACTAATTTCTACATTAAAAATGGTCTAGAGCTTTTGGGGAGACTGGTAACCCTTTTTTGGGGAGACAGGTAAAAGTTTTTGGGGAGACAAGTGTAAACTAATACACTGTAATTTAAAAAAGTGGGACTTGTTGCTAAAAATTTAGCAAAGCAGTGATGTAGAGACATCCCATAACTAACACAGATTTCAACAACTCCACGGCCAACGCGGTGCTTGTATCCAACAAGGTCTGAGAGTGTCTAAACTAAATTGTGAGGTTGGTATCGGAGGTGTTCAGAGCTAACTGGGCAAAACACATGGGTTGTCAGACAATGCTTTGGGGCTGCTGGAGTTCTCGGTCTGCATGTAGTTGTTAATATTTAGGCTGGTATAAGAGAAAAAAGCTTTCACCTTTAAAAATAAGGAGTTTTACCAACAGAATAATTGGTACCCTCAACAGGGATTTGGGGGGGGGGGGGGGGAGATGGGTTGGTCTTCACATCCAAGGCTTGAGTAGTGTCCAAGTTCTTGTTACAGCTTCAAGGCAGAGGGCAGGTGGTGGGTCTGGCCTTGGCCGTCACAACAATACAGTCAAAGACATGGAAATTAACTGTCAGAACTTGAGACAAATGTCACCACTACATGTGTGTGATGTCATAAGTGTCATCACTAACATGAAACTGATTTTCTATATAGATTGTTACATCGTATACTGTGATGTAAGCACCCATGCCATATAAGGTTTTCAAGCATTTCTGCCCTGGACTCCCTTTTGAGATTGACAAACTGTCCAGGACCCTCCTGGAAGTGATGTCATAGCCAGAAGTGACATTAAATGGGTTGTGACATCACTGTGATGCCACAGTTCCTCCATGTCTACTTGGAGGAAGTCCATGTCCCATTATGGTCAATAAGATGTAGAGCACAATCCTCAAAAGTCTACTCAAAAGAAACCCATTGTGTTCAGTGGGACTTACACCCAGGAAAGTGTTTTTAGGATTGCAGCCTGACTCATGGGAAAGTATGGATTGCAGCCTGAATGTTCCATCTTCAGAATGTCTATTGGGAAGTAAGTCCCATTGTGTTCAGTTGGAGCAAGCGGAGGGTGAAGGGGAAGCCACAGATGCCCCCCAGCCAGCTCTCCCAGCCAAGCTTCTAAGTGCCACATTCCAAGATGACAGTGCCCAGCTTTTTGCAGCCTCCTGAAATGAAGTTACAACCTCCCAAGGGGGTCCCAACCCTTGCTTTGAGAATCATTGCCATAGACGGTGGCCTTAGGTAAGCCCTCACTCCATTTTTGTCTCAGTTTTTCCATCTGCAATATGGGAATTTAATACTTGATTATCTTCTAAAATCGTTGTATAGTTTTGCATTTTTGAGAAGCACTACTGCTGTGGTGGCGCTAGTGGTTAAGACACTGTGTCTCTTAACCAGTGCCTATTAACCTGGTTAAGACACTGTCTATTCAACACCCGGGTCCTACAGGACAGGGTGAGCTCCTGTCCTTAGCACAGTTCCTGCCAACCTAGCAGTTCTAAAGCATGCAAATGCAAGTAGTTAAATGTGGGAAGATAAAACAGTGTTCTCTGTGCCTTTGGCAGTTATGCTGGCCCCATAGCCAGAAACGGGGATGAGCACCCTAAAGTCAGTCATGCAAAGCAGTATAACCTGTGGGGGACACCTTGACCTTTACTATGCATAAATGTTAGGAATGGTTTGTTCTTGTGATCACTGCTGGAAAAATAAGAAAGTGCTAATTAGAAATGCAATTTATTTTTAGAAACAAAGGAGCTCTCAGTATTTTCATGGCATTCGATCTCTGAATTTAAAATCTAGCAGATGCAAATTCACTCATCAAATGGAACGGCAAACAAATATATGTCCCGAATGCTGGTTTTGCAGGCGGAGTCAGATCTGGCAAGTAGCCATGAGTATTTCTCACTGAAAGTTTCCACTCCTCTGAATTATCTTGCCCTGCTGTCAGGCACTGCCTGCCTCTTCTGAATTGTATCTCATCCTTTTCTTAGTGCTGCCTCCCTGATCTATATCCACTTCTTTTCCCTTTTTAATTCCCGCAGAACTAAAAGTTATTTTGACAAAAGCAAATAAACTTTTTGTACAAAAAGAAATCTCTTCATGCTTGAAGAAACCACTTGAGTTGCTTTGAGGGGCAAAATCAAGACTTGGCAGCATTTCTTTTCCGCAACTGCATTTCTGTTCAATTTAGAAATCAATCTTCCTTCCGTGACTTCTATTCATGTTTGTCTTTTTCTGTTGTCTGCTTCCTTTCCAGCGCATGGATCAGATGAATTACAAAGTGAATTACTACCACTACCCACTTTTTTCCTGAAGGATCTCTTCAGACATTTTTTTCACTAAATTTGAAATGTTCTGGTGGAAGGAGATGAGAAAGCTAAGATGGCAGAATGTTCACAGTGTCTCATATTGATCACCACAGTTCTTTTGTGGAACATGTTGATTTAGAAGAGCTTAAGAAAGGTTCTACTAGTTCAGGACAGAAACTAGTATCCTGGTTCTAACAGTGGTCCACCAGCTTCTGCTACAGTGTCTCATCTGAGACCATCCAAGCAGGTGGGCATTATCCCAACCTATGCCAACTAAAAGGCTAATTTGATATTTGTGAATAAGTACATCCTTATCTCCATCCAAGATGCCCTGCCATTCTATTGAAAAACTATCCCTACAATCCAGAGTAACTACGGGAGCATGTAAGAGACATTACGTGCACCTGTAGTTATGGCACCACCTACTGAAAACCTATGCAATCCAGAGTAAATTGTTCTTACACTGGAGCAAGGACTGTCCATAGTTACTCTGGATTGCGCCCTAAGTCTAGGATTTTTAAGACACAGGTTTTACTTTGAGTCACTGATGGGCACATGTTCTGGGGGACCAAATCTTCCAATCCCCTGCCGCTGGCAAGCCGGCAGCAGCAGGGGGCCCCCAGAACCATGGGAACCCGTTCGGCCGCCACCGCGCTCTCCCAGCTCTCCCTCTTCCGGCTTAACAGCCGCTCTCCCTGCTTCCCCGGCTGGCCGGGGAGCCTAAAAAGGAGGAGTGTGGCGCCTCCTATACAGGTCTACTCAGAAGTCAGTCCCAGTATAGTCAATGGGACTTACTCCCAGGAAAGTGTGGAGAGGACTGCAGCCTCAGAGCCCCATCCTATGCAGGTCTACTCATGTAAGTAATTTTTTTTTTTTAAATTTTTAATTTTTAAAAAACCTCCCTGGTCCCGCCCCTGACCCTGACCCCGCGCCTAGCCCTGTCCACTTCCGGATAACCAGTACTTGGGCCAGACTGGGCCCACCACTGCTTTGAGTTTATCATTAGCTAGGACATGTTATTTATGTTATTTGATATCTGTTTTCGATATCAAAACTGATAAAGAACTCCATATAAGTCAGGACATAATCCTAACCAACTTTCTGGTACTAGCATGTCTGCTAGTGCTGAATCCTTCAAAGGGGGGTGCAGCTCTAGAGGCCTCATCAAGATATGGCAATGTTTGTTCCCGTACCTTGGGGATGCATTGTCCTTACCCTGAGGCCGGAAAGTTGGTTATTTAGGAAAATTGGAAGGAAAATCTAGTTTCCTTCATTGGACTGATGGATTTTTAAAAATGGATAGTCTCAATTGTCTTCATAATAGCATCCCTCACTGTGTTGTTTCAAAGTGTTACAAAGAAGTGGTCTGTGGATTCATGTCCATCAGCTGTTAGTCTGCAGCAAATTTCTAGGAAAGAGAAAAAAATAATAAAATGGCATATATACCATTATATATATATATGCAATACTTTACATATATGTGGTACTGGTCCGTGGCACATTCAATAAAACCGTTGCCGGTCTGCCACATTGGATAGTTAGAGAAGCAATGCTTTGTTAGCACATTTTTATGTATTTAACCTTAATCTCTGTTGCATCACAGAACGTTTTAATACGGTGTTTCCAATTTGCACAGCACAAGATATTTATTTTCATCGCAGATGAATCCGTGTGGAACTCGTCAGATTACAAAAGCAGCATGGCACAGCCGTAATGTATAGCCAACAGCCCCCAAACTGACAGTTAGGATCATGCATAATCATAGCTTCCGGCACAGAGCAAAAGACTGGAAGGCTCACAGCAGAACAGTCAACACAGACACAGCAGTTTGTAGTCAAGACAGATCAACACTTGGAAGAAACCAGGATTCAGAGCCTTCAGGCCAGCCCACCAAATCCCGTCTCCTGCGATTCAGTGTTGCAGCAGCTTCTAATCCTACTGTTCCTTTCCACCCTTCTTCCTGAACTTGAAAAAGGAAAAAAGGAAGTGCGGAAGAGAATGATGAGTATAGAAAGGAAGATAGGAGTATAGGAACGGAGCCAAATGGCTGTTTTGCTCCGCCATTTGGAATGTCTCAGAAGAAGGACCCCTTGCATGTCACAGAGAGACACCCTCCAAGACTGACCGTGCTGCCCCCCTCTAGCTACACCACTGCCTGAATGCCTTGGGCTGTCCCTGCTCCAGGTGTCCCCTTTTATTCTCGTTTGTCCCCTTATTTATATGTCACCTTTTATTCTACTTTGCAAGTAGACCCATTTTGTCTGTCCAGATTCCTTTCCATCATCAGCTACAACCTGTGAAGAGCTGCACTTGGGCCTTTTACAATCCGGTCTTTCCTACAGATGCAACAGAATAAGTTGAGAGTGTCCAGAAAGTGCAGAATGGAGTCTTCTGGTTTTGGTTACTGGGACGGTGAGAAGAAGAATCTCATTTTTGAATTCTTTGCTTTGTAGATTCGTTTTAGGGGAAAACAAACTAGCTTATTAGTGAAAAGGTTTCTAGTTCCGCTCCCATATTTTTTTAATTTTCCTTGCAGGGAACTTCCCCACTCTGTTGGGGGCAATTACCAAAAATAAAGGATTCCTCACTAGGAATCTGACATGGTACAGTCCCTTTTCTCACATCAGGACTCTACCATCTGATTTTTTAACATTTGCAGGCCAGATCTTTATTGTGTTTCTTTCCATCCAACATCAGAAGTGCCCCAGAAAGTGAAGCCACGATTAAACAAGGCATGCACAATTGCCCAGGCGACTTGGTGAGGGTGCAAAGCTCACGTCACCACCATGAACATGACTGATGGGTTGTCCGGATTAAGTTTGTCTCTTCCTCACACTGCCTCCTGGTTGTAGTGGCTCCTCTGCTTTTATTCCTTCCGATGCCACTTCTGTTTCCCATTCCCATCACTCATCATGGAGTGAGAGGTGGAAAAGTTCTCCATACGGATCCCCACCAGTTCCGCCGCTGGGGTCGGCCGGAACAGATTTTTACAAGTGAAAACTTGCCGACAAGCTTTGCGGAAATTCTCCGACAGGAAAGCGTAGATGATGGGGTTCATGCAGGAGTTCCCGTAGGCTAAGCAGTGAGAGATGATGCGGAAGCTGAAGGAGATATGGTCCATGGGATACTGCCCAAACACGGCCCACAGGGTGATGATGTGGTGTGGCAGCCAGGAGATCAGGAACACAGCAACCACAAGAAGCACTGTCTGGGCTGTCTGCAAAAGATGCACACATACAAATAACATGAATGTTGTCCATGGAAAATGTGACCCATTTGTGTAGTATGTGTATTGGGGGGGAGGCTACTCAGCTTCCCAGTTCAACTGAGTGCTTGTGCAGTAAGAACGTACTGCGATGTGACATCACTGTGATGCCAGTCTATTTGGAAGTAAGTCCCATTGTGTTCATTGAGACTTACTCTCAGGAAAAACTAATGTCTAGGGTTGCCATATGTTCCAGAAAACTGTTTTTCCACATTTTCCTGTTTTTGAGGATTGAGTTCACATACTGGTAAGTTGGGCAGGGGAACTGTCCCAGTTTTGTGGAAGAGAATGATGGCAACACTACTATTGCCAGATTCCAAGATGACGGAGCCCACCCTCTTGCAATCCCCCAAGGGGGGCCCAACCCCCACTTTGAGTACCACTGTTCTAAAGCATCTCACTATTGATGGTACAGTCAGAAACATCCTTAAGAAACCAGATCTGTGAGACCAGAACCAGTGATTCATGCTATAGGCTACAGTCCAGAGTAACTACGGGACCTTTTACACTGATGTAGTTACAGTGCCCCTATGGGAAACCTATGGGAAATTCATAGAGCAATCCAGAGTAAGTGCCTCTTACGTCTTCCCGTAGTTACTCTGGATTGTAGGGTTAGTCAAATTCAGAGTAGATTGCTTGGGGTTGCCCTTGAAGCTTCAATCGGTGTAGAGTGTTTTCAGGCACCCATTGATCTGGTACTTATTACACCAGTGCTAGCTGAGCTTGGAAGTTCCTGGGTACTATTCAAGGTGCGGGTATCTTTAAAGCTCTATCTCAAAGGTCCGGGAACTTTTTTACCTTTAACCCCAAAATATATTTATATACGCCAACATTACCCCCCTTGATTTGAAAGGAAGGAAATCATATTAATATAGTGCACTGTGTCAGGTCTTTGTACACTACAGTACTGTAACACACACAGCTGGGCATGCATATAGAATCTATATGTAGATTCTATATGCAATGAAATGAAATTCCTAGGGGAAATGGATGGTCATGCTGTTGAGACACAGCCAGGCATGCGTATAGATTCATATGCCCCCATTACCATTATCCATTACCCCCAGGAATGTCATTTTTACCCCATTTGGGGTAATTGACCCCTGTTCCCTGACCACTGCTCTATATGGTTTGGTTCTGGGTACCTGAAATTCCACCTCCTTCCACATCCATTGGCCTGCATTCTGCCACCATCGTCAGAGACCCTGCTTCATGTTTGATTCTTATCTGAAGCTCAGTTGGTGGGAACACAACCTATTCTTTTCAGTGGAAGCTCCTCCGGGTCTCAGATTCCCCCTCCGAGGTGCCTGGCTGGATCAGGCCATCTCCCTTTTTAAAAGGGAGTAAAATCTTTTCTGTTATAGGAAGCCTTTCGTTGGTTTGCTCTCGCTAATGATCCCTTCTCTTTTGCTTGCAGTTCATTATTCGAGCGATCATTTTTAATTAATGTGCTGTATTTGTGTTTGTATCTACTGTCATGAACACCTCCCCGTCTGCACATACACATTTCAGCTAAATAAAGCAACCTAGAAGGGAACGGAATATAAAGTGGGCCTCTCAGGCTTCCCAAACTTGGTGCTGTCTTGTACGCAACCATTTTTAAGGCTGCTACTCTCTGGATACAACAGATTCTGAACTGCGTCGGAAGAAAGTTGTGTTAAGGTCTCATTAGAGGTTTTGCCACAGGACCAAGTTCAAGACATCCAATCCAATTATTTTTGCCATCATGGAAACACAGGAGGTGCTCGAGAGATTTCAATCCGTCTCTGTCTTTATGGGCATCTTTTCTTAACAGACTTCAAATGATGGCAAAATGTTACCCGCAGGGCAAGCTGTAATGTAATGAGGTTTTTATTTTTCAAGTTGTTGGATGTTTCTTTGGGTCTGAACTAACAAGAACATGAAGAAAACAGCACACCGTTGTGCTTGCAGTATTTGTTGTGGTTGCAGTATTTCAGTTATGGAATGGTGAATAGCAAAGCAAAACTAGAGGATGAAGGGCTGTTAGAGCAGAGGTGGACTATGTTAGTTCTTAGGTTAAACCAGTAGGGATGTGGAAAAGCAGTAAAAGTAATAAGTTGAACAGAGAAGAGCACCCCCTCCCAATATACTGCCTGATGCAACAACTGAAGTTGGCCTCATAGAAGGGCCGGCCCTCCTTTTCACTGCTTCTGCCTTCCAGAAACTGCCAGCCAAGTGCTTTTTCTTTATCCCTTTTCAGCACAAGGAGGGAACAGCAAGGGAGGGAGGAAGGAATGTTTCTGTACATCCCCCCAGAAGTTATCAAAGTCCCACCAGCCTCTAAGGGTGCAATCCAGAGTAACTACATGGAGTCCTTGCTCCGGTGTAAGAACAATTTGCTCCGGATTGCAATATGAATTTCCCATAGGTTTTCACTAGGTGGTGCAGTAACTAAGGGTACACGTAATGTCTCTTACATGCTCCCATAGTTACTCTGGATTGTAGGGTAATTCTTGGGAAATGTCAATTAAAGGACCATTTAAGCTCCATTAAGGGGCTCTTAAAGATAACTGTAGCTGACCAAAAGTTAACAACCAGCCACTAACCACTGTCAGGACCTTTTGTATAATCTTGTACTTGATCATGGATTCACATTTCTTATCATGGGTCCCTTTTTAGACAATGAGTTCCACAACCAGAGGGACCATATGTCCTCTTTTTCTAGGACATGTCCTGGATTTTAGCCTTGTGTGCTGGAGAAAAACTTCAATGTCCATTTTCTTGTATGTGGGCAGCATATAGCCTTCTTGTAATTAAGCACAAAAATCCATATGTATGTGTCTTTAGCTTTTATTTTGCCATGTCCTACATTTTTCTTGGGTGTCCTACATTTTGGGAGAGGCTTCTCCTTCTTTGGTTATGGCATACAGTCACCCTGTGTACCTATCCAAAATGGTTTGGATAGAAGCAGAAAACCAGGACTGGTCAAGTCAGGAAGGAGCCAAGGATGCAGCAGCCAGCTACAGGTTTCCCTTGTTATCCTCTAGGGTGCCCTTCTGCAACCTCCCATGGATTAAAAACCCACTGGATTTTTAAAGAAAACTCAAAAAATAGATTTAAAGACCCACTTTCAGGTTTTTTGCTCCTAATGGAATAAGGTTGTGCCTCCGTAGCAGCAGGGGTTTGATTCTGGAACTCCCTGCTGATACCAAAAATTGTGTTAAAAAGTTTTAAAAAATAAAAGTGTCCCTTTACAGTGGTTTAAAAACAGCTTTTCTTACTATTGTAGAGATAGTAGCAATTAGAAATACAAAGGGCCCCCTGTCTTTGCCTGACTCAGCTGAAGAACGGAATGATTGCTTGCATGACTCTCTCTACAAGAGTAAGAAAAGCAGTTTTTAAAAACTGATTTGCAACGGCCATTTGTGTTGAGTCAAATCTGTATATAAAAACCAGTGCATAACAAGGTTGGATCTGTCCCAATATATGTTTCTCCTGCCCCCTTAATCAATCTCATATCGGGAATCATTGATGCACAGCGGACCCCGGACAGGAGGCTGAAACTCGAGAGCCACCTTATTCTAGAGTTTTGCTTCTTGCTTGGCAAAGTTTGACCCTTTTTCAGGTGGTCAGTGCTACAGAACACACCCCATACATGCCAGTGGGAAACTATACCTTGGTGACCTGTCGGGAGAGGTATGTTGACCTATTAACCCACTTCTTGCCCCCCAGAATCACTATCATGCCCCTTCTGCCCTTGTCTCCACTCAGATGCTCCACATGCATAAAGCTGGGTCTGTATTTGATGCACACTCCAAACATTACCGCAGAAGTGCGAGCCTCGGTCGGGCACCCCTGCCAGTCAAGCGCTGCCGGTAATACACCTTAATTATGTTGCTGTTGGTTACCTCTGTGAATCCGAGTATTTTTTGTCCTGGCTGCCCTTGATGTGGCACAAAACACACTGACTCATTGGGGCTGCGGCACAACACACCACTGAGACTCCTTTTCAGCCACCGGAGAGAATAACAGGAGGGTCACTTTCCAGGGACAGTGCTGGGAGTGATGCTCGGCTGGAGAATAGGGCCAAGAGCTGTGGGTTCAGTAGGGGGGATCCTGAATCCAGGATCCAGGTAAACAAAGCATCACAACATCTGAGTCAACCAGCTAAGCAACATCAGAAGCTGCAGAAAGATGCGGATTCAGCATCTTCATCCAACTTCTCCTGCCTTACTGAGGGTGCAATCCAGAGTAACTACAGGGAGTCCTTGCTCCGGTGTAAGAACAATTTGCTCTGGGTTGCAATATGAATTTTCCATAGGTTGTCACTAGGTGATGCAGTAACTACAGGTACACGTAATGTCTCTTACATGCTCCCGTAGTTACTCTGGATTGTAGGGTGAGTTGGATAAAGCAAAATATTGACTATTTTCAGTAATTAGACCCTGCCTAAGATCACTTAGACCAGGGGTGTCAAACTCATTTCATACAGAGGGCTGCATTAGCATTAATGGGCTAATTATTAATTAATTAGATTGCCAAGGGCCGCAATCCAATTTTTTGCATGTCTACTCAGAAGTGCCCTCCTTCCCCCTGGGCTCTTTCTCCAGCTCAAAATCAATTGTGCTGCTGCCACTTCGGAGCTGGTTCTGGGGGTGAGGAGATCACTTGAGGGCTGCACGGGTGCCTGCAAAGGGCCGCATGCGGCCCTCGGGCCACCGGATCGACATGCCTGACTTAAACAGAATTCCCCACAACAGCTGGGAGGAGCTCAGTTCATGCCATTCAATGCAAAGCTGTGCTGGGGGGCACCACAGTGGGCCACTACCTGGTAGATTGGGACATATGGGGGGAAAAGGATGTGCAGAGGCAGCTTTCTCAAGCAGCAGTGAATTCCACAGGTTAATGAGGTGCTTTCCCTTCTTGAAATCCTGGTTCCTTTTTTAATTCCAGGGCACAACGCTGTTCCTGTGTTTACTGTTTCTTTTGCTTGGGTTTTAAAGCTGGTTCCTCCCTTCGGTTAATTAGTTATTAATGGAAAAGCACTTTGTTGACTGTGGTGCAGGCACAGATCTCTGCCAAAAGTCTGGTCGTTGGCTGGTTCCCTTCTTTTTTCATGGCTATGGAACGGTTTGCTTGGGTTGGAGTCACTCCAAAGCCCTTAAAGGGCAGTCTGAAAATGAGGCAAAATGTAGGGTGCTTTGGGGCTCCGCAACCAGTGGTGGGCACCAGCAGGTTCGCACCTACTCTATAGAACCGGTTCTTAACAAGAGATAGTACATATAAAGTTTAAAAATAGCCATTTAAAAGTGGCTGCCAGATGGGCAGAGAACCGGTTCTTAATTTCTTTGAAGCCCATCACTGTCCGCAACCATTACGTAGTTTGGCGATGCGGATGGTCACCAGAAGGTAACCCACAAGGGCATAAAAGGGCTTCAGTATTTTTGCTTTCCATGCTTTCAACTCCCCCACCCCAGCAGACAGAGACAGATCTCCCTTTATACAGTTCCGGAGGTGGCAGGAAAGGAGGAACCTCACCCATCTGCTGCCTGGTTCCATGTTCCATGTGTGCTTCCCCAGCAGGGTATTTTCAGTGGCACCAGCCAGAAAAGCTGCCAGGCTATGCACAGGTGGCACAGAGGTGGCATTGTGCACATCAGCCCAAGGACTGACAATTCTGAAAAATGCTAGTACAGGAAAGGAGATAAGGCTCCCATCCAGACATTTTCCCCCTTTAATCCCCTTAATCCCCTCCTGTTTCCTCCTTTACAAGTTTAAAGCCAAGAGCTGAAAGGATGCAGTGAAGCCTGCTTAGGAATGAATGAAGTGAAAAATAATTCTGTAGAGGGGGCAATGGAAACACACTTCTCCTCCTTTATGACAGGCGTTTCAGAAAAGGGTTCAAAAAGATTTTATAGTTTTTGGTTTTTTAATGTTTTTATCTAACTTTTATTTGTACTTTAAATATTTCATTTTAAATATTATATGTATATTATAAAATATAATACAAAATATGTTATTTTAAATATTTTTTTAGTCGTCCTGGGTATTTTTTTAGGGAGAAAGGCAGGATATAAATTGAATAAATGAATATAAATAAAATTTCCTCCAATCTTAAAAATAAACCAAACTATGGGTGCAATCCAGAGTAACTACGGGGAGTCCTTGCTCCAGTGTAAGAACAATTTGCTCTGGATTGCAATATGAATTTCCCATAAGTTTTCACTAAGTGGTGCAGTAACCACAGGTACACATAATGTCTCTTACGTACAATTCCTCTGGATTGTAGGGTTAATGAAGGTAAAAAGGTGAAGCATCCCACAGCAACAGCAACCACTGCCCTGTTATCCACGTTACACTTATTACTGGGTGAGCTGGGATTGATCTGGAGAAAAGTAGTTTTTTTGCATCAGAGCTAGAAGGTTTGGGTAAAAGGAGGCTTGGGAAAGGTTTGGGAAAACTTTCCTTCCAGATTTATATTGAGTTCCACCACCTGGATGTCAGGGCTGCCAAAAAATTAACTCAGGCTGTAATCCTATAAAAACTTTTGTGGAAGTAAGCCCTATTGAATGCAATGGCACTCACTTGGCACAGATGTGCATACGACTGCACTGTCAACCTGCTTTGGGAGACACAACTACAACACAGCAAGCTGTAGCAGCAAAGGGAATAAAATCTCACGGAAGCATAAAGGAATCCCACCCGCCATGCCTGGCAGGATGCAGAACCATCTGCTGCTCATTGGTAACCATACAGCCATCGTTCTGTATGCCGCTGATCAACCCCTTAAGACCCAACCCGCTGTCGAAAGTCAACGATCCTGTTGGCAGCCCAGCAGGAGTGCAGATCGTAACAGGATTGCAACAAAGCATCACAGTATAGCGAGCTGTTGCGCCAATCACACCTTTGACCTTGGCGCACGGAATATTCTAGCACTTGCTTTTCTGAATTCCCCCAACACCTCTGTGTTCCAGGTGCTTGCATTTTCCTTCTTTTCAACCTTACCTTTCTCTTTGATCTCTCCGACGTCTTGGAGATATTCTTCACCTTTTTATGAAGATGGTATAAAATCTGAGGAAAGAGAGAATGCGGAGCTTGAAGGCGTGATGTCCATTTGGTACACCAGAAATGCGCAGGGAAAAAGAACACTCAGTCACAAAAGAGCAGGTCTGATGATTCAAATCATACCAAAATCCAGTTTATAATTCTGGAATGGTAAAGAAAGGCAACGACCAAACTTGAGATGCGCAGACCCGCTTCGTGGGAAGGAGCAGCTCAAGGTTGTTGTAGTTGGAAGATAAGCAGCGCATGCAAAGAAAGGGCTTTACTTTTCCCCACCAGTTTTAAAACAACAGCCTGTGGCAGATGTGGAGGTGATCATCTCTTGATCAGCTGAGCATCTTTTCCCCCTGGCAGCTGGCATCCGACCACCCTGCCCTTACCTTGATCAATGTAAACCTATTATTTGCCTAACCTTCTTGCACAGGTACTTGCCTCTCACCACCTTAGATGTCCTGACATGTCGGCTTGTTCTATTGACACGTCGGCTTGTTCTATTGAACTGCCACGTAGGCTGACTTGACCCCACAGCTAGAACATAGAAACTTACAACATAACAGCACAAACCACATTTTTCCATCTTCTGGAATTACCATATTTCCCGGTTTAGAAGATGCACTTTTTTCTCCCCAAAGGGGGGGGAATGTCTGGGCGTCTTATAGAGTGATAGGGCCAATCCTGGAGCACATTACCCCATCATGCCATATGTCGTTGGATTCATATTGAAGAGCAGAATCCAATGCAACAATCAGTTTTGAGATATCTCCTTCCTATCAAAAGTTATGGCCAAAAAACCTAAAAATCAAAATATGCATTGAGCTCTATGGAAAGTGAAAGTGCCCAATGTCACGGCTTTACTTGCAAGTAGGCAAACATGCCATTGCTCACCAGAAAGGACAGACTGAGAGGAATCCAAGACCTTGTCCTCTTTTTAAGTTTCTGGCATCGGGTCACCCTGCATCAGAAGAAAGCCACATCAGCATTCTCTGTAGGAGATGGAGTGGTGTAGCTAGAGGGGGTGCAATGCACTCCATTTTGCAGGGAGCCTCACTGCAGCACACAAGAGGCATGCTTGGGGCACTGTGACCAGTTGGGTCAAACTGGATCCTGCACCTGGAGGGACCCTGCACTGGGTGGCAAGCAGAGTGTCCACGCTGAGAGTGCAATCCTAACCATGTCAACTCAAAAGTAACCCCTATTGTGTTCAATGGGTCTTACTTCCAGGAAAGTGTTTTTAGGACTTCAGCATGATTGTACCTGCTGCTCCAGCATGGAATCACCCATTCCGATCATGTAAAAAATCAAAAAGAAAAAATCAAAAATATAAAAAGAAAAAAATACATTTTTGGCAATTTTTTTCAGCAGCTAAGAATTTTGCTCAGGGGGGTAGGAATTTTGGCCTTGGGGTTCAGGAATTTTGGGTTTGGCATCTGGTCACCCTGGCAAAGTTGCAATCCTAAGCAGCCTTCCCTGGCTTGGAGACTTGCTCAAAGTAGACATGCACAAGACCTGGTCCCTCCTGCTCCATGCCTGTGCCTCCCTCACTCTTCCCTATCTATCTAGAACCCCTCACCTTTCCCTACCTATCCCCCGAAAGAACCCCCCCAACTTACCTGCCTTCCTGGGCTATTTGCAATGAGATTTGTGCAAAAGTCGCAAATCACTGACACTAGAGATGATGAGTTTTGGGGGTTTCTAGAAAATTAGAAGAGTGCTTGAAGCTTAAAGTCTTTCCTCATTTGTTAATGACATGGTTCTTAACACCACTGTTGACTTTGCATGGTTGAAATATTATTCTGCTATATTTTATTAAATATATTAGTACACCATTTGGTTCAGAATATTTTTTTCTTGTTTTGCTCCTCTAAACGTTGGTGCGTCTCATGGTCTGGTGCGTGTAATAAGCCGGGAAATACGGTTATATTCCATAATTTTAGAATCATGTTTGCACGGAAAAACATTGTAACACAGGTTTGGCACAACACCGTGGGAAGGTTGCTGACAGCTGGACTAGAGCAACTCTGCTGATCGAGACCACCATGCCTCTCTTACCCACACTTCCTCTTCCTCGCTTCTTTTTGAATGCAGAGAGTGGGAACAGCAGGGACAGGTAGGCACATTTCCTGCCAACTGTCATCTCTTTCAGCTAATTCAGGATCTGCTGCAATCACCCCAGTTGGCCTCATAGATAAGCTAACCCTTATTTACAACCCTCATTTATTTGTTTGTTTATTGATTGATTTGCATAATTTGTTCCGGAAGCAAGCTTGTAATCCAAAATGTTTGCTTGATTTGCAAAACACTCTCAATCCAAGATACTCTTAGGGTGAAATCCTAAGCATGTCTTCTCAGAATCTAAGCATGTCTACCCATTCTGTTCAATGGGATTTACTCTTAGAAAAGTAGGATTGCAGCCCTAGTGCAAGGTTTTACTGTATGACTGTATGTATGACTTTATTTATTTATTTCCACCAGAAACATGAAATCCTTTACATGCAATATTACCAACCACAACATTTGTGCATTTGCAAGATATCTCTCTCTCTCTCTCTCTCTCTCTCTCTCTCTCTCTCTCTCTCTCTCTCTCTCACACACACACACACACACACACACACACACCTGCTCCTTTCACGGAGACTGGATCCATTGCTCTGTAAGTGGATGAAAGAGCTTCCTGACACACCAGAGGTTAACTCAACTTCTTGGGCATGAAGCCATAGATTAAGTCCCCTGTGGGTCTGAAAATACTTCTCCGTCTCTGGAGGGAGGTGCATCTCAACCGGGGAAGCCACAACTGAAATTCCATCAGAGTGTGGATGGACAATGTGGCTGCTTAGTTGGGAGGGAAAGGTACTCTTTATGTGCTCAGAGGCTCTGTCTTCTCCATGATCACTCCATCTATTCTGTCCATCAGATAACGTTATGGGACCAAGTCCTGGTTCTAAATGAAGCCATATTGAGAAGAATTTTGGAGTCCTATTCCAAATCTGTTGCATTCCGTGCTCCCCGCACACCCCTTCTTACCTTGGTGTAGCAACAAATGATGAGCAGCAGCGGCAGCAGATAACCCAGCACCAGGATGGTCACCTTGTAGATCTGCTTGGCGGTAGGATTGCTTGCCCATAGCTCCCAACAGAAGGAACTGTTTGCGGCTTTATGGTATCCACTCATGAGGACCTGGTGCTGGGCGACAGGGACAGCAATGAGCAAAGAAAGGAGCCAGATGATACCCACTCCCAGGGTGGCGTTGTGCTTGCTGCGGATGCGCAAGGAGCGCTTGGCATGCACCACGGCAATATATCTGTCCACCGACATGGCGACCAGCGTGAATATGCTCACCAGCATGGTGGTCATGATCAAATAGTGCACCCACTTGCAGAAGAAGGCTCCAAAAATCCACTCTGGCAGGGAGTAGATGGTGGCCTGGAAAGGGACACAGAAGAGGAGGAATAAGAAGTCTGCAATGCTCAAGTTGAGGATGAAGATGTTGGTGGTGCTGCGTGAGGTCTGCCCCGCTGGCCGGAGGCATCCCAGGATCACTAGCACCAGAGTGTTCCCCACCATGCCCAGGAGAAAGATCACCCCAAAGAGCACAGGGACAATCACAGTCTCGGGGCCACCTCCAGATGTGCTCAGCTCCCAAAAGGAAGCGTCAGCCAGCCTGGTCTCAAAGAAAGCTATGGTGTTATTCATCGGGGAAAAGAAGGTCTCCCCAGGTCAGACGGGTCACTTTATGGGACCCACCAAGGTGGATGGACCCAACTCTCTTTCCCAATCCAGAAGTTCCAAAGTCCTGGGCCCTGATGCTGAAGGCTTCTCCGAGTTGGAGATCTGTAGGATCCTGTTGCTCTTTCTTCAAAATAGTCAATGTCAATGTTCCCCCAAAAGGGTGTCTGCGAGGCAGCCGCACTGGGATCTTCTGGTTTTCCTCCCCTCCTCTAATTTTCATTGAGATCCAAGGGTCAGCATCGGGACAGAGCCAAGTAAGGTCTGATGCTCAGAAGCTGCTGGAGGAAGGCTGTGCAAGAACTGCTGGACGTGAGTGTTGTCAGCGCTGTTTGCAGCCCCTCCTCCTCCTCTTTGTAGCCAGAGGGAGGGTGAGGGCTCTTCACTGAGCAGTAATAATACTTGGGGTGTTTTCACACATGATGCTTGCAGCAACGTTGTCTCCTCCACCCTCATTGTCTCCTGCAGTGAAATCAGAATAATGCAGGCAAAAATGGTTTGTCAATTGCACACTCCAAGCTGTGCACACACACATGCACACCACGCAAGAAATGCTTTCAAGTATCGTGTGTGACACAAAGGAGACAAGCTGCCCAGAGTCCCCAAAACTTCAAATCTGGAGGACGTAAGAAACAGGGAAAAGTGTACGTAGTTCAGCCAGAAAACCAACTGGGCTCCTGTGCCGACCTTATTATTGGGAAGATAAAATGGGAGAACTGTGGAAAAGTCTCCCTGAAATCCTTGGAAGAAAGTAGACCAACAAACAATGATAATTTCAATTACTTCTTGACTTGAATCTAATTAAGTACCGGTAATTACTCAATAAAGTATTAACTCTAATGTGCACTTTTCCAGCTGAATTTAGGCTCCAAAATTGGGGTGCGCATGAGATTTGAGTAAATACAGTGTTTTGATTTATGTATAGGTTTGCAATCCTAACCTAGTCAAGCACAACTGATCGTAATAATGTAGGAAGGCAAGTGCATGTCTGTCCACTGGCCTAAGCCTCTCCAGGTGTGGTGCTTGCTGGCCTAACTGTAGATAGGATTGCAGCCAAAAAGCACAATCCTAGCCATGTCTACTCTGATGTAAGCCCCATTGTGTCCAGTGGCTCTTACTCCCAGGAAAGTGTCTTTCGGTTTGCAGCCTAAGCCTTTGTGTTTTCCCCCCTTATCTTCACCCCCACGTCCAAGCTCATCTTTCTTCTTGTCCACAGAAGTTTTCGGTGCAGACATAAAGCTTGTTACTTGCTCCTTGCAAGACAATTCAGTGGAAAGTAGCATTTGAATGGCATGAGATGAGATTCTATCTGCAAATAGAGCTTTCAAAAAAAAAAAAGAACAACTAGAGAGCTCTCAGGCTTTCCTGTTTACAAAATTCAGTAATGGTAATAACATAATTACAATTTGCAACACTGTTTCTCCTCTTGCATTTTGTATATTCAAAATGATGGTCATCCAAGGCTTTTGAGTAGTATGCCAGCAGAAAGTAATAGTTAATGGCTTTTGATACCTGACGCTAATATAGACCTCTGATGTAGCAGAAAATTTTGTTATACTGGAGCAGGGTGATCATACGACCAGAAAAACCCAGATTTGTCCAGATTTTTAGCCTCCTGTCTGGGTGTCCTACATTTTGGCTTCACTGTCCTACATTTTGGCTTCACTGTCCTACATTTTGGCATGATAGTGCACGATAGTGCTCAGTACCCCATCATGCCATATGTCATTGAGTTCATATTGAAGAGAGAATCCAATGCAAAAATCAGTTTGGAGATATCTCCTTCCTATCAAAAGTTATGGTCAAAAATAAAAAAACAAACAATACACTTTTTGGTAATTTTTTTAAGCGGGTAGGAATTTTGGCCCTGGGGTTCAGGAATTATCTGGTCACCCTGTACTGGAGTTCTTCCTGATGTTCTCCATTACAACACCCCATGAATACAATCCAGTAAAAACAAAATCATCTCAAACCATACACAATACTAGGGTGTCGAAATCATCTGTCTATAAGAAAAGGAGCAAAAATGCACCAAAGTTTTGCAAATATGAGAATTTCCCTCCTTCTTTAGGAAGGGGTGCAGATTGCTTAGGCACACATTGGACATAGGGCAAAATCCAGATTAACTATGGGGAGTCCTTACTCCGGTGTAACAACTTACTGTGGATTGCAATACGAATTTCCCATTGGTTTTCACGAGGTGGTGCAGTAACTACGGGTGCACATAAAGTGTCTTATGTGCACCTGTAGTTACTCTGGATTTGGGGGATAGTGGGACATAGAGCCCCATCCTATGCAGGTTAATGCAGAAGTAAGTCCATTACGGGCAATCTGGCTTACCCACAGGAAAGTATGGTTAGGTTTTCAGCCCCAGTTCTGAGTAAAGACATTGTGCATGATACTGACATCTCCAGATTTAAAGAAAACAACTCAATCCTATATATAGTTCCTATAAAGTATGTGCCATTGAACTCAAAAGTACTTACAAGCACTTGGAATTCCCGAGTAAATATGCACAAGATTTATTGGACTGCTTGACTATTTGTTTATTTATTCATTCTTACCCTGATTTTCCCAGTCACAGCAAATGAAGACTTGGACCTGGAGCAGGACCATAGAGGGTTAAGGATTAGAAGGAGAAACTTGCAACTTGAACTGGGACTGGAAGCAAATGGGCAGCCAGTGTAGCTGCTGAAGCAGTAGTCCAGCCAAGTCACTAACCCCCAAATCCAGAGTAACTACAGGAGCACATAAGAGACATTAGTTACTGCACCACCTAGTGAAAACCCATGGGAAATTCATATTGCAATCCAGAGTAAGTTGTTCTTACACAGGAGCAAAGACTCCCCGTAGTTACTCTGGATTTTGCCCAACATCTGGCCCCTGTAAGCATTTGAGCCACCACATTCTGCACTACAATCCTTTCTTCAGCTGAGCCAGCCAAAGGCAAGGGGTCCTTTGCATTTCGAATTGCTGACCGCCTCTCTACAACAGTAAGAAAAGCTGTTTTTAAACCATTGTAAAGGGATACACTTTAAAAAATTGCTTTCATTTATCATATTTTGGTATCAGCAGGGAGTCCTGCAGTTAGAGGCACAACCTTATTCCATTAGGAGCAATAGGGAAGCACGAAATCTGGAAGCGGGTCTTGAAATCTTTCTCAATTTTTTTTAACCCACTGATTTTTTTGAATCCACTTTCTGTAACAGAACCCTAGTGGATAATGAGGTTACACCTATAATTGCAATTTCCAACCTGTTTTAAAGGGTCGCCCCACCTAGAACAATTCCAGTAGTCCAGTATTGAAGTTACTAACACACCATGGTTAGTAACACATGGCTCAAATATGGTCTTAGTTGGTGCATCAATCTTAATTTCTCCTTTCTCTCCCCCTAAACTGTGCAAACCTTGTGCAAATCAATGTAAAATGGTTCTCCAGTTTCCTGCTTCCATAAGAGATACTTGCCTCCAAATAAGCACCAGGTTGCCTACTCCTCACTCTGTAGTACCAATAGGAACGCTTGGGCAGCCTATGGGAGGTGAAGCACTCTGTGTGCCTGTTTGGCGGAGAGGGGAACATGGGAGAGGTGGTAGCAATAGTTTCTCTGGACACCTCACGTGGCTGAGGGGACCAGAGCAGGAAAGAAGTAGAGGCAGATGTGCAAGGAGGGCCAGTGCTGTTTCAAATAGGTTTTCTGAGTTAAAGGAGAGAAGAACTGATTGATATGATTTATATCCCATTTTTCTTCCTAGGAAGGATACCAAAGACATCTTACAACATTTAAAAATAAAAATAACATTTTTTATTTCTGATGATTGTGTCTCAGACAGGAGGCCCTTGAAAAATAATCACACAATCCCTTCACAATGCATCATCCAAACAGGGGGATGGTGTGTTTCATGCAGTGATGAAATAATGGTGCATGGATTTCTCCAGTGGGAGACCATGAGCGAAGCCTTCAACAGAATATTAGTATCATCAGGCTTTCGATAGACTGGATAAAACAGCCAGTTTGTGGGCTCCGTCAATGGAAGAAAGGGGAACAACATTGGGATTATTTCAGGGCAGGGTGACCAGATGCCAAACCCAAAATTCCTGAACCCCAAGTCCAAAATTCCTAATCCCAGGCCAAAATTCCTACCCGCTGAAAAAATTGTCAAAAATGTATTTTTTTGCTTTTGTTTTTGGGTTTTTTTAGCATAACGTTTGACAGGAAGGAGATATCTCCAAACTGATTTTGCACTGGATTCTGCTCTTCAATACGAATCCAACGACATATGGCATGATGGGTTACTGTGCACTATCACAAAGTTTCAAAATGAAGCCAAAATGTAGGACAATGATGCCAAAATGTAGGACACCCAGACAGGTGGCTAAAAATCCAGACAAATTTGGGTTTTTCCGGTCATCTGGTCACCCTGTATAGCAGTTGGAAAGGGGCAGATCAGCAAGAGGGGTTGAAAGCCCACTAGACTGTCTTTGTGGCCCTGTGGTGGCCACAGGAGGAACAGCGCACAAGTGTTGCTTTCACAATGGGCAGGTGCGATAGGCGGCCCTGACGCTTTTAAAACGGCCGCGGGCCAGCGCGTCTGCCCCAACTGCCAAGGAATGTGCTTGTTAAGTGAAACAATGCTTGTTATGTGAGGCAGAATCCTAGAGAAATGTTTGCTTTGTTATGTGGATCACTTGTTAAGCAAGGCACTTGTTAAGCAAGGTGCCACTGTATAAAGTCCACTTTTCCATTTCCCAGCCAACTGCCTGGTTTTAGACTGTGAGCTCCTTGCTTTCTCTGTAGGATGCCATCTTCCTACAGAGGATGGGGAACCACATGAAAAATAGCAGGTCAACCACATTCAGTTACAGATTTCTCTCAGGTTTCACAATGGGTGCACTTGCTTATTCATAGGGACGGAGAAACAGAACATCAATTTAACAATATCGAGTTGCCAGAGCATTCGGCCAACATTAAAAAACAATTACACGATGGTTTCTCTCGTTTTCTGTCTCCATCTCACATTCTCCTCTGGCTTTTTCCTATTGCAGGAAACAATACAAAGCTTCCCTTTTGAAATACAGATTTGGCTGACCTTCCCATCCCACAACAGGAAGGGAGTTACTCCACCTTATTCCGCCTCCCTGATAAATTTGGTCTCAAAACACCCTTCACTTCTTCTTCAGCCTTTCTCCAGTACCCACCAGTTCCATTAACAAAACCAGTTATTTGGAAATATTTCCAAGACCTTCAGTATATCAGTTTGCAAAGAAATCTATGGATACATTCGGAGGTGGGCCCCGCCTTACCCAACAACAGGTTCGCCGGAAGTTGGGGGCAGGTCCGGGGTCAGGGGGCGGGGCCGGGCCTGGGCTAGGGGCGGACCCCAACCCCAGCGCACTGCGCATGCACCAACTCCCGGCACATGCGCAGTGCATCTCCTCCAGTTGGAGGAGACACACTACACACGCGCCGACCCCCGGGAGTTGTCACATGCGCAGTGTGTCTCCTCCAGTGGGAGGAGACGCACATCATGCGTGCCAACTCTGGCGCGCGCGCTGTGCATCTTCCCCAGCAGGAGGTGATGCAGGGCAGTCAATGCACAAGCGCCAATGATGATTTTTTGACTTTCGCCAGCGGCAGGGAAATAGGAAGATCCGGTTCGGGCGAATAGGCCCAAACCGGTAAGTGCCCACCCCTGGATACATTTAAGTGAATGAGTCAACAGACCATTTAGTATACGCACAGAATATTAAAATGCATGCATGAAATTATACTAACCAACAAAGATATCACAACCCATTTGTGGTCATAACTTTAAAGAAGTTATCTTAAACTTTTTAAGCATGCACGATAAAGGAAGATTGATACAAGTGGTGAAATCTTTCTTATGAACCTAGTTAGGCTGCAATCCTATGTATACTTACCTGGGAATAAGCTCAACTAAACTCACCATGACTTACTTCTGAGTAGACATGCATAGGATTTCATAGGATCAATGTGTGCAGTGATGTGAGCATTGGCCAAAGGACTCAGGGTGACCATATAGAAAGGAGGACAGAGTGCTTGTATCTTTAAGCATCACACAGAAGAGGGAATTTAGGCAAGTTTAGCTGACTTAGGGCACAATCCAGAGTAACTACGGGAACATGTAAGAGACATTACGTGCACCCATAGTTACTGCACCATCTAGTGAAAGCCTATGGGAAATTCATATTGCAGTCCAGAGTAACTTGTTCTTACTCTGGAGCAAGGACTCCACGTAGTAAAAAGGAAATATAGCTGCAGATGGATTTCATTATTCAAATGGGTGTAACGATGGTATAGCATGGGATGCGATATGCCATGGGCAACAGGGCACCAGGGGTCCCGGGGGCACCACTGACACTCCTCTGGTGCCCCCCCAATCATCCCTTCCTGCACTCCTCCTTGGGTGCACTCCGGGGCAGCCATTTTTGAATTGCGCAGCGCTCTGGGTGTTCTCAGAGCTGCTAAAAGTGATGCAGGCCCAGAGTAAGACCCTCCTCCACCTTACGGCCTCTCAGAGCGCTCCAAGCAGCCTCAGCAGCAGCAGCAACTGCTACTAGGAGTTCTCTAACTAGCCAGGAGGCGGGGAAGGAGCTTACTCCAGGTCCGCATCACTTTTACCATCTTTGGGAACACGCAGAGCCGTGCGCAACTCAAAAATGGCTGCTGGCTGGACTGGGAGACTCTGCCACCTGGAGCGCGGCCAGCCCTCACTCCAGTCCTCCAGGCCTTGGAGCCGCTTGGTGCCTGCAGCGCCCCACAACGAGCTATGCCTTTCCTTTGACTACCAGGCCGCTCTCCCCTGAAGCCTGCCCGCCAGCCTGCCCTGCAGCCTGAGCCACCCCACCCCAGCCTGACCGCTGCTTCCAGAGCCCCAGCGTGGCTGGCCACTGGCTCCATGGAACTCCCACAGCCTCCAAAGCCTCCATGCGGCCAGTCGCTTCCAAACTGCAGGGCACATTTTTGGTTGGTGGCCCCCAGCAGGAGCAGAAGCAGGCACGTGCAACTCCCTCCCCTGCTCCCCTGGGGACCAGCCATCCATTCCCCACCCATCTATCTACCTACCTAACCAAACCCACCCACCCATCTACCTACCTTCCAACCTCCCACAATCAGATCCCCACCCATGCTCTTCCCCACCCAGATTGCCACCTATGCCCTCTTGCACCTATGCCCTCTACCACTGGCATGTGGCTTCTGTTGCTTTGAGGGTGTATTATATGTCTGGATCAGAATCATGTGTGTAGAACTCACTGGGCTTATGATATAATATACGGTAGATACAGATATATAATTATGATATGATATATAATTATGATATAGCTATATAAATATGATATGTGTGTTTGTATATATAAATAAATATATACGTGCAAAAGTCTAGTCCTTTGCAGAGATCTCTCCTGCTACAAGCAGGGGGTTGGACCAGATGCCCTCCTGGGATCTCCTCCTTCTAACTGTTTTGATAGGGACAAAATTTCAGTCCTTGCCACGGGCGCAATTTTGCCTAGGTACATTTCTGGTAAAATCTCAAAAGCAAACCCTCTACCTAGAAGGGCCAGAAGGGATGCTTGAGCTAAAATGAACCACCAGGCAGAGCCAAACGACCTTTCAAGCAAAACGGATAACAAACATCTCTCCCAACAGGTGCAACATTAGGCAAGAAATTCTTAGTGCAGAGTTTGCAAAAACACATTTGTGGCTGTCGTAAGTGGGAGGATTCAGACTCTTTTTTTGGAAAGCTTGCTGTGTATTTAGCTCATTTGCAAAGCCTGAACCTTCAGCCAAATATCATCTTGTTTCAATTTTAATTGCAGTTTTTCTTAGCCTTTAAAGATTTAGTACAGGAACTAGAGTCATAGAGTTGGGACCCAGAGGATCATCTAGTCCAACCCCCTACCTGTACCAGGAAATCCTCGTCTTGTGGGCTTTTAATGAAATCCCATTCCTATTTAATTTTGTATATTTCCTACCATATTTGTGTTGCTCTTGTGTTTATTGTGTTTATTGTCTTGTGCTTATTATTGTGTTTTTATTGTTCATTTTTCCTTTTCTTCTGAAAACATTGCTTGAAAATAAGGATTATTTCAAAAAATCTCTCTGCTCCCCAAGGGCATTTTGATCCTTTCATGATCGGAATGGGTGATTCCATGCTGGAGCAGCAGGTACAATCATGCTGAAGTCCTAAAAACACTTTCCTGGAAGTAAGACTCATTGAACACAATGGGGGTTACTTTTGAGTTGACATGGTTAGGATTGCACTCTCCGCGTGGACACTCTGCTTGCCACCCAGTGCAGGGTCCCTCCAGGTGCAGGATCCAGTTTGACCCAACTGGTCACAGTGCCCCAAGCATGCCTCTTGTGTGCTGCAGTGAGGCTCCCTGCAAAATGGAGTGCATTGCACCCCCTCTAGCTACACCACTCCATCTCCTACAGAGAATGCTGATGTGGCTTTCTACTGATGCAGGGTGACCCGATGCCCGGAACTTAAAAAGAGGACAAGGTCTTGGATTCCTCTCAGTCTGTCCTTTCTGGTGAGCAATGGCATGTTTGCCTACTCGCAAGTAAAGCCGTGACATTGGGCACTTTCACTTTCCATAGAGCTCAATGCATATTTTGATTTTTAGGTTTTTTGGCCATAACTTTTGATAGGAAGGAGATAATTCAAAACCGATTTTTGCATTGGATTCTGCTCTTCAATATGAACCTACTCTTCAGTACATGGGGCACTGAACACCATTGCAGAGTTCCAAAATGGAAGACAATGAAGTTCTTTTGGAGGACACCTGGACAGAAGGCCAAAAAAGAGGACAAATCCAAAAAAATCCGGTCATATGATCACCCTGTCTGATGTCCGCCAGGCCTACAAAGACGTTCTACTGATTCAAAAAGGTTCTCCTGGCCTTTTCAACACTATCCCTACAATCCAGAGTAACTACGGGAGCACATAAGAGACATTACGTGCACCCATAGTTACTGCACCACCTAGAGAAAACCTATGGGAAATTCATACTGCAATCCGGAGTAAATTGTTCTTACACCAGAGCAAGGACTTCCAATAGTTACTCTGGATTGCACCCTATTCCCCCGATGTGCACAATGTCACATCAGGGGAAAAGTCTCCAGCACTGGCTCCAGCACTGACAACTGTAGCAGAGAGTGCATGATCAGAGCATGCCAAATTCAAAGGAAACCATATGTTATGAGTTATTCACTTTTTCCATAAACCGCTTTGTGAACTTTTTGTTGAAAAGCAGTATATAAATACTGTTGATTGACAGAAATACTCTTAAGGGTGTTTTTATAGGGCACAGCGTGGCAACCAGTAAAATGTTAATATGCAGTTGGCTGCAAGCGGCAGTCTTGCTGGGCTGGAAATGTTGTTTGTCCCAGTATTTCCCACGCATCCATTAAGAAGTAAAAGTCAGGCTCACAAATCTGGGGAGGTTTTTATGTCATAAAGAAAAAAGAAATTCCTTTTAAAACCACAAAAGAAAAAAATAATTTGCTCTCTAAATAATTAACACATTAATTACCGTAGTGTGTTGTGTTATTTGTTGTCGTTGGTGCTAACACAGATGGAATCCAGCGAAATGACAGTAACCCCCACATCTGCTTAACCCTGAATATCAGCCTAAAACCACAACTTCGGGAGAAAATATTTCGGCGGCTCTCCCAGCAACGGGCTTTCAGTTGTCACAATAATGATAAATGGATTTCCAAATTTCCACCCTGCAAACAACTGCCTTCTCTTGTGTTTGTGACCCTTGATCTGCGTCAATCCAAGCCAACGATGTGGGGGGGGGGAGTCAGTGCATTTAAACAAACTTGGAAAGGCTTCACACCTGTGGGGTTTCTGTTTTGCTTTTTCATACTGCCCCCAGCTGTTAAAAAGCTATCCGCAATACTAGGTGACAGCACAACCGGAATTGGAAAGAACAACAAAATACAAAGATTTCCAAATTGAAATAGAAAGTCCAAAGTCATCCCAGTGGTGACTGATGCTCTCTGTGCATATCTGAAACACCTAGAAGAGTCCCTGAACAGGTTTGGGGCCACTGAAAGTACCATCCACCAACTACAAAAAATCAGCCTTACTGGGAAAAGTTTACATGTTGCAAAGATATTTAGGACAGTGAAGTCGGCTTCCCAGGTCCATAAGAAGAACTCGATGTCTGGATAAAACAAACTCGTGAATAGCATCTACCGGACTGTGCAAAAATATCATCATCATCATCATCATCATCATCATCATCAAAGTGCTAGCTGCCCTATTGTGAACTATCACTCGGGGTCATTAGCCTGCTTTTAAGCTTGTGGGGTCCGTAGCAACTCTGGGCTTTAAGGCAAATCAAGGAGCCATTCGTTTTGTCCTCCTTTTGGAAAGGCTTTGGAATTCTTCACTGCCATTTTTGGGACTTGTGGCAAGAAACTTTATCATCATTGCATGATCACATTATCATTCTCATCATTATTGCAGCAGGTTCATGACTTATCCATAAATTATTCTATTGACCATAAGATTTCAGCTTCCCCTTGGCTGGAAGATGTGCTATTGAAGCACCTACAGCAGAACAGTTAGTCCTGATAGCTCAGAGCACTACCTGTTTGGGATGTTTGATAAGTGGTTTTCAATCTTTTCCTTCTTACAGCACACTGACAAGGAAGACCTTTAGGTTTTTTTGCATTTGTCAAGGTACCTTGTGCTATGAGTATGAGGTTCACATCCCGCAGAGGGGTGGGATGGGGTGGAATGGGGAGGGGTGCATGGAACAAGAGGATAATGGAGGCAGGGAGGAGGGTGGATCCAGCGCAGAGGAGGAGTGGGTTCAGCAGCAGGGATGCATCCTGACTCCCCGCCCCATGTTGCATCCCTTTCCTGGAATCAATGCAGATCACGTTGACACAGGTCCTAGTTGTTCCATTTTCTTCTGAGCAGACCTCCAGCAACCAAAACCTAAACTTCCCCACAGTCTACCCAGAGGTGAGCCCAGCTGGGCCCAACAACCGGTTCATTGGAAGTGGGCGGGCTGGGCCGGGGTCAGGGGGCGGGGCCGGGGTAAGGGGCAGGGCCAGGGAGGGCCAGGGGTGGGGCTGGGGAGGCTGCACTGCTCTGCGCTCCTCTCTGGCTGCGGTTGGCAGGGTGAGGGGCGGGCCCCAACCCTGATGCAGTTGCATCCTAAAGAGGACGCAACTGTGCTTGCGCTTGCGTCAAGCAATTGCGCTTGCGTCAAGATTGACGCAGGTGCAATGGTGGGCTCGCCCGGGCGAACTGGTCCGCCCGGGTTTTTGGCCCACCACTAGCAACCGGATCGCTAGCGGTGGGCCAAAAAGAAGAACAGGTTCAGGCGAACCTGCCCAAACCAGCCTGGGCCCACCACTGGACTCTATACAGAAGCTGCAGTGCAGGGTGACTACAGCCAGGGTGGCCAGATTATTCCTGAACCCCAGCACCAAAATTCCTGAAGCCCAGGGCCAAAATTCCTAATCCCAGGCCAAAATTCCTACCCGCTGAAAAAAAGTGTATTTTTTGTTTTTGTTTTCCGGTTTTTTGATCATAACTTTTGATAGGAAGGAGATATCTCCAAACTGATTTTTGCATTGGATTCTGCTCTTCAATAAAAATCCCACGACATATGGCATGATGGGGAACTGTGCACTATCGCAAAGTTTCAAAATGAAGCCAAAATGTAGGACACCCGGACAGGAGGCTAATAATCCAGACAAACCCGGGTTTTTCTGGTCATCTGGTCACCCTGCCACTACAGCATCACGGCGTGGGAAGTTGGTCTGGGCCAATAGTTTGCTACTTTGCTGGCAGTTCAATATGATCAGATTACTCTTCTTCCTGTTTCTCTATCTGTGTGAACACCTTGTGAAATCCAAGTGAAGTCTATCGTCAAATGTTGACTTCCTGTTTTGGACGCGGTGCCATCAGTGTTTAGCAGAGTAACACATGCAGGGAACGTCCAATCTAAAGCCAGACTTTCTGGAGAAAAATGAACGAAAAATTAACGCAGTCTCAGAGGAAGAAAAACTGTTTCCAACCTGCAAAGTGAAAGAGGTTTGATTTGTGACTTTGCGTCTCTCTGAACAGATTAGTAAAAAGAAATTAAGTGCAGTCAGTGAGTAGGGGAAAAAGGTCATCAAATGAGTAAGGCTGACACCAGGGCCGTGTGGTGGGCATGTCTCCGACCATGCTAAAGCCAACCAACTACCCTAGAAAGCCTCCTCTCTGCTGCCTTAACTTCACTCTGACCATTTTCTTCCTGCTTTTTACACTCCGACATAAGTTTTCTCAAGGATCAAACTTAAAGAAAATGGGGAACAGATGCCGTTCCACTTGGACACCAGTATTTGCAGACTTTTCATTTGCATAGTAATGTTTCTGAATATTCATTAGCTCTTGAGTTTCTTTAGTGTCCTTCCTTGTCAGAAACATCACCTGGATTTCTCCAAAGGACACCTGCTTTCCAATCTGGCTTGCGTTATGGGGTAACAACATTTCAGTAATGCAATCAAGCAGTGTCGACCCCGATTAGACCACGACAAGGAATGATTGGAAGAGAAGCCTAGTCAAAGATCACCATCCCCATTGATCACAGAAGATCTTCCACGTTGAAGGCAGTGAAGAGCCAAACACCCTTGTTTTAATTTTGTCAGCTAAGACTTGACCTGACTTGTCGACAGTTTTCTGATTCATCAGAGCCTGTGCACCACCAGAGCAAATCTAATGCTGCCTGTTTCGTGACACCGCATGTCCTAAGCTTCAGCTGGGAATTGTGGCAGGTTATCAGATGTGCCATGCAAAGAGTTCTCCGGTGTGGCAGAAGTGCTCCAAATGCCCATGGCCACTTCAGGTGTTCCTAGCCAAGGGAAAACAGCCTATGCAAACCAATGCAAGCCAGCATATAGGACTGAGACAACTTCTTACTTAATTTATGTGCAAAGCTTTCCATGTTCCTATATATCTTTCTATCTCTTTCTATATCTCATGCTTTCTATATCTTTAACCATGCTAATTTTGAGGTTGAGCTGAGCATCACCCAGTCCAAGAATGCAGGCCCGTAAAAGGGATGGCACGTTCAGGCGCATGCAAAACTTAATGCTTTGCACCCCTCTAGCTATGCCTCAGTTCCTGTGCTGACTTAGGGGTGTCACCAAAGTGCTGTAAAACACTAGTGCACCACTCTTGGGGGAGGGTTAAGCCATTGCACAGATATGTGCTTGCCTCATGTCAACACCAAAGGAATGGGAAGACTGATGAGTTGTGCCGGCCTAGGTTAGGATCGCATCCTGGTTAGCCTGGCACAAGTCCCATGTTGTCCTGGGGTGTTGCAAAAATGCCATAAGCCACTTCTGTCCCATTCCTGGGGACCAATGCAAAGACATGTGCATGCCTCCCTGTGCCGCTGCAGGAATGAGGAAATGGATGTGTTGTGCTGGCCTAGACTGGTTAGGATCGCACCCTGAATTCCACAAACCTGTGTATAAATTCACTGTCTTTGTTGAAAGGGGGAAAACATAGCTAGAAGTTTGCCCCAAGAATGTAAAAAGCTGTCCTCGATGCTCCCGCCCTGTGAGAGCTGAAATGTGGGAGCAAGTGATATCCAAGAAGGTGGGTCACTCCCTCTTAATCGCAGTCCAGGCACCTGTTGTGACGCATTGCACTAGCTCGACAGCAGCAGGCACAGGTTCAGCTTCCTAAACTGAACTTCCTTTGATGCTGTCGGGTTCAGACTCTTTGGCAACCTGAAAAAAGGAAGAGGCAAATTTTGAAATCAATACGCAGAGGTTTAAGTTCCTGTGCAGGGGATGGATGTCGGGGATGGATAAGACGTCACAGGTAAGGACAGAAAGCAGAGAAAGAGGGCAGATCCAAAGTGCCGCAAAACCATTTTCACTTTTGGATTGTGCTCTGGTCTCTGATCCGTCCAGTAAGTGGGGCATTCCTGTAGATCTTCAGGGAGTTTTGAGAGAGGAGATGGATCTAGAGGGTAGAGCTGTTTATGGTAAAGGGAGATACGTGTTTCAAGGCACAAGGACAACCTGAGACCTGAAAAGAAAGGTGGAGGTGACCCATTCTAGAGAAGTAGCTACATGGATCGTTCCTAGCAAAAAAAAGTTAAAGATCGTCTTGTGGCACTCGAAAGGCAATAGATTTATTGTGGGAGACAAGATAGGCCCATCTGGGATGCTTAAGTGCTGAACTGGTAGTAGGCACTGTGCCGCTTTCATTCACCTGCCCAGGAGAGGCGGCAGGGAGAAGCTCTATTGTAGCCCCTCATTCTCATTCCTGTCCTTCAAACTCCCTCCCTTGCTTTTTGACCAGAGGGGGAGTCTGGGGAAGGAGGAGACGGGACGGAGGTGGAAACTGGTGAATGCCAAGTTGACGGAGGGCAGGAATGGGCACGTTGCCCCAGTTGTTGAGCAACCTTGGACTGGAACGATGGAGCAAGAGCTTCCCAAGCCTTCTCGACTGAGCAGGAGAAAGGAGGAGGGCACAAGCGGGATGGAAGTGAATGACACATGCTGGGATGGGAGAAGCCAGCTGTTAAGTTGGAATGACTTCATGCTCGAGTCAAAACATGTCAGTGGCTTCCAGCTGTGAGCACATGTGTGGGTTGGAGATGGCCAGATGGCTGGCCCTCTTCTCCGGTGCCGCAGTTTCTTAATCAATGGCAGCCCCTACTTAAACCTCACACAGTCCTAATCAACTCTTGTCACTCAGAAGTTGGGGTCGGTTGCAATGGCAGTTCCTCCAGTCCAAGTCCTTTCCCCCCAAAGACACTGGGAATTCAGGGCATAATCCTAACCAATATATGCTGGCACAACGCCCTATTCCTGCAGTGGTGCAGGGAGGCTGGCACATGTCTGTGCTCTGGCCTAACCCCCAGGAGTGGCTCAGAAGCGCCACAAGTGCCCTTTGGCTGAAATGTTAGAGCAATACATAAACCAGTCATAACAGTTTGAATACAATCTGAGTCAGACCTGCCAGAAAAAGATTAAAGTGAGATTAATACTGTATAGATAGATAGATTAAAGTCTTTCTGAAATGGGATATTGGTTTCCCACAGTGTTTTTGGGGAAGGGGGGGTTGGAGTCATTTGCATGAAATCTGATCTTCAGTGTGTGTTTCCTGGTAGAGAGAAACTATTTGCAACAACTCTGGAGAGGCAGGGTTCAGTTTGACAATTCCTCATGTTTACCGTTTATTTAGTGGCAAACCCGTGAAAAATGGATCAAGGCCATACTGTGTGCCTGACATCATTTCCCACAAACTTGAGATCCTGGCAGTGTGCTCCTTCTCCGCCAAGATGCCCAGTCACCGACATCTCCGCTCAAGGAACGTGATTGGGGAACTGAAGAGGAACTTGCAAAAGATCCTTCTCTGGTTATTGCTGCTGTTTCAGTCTAACATTTTGGGATCCAGAGCCGATGCATCTTGGAGAGAGAAGGCTCTTGATGTTATGAAGCAGGCCCCTTTAATTGATGGGTATGTGAAATATCTTGCTTACATATTTCAAAAACACCATGGTCTGGGCTGTATCACAATTGTATTCTGTATGGATTCAATACGTTGATTTATTGAACCTTCAGAAAGATGGTTTGCAAGTATGTATACGGTTTTTGTCTTTATGTGTGAAGCTGCATATTTGCTTTTCTGCAAGAAGCAGAGTTGCTACTTGCTGTTGTTATCCGTGCCTCTGTTCTTACGATTCAGACGGGCACTCTGACCACTGTAGACCACTTTAAAATGGCCAGCAGAAGCTTTTTCCAGTCAATTTAAAGGGATCTATGCTGGTTGCAGGTGCACTTCCAAAAGTTCCTGTAGCTTCTAGAAGGTCTCTACGGGCGAAATCCAGAGTAACTACAGGGAGTCCTTGCTCCGGTGTAAGAACAATTTACTCTGGATTGCAATATGAATTTCCCAGAGGTTTTCACTAGGTGGTGCAGTAACTACGGCACTTGCTCACTACTTACGTGCTCATGTAGTTACTCTGGATTTGGCTGTAAGGCACTCATATATATTTTTGCACTTTCTGCCGCACTCTGTTAGTGTCCAGAGGATCTCTGCTGGATTCTTCTGGTGGTACCCTTTCCCCAACAGCTACACCTTTTACCTAACACAGTTGATCCCATGGGATCCCATAGGAGCACTGGTTTTTTAGCTGCAAATTTGCAGTCTACACAGTTTTCCAGGAACCAAACTGTCATGATCTAGTACCCTTAGTACATGATCTAGTAGATCTAGTACCCCTCAGCTCTGGGAGTCACTCAGATCTGACCTTGCGCTGGCCCAACATTGACTACTCAACCCCAATGTTAACCAAGTCACGGAGGATTTTTGTTACAAAAGGGGAACTCTGGCACAAAAACCTGGGTCTCTAAGCAGCCTCTGACAGCAACAGCAGGTGCACAACCAACAATTAGGTAGCATTTTCCCCTTCTGTCGGTTCAGTTATTGAGCACTTTGATTCAACATATAACAACTATAAAAGGTCCAATAAAAGGTCCAATAAACATAAAATTAAGGCCCAAACAGCAAATTCCAAATTCCAAAGAAAAAGCAAGAAAACGATCTCCCAGGCATTACATGAATTCTAACTACTTGCAGAATCATCAGCATAATCCATATAGTTGCTTAGTTGTTGCAAAGCAGTTACAATATAGTCCATGAGCAAAGTTCTTTCAGCTCCAGATCCAAACATAGGTCTCTGAGGTGGATGGTATTCACAGCCACGGCTTCGCCCTCCAGCTAGCCATGCTGGTTCGACCTCATCCAGCAGGGAAGATAGCAAGCAAAGAAGATCGCCCTGGGTGTGCCTCTTTCCTGAACTTTTATATGAAATCTTTGGTCTTCCTTGTCCATCAAACTACTAGCCAGAAGTCTTTGGGGCTTCTTGTTGCTGGGACTCGCTTTCCCGCCTTGGCCCCAGCTGTATGGCATTCGCAATTTTAATCACAGGTGGGAATGCTGCAGAAGCAATTCTACTGCCTGACTTTGGTCTTCGAAGATAACACTTCAGCCTTGGGTTCTTTGGCATGTTCACAGCCCCCCCAAATTCTTATGTTGATGTTACTCCCTTGCAAAGCCTCAGACTCGCTGGCTCCTCTAATTTTTTGTTCCCGCAGCCATCCTTCCATTTCCAATAATGCACTCTGTAGGCCAAGAGGACCTGGGTCTGGCTCACTTAGAGGGTACAGAGTTACATTACCGGCAATACTAACCCTGGCGGATAATGAGAGGTCTCGGTACTATGATGTGCTACCCCTTGACTGCCCCACTCTGAAGTTGCAGGGAAGAATAATCATTACCTAGATTCTCCAGAACACTGGAGGCATAAGGCAAAATCTCCAGAACACTGGAGGCGTAAGGCATGGGCTGTCCTTGCTCCGGTGTAAGAACAACATACTCTGGATTCCAACATGAATTTCCCATAGGCTAACTATGCAGTAACTAAATCAGTCTTGAGAGACTATGGTATCATGCTCGGCGCTGCATACGCTGCAGGCAAAGCACAAATGCCTGGGTAGATTGATATGGAGGATAGGTTGTTACCCAAGCAGCAAATCCCCCCTCTCCACACCACTGAAATAGTCCAATGGAAAGGCAGAGCTGATACAATTGGTTCCAGCTGCATCACAGAGCTGGGCTAAGGACAGGAGCTCACCCTATCTTGTGGGGACCGCTCTGGGTCTCGAACCCTGGCCTGCTGGTTAACAGGCATGGTGTCTTAACCACTTGCGCCATCCACAGCAGTAACTATGGGTGCATGTAAAGTCTCTTACATGCTCCCATAGTTACTCTGGACTTGGGGGTTAGAGTAACTTTTATCTTTTATTTACATTTATTTAAATCTTTTATCTGTTTTATTTACATTTATTTTTATCTATTTCATTTGTTATATTTTTATCTGTTTTATTTACATTTATTTAAATGTTGAGTTTTGGATGACATTTGATAACAGAGTACCTCTTTAATTTAGTGCTGGACAGATCCCCAGCTGGTAGGCTTGCACCCCAAAAGATGCTTTCTCTCAGTTCCCATCCCAGACTTTTGTAAAGCCCAGAACCTTCAAAACAAACCATGCAAATAAATTCCAAAGGCAAATGTTCTTGAGTTGCATAAAATCATGCAAATGAGGGGAAAATGGGTTTGTGCCAGTTTTATTGAGAGTTTAGTGGCTAAGACACTGTGCCTGTTAACCAGCAGGCCAGGGTTAGATTCCCAGGTCGGCCCCACAAGACAGGGTGAGCTCCTGTCCTTAGCCCAGCTCTGCGACGCCAGCTGGATCCAATTGTGTTGGCTCTGCCTTTCCGTTGGACTAACCCTACAATCCAGAGTAACTACAGGAGCACGTAAGAGACATTACGTGTACCCGTAGTTACTGCACCATCTAATGAAAACCTATGGGAAATTCATTCTGCAATCCACAGCAAATTGTTCTTACACCGGAGCAAGGACTCCCCGTAGTTACTCTGGATTGTGCCCTATGTCAGTGGCGTGGAGAGGGGGGGGGTTGCTGCTTGGGGAACAGCCTATCCTCCATAACAATCCAACCCAGGCTTTTGTGCTTCGCATGCAGCGTATGCAGTGCTGAGCATGATACCATAGTCTTTCAAGACTGACGGAGTGAAATTCTGTAACTAGGATGGAGCCGGAGAGGTAGTTATGGCACAGCATAACCCTTGGCGTAGCACCAAGGAGTGCTACTTGCTCCCACATTGAAATGTGGTGGTGGACTGGGTGACCAGATGTTCTAACCAAAAAAGAGGACAAGGCCCCCAAAACAGATGACATCCAAGAAAAAAGTAGGACATGACAAAATAAAAAGCTAAAAACACTCATATATGTGATTAATTTAAACACTACATTGCTTATTATTACATTTAAAATGATTACATATAATTTATGAATTACATGAAAGCTACATGCTGCATGCTGACAAGGAAAAGGGGGACAAGGAAGGTTTATTCCAGGTCATGTCCTGAAAAAGGACATATGGTCACCTGGATGGTGGTACACATTGCCTTGGTTTCCCCAAAGGGTTCAAAGGTGATAACATCCTGTCCTTTGTCATTCAGACACAACGATCTGCCCCTAAAACTGAGATGGCTCTACCGAAATCAGCTGAGTAAAATGGACTTAAAAACACTCAACACGACGGCCACAAACATTCAGAAGCTCCAGTCTGGCCATGTTGGTGCTCAGGTAGGTGTGGATGGGATCCGTAAGTGTAGTGTGTATGTTCAGGGGGCTGATCATGGTCACATTAACTCAGAGCCATTCTCTGAGTTTGTGGCTCAAAAAGAGCCATTAAGAGCTTGGAGGAATTGTGCAGTTTTTGGATGTGAGAAGAGAAAGAAACGTGGTTTTTAAAATGTTTTTATTAATTTTTAAAAAGAAGAGGAAGAAAAAAAGAGAACACAAATATTCTTTGATATGTGGCAAGCAGAGAAATCCAAATTTACTTTTCTTTAGTCCAGTATTAATTTCTACTGACTAAAAATCCATCTTAAACGAACTATATTCTTAACAATTCCAACCAACATAGAAAAAAGGAAACAGGAGTTTAATAATTGTCTCCTTATCAAATCTATAATTTGTTTGCCTCGTCATCCCTGAGAAAGGGATGTGTTAGGATGGCCAGTATAGTGCCTTGATACAAATCTGGGAAGATAAGCAGCGTTCCATGCGCCGTACCAGACACATGATCACAGAGAACTCTTCGGACAATACTGGCTCTTTGGCCATAAAAAGGGAAATAAGTGCTGGACTTTTTGGCCAGTCATGGCTTGCAGGGCAACCTGCAAGGGCTTACTACACCTTGATACAAATCTGCGGTGCAGCCACTTTTGGAATACTGTTCTGGCAACCACATCTCCAAAAATGTGGTGCTGGAAAAGGAGACAGAGGAAGGCAGACAAAATGTTCAATGTTTTGGGTGAGGCTCCCTTCAAGACTTGACTGCTCCACCCCCTCTAGCTATGCCACTGGTCCCTTCCACCTTCCTTTCTTCCTCTTGTTCTCCCTCTCCTTCCTTTATGTTTTTCCTTGTCCTCTTGTTCCCTCCTTTCTTTGCAGCCACCGCAGCGTCCATGAGCTGGTCCCAGCCTCACCCAAGCTGTGTGATCTGAAAGCTGCCAGTTGCCCCCACCCCTGGCTGGCAGCCCTTGACTGTCACTCATAACCGCAATGGCTGCTGACCAGCCTCCCAGCCAGTTGGGTAGTGGTGCCTCCTTCTCATGTCAGCAGGGACTAATACACTAAGCACTGTTGGGTATCTTTCCTTTAGGAAGAAAAGCGGGATATAAATCAAATACATTAAATAATACATCCACCCTCTAGCCAAAGGATTGTATGGACAGATGAAAGCTGCAGATCCAAAGAGGCAGTTGTGCAGCAGAATACAAAGCATACATAATTCTGCACGTCTGTGTCTGTGCACAACGGTAACGCCCGTGCAAGATTTCAAAGAATACACTGCATTTACTCAGATCTAATGCCTCATCAAATCTAATGCACACCCCTATTTTAAAGGGCTTAACATTAAAGAAAATGTTTACTGTGATTATAATGTGCAGTTGCAAAAGCAGGGGCAAAATATAATTGTCCTGCATACAATGAGTTATATGATAATAATATAATAAATGGGATAATGTTATGCTTAACTGCACTATTTAAAACAGCAATGTGTTTGCTACAGGCAGGGGGTTGGATTAGATGACCTACTGGGTCCCTTCCAACTCTATGATGTGAGCCACAAAATCATATTTGTCTTGTATTGGTATTGTCTTGTTTGGTATTTTATTTATTACAAAACTGTTAAACTAAATACTGACCTAGACTTATAATCAAAATTCTCAAATCTAATCCACCGTCGACTCTAACGTGCACCCTGAAATCTCAATTCAGCTGGAAAAGGTGAGTGTTAGATGTGAGTAACTATATTTGCCACCTTCATTTCTTTCAGTTTTGGTCAGTGTATGTTCTCTGTGCTGCACAGAACAAAGACGCTGTGCGCTTGACGTTGGAACAGATTGACGTGGTCAAGCGGATGTGCAGAGCCTATAAGGAACTGGAGCTGGTGACCACTGCCCAAGGTAATATAACATCCCATACGAACAGTGAAAATTCAAGCAGCAGACGAAAAGTAAAGGAGTGTGCCCATCATCCATCCATCCATCCATCCATCCATCCATTCATTCATTCATTTAGAACAGGGGTGTCCAAATTTTCAACTTCAGGTCTCCTGGCCCTTTAACAGTTGTGTAGAATAGAGGATTCCAGCAGGCTTAGCTTGTGACCTGTGTGATGAAGTTTAGCACGTGAAGTTGCACGTGCTAAAATTCCCTCCTCCACACAACTGTTAAAACATTTTCATAGATGAATTTAAGCATATAATTGATACCCTTTTGCATAGTGTCCACAATTGGGGACAACTGTATTTAAAATAAAATAAAATTCCTGACAGCTCTGGTTTAATGCATAACAATTTTCCCATATAAAGAACTTCTGAATACATTCTCAGAACAGCCAGCAGATGGCAGTATTGCCGAAGCTATTTTTTGAACACAGTTTGAAGCCCTGAAATAGTTGGAGGTTGGAGAATAATTATTAATGAATTATAATTCATGTGCAAATGAGGGCTCAGCAATTCTGGGGGCTCCTGGAAGTCTGATGATTTTTTCCATATAAGTTCTTGCCCTCTAAAAGCAGGCCTCTGTCAGTCTTGGAAGACTATGGTATCATGCTTGGCGCTGCATACGCTGCATGCGAAGCACGAAAGCCTGGGTTGGATTGTTATGGAGGATAGGCTGTTACCCAAGCAGCAAATCCCCCTCTCCACGCCACTGAATTAGTCCAATGGAAAGGCAGAGCCAATAAGATCGGATCCAGCTGGTGTCGCAGAGCTGGGCTAAGGACAGGAGCACACCCTGTCTTGTGGGGCCAACCTGAGTCTTGAACCCTGGCCTGCTTGTTAACAAGCACAGTGTCTTAGCCACTTGCGCCACCCACAGCCCTCTACTTGAACTGTAAATAAGCAGTTTGCAGCTACTCATCTCTGGGTCCATAGAATCTGCTTGAGAACATCTGTCCCCAACTGTGGCCTGCCTGCAAGTGTGGAAAGGTCATTTTTAAAGGGCCAGTACAAAGGACAGCTCCAGCAGATATCGAGTCCTTGCTAATGTGATGATGGTTTTTACCCTACAGCAGTGGTGTCCAACCTTTTAACTTCCTGGCTCCTGGACCTTTAACAAGCTTGTAAAAGAGGGAAATTCAGCAGGTGTAGCTTGTGATCTGTGGGATTTGTGGGATGAAAAGCTGCACCTGCTGAAATTTCCTCCTCTGCATAGTTGTTAAAGGTCCTGGAGCCCCGAAGCTGAAAGGTTGGAAACCCCTGCCCTAGAGCAGACTGAAGAGTGCTCCTGTGCAAGGCTGTGCATGTCTAAGCATGTTCCTCTGTGTACATGTGCCTAGGTATTACAATGCTGTCTTATTTATCACTGTCCCTGCCCCACAGCCACCCTTATGAACACCAGCTGGCATTCCTTCCAGCAAACCGAAGAGCTCCTGAGCATGGACAGAGTGCCTTTTCTCCCTTGAGCAACTCCCCCCCCTGCCCAAAGAAACATGTGCCTGCCTCCTATACAGGATAGGAGAAAGGTGCTCTGTTTTGGAAGTCCCCCCTTCGCCTTCCCAAGCAGCAACCCAGCCTGCCCAAGTCTGTGTAGAAATGGATCTGTGGAACTCCTTGCCACATCCTTCAAACAGCATGTTCACTTAGTAAGAAGTCAGTCCCAGTAAGAAGTTCAGTGGGACTTATTTTCAGGACAGTGTATTCAGTATTGCTGCAAAATTATTAAATGTGTCTTCAGGCTTTTCCCACCAATAACACAAAGGACACAATGTCATGTGGCAAGGAGTTCCACAGTTTCATTTCCACACAGGGAAAAGGCAGTCTATGCCAAAAATGCATTTTTTTTCAAATGTTATCATTTTATATCAGTATGCATGAGAGGTGATGTGAGCCACAAAATCATATTTGTCTTGTATTGGTATTGTCTTGTTTGGTATTTTATTTATTACAAATAAATAGATCAGCATTCATTCTCTGTTCTCATATGGGGATGCTGCCCCTATAGTTTGTAAATGGAGAACGCAGAGTCCACATGTGGGGACAAGTATTTTAACAGATCTGGAACACTTTTTTCAAAAACTGCTTTATGAAGTGCAATCTATGAAGAGTAAGTGATATACACCTCTGTTTTCATATTTTTAAAATTCTATTAAAAATCATGCCAGATTCATAAAATCTACCTATCTACCTAAAATAAAATAGTTAAAATAGATAAAATGGATAAAATAGTTATAATAATAAAATAAAATAGTAATAAAATATAATAAAATAAAATAGTAATAAAATAGGTGAAATAGTTGTCCACGCATGTGGACAATATGCAAATTAAAGGTCCAGGTGCCCTAAAAGTAAAAGTTCTTCTTTTACCATTCTTCATTTATTCTTCCCTTGGGGGGTTCAATAAATCCTGTTAAGAAAGCACTGTTAGTTCATGGTGGCATTTAAAATGAGATCTGTTCTTGGTTAACTATCTGTCTGATTGAGTCTCCTCTAGTACTTGAAAGCTGCTATTCCACATTCTGTTCCTTGTTGTTTGGCATCATCCTGCTTCTAGTCTGGGACTGATATCATTCTCCTAATGAAATCCAGCCACCCCTGTTTTCATCGCAACATCTGTAAGCCACCAAGCCTTCTAAAGGGTTATAAACCGCTATAAAGTGTTTTGAATAGTGGCTCCTTTTAAGGTCAGATCTGTCTTTCTGTTTAAATCTAGGTATCGTTGACAGTAAAAAGATAGCTTGTTTAATCGGCATTGAAGGGGGTCATTCTATAGACAGCAGTCTTGCGACTCTGAGGATGTTCTACGACTTGGGCGTTCGGTACATGACGTTGACCCATACCTGCAACACTCCCTGGTAATGGAGAAGCCAGTGTATTTCTGACTGTTTTCCCCTGCTAAGAGAAAGCATTTGAGGATTAGCCAGCATTGGTTAACGGAATTCAATTGGTCACAATGGAATCCTATACTAGAAGCGCAATCCTAACAATGCCTACTCAAAAGTCAGCTCCATTGTGTTCAGTGGGTCTTACTCCCTGGAAAGTGTCTTTAGGATTGCAGCCTAGGGCCTAACTGAGCAGGACTCCTTCTTGTCCTTTTTCACAAATGTGCATAATCAATGGAATTCTTTGCCATGGGGAGTGATGGGCTCTAGCTTGTAGGGTTTGAATGGGGTTTAATTCTGATGGGCACTAGGTTGTAGGGTTCCCCAATTTAGGGGGACTGGCTATGTGGTGGTGGATATCAGTATGCCACTGAATATCACAGGGGAGCAATGCAGAGGAGAATGATGCCTTTTTTTGCTGCTTGTGGGCTTCCCAGAAGATCCACTGCTGCACAGCAAAACCCCTTTCCTGATGCCAGTGGAGGTTACCAGATAGCCTGCTACCTGATCTCCTCTCAAAATCATGCTGACTAGTCATGTTTGCTCAGAAATCTGAATGCAGAGCATGCTGGGGAGATCCAGAAACAACTTCAGAGAAGATCAGGAAGGAGATAGCAGGCTCTCTGCCAGAACAGTGTGCAGGAGGGACAATCATGGGCACCGGATCTGGGCAGCATTGGGCACCCACTGTTCGGATGTCATGACAATGCAAGCATTATGGAGTCATTTAGCAGATGCTACGCAACGTGCACTTTTGTAATTTTGCTCCAAGATAGTTTTAAAAGTTTCCATGTTAGTCTCTATTCAGTCCATACTGAATCCTTCTCCTGCATGTCTGTCTTCTGCAGGGCAGAAACATCATCAGAGAAGCGATATCCTTTTTATCCCAACACTAAAGGCTTGAGCACTTTTGGGAAAGTAAGTAAAGTTTTCCAGTGAAAATTAAAAAACAGTTGCATAATATTCACTCCGCAGCGTCCGTCTGATCTTGTAGATTGAGTGGCAGATGAAGGCACATTTCTTTCCCCATCGTCTTGAACTCCATATTCTGAAGTGCCGTCTGTGTCTCTTGGTCTGAAAATCAAATGCATGGTCTAAATGGACTCTCTGTCGACTCAAAAGGATCCTTGTTCTTCTGGAATCCTTTTATTTAAAAGGATCCTTGTTCTTCTGGAATCCTTTCAGTTTGGTCAAATATAATTTTCAATCATTCATTTAAAACAACACGCGTAACAACATTAAAAAAGAACGTTGGAACACAAGAAGCTCTAGAAACTCAATTCCATGTATTGATGGCAGCTATAATATTCATAAAATCATATAAAGTTGGAAGGATCCCATAAGGTCTTGTAGTCCAAGCCTATAGCAAGACGATCCTCCTAGAGCTTATCCAGGAGGTGCCTATCAACCCCCTGCTTGGAGATCTCCAGTGACGGAGAATCCACCACCTTTCTTCTATTCACAGAAAATAAAAATAGAATATAAAAATAAAAATAAAATATAATATTTTATTATATTATATTAAAAATAAAAATAAAATAGAATATAAATATAGAATATAAAAATAAAAAACCGGTACATACTGTTATGGCATGGAAGTTGGACATGAATTAAATCTTATACACCGCTTCAAAGATTTAGGAATGTTTAATATTTTTAATCAAATGTATTTAGATAAAGGCAGTACATTTTTTCAAGATCGCATAAACTAGAGTTAGGGCACAATCCAGAGTAACTATGGGGAGTCCTTGCTCCGGTGTAAGAACAATTTACTCTGGATTGCAATATGAATATCCCATAGGTTTTCACTAGGTGGTGCAGTAACTACAGGTACATGTAATGTCTCTTATGTGCTCCCATAATTACTCTGGATTGTAGGGTTAGTCGATGACAGAAACCAGTAGCATAGCTAGAGGGGGGTGGAGCATTCAGTCTTGGAGGGAGCCTCACCCCTTTGGATCCAATACAGGTGGCGGGAGCAAAACGGAGCCGTACGGCTCCGTTTTGCTCCCGCCACCTGTATTGGGTCCAAAGGGGTGAGGCTCCCTCCAAGACTGAATGCTCCACCCTCTAGCTATGCCACTAACAGAGACATGTCCCCAATTCAATAAACCAGAGTATAAGCAATAAGTTTATACTATAAACCAGAGTACTGATGATAAGCCATAGTACTATATCTAACCTGATGATAAGCCATAGTACTATATCTAACCTTCTGTCCGTGTCGTGCTAGGCAGTGGTCCAGGAGATGAACCGCCTTGGTATGATAATTGATTTATCTCACACATCGGATGCAACTGCTAGAGAAGTCCTCAACATCTCCAAAGCCCCGATCATATTCAGCCACTCATCCTCCTTCTCAGTTTGCAATCATTCCAGAAACGTCCCAGATGATATCCTGCTCCGTCTGGTAAGTGAAGTTTATCTCTCTGGGTTGTGAAAATCATGCACGCAGCCACAACAGGTGAATTTGTCCGACCCCTCCAAAATCAGAACAGCACATTTCCTCCGTAAAGCATGCCGAGTGCTATCTCCGGCTCCCATCCTGAATTGTACCCCAGTCACAGACAGATGGATCTAAACAGAATCCAACATCCAGAGCAGGTATTAGACTGTAGATCAGCCATTTTCAATATTTCTCATGCCACATTGACCTCTGTGGACTTCACCTCATGTGCTTCTTGCTTTCTGTTACTATTCATGCTCTTTTTCGGTAGGTGGCATCACTTAGACATGTGCAGCCTGCACCAGGGGACGCTCCTGGGTGACATGCAATGGGGTGGCACCTCTTTATCCAGATACCTTTCTTGGCATCTCAAACAATACAATCTCAATCAAATACATTATAAAACAACCAGCTATTAAAAAAGTTAGTGACAATCAAGAACATTCAGACCGGCTGACAATCTCTCCACATCTCTACCTGAATCAAACCTGCAACCTGATTTTAATCCTTCCCTTATAAAATGTAACATGGCCTTGAAAGCGTCCAATCTTGTCTGATCTTGGAAGCTAAGCAGAGTCAGGTCTGGTTAGTACTTGGATGGGAGACTACATAGGAATACCAGGTAACACTTCCAGTGACCCAGTCCGCTAAAATTGTGGTTGTATGAATAACACCATCATGTTATATACTGTTTGGTGCTTAATTTACACAGGATGTAGTTTGAAATATTTCCGTTCTGTCAAACGTGATAGCTAAAAAACCAGTAAGGATAGAGTAGTGGTGCATTACTGTACCACCAACCAGGTTGTTGCCCCATCCACAGCATAGGATCAGGTCTACCATTTGGGTGATATGGTGGCCTCGGCACTGGGTGATGCAAACCCTCATGAGACCTCATGGTCTGCCTGCTTGCTTCTCAGTTAAAGCAAGGGCTACAGTCTCTTTTTTACCAGAATGTTCGACTCATTTGCTTCATTTATTTTTTCTTCCCTTTCCCCCCTTCCCTTTTCTTCCCTTTTTCATTTAGAAAGAGAATGGTGGAATCATCATGGTGACATTTCCAGTCAAGTTTTTGTCCTGCAGTGATCAGACAGTAAACATTTCAACAGTTGCAGGTTTGCAAATTCTGTACCGTTATCAAATTCTGTATTGTTACTGTCTTTACTTTATATCCCTTCCAAATAAAAAATGATGTTCTCTACCTCTCACTGCTTTCCCCCAACACCGGTTACCTCCACTCCAGAGGTAGGTGGTAGCAGCACCAGGTCACGGCATCTCCACCGTTTGTGGTCCGAAGTAGCTCCCAGTGGTGCAATATACACATTGCTGTATAGCCACTGACAACAATGGAACTATTTTCCACACTCTTAAATACTTAATTGGAATCAGTATATTTGTGTTGGAAATCCTTACTGGAACAATAAAGAAAACTGATCAATAATGGAAAAAGCACTAAATAGAATATATATGGTCTGGTGGGTTTGAGCAAATTGACTCTTCCCTTTCCAATACAGGGAAGGGGTGGGAGAAGCAGAGTCTGGCACATCACCAAGTACATATAGATAGATATATGGTAGCATATAGAACATGGCCTCAAGTGGCAGGAAGTCTTAGGCCAGCCATATATAGCTCTTTCTAAACAGCATCCTCTCTTTTTCTTACCATGCTAGAGCACTTTGACCACATAAGAAAAATTGCAGGGTCCAAATCCATTGGAATTGGTGGTGACTATGATGGAGAAGATGGGTGAGTAATCTTTTTGCTTTATTGCTGAGTGTTTGCCCCACAGGACAGAGCTATCCAGTAGCACTGCCCCCCACCCTTAGATGCAGCAGAAGTTGGCATCCCTAATTCTGCCTTATGTGGCACAGGATCTTTTACCCTGTACCCTTGTCCTTGAGGTATCAGAAAGCCTTTGTACCAAGGATGGTTCCATCGTAGGGCCTGGTGGTACATGTGCTGGGGGACTTTGCTCTTACAAGATCCCATGGCTTCTGTCCATCTAACCTCTATAGCAGTTAGATTTCACTCATGATTGTGTGGGAGAGGCAGACACAGCAAATGTCTTCTTCCCCTGGTGCCGTTTAACCAGTTCTCCAATTTCCCCATCACTGCTCCAGAAATTAAGAGGATCATTAATGCATCTCAACGAGCCTCTCCAATGGCTTTCCTAGAACCAGGCAGCAGGCATTTGAGAGCCCTCCTTCACTGTCATGGTGTTGGTTACTCAGTACCACAAGGGATGCACAACCCATTGGAGCAGCAATTTTAACCGGAGTGAAAATCAGTGGGAATCAGTCCACAATGTCCCATAGGAGCCTGGAGCACAGTTGAATATCTGTGTTTGGAGCACACTGATAACATAGCATGATGTTCAGGAGCAGAGCCCTGCCCCAAGAAACATCTGCACCTGCCGTGACTCTTTCTGCAGCCAGTGGTGCAGTGGTGGCCAGTGATGTCGACCCAAGACGCAAATCATGGCAAAAGCCAACATTTCATTGGTTTTCAAGGATCTCTTCAACTGGACCAGAATTACATTTTGGAAATTTACGCGTCTGGCACTTTTGATGCTCTTCTCTGTGGCTAAAAACGCGCCACGGTGCAGGAAACAGAGCGACAGGTCAGCATGACATCTCACGTTCAATGATTGAATTGGAAGTTGAAAGTCCTCTAAAGAGGGCTTTATTTTGTCTCCGTCTCAAGCAAAGAGAGGAGGTCAGCTAGACAGGGAGCAGATGAGCTCCTTTATCTCTCCTGGCCTGGCTCTCCCAGGCTCTTCCCCACCACATCAGATGAAGGTCCTCTAAGGGGCAGACCCAGATGTGACGGCTCCGCCACCTCCCAGCCACTTCCTGCCTATGGTGTTCCCTTCTTTGGCAAGCAGGCAGTGAAGAGAAAGCTGTTTCTGGCGTATCATAGTATCCTAGAGTTGAAAGGGATCTCAAAGGTCATCTAGTTCAACCCCCTGCCTGAAGCAGAAAATCCTTCTAGAGCAGAGATTCTCAATCATCCTAACGCCGTGACCCCTTTATACGTTCCTCATGTTGTGGGGACCCCCAACCATAAAATTATTTTCATTGCTACTTTATAACTGTAATTATGCTACTGTTATGAATCGTAATGTCAATATCCGATATGCAGGATGTATTTTCAGGGTTACAAATGAAATGTGTGTTCTATGCACACATTGAACACAATGGGATTTATTTCAGAGTAGGCATGCATAGGATTGGGCCCTGAGGCTGTCAGACAGCCCCAGTGTGTGCGCAGCTACAGCCAGAGGTCTGGCAAGGCTGACCTGGCCCCCTGAACCAGGGGTCTTTAGGCGACCCCCAGGAAAGCTCTAGGTGACCCCGACCCCCACTTTGAGAAACGCTGTTCTAGAGCATCTCCAACAGGATCTTGTCAAGCTTCCCCAGTGAAGGAGAGCCCACCACCTCCCTTGGAAGTCTATTCCACTGCCAAACTGATCTCAGGGTCTGTTGTCTCACCCTGGAGAGAATGGAGCACCGATGGGACCATCTCCAGAGGTTCAAGTTCCTGGGACCTCTTATTACCTGCTACTTCTTAGCTATCAGGGACAAAATTCTGCATTTCAGCAGCTGGTGCTGGATTCTAACCCACTCCCCCACCCCCATGTCTGCCCTGATCAGTCAGGATCACAACCAGGACAATTCAAGTGCAATGCAATCTCCTATTTCATTCATTCATTTCATATACCTTTATTGGTGTTTAGAAACTCCTCTTTCATCCCTCCTCTTGCAATTTTTTGCTACAGAGAATGCTTTTCATGCTATGCTAATTATTTGGTGAATAGATTCCCCCGGGGATTGGAAGACGTTTCCAAATATCCAGCCTTGATCGAGGAACTATTGAGAAGAAACTGGAGCCAGGAAGAAGTGAAGGGAGTTTTAAGAGAGAACTTCCTCCGTGTCTTCAGGGAGGTAGAAAAAGTAAGGTTTGTTTGTTTGTTTGTTTGTTGTTTGTTTGTTTGTTTGTTTGTTTGTTTGTTTTGCATTGTATATGCTGATTTTAGGAAAAGGCTATTGTTAGGCTTGAGACAAAGATTTGTTCAGGTGTTCTTGAACAACGTATTGCATCCATCAGTCTTGTAAGACTATGGTATCATACTCGACGCTGCATGTGAAGCACAAAGGCTTGGGTAGATTGATATGGAGGATAGGCTGTTACCCAAGCAGCAAATCCCCGCCACTGAAATAGTCCAATGGAAAGGCAGAGCCAATATGATGGGTTCCAGCAGCATCACAGAGCTGGGCTAAGGGCAGGAGTTCACCCTGTCTTGTGGGGATCCGGGTCTCGAACCCTGGCCTGCTGGTTAACAGGCACAGTGTCTTAACCACTTGCGCCACACACAGCCCATAACAAGACACACAGTGGAACAATAAGACACAAACAAAGAACAAGACACTCTGTTCCCATGTTGGACAAGATGGTTTCACATCTGCAGGTAAGGAGATCGCAGGGAAAAGAGCTACTGCCAGTCAAATCAGAAAATATTTTCTTGGGTCATTGGACCTTGGATGGTCAATGAATAGGCTAGTCCAGTGTTTTTTCAAAGTAGGTCACAACCCACCAGTGGGTCCCAAGTGGGCTTTTAGTGGGTCACAAAAAGTTTTTGATTTTTGCATGCCCAAAAGGGGAGAATAGAGGAAAAGCAACGTAAAGAAATACAGCTAAAAACAAAAAATGAAGCGTTTTGTCATAGCAAATCTCCACCAGCAGTAAACGCTGGACACCTTCTATGGTCAGTGCTGTCCAGGTTTTATCCCTCCCATTTGGACAGCAATGTTTGCTGTTGGTAACATTTGCATTAAGTGGTTCACAATAATTTGTTATTCCCTACAATCCAGTGTAACTATGGGAAGAAGTAAGAGGCACTTACTCTGGATTGCTCTATGCATTTCCCAGAGGTTTCTCATAGGTGGCACCGTAACTACGTCGGTGTAAAAGGATTGTAGCCATTGTGAAAATTGGGGTCATGATGCTAAAACGTTTAGGAAACTCTGGGCCAGACAGAGCCATGCGCGGACTCCATCTCAAGCCGCTTCTTGTGTTGACTTGTTTCTGACTTGCGCTGCCCTTCGACTCTTCTAGGTGCAGAATGAGAGTTTATCAGAGACTGCCAGCGAAGTGGAAATTGCTCCTGAAAACATCGACCGTTCCTGCCACTTAGACCTGAAACACCCTATTTTGCCGGCAAGCAGATCCTACAAATTGCCCTTCTGGGGACAAGTTAACAGCCTAATAACTGCTGTTGTGATATTTATAATGATGCACTGAGAGCCTTCCAGGCCCTGCCATCAGCTTCCACCTACCAGTCCAGAGTTTGTGGAAATGTAATGCGCACAACAATAGAGCATTGCTGTGTTGGAAACAGTTCCAGCCTCTTCTTACCATCCATGCACACAGGGAGGAAACCATGTTTGGACATCAACGACTGAAATATTGCATTTGCTGCGCTCTTTTGAAGTGAAGGAACGCACCAGGTCACCCCCTCATAGCCACATTGCTGACATCTGTACCCCGACAGCTAACTCAATTTTTTCTTTAGGGCTTTTTCTTCTCTTGCCACTTGATTCTGCATATTATACTTCATTTCAAAATTATGCTTGTCACATTCTAACCTGGAGTGGGTTGCAGTAGTTTTAAAATCTATATATATAAAAGAGAAAAGTCACTGATTGACTCACTGACTGACTGACTGACCCATCACCGCCCTGCCAAAACCGCCAGGCCTAGAAGCATGAAATTTGGGGTGGGTGATCCTTCTGTGACTGAGGGGTGCACTAAGAACTGGTTTTGGAAAAGGGGGTGAAAAGGGGCGCAACGCGTTTTCCTCCCTATACTTTGCATTGAAGAATTGATGACTCATCAACATTCCGCCCCAACCCCCAGACCTAGGAGCATGAAATTCAGGGAGAGAGTTCCTTCTGTCACATGAACACCCACCAAGGACCAATGTGGAGAAATTTAACCCTTAAGGGGCTAAAAAGGGATACAACATATTGTTGTCCTATACTTAACATGGGAGACTGAATAAACAGCAGGCCTCCGTCAGTCTTGAAAGACTATGGTATCGTGCTTGGCGCTGCATACGCTGCATGCAAAGCACGAAAGCCTGGGTTGGATTGTTATGGAGGATAGGCTGTTACCCAAGCAGCAAATCCCCCCCTCCACGCCACTGAATTAGTCCAATGGAAAGGCAGAGCCAATACGATTGGATCCAGCTGCGTCACAGAGCTGGGCTGAGGACAGGAGCTCACCCTGTCTTGTGGGGCCGACCCGGGAATTGAACCCTGGCCTGCTGGTTAACAGGCACAGCATCTTTACCGCTTGCGCCACCCACAGCCATTGAGATTGAATAACATCCAGTCAATTTGGTGCTCTGTGCCTGGTACACTGGGGGGAGGGAAGTTGTTCGGAGGAAGAGGTTGCGCTGGGGAGGATGCTGCGCATGGGAAGATGCGCGTGGGGGGTTGATGCACAGGGATTCCCAGTATCAAACTCCTGCAGTTACTGAGGCACAACCTTATTCCATTAGGAGCAAAGGACTAGCAAGAACCCTGGACATGAGTCCTTAAATGTATTTTTCTACGTTTTTATCCACATATTTTTTATCCACAGGATATTCTGAAATGGAACCCTAGTGGATAATGTGGGACACGTGTACACTGTGACTGTGATGATATCGTAACACCAGATAGCCAATAAGGCTGGGTGTCGATGTCACTGAGGGCAAACAACACACAATCAGACTTATTGAACTGATCATGGGATAATCTAGCAAGGGACTATGTAGTGAACTGATGGTCCCACTAAAGGCAAACCAAGCCTAGTCAACACCCGTGTAGCTACTTTTACAGCTACTCTTTTTTTCTCCCTCTCAAAAAATTCTGAAAGTGGGGATTTCTGTGAACACAGGTGAAGATACCAAGATCTGTATCGAAAGCATCAGATGCTGAAATTCATGTCCAAGGATTCTGGCAACACGTCCAAGACACCAGCACCATCTGTAGGCCACAATGAAACCAAGATCAGTTTATTTTACAGTATGAATGACAGACATAGGCTGCAATCCTAAAGACACTTTCCTGGGATTAAGACCCACTGAACACAATGGGGCTTACTTTTGAGTAGACATGGTTAGGATGGTGCCCATACAGGATTTGTAAAGCAGCAGCAACAATAAAAACAGTAATTATACACTGCTTTAAAAAAAAGTTCACAGAGCGGTTTACAGAGAAAATTAAATACCACATTTACTTGAATCTAATGTGCCACCAAATATAATGCCTGCCTGATACCTATAGTCAGAATACCGTATTTACTCAAATCTAATTAACTATTGAATCTAATGCATGCCCTGATTTTGGAGACTGAATTCAGCTGAAAAAGGTGAGCATTAGATTAGAGTAAATACAGTAACTATTGGCTCCCTGTCCCCAAAGGGCTCACAATCTGAAAAGATACACAAGATACAGAACTTTTGGGTCCCTCTTCTTTGTATGGACTCACAATAAGCTGCAGGAGAAACAGCTGATAGTGGGGAATAGACAATAGTAACTAAATCAGTAGGGAAAAACAAACACCATTTCAGACCTATCTCTTATAGATCTTCAGACCTACCCCTCCAGCCATAGCCTTTGAAAGAAGTAATCCCTACATAAACTTCTGAGTGTTTCCACCTACTGTAGGTCCACTAAGGAGGATCTCTGACTTTCTCACCAGCCTTGTCAAGATTGCTTTTATCACTGAATCAACTGGAAAGACTGGATTGGCATCAAGGAGCCTTTATGGGATCAATTTATGGGATCAATTCAAAGGCAATAAAGGAAGATCCAGTTGAACTGGAAGATATGGGGATGCAATTCTCCTTCCAGGACAGATTCAAGATCTGGGCTTAGATGCTGTGTGCCTTCCCCTTTCAGGTTGATGTGCCACAGTACTCTGTCTGATGCATGGCAGGGGGCATTCAGTTGGCAATGACAGAAAGCAGAATCTGATTCCTTTTCCTTTTGATTTACTGGCTCGTAAAACAAAACAAACTTTTTTATTCACGTGGTAGGTGTGCTTATTGATCTGAGTATAGCTTTTCTATAAATTCTCATCAGAAATTGCTGATCTCTTGTTAATACTTTGGTGGAAGTTGATTTAATGTCCAGTACTGGTGTCCAGTCAAGTGTATAAGGAGACTCTGTAGCGAAGTTTGTTAGAGTCCAGGGTATGGTCAGAAGGATCTGTAGATGGCCAAAGGGGGTGGCTGGTGTTAGATAGAGCAACCCACAGAAAGACCCCCTTCCTTATTTAGCTGAGTTTTCTTGCTGGCTTATAGAGGAAAACCATCTCCAGCACGGAGAAGAGTCTAAAATAGACCTGTTTCCGTCTGATTCGGCCTCCTGGCAAGAATTCCTGCTTCCTTCCTACATTGTCTTGCTAGAAGAAATGTTGCTGCAAAACAAGCAGCCAGGTTGTTAACAGGATCTGATGACTGTAAATAGATCACGCTAGCGTTGGGTGATCTTCACCGCCTTCCACTTTGCTTCCAAGTACAGCTCAAAGTCCTGGTTTTTTGACCTTTGAGTCCTGAAACAGCCTGGGAACAGCTAGCAGAGGCTGCAGCCTTACACACACTTCTGAGTAGATCTGCCTCAGTTTCCACTGCAGTGGACTGCTTTGTCCCATACAAATCGGGGATGCTGGAGACCCTTCTCCAAGGGCGTGTCCCTTTGGAGGGTAGGTAGGTGGCTCCGGGAGAGAACAGAGTCACCATTCTGGAGATCTTTTCCAAGGCACTTCAGCCTGGTGCCTTTCCTATCATCTCTTTCAACATCTAGCCGAGTCCACTCTTTTTGTCCCGGCTTTTAAGATCCGACTTGTGACTGTTTTCATTTGTATAAAGTAGGCTTCTTACCAGAAGTTCCTCCCATTCCAGGCGCACACAGAGAGCCAGGATTCTTGCTGGGAATGGGACATGGCTGGCGGGAAAAGGCTGGCCCATTCCTGTCGCCCCATTTTCCTGCAGAATAAAAATCCCATTCTCTGCCCCTGGCCATTTCCAGCAAAAACCTCCTATGGGGAGTTGACTTGCCGTGACATGAGAGCTCAGGGGAAATAGTGCAAAGGGAAAGACAATGGACATGATCCGCCTGTTGCAGTTTTTGGAAAAAGCAAAGTCACCTGAAGGAATAAGCTTTTTACTAATGCAGTTTGGCCTGGACTGAATTTGGCCCTAAATCACAAGGTCAAAAAAGGAAACAGAAATTGAGCTGGCTGCAAACTGAATGGATCTCATGGGAAGGAATTATTTCATTGTGTGGTTTTTCCTGTATACATTATTGTATTTTTCAGTTGTTTGTTCTAATCAGGAGCCTCCAAACTTTCAACTTGGACCTTTAATAATTATGCAGAGGAGGGAACTTTAGCAGGTGTAGCTTGTGATCCCCGAGATGAAAAGCTTCACCTGCTGAAATTTCCTCCTCTACACAAGTGTTAAAGATCCAGGAGTCCTGAAGACAAAAGTTTGGAGGCCACTTATGAAATGAGAGCTTTTCAGATTAGATTAGATTAATAGACAGACAGAGAGCACGATCCTAACCATGTCTACTCAAAAGTAAGCCCATTGTGTTCAATGGATCTTACTCCCAGGAAACTGTCTTTAGGATTGCAGCCAGACAGACAGACCCTGAGTGCTCTTTGAGATGCTTGAGATAGAAGCATTGGACCACATGAAATTTCAGTGCAGATCCTGACTATTCATTTGAATCCTAAGGTTGTCAAGTTTTGATGTTAAAACATTAAATATGATACTAGTCTTTGTAGAACTACTTGCAGAACATAAAATTCATCATTCTGAGGGCCTGCACTGTTGGAACCCACGTTCGAGGGGTGCTACCAAAAAAGTGTTTTGCACGTGTTGGTGCAAGACCCTGATGTGCTGCTGGAGCATCAGAGGCCCATCATGGCCAGTGTGACCATATAAAATCCATATAACCATTGCCTAGAAGAGGGAATTTAGGCAGGTTTAGCTCATTATAGAAGATTTAAAAAGCAGCACTGGGCAATGGTTAAAGGTACAGGCATTCTGTCCTCCGTTCTATATGGTCACTATATGGTTCCTGGCAGGTAATTCCAGCACAGGGTAAGGAGAGGCTGGGGAGAGAGCTGAATGGGGTGGGAGATGGCAGAATGGAACAAAATGGAAAGAAGTGGGCTGGGTGGGCAGATTAGGTCCAGGAAGGGGCAGGATCTGTGTGGTGCTGGTGCACATTGAATCCATAGGCTCCTCTTGAACCCGATCCACCCATCAACCAGTTGCATTTCTGGAGTGTAAAGTGGACCTCAGTTTTAATCCAGAGTGTTAAACAAAAGAAACCTGCTCATATGGCTGGGAAATACTGCAGTCAACACAACCTGGCTGAACAACCAGCCACCCCGTCCAGCACAGCACAGAGTGGAGTCTTTGTAGCAAACTGTTGCTTCTGGCACCCAAGCCGCTGATATGCACCTTAGCTTCAAACACATTCCCAAATGAGACTCTCCACTCTCCAAATTATACAGATAATTTCTATAGAGCAAGAGAGTAACTATGGTCCCAATCCTCTTCAACCTTCCTGCACCAGACCAAGAGGCTGTTGTTGCACCCTGGGATGGGGGGATCATCCCCCTCCAGTTAAGGGAACGTTTGTGCCCATCTCACAGCTGCACCGTGGCTGCACCAGCACTGAAAATTTGTAGAGGAGCAGAAACTTTGAGCACAGTCCTAACCATGTCTACTCAAAAGTAACCCCAGTGGTGGGCACCAGCAGGTTTGCACCTACTCTATAGAACCGGTTCTTAACAAGAGATAGTACATATAAAGTTTAAGAATAGCCATTTAAAAGTGGCTGCCAGATGGGCAGAGAACCGGTTCTTAATTTCTTTGAAGCCCATCACTGAGTAACCCCCATTGTGTTCAATGGGTTTTACTCCCAGGAAAGTGTCTTGGGGATTGCAGCCAGTGATGGGATTCAAAGAAATTAACAACCGGTTCTCTGCCCATCTGGCAGCCACTTTTAAATGGCTATTTTAAAACTTTATATGTCCTATTACTCATTCATAACCGGTTCTATAGAGTAGGTGTGAACCTGCTGGAGCCCACCACTGATTACAGCCTATATCCCTTAATTCAATGTCTTAATTTAAATTCATCAATCTAGTCTCTTTCCAACACGCTGGTATTTTTGTTCACCCGGTGTTCAGGTAGACTGCCCTGTTCCAAAGAGGTTTGGAAAGAGTGAGCCTGTCCTATGGGTGTTGAAACACTGATCCTCCATGAGTCTGTTTGGCTTCATTTTTCAAGCCACCTAAGCTCATGGCCATTACTACATCCTCAGGCAATGAATTCCAGAGTAGACATCATGCAGTATAAGTATGCATCTTGAGTATACCTCATGCAAGGGATAATATTTTATCTTTCTTTTGCCCACCTATTTCACTGGGTAACCCAAAGTTTTAGTATGAGAGAGGGGTTAAAAATGGCTGCACTCCTCCATGCATTGCTTTATAAATACTGCATTTACTCAAATGTAATGTGCCATCAAATCTAATGCACACCCTACACTCATAATCAAAATACCACACTTACTTGAATCTAATTAACTATCAAATCTAATGCGCAGCCTGATTTTTGAGACTAAATTCAGCTGGAAAAGGTGAGCATTAGATATGTGGGCTGTGGGTGGCGCAAGCAGTTAAGACGCTGTGCCTGTTAACCAGCAGGCCAGGGTTCGAGACCCAAGTCGGCCCCACAAGACAGGGTGAGCTCCTGTCCTTAGCCCAGCTCTGCCACGCCAGCTGGATTCAATTGTATTGGCTCTGCCTTTCCATTGGACTAATTCAGTGGGGTGGAGAGGGGGGTTTGCTGCTTGGGGAACAGCCTATCCTCCATAACAATCCAACCCAGGCTTTCGTGCTTTGCATGCAGCGTTTGCAGCGCCGAGCATGATACCATAGTCTTCCAAGACTGACGGAGGCCTGCTTTTTTTTAGATACAAATAAATCCAGTAACTAAATGTACATTTTTTAGTAGCATAGCCAGAGAGGGTGCAAAGCACTAAGTTTGCAGGGACTTTTGCAAGGAGCCTAATGGGGTGTGAAGCCACACTGGGTTTTCAGGTAGGGAAGCAAAACAGAGGCATATACAGTACCTGGGGGAGCTGCTTGCACACTGCGGTCAGGCTCCTTGCAAAACTTAGTGCTTTGCACCCCCTGTAACTATCCCACTGGTCCCCAGTACTTCTTTCCCAATGAAATCCTTGCAGAAACCCTAAGGCAAGTCAGCATTACTGAGAAAGCAAAAAGAGGCCCTTCCCTTCCTTTCCCCTGCAAGACACTTCCTTCAATGACCTTCTAGGGCAGTCATGATCTTGCAGGGTCAGCCTTGCAATCTGGAAATAAGAACCCTGCCCTCACTTCCATGTGGCAGAGGACATGCTTCAGAGGCAGGTGGTTCCAGGGTCAGCCCCCCTTCCACCTCCCTGGACCATCCAAAGTTCTCTGACTGCACCTGGTCTTCCTTGATGCCTCCCAGATAGCGTTGCCATAATTCTCTTCCACCAAGTTGGGACAGGACCCTCTGTGTCATTTGCCAGTTTGTGAACTCAGACCCCCAAAACTGGGACTGTCTCTGTTTTTGGGGACATCTCCTCCCAGGACACCTGCAGACTTTTTCTTCTCTCACCACCTTGAAAACTCCTCTTTTCTAGGGGGCTGGAATCTCTTCCTACTATAAGTGCGCTGCAACGTGCCCAGCAAAAACCATCACTTTCACCCAGCGGTGTCCCAACTTTCAACTTTAGGGCTCCTGGACCTTTAACAAGTGTGCATTTCAGCAGGTATTTCAGCAGGTGCAGCTTGTTGCCTCCCATATCACAAGTTGCACCTGCTTGAAATGATCTCCTCTCCACACTTGCTAAAGGTCCAGGAGCCCTAAAGTTGAAAGTTGGACACTCCTGACTTACACCTACTCCTACCTCCCTCTTCTTTTCCTGCTGGGTCAGGATCACACTAGGGCTGTGGGTGACACGCGTGGTTAAGACACTGTGCCTGCTTGGGGAACAGCCTATCCTCCATATCAATCTATCCAGGCCTTCCTGCTTTGCAGGCAGCATCGCAAACCATATCTTTCAAGACTGATGGATGCCAAGTTTTTGTTCAGTATCTCACTTGGCAGCCTCTTGGGGCAGAGACCTGCCATTTCACAGGATGGAAGGATGCTGATCTTTCTATGTACATTAATAAGATTGGGGGTGGACTAGATGGTCTCAGTGGGACACTCCAGGCCCGGCTAGTCCTTCATTTCTTGCTTAAAGAAAGAAAGAAAGAAAGAAAGAAAGAAAGAAAGAAAGAAAGAAAGAAAGAAAGAAAGGTTTCTTTAAAAAAAATCTGGTTGAATGGATGGATGGATAAATAAAATAAAAACATTTCTATCTAGATCTGATCTAGATAATACTCAACTGATGTTATTATTTTTTTAATGTGTGCAAGTTGCCAAAAACTATGGGAACCACTCAGACTGCCACGTCTACACATTTTGGGGAGTAAGATCCGCTGAATTCAATGAGATTTACTTCCAAGTAGACCTGGCTAGAAACGGCTCTGCATGAATGAACGATTGTCCTGAAGGGGCAGACGATCCACCGATGCTGGTTCAAGGGGGTGAATGCGTGGGAAAGGAAGGCTACAATCCTAAAGACACCAACCTGGGAATATAATCCACTGAATACAATGGGGCTTACTTCTGAGTAGGCATGATTAGGATTGCGCTTTATAATTACCGTATTATATAACTGCTGTATTAAATATAGTATTAATTAATTATATGTAGTATTTAAATAAATATAAACTGCAATCCTAAAGACACTTTCCTGGGAGTAAGACCCATTGAACACAATGGGGCTTACTTTTGAGCAGACGTGTTCAGGATTGTGCTCAAAGTCATACACTTCGAGGGGGTGTGTAGTGTGTACCACTTGCACGGTGGCGTAGCTAGAGGGGGGGTCTGAGAGATCAGTGTTGGGGGGAGTCTCTCACCCCTTGGGGGAGCTTTCTAGGTGGGGGGATCAGTGGTATAGGGGCTTTGTCCAGTGGCATAGCAAGAGGGGGGCTGAGAAGTCAGTGTTGGGGGAGCCTCACACCTTGGAGTATCAATGGAACGTTGAAGAGCTGAACGTTCTATGGATGGAACGTTGGGAGGATGAAGGTTCTAAGTGGGATGCTGCGGTGGCGTAGCTAGAGGGGGGCGCAGCTGTCCGTGTAGGAGGGAGTCTCACCCCTTCGGAGCCATTCCAGGTGGGGGGTGCAAACGGAGCCTGGAATGGCTCCAAAGGGATAAGACTCCCTCCTACACGGACAGCTGCGCCCCCCTCTAGCTACGCCCCCTTTCCCAGCACCCATTAGTGGCGTAGCTAGAGGGGAGCGCAGCCCTGAGTTTTCCAGGACGACCCCCCCTCCAGCTACGCCCCCAAGGGGTGGGGGGTGAGGGTGGAGTTGGGCGGGCGGGTTTCCTGGGAGGAAGTGACCCAAGGCGGCTGGAATGCCAGGCTGGCTCCGATCTTTCGGTGGGGATGCCGCACTTTACGGTAGTGCCGGTGCCCGGCCAGGATCGGGACCCCCAACAGCAGCGACAGCACTACGACAGCCTGGAGGGGCTCAACTGGGTCGACCACAGCCGGCCAGACCCCTGGGACGCCTCCTCCTCCGACGGTGGGTCTCCCGGGGGCGTAGCAAGGGGGGGTCTTAGGCAAAGGCGTCTCTGGGCATGTGCAGAGTCCAGGGAGTGGGGAGCAAGGGCGCCTCAGAGCATGCACAGAGTGCAGGGCAGGTTGGCCAGATGGTCTCTTTCTCCAGGACTTAGTCCTCTTTGTTAGTCCTGGAAAAAAAAAACTGTCCCCCATTTCTATAAATACTCTTTTTCCAGGACACGTCCTCTTTTTCAGACTTGTGTCCTGGAAAAGGTCCTCCTTGTTCCTCCTTTTCCTGGTAAGCAGCACCAGGCAGCCTTCTTGGAATATTGTTTTCAATGGGTCTTACTCCCAGGAAAGTGTCTTTAGGATTGCAGCCTACGAGTATTTTTAGGTCTTATTTTTGTATCCTACATTTTTCTTGGGGGTCCTACACCTTGGAGACCTTGTTCTTTTGGATCTCCTACTTTTGGGGGGCTCCTCCTGAGCTCTTCCAGGAGGGGAACAAGTGGTGTAGCTAGAGGGGGGTTGAGCAATCAACCCATGGCTCCTTCCCCTTGGGTAGGGTTGCCATAATTCTCAGCCACAATATTGGGACAGGCCCCTGTGTCCCACTTGCCGCTATGTGAACACAATCCCCCCAAATCAGGATTGCCCCTGTTTTTCGGGACATATGGCAACCCTCCCCTTGGGGGACCAGTGGTGCAGCCAGAGGGGGGCAAAGTGCCATGTTTTGGATGGATTGTTGTGCAAAGTGCAAAGGACCCTTCCATCTGCCCCATCCCCTGGAATGGCACAAAAGTTTGGGCCCTTTCATGCCATGGGGAGGCTTCCTTCAAGACAGACTCTCCACCCCCCTCCAGCTATGCCACTGCCTAGTAGTGTCTCCAGGTGTGCTTGAATGTGCCTAGCCATCCCTGAAGTCCCCAGACTCCAGTGGTTCCCAAACTTCACCTAGTGGCCCCCTTGATTTGCTGGGCCACTGGTTGCCACTCCCTCCAAAGGACAATCCTATACAGTATATTTACTGGTGAGTTTTTGGGGAGCCACAGTTCCCAGTTTGGGAACCGCTGCCCCGGATGGCAGTCAGGGTCAACTACCTTGAGCAGAAGTCTGGCAATTGAGGGCAGCTCCCAGTGGGGTCCATTAGTGGGTGACCTTTTGAGCCAGCCTTGGAATTGGGTGATGATGCCAGGACAGTTTGGAATAATAGAAAGGATGCCGAGCATGTGCAGAGTGGCAAATGAGACTCAGGAGTTATTCTAGCAACAGCCCACCTTCCTTCCATCCTGGAGCACAAGGTGTTGTACATGAGATACCCAGAGAAGAGAACAAGACATAATTAGATCTGGTTAAGCCTCAGCAAAGCCACTGTGGATCCCACACCTGGGAATTGGGGCCTTGAGCATGGCTTCTGCTCCAAATTGCCTGATGAGGCTGTTAAGACACCTTTGGGCTTTGAACATCCAATGAGTGTTGAGAGACTCAGGATGGACAAAAAAAATTCTTTACCCCAGGGGTAATTAGTCTGTGGAACTCCTTGCCACAGAGTGTGGTGATGGCATCTAACCTTGATGACTTGAAGAGGATGTTGGACCAATTTTCGGAGGAAAAGTCTTTTGTGGGTTACAAGCTGTGATGTTATGTGCAACCTTATTTTTGATGTAGCAACTTCAGAGTGCCAGATGCAGGTGTCTTGTTGTCTGGTGTGCTCCCCGAGACATCTGGTGGGCTTTTGTGAGATCCAGGAAGCTGGACTAGGTGGACATTTGGCCTGATCCAGACCTGATGCTGCTATCACTTGGACCTCCAGGCTCAGTGGCCGAGGACTCTTAGTACTTCAGAGGAGAGAGAAGTGGGTGCAAGGAGGAAAAAAAAAAGAGAAACACGAAAGCTGCCTGGGACAGATAGTTTTCATGTGCTCTGATGTCTTGTGGGGTCAGTTAAGGGCACTCCTGTTCTATAGAGCCTGGAAGTTAATGCTCCAGGCTCTGAACTAGATAACGGGAAGGATGGAAATAATGGCATGAAATCAGGGACAGTGTGACCAAGAGAGACCACCATGTGGTGAGTGGTTGTGTGCTGGATATAGGGAAATAGGGGTACTCCTGACCCAGGGTCTCATCCTAGCCACCCATCAAGTCTGGATGCAGTCTAGATAAGGGGACTTTGAGGATGCCTCCTCCCACTGCAGAATGCTGCCCCGATCTGTAGGCGGGGTGCTGCAGCAGTGCTGAGAAGTCAGAAAGGATTGGGCCCCATCTGCTGGGCCAAGCGACACTCAGAGAACTGCTCAGCTCGGGCTTACATTGCCATCTAAGGCAACATGTGGGTCAACAACAAAGGGAGAGAGGGGTCTCTTTTGACAAAAGTGGGGGGTCTTGCTAAATAGAACCACTTTGAGTCCTAAATCGGGAAAAGCGCTTCTACTGCCTGTAGCATTTGATGGGCAGAGCCATATTTTTTTCTGGATCTGGGATCCTCCCTTTTGTTTCTCATGGAAATAGTGATTCCAGAGCCTCCTCCCTCCTCCTGCCATTTCAGATGAACTTTGGGTGAAGGGGGAGCTTCTCTCCGCTGTTCCTTCCCAAAGCAGGCAGAGGGAGGGGAAGCCTCAGGATCCACCAGGTTCCCCCCCCCCCATGCACTGAAAAATGAGGCTGGTTGCAAAAGTTTCTCCTTGGTTTGTCTGCCCCAGAGGCACCTTTTCTGCTTTTCCTTGTACACATAACTTTGTACATGTCAAAGAACTTCAGGATTTCTTGAACAAGTCAGGTTTTCTGAGTGGGGTGAAAGTTCAGAACAGTTTTTGCAACCTGGTTGATCACATTTTCTCAGCATTGAATAGAGGGATTGTGACTTCTAGGGCTGCCATCCTATGCACACTTTCCTGGGAATGAGTCCTATTGAATGCAATGGGACCTGCTTCCTGGTCCTATTGGCATAGGCTCATGGGTGTCCAAAATCCATTGACTATCAGTGTTAAAAGCATTTATTGGGTTTACTCATATCTAACACGCATCTTTTTCAGCCTAATTTAGGCTGCAATCAGAAAGATACTTTCCTGGAAGTAAGACCCACTGAGCACAATGGGGCTTACTTTTGCGTAGACATGGTTTGGATGGTGCTCTAAGTCTTCAAAATCAGGATGTGCATTCAATTTAAGGGCACATTAGATTCAAGTAAATATGGTATTTTGAGTATAAGTTTAGGTCAGTATTTAACAGTCTTCTATATTTTAATGAAAAAAATATTTTAATGAAAAATATAGCATAAACTGATTATTGTATAAATTGGGTAAAAATCATAACATAAATATAGCATAATATAAAAATTATGCCATAACATGTCATATTGTTATTCTCATATAACTCCTTTATGGTTAAATTAAATTTCACACCTGTTTTGCAGCTGTGCATTACAGTCACCTGTAAACATTTTTTCTCAGGCTTTATAAAATTGGGGTGCACATTAGATTCAGTGGCGCATTAGATTTGAGTAAATATGGGTATATTGTAGGTTGTGAAAAGTACAGATCCATAACTTTTCCCCAAAGGCTGCCCCATGTCATGGTAGTGTCAAATCTATTAACTTAAAAATAAAATAGACAAGGAGATGTAGGGGGACCCACCTGAAATTGGCTTGTGACCCACCCAGCATGCATGCTATTGTGGCAGAGGTCTTCTCCTCCTCCCGCCACCTGTTCCATAAAACTGTATTAAATACAACAGTGGGAAAAGCTGTTCATGTGTTTGTTGCGCTTCCAAACATGTGCATTGAGATGTGTTTAAGGAGAACATGAGTTGCGCCACTTAAGAAATTAGTGACTCTAGGCTAAAAGTGTGATGTGAGTGGGAAGGAACGCCTCTGTTTACACGGGTGCTTTCTCTTGAAACTAACATAAACCTGTGATTGAAGAAAAAACTAAACTCACTAATCTTAGACTGTTTGCTTTTCTTCCTGGGCTGTTCACTCTTTTTGGTTTCCTTTGGCCTGCAAAACCAAACAGTTTTGAGATTATATGTGTGCTACACACACATACGCACGCTGATATAGTCAGATACAAAATCGGTGTTTAAACAACATACAGCACGATCCTGCCCTGCCAGTGAATGCAGTGTGCACAGAATGGAGGTGTCGTGTGCCACAAATAGGAGCACACCATGCACCACCACCAGGTCATCCCAGGTGCCACTTTGAGCATTGACTTTGCAATTCAAGAACTCAAACATGTGCACAAAACCAACAACCATCAGTTGAAAGTTTTGCATGTGCATGCCATCTTATAGTTACATCGTATTTGCAGCACGTATGAATGGTTACACATAGGCTTCTATCCTAACCTCCAGTTAAGCTGGACTATCGTATATACTCGAGTATAAGCCGACCCGAGTATAAGGCGAGGCACCTAATTTTACCACCAAAAACTGGGAAAACTTATTGACTCGAGTATAAGCCTAGGGTGGGAAATGCAGCAGGTACTGGTACTGGTCCTTTTCCTTGTAGCTTTCTTGGAACTCATAGGCTGCAATCTTTAGCACACTTTCCTGGGAGTAAGCCTCATTGAACTTAGTGGGGCTTACTTCAGAGTAGACATGTATAGGACAGGGTGACCAGATGCCAAACCCAAAATTCCTGAACCCCAAGGCCAAAATTCCTACCCCCAGGCCAAAAATCCTACCTGCTTAAAAAATTGCCAAAAATGTATTTTTTTATTTTTATAGTTTTTGTTTTATGGCCATCACTTTTGATAGAAAGGAGATATCTCAAAACTGATTTTTGCATTGGATTGAATACGAATCCAACGGTATATGACATGATGGGGTTTGATCCCGCCACTTGGGGCGGATTTTTGGGGCCAAAAAACTCAGCTTATATTCGAGCTTATATGGTAAATCCCTGCATAAGTCCTGGGCTGACTTGAGGATGTCACAAAAATGCAGTAAGACACTTCTGCACCTCGCCTAGGGGAGGGTTAGGCCAATGCACAGACATGCGCTTGCCTCTCTACAACTCCATGGGAATGGGAAGACTGATGTGCTGGCCTAGTTTAGGATTGCACCCATAGAGTCTCAAGTCTTCCTTCACTAATGCACAGTTTTTGACCAGGGATAGGACAAACCAATCTGAACAGTCCAAACTGATGCATCTTGAGTTGTGCTCCCTTGGAAGATATGGTGGTGGACCTCAACTAAGTTGTTCAGGTCCTCACCCAGCCTCAAGGTCAACTGGATAAACTTGGGTCAATCCCTGGATAACCTTGGATAAATCACTATCCTACCCTGCAGGCATGTTGTAAGTGTAAAATTGGGAGGCCTCTACATAAACAAGGCTGAGGTTGTTGGGGAAATGAATGCGACATAGAAATTGCACGGCACTGCATGTTGTGCGGGACATACGGGAAGCATTTTACCCAGTAAAACAATTGATGCGCCAAAAGAGATGGTTGCATTTTTGAGCCAATCAGGTTTGAGGCGGGGGCTGCGGAGGCTGCCTGGATTCCATAGAGTTCTGTGGCAGTTATAGATTGTGGATCACTGGCTGTTGGACATCAGATGAGACGCAAACCTCTCTCTAACTTGGGTTTTAACCCTTCCCAAAATACATTCTTGGTTTGCTGAACAGACAGCAGCAGATGAGACTGTTAGGTTTTCTAGAGCTCGAGAATCCAGCTTCTCTCGGTATGTCTGCACTTGATCTTTCCATTCCAGGTGGAGATGATCTCCCTGGTTGTGCTGATGTTCTATGTGTTCTGTGCTCTTCTTCTTATGCTCAGACAAGTTGCGCTCACACGTAACCTATTCGGAAACAAGTTAGTAACTCATAATTATAGCTTTTGTGAGAGAGTGAGATGGCTTTGCATGGCAAAAGCCCACTCAGTTAAGTGGAAATAGCCTGTCTCTGGGAAACATGGGACATGGAATGATTTTACATGATGCATGTGGATAAATAGACATGTGGATAAATGTGGATAAATAGACAGGAAGAGAAGGAAGGAATTGGGGTTGGCCCATTCATGAGGTCAGCTGAGATGGTTGCTTCTGGCAGTGGATTGATGAGAGCATCTGCTGCTCTCAACTTATTGCTGTCCTCCTCCCTGATCCCCTTATTTCTCCCCCTCATCCTGGATTGGAAAAGGAGAATGGAGCATTTTCGTAGAATCATTGAATCCTCAAGTTGGGAGGGACCCAGTGGGTCATCTAGTCCAACCCCCTGCCTGTAGTAGGAAATCCTCCTACAGCATCTCCGACAGGTACTGGTGGAGCCTCTGCTTGAAGATCCCCAGTGAGGGAGAGTCCACCACCTCCCTTGGCAAACTCTTCCACTGCCGAACCACCATCACTGTCAGGAATTATTTCTGGATATCCAGCCAGAATCTCCTTTCTTGCAGTTTGTACCCAATGGTTCTAGTTCTGACATCCACAGCATTGCCATGTCCAGTAAGCTCGTAACCCCATCAAAAAAGGAGATCAGATTTCTCTGGCAAGATTTATTCTTGGTAAATCCATGCTGGGTTCTTTTGATCACCGAGTACTTGTCTAGTTGTGCACAAATTGTGCGTTTTATGATTTGTTCTAATATCTTGCCTGGGATTGAAGTCAAACTGACTGGTCTATAAGCCCTGGAGGTTTCAACTCGATGCAGAAGAACTGTGGAGTGGGGGAGGTAGCTGGACTGTATATATGAACTCCAGCCTAGTGATTTTCAACCAGTGTGTCATGGCACACCGGTGTGCCACGGATAGTTCTCAGTTGTGCTGTGGGAATTTGGAGAGGGTGAGCCATGAGATGAAAAAGGTTGAAAATCACTGCTCTTGCCCACACACTCTTCTCCTCTGCACTTTCTTTTCTGTTTCTTTCCCCCTTTCCTTTTCCAATCCAAAGAGCAGCAATGATCGTATTGGCTCTGCCTTTCCACTGGACTAATTCAGTGGCGTGGAGAGGGGGGATTTGCTGCTTGGGTAACAGCCTATCCTCCATAACAATCTAACCCAGGCTTTCATGCTTCACAGGCAGCGTATGCAGCGCCGAGCACAATACCATAGTCTTCCAAGACTGACGGAGGCCTGTTTATTGCTTATTGTTACTTTTAAAACAGTTACATGGATTTTATTACATTTAATTAATTAATTATAAGAATTGTACCTGCAGCCTGATCACAAGGAAATGGAGGACAATAAAGATCTTTTCCAGGACACCAGGGTAAAAAGAAGAGTATGTCCTGGAAAAAGAGGACAGATGGCCTTAACCAGCCCTGGGAAGAACCAGACATGTGACGGCTCCTTGCTATTTTGGGGTTGCCACAACTCAGAGCTGAGTCAAATGTACACTTGTCTAAACTGGTGAAGTTTTCTCAAGGAGAGGAATGATCTCAGATTTCGCTGGAACTGAAATGAAGGGGGAGTAGCTTTGGTTTCCTGTCTGCAACGGAAAAGTAGGCCACCAGGCAGTGATTCTACCCCTGGCAGTCCGAAGTGGTACAGCCCAACCCAAACTGATAGATGGGATTCTATCTATGGTTTGCATGTTTAAACTTGGAGCGTCACAACCCTTTGAGAGAGCTGGACCACTACAGCACATGATGATAAGCACACCTTTATTTAAGCTGCTCATTAGAAGATCTGCCCTGGTCCCAGAGCATCTCGGAGAGTCCTAAAAACACAGCTGTGGCTTCCTACAGTAAAATAAAAATTCAGTGTCAAGGAGAGTAGAGAGATGCAGTTAGTTTTGCATAGTTTGTTCTGCACGCTTGCTGTTAGTGCACAGGATTAATGCCATGTTTGCTACAGTTTGGTCCTAAAAGCCACCCCCAAAGTGTTATCCAACTGCATCCCGACTTCAGAGATTCCATAGGAACTTCACAGGTCCTGCCCACACATTTCCAAGCAGAGATTTCCTGCCACGAGAGCCAAGAACTTGTTTAGGAAAAAAGCACATGAAATCTCAAGTCGCAACACACTGGATGCTGCACTTCAACCTGCCGCATGTTGCGTTTTTCTGCAAAATCCTGGCCTGCATCAAGCCTTGAACTGTCACTGAACAGCCTGTTGGAGCTGGCGTTGGAGCAAGTGTTTTATCTTGTCATACAGTTTTCAAAAAGGCTGCAGTCCTGTGAATACTTACCTGAGAGTAAGTCCTATTGAACACTGTCAGACTTATTTTTGAGTTAACAGTGGAGTACTTTGTTAGATTGTTCTTGTGTTGCAGAGACAGACAGATCGTTTTGTGAACTTTCAGTTGGAAATGAGTACTGTATATAAATAGTTTTGATTGATTGATTGATTGATTGATTGATTGATTGGTAGAAAGCTGTATATCTTTTGGTGACATTTGTCACCAGAAACCACGGAAGCCAGCATGTCACCGACCCACTTTGGGCAGTTTGCCTGCGCTGGTTTTGCCTTTGTGATTGGTTGCTGCAATTACGTACAAATATTTGGTCTTGAATTTTCCCAAGATAGCAATGTATGGAAACCAGTTGGGACCTGCATTAGGAGAGTCTATTTCTGGCAACCCCAGGTAAGGATGACACGGATTCTGAATTCAGTGTCTCTTAACCAAGGCTTATCCAGCAAGTTCCCTGTTGGAATGGAAACAGTTTCATACATTTGAAATATATAGTTTTATACTGGTCTGAGTCTGGAATAAAAATGTATCATATTGTATCAAATATGGTTCTTTTGTATACTTCCCAGATTTGGTTTTGAATGAATGTATGCATGTGCAGTAAATTAATAGGCTGTGGGTGGCGCAAGCGGTTAAGACGCTGTGCCTGTTAACCAGCAGGCCGGGGTTTGATTCTCGGGTCGGCCCCACAAGACAGGGTGAGCTCCTGTCCTTAGCCCAGCTCTGCGATGCCAGCTGGATCCAATCATATTGGCTCTGCCTTTCCATTGGACTCATTCAGTGGCATGGAGTGGGGATTTGCTGCTTGGGTAACAGCCTATCCTCCATAACAATCCAACCCAGGCTTTTGTGCTTCACATGCAGCATATGCAGCTCCGAGCACGATACCATAGTCTTCCAAGACTGACGGAGGCCTGCAGTATATTAAGAGCTGCATTGATCTGGAAGTTTGGGAAGGGAAAACAGATTTTTATTTTTATTTTGGCTGCCCCCCCAGTAGCAAGAAAGTTTAACTTTTTCCCTCAGATCCTCTTTCTGTGGTCAGATGGTGACAGAGACCCTTCCCCTACAGATTGAATTTGTAGGACAGTCTGCTGTGCTTAACACACCCCATCTGGTAGCTATTTGGCATCCAGAAGGCCCTGTGATGCCAGCTCCCCACCAGAAATTGCAGGCACATTCTTTGCAGTGATCTCTGCCTGTTGAAGAAATCTCTGGAATTCCAGTAACTTGGACAGAGGACTCTTCTGAGGAGCCCTCTAAGGGAACGTGGCTCACATTTTTGGCTAGCAGAAGCACATGCTGGCCCCAAACGTCTCAAAAGCCACTGATCTGCCTCGTGAATTGGGGAAGCCCTTGAAGTCAGAGTGTGTGTGCTTGGAAAGTTGCATAACCCCCCAACAAACAATATTGTGTAACACTTTCTTTAGCCATTTCCTTTCTGTATCTGTGTCTCTGCCACCCCCCCCCCCCCCAGCTCTATGCGTTCAAAGTCCCATCTGCACACCAGCTTCCACACATGGCTGTTATGTGCAATGAACAAGATGGATCTCAATCAGTTCCAGGGATATATAATCCTATGTATACCTCTTTGGAAGGAAACCACAATGATTCCAGTGGGGTTTAGTCTCCAGGTAATAAGATTTTTGACTTAACGGATTAAAACTGCAACAGTTTATATATTGAAAAGCAACAGCTCTGAAGCACAATGCATTTGTTATTATCATACACACCAAGAGCACAATCCTAACCATGTCTACTTAAAAGTAAGCCCAATTATGTTCAGTGGGTCTTACTCCCAGGAAAGTGTCTTTAAGATTGCACTCTAAGACAGCCTGCAGTGTAATGACAGAAGCATCCCCGAATCCTCCTTGTACATAGGAGAGAAGGCGCCTTTGATGTAATCAAAGTGATGCATGCAGGCAATCAGTCACCCTCCCTCTCTGGGGCTCAGAGGAGCTTCATTTCAGGTGGGAGTCAGACCCCTCCCTTCCCCCTGGAGCACTTGACGGAATGCAAAGCTGTTGGGTAGTCACTTTATGTTTGGGGAAAAGAAGATCTGCCTCCAGGGCTGAGATGCTCTTCTGAATCCTTAAAGGAAGTTGATTGATTGCCTGTCGTGTGACCCTGGCAAGCAGGCTTTTTTCTCCTTTTTCCTAAAAGCAATTCATTTTTCAATATCAAGGCTAACCTCTTTCACATACAGATAAAACTGAAGTGAAAAAAATCCCCTGATAATTAGATTATACCTGTTTTTATTCCTGAGCCTGAAAGTTCTATTTAATTCCCATTGCTCGACGCCTTTGCCAGCACTGGCAGTACTACAAGCCGGCCTTCCCCTAGACCTCTCCCTCTGCAACAACAACAACAAAAAAAAATTACCTGATTCCTCTTTAATGAACAGCTTAAACCTGGCTGTTTGCAGTGATGAAACCCCATGCTAAGTGGAGATTAAGACCCTTCGCAGTTCCGCTGGCCGGCAAAATGCAACTGCGCATAAAATTCACTCGTTCAAGTTTTGGTGTTTTTAAAAAATCTTTGTGCTCATTATTTCCTGTATAAGTGGCTGTGACAGAATGGGAGATGCTCAGCGCCAGACTGGTGGCGGTAAGTGCGCTTGGAGGGTAGAGGGGTGCCTCCTTGAACCTCACAAACCTCACTTTTGAGACTATTGAGATGTTTTCCAGCAGAATCCCATTGTTTTTGTGTGGTAGTTGCAGAGTCCCCAATACTGTAGGTTGTTGATCGACAGCAGTTCAGGGGCTTTCCCTACAATCCAGAGTAACTACGGGAGCACGTAAGAGACATTACGTGTACCTGTAGTTACTGCACCATCTAATGAAAACCTATGGGAAATTCATACTGCAATCCACAGCAAATTGTTCTTACACCGGAGCAAGGACTCCCCGTCGTTATTCTGGATTGTGCCCTTTTTCTATTTTGCTCTCTGTATGCTTAGCCTTTAGGGCAATTCTTAACATGGGTTCTTAACATGTTCTTAACATGGGTTCAATCAAACCCCAGGAGTTCTGTGAGTCAGTATCGAGGTTCGGCGGAGGTTGCCAGGTATTTGAATATACTTTTGTTACAACATATGCTTTTGTATATTTTTGTTATTTTTCCAACTATGAAGGGTTTGGTGAATGCATGTATGAAACTTGTGGGGTTCAGTACCTTTAACAAGGTTAAGAAACACTGCTTTAGGGGATTATTAGGGGACATCCTCTAGCAGGTTAAGTTTCCTCCTCCAGCCTACTTTTTGCTAGCCTGGCAAATGGAGTGTCATCAGGACGGAAGACAAGATGTGTGATGCATCAAACTTTGCAAGACACATCTAATCAGATCCCTCCACGGGGAGGAGAAATTCAACTTGGGGTGTTTGTAGGCTGTGGGATCTGAGATCTGTGACATTCTGCAGCTCCCTATTAATTCCCCCTCCTCCCACTCCGCCTCTGGTTTCTTGTGCTTGAAAAGGGAACGGAATGGAAGAGAACATGTGGAACAGAGGGGAATGGTGTCCTAGCATCTCTTTGGCACTCTATCCCACCACTTCTCCACACTTGGTGTTCTTCTTCCTTTTCCAATACAGGGAGCAGCAGGGGCCGGTGCCCCATAGATTAAGTGGGGCTGATTCTGGCATGTACCTCGGGCAGGGCTGTCCAGAGTCCTTTTAGGGTGCAATGTAGCAGAAACATGTTACTTTTGTGATACTCTTTTATTGCTTGCCTGGGCATTCATCTTTTCATTTAGTCCATTGTGGTCAAAGTGAGACAATCCCAAAGTTCTTGGATCTGTGCCTGTGGGGGAATTGTTGTGGGGTCCATTCCCGTCAATGATCTTCCCACCTTTTCCTTGGATTTTCAGAATTTTCACAATTAGGCGAGAAGGACCCAAGCCGCTGAACCCTTTCCACAGTTTTATTATTCATGTCTCTATTGCAGTGCTGTGGGACTGTCTTGAAAGCACACCCCAAAAACACATTAATCCACTTTTTTTCTAACTCATCTGTTACATATACATAAATACAGAGTCTAAAGTTTAAAGGTGGTACGTGGTACAGTACTTGCTACAGGGTCTGATTCCTGAAAGTCCTGTATAAGTGACAGAGATTGCAATCCTAACTGCAGTAGGTCCCAGCAAAGTCCTGTGCTGGCCTGGGGTGACACAAAACTGCCGTAAGGTGCCATCTATGCTACTCCTGGGGGGTTACGCTAATGCACCACCACAGAAATAGGGAGTGGGTGGGTGGGTTCTGGCCTACACTGGTTAACCCTACAATCCAGAGTAACTATGGGAGCACGTAAGAGACATTACATGCACCCGTAGTTACTGCACCATCTAGTGAAAACCTATGGGAAATTCATATTGCACTCCAGAGCAAATTGTTCTTACACCAGAGCAAGGACTCCCCGTAGTTACTCTGGATTGCGCCCTAATTAAGTGATTTCAAATATGATGTGGCATAGCAAAATACACATAATCTGATCCTCTTGCATGCTCGTCACATGTATCTGGACCTCTTTTTATCTCTGCCTCCTGCATGAAACAGCCTGCAGTTCTTTATGAAAAATGGAAATAAAGCAGGGAGTCAGTTTGGGGCATCTTTTGCTGAGCCTTGAGCTAAATTCTTCAGGAGGGCCAACATGTTGAGACTTGCAGTGGCACATTTGAAAGTGCGGCTTGCTGAGATCAGTCTAGCAACACAGTGAGCCTGCGGTGAGCTGAGTGGCATCATTTGAAATGCCGCTTGCCGTCTGGCATTTGGGAAATCTCTTGGCTCTGTGTGAAACGTGGGGGGTGTTTCGAAAAGCAAGCAGAGGCCAAGAGTGAGAAGGTGGATTGGAGAAAGTTTGAGTTTGAAGGGCCTTTGGTGGTGCTCGATGCCACAACAAGTCCTGAGAATGTCCTTGCATGCACACCTCTCCGACTATCTGGAGAAGGAGCCTATCAACGTTCTGACAGCCCTCCTCCTTGCACCCCTTTTGTCTTGCCATATTATGGTTAATTGCTTAGAAGGGCATAATCATGCTGAAAGCCTGCCGCATACTTGTTATGACCTCCATGGACAGGATTACAGAATGTTCAATACAAGGTGAATGCCCTGTTTGGGCCAACCCACATTTCCTTGGAGGAATTTCTTTTTTCCCCCTCTAGAAACCACTGGCATTTAGGACCAGTTGCCCAAGGCATGACTAGAGGGGGTGCAAAGCACTAAGTTTTGCAGGGAGCCGTCCTGGGGCATGCAACGGAATTGGGAGCAAAATGGAAACACACCAGAGTAGCTCCACATGGGGAGGATCCATCAACCACTGCGCTTGGTGATAGATTATCCCCATGTGCATGTGTTATGGGCATCCACAAGACATCCCCACTTGTCCTTTTCTTGCTTTGCATGGCTGCTGACCTTTCCCAAGAAGTCTGCTAGCAGCAGCCAGCAAGGTGCCCTGATGCCTTAGATTTCCAAACTGGCCAAAGTGTTTCCTGATATATTCTTTAATGGTCTGTCTCTGGCGGAAAAGAATCTATCCTCTGTTGGTTTCAACGTAGCCTAGTTGGTGGTGTGCATGACCGATCAATACCGTGTGGCGCTGCAGCAGGGAGCCTGCTTGTCAGAGGCAGTGGTTGTTCAGTGGAAGTCCTGCATTAAATTGATCCTCTTCTTCCCCGGCTCAGTGGTGCTTCTCGGAGACAGGCGCTAAATGTGGTCCAAAGACCTGGAAGGATAAGGAGAATGGTGAGCCAAGTTGCAGAAAATGGCAAGGGGTTCTTGCTAAGGGGTAGGTATGCCTTGATTTAGAACTCGGAAGTATGTTCAGGCTTTTGTCTACTTGCATGAATTTGATCCTCTCTGCCGATGGATGGCTTGGAAGGCAGCACTGAAAATGGGTGGATCCTATCCAGGGTGCAGTTGGTTGATAGTTTGTTGTGTTACCTTGCCTAGAAACACACATGTACTTGGGAGTGTTCGTAGAAAACTATGCAACAAATTTTTTTTAAGTGATCTGGGTTGAATTTACGCACACTGTTGATTTAAGTTATTTCCAAATGATACTCCTAGGAGAAAGCACGGACACCCCTCATGCAGCGTAGAGGGAAATATCAATCCATTCCTCTCTTCACACTGTTGACCCAAGTGTGGTTGTCGTCTGAGGTCTGACCTGCTCCTTGGCAGCTGGTTCAGGCTTGGAGCACTCAGATGAACTGGGATTTGTCTTGCTTGGCTCCGTCTTCTTTAAACTTGACTGTCAACACAGCTCCAGAATAGCCAATTTTATTTGGAGAAAAGCGTTGTTCAGTCATTTGGATAGTATTTAAAGATATTTGTATTTGATAGTATATAAAATTTTGGAAGAGATTTACCCTAAAATCCAGAGTAACTACAGGAGTATGTAAGGGCGCAATCCAGAGTAACTACGGGGAGTCCTTGCTCCGGTGTAAGAACAATTTGCTCTGGATTGCAATATGAATTTCCCATAGGTTTTCATTAGGTGGTGCAGTAACTACGGGTGCCCGTAATGCCTCTTATGTGCTCCCGTAATTACTCTGGATTGTAGGGTATGAGACATTACATGCACCTATTGTTACTGCACCACCTAGTGAAAACCTATGGGAAATTCATATTGCAATCCAGAGTAAATTGGTCTTACACCAGAGCAAGGACTCCCCATAGTTACTCTGGATTGCGCCCTTAATCTTGTTTGTAAAAGCTGGTTGCAGATGCCCAAATCAAATGGGGATGGTAAGCTTCTTTAGCAGCTCATTCTGTCCCTTGTGCCAGACCCTTTTTGCCAATGGATCTCTCCTTGGTGCAAACCTGATGGTGGTTTAAGTGGTTTGCATTGACTTTCTATGTGGGGCTAGTATTAGTCGGTAGTGAGTAGTGCAGTTTTACTGAGCAAAGGCTGTGATTCTCAGGAACCGTCTGGGAAAATAAGCGCATTGGGTACGCGTCCTCTTTTAAATGTGAAGTTGCAGAGCAAAAAGTACTGCTCCATCCATGCTCCATGTGGCCGGCTTCCTGTTCACAACATCTTTATCTCCTGTGCTGATCCATAAACCTGGGTATTGTGTACGCTAGTAATCTGATCCAAGTGGATAAGCTGCTTGTGGCCAGAACCTGCATGTTTCAAAGGTTAGTGCATCACTTTCTATAGTTTGTGGATCTTGCACAAGCTCCTTGTACTTATCCCTGCCCAATTTCTCAGCTGTCAGAGTCTTGCCACAAACAGTCTTGCCCACAAACCTCATTCCTCCTGCTCCACCAGCCCCAAGCATCTGAAGCTCTCCTGTTCCCTCCAGTTTAGGGTTGCAATACGTCCCGAAAAACAGGGACAATCCTGATTTGGGGGGCTTGTGTTCACATACTGGCAAATGGGATAGAGTAATGGGATAGAGGGTCCTGTCCTGATTTTGTGGAAGAAAATTATGGCAACCCTACTCCCTCCCATCCAACCTTTCTCCTTGGCTGCTTCTTCCACTTGGAAAAATCTCCTGGAACAGTCATGCTCAGCCCTGCACATTGGGTTGATGGGCTGTGGGTGGCGCAAGTGGTTAAGACGCTGTGCCTGTTAACCAGCAGGCCAGGGTTCAAGACCCGGGTCGGCCCCACAAGACAGGGTGAGCTCCTGTCCTTAGCCCAGCTCTGCAACACCAGCTGGATCCAATCATATCGGCTCTGCCTTTCCATTGGACTATTTCAGTGGCGTGGAGAGGGGGGATTTGCTGCTTGGGTAACAGCCTATCCTCCATAACAATCCAACCCAGGCTTTCGTGCTTCGCATGCAGCGTATGCAGCGCAGAGCACGATACCATAGTCTTTCAAGACTGACAGAGGCCTGTTAGTTGAATTTGTGTAACCCTACAATCCAGAGTAACTACAGGAGCACATAAGAGACATTACATGCACCCGCAGTTACTGCACCACCTAGTGAAAACCTATGGAAAATTCATATTGCAATCCAGAGCAAATTCTTCTTTCACTGAAGCAAGGACTCCCAGTAGTTACTCTGGATTGCACCCTAAGTTGATCAGGTGCTTGAAGCATAGTTATAAACAGGCACATGCCATGCAGTCAGTGGAAAGGATGGTTGAATTATTTCCTGTGCTTTTATCTGGTCTTGGTTATTTAACAGCACCAGCATTGTCGGATCAGGTCATTCTACTGGACTTAGTTGAGATGTCTGAACTGAAGGTGTTTGTCCCAACTTTAATTTCCTTCTGAAGGCTTGTGGCACTTCCTTCTCCCCCCCTCTCCAATTTGCCTTGCTGGTACATGCAGGAGCGTGTGCAAATTAACAGAATGCCGTGCAAGGAGGACTCTCGAGGTGCTCATCTGACCGTGCGCTTGTGCATGCTGCGTTCCATTAGTGATCAGTCTGCGTGTGTCGGCGACGGGGTCTGATGACAGTGGGAAGAGACCAGAAAGAAATGAATGTCATGGCAAGCTGTGTAGGTGTCATCATCGGAATTAGTTTTGGAAATGATCTGTCTTAAATTGGAAGGATGGCTGCGTGGGACGCCAATCCAAGCAAAGCTGCGGAACAGAAGCGCAGTACTTGAGCATGGCTCGGACGCATGTGCTTATAAGAAGAGCACTGCTGGACCAGACCAAGGGCCCATCTAGTCCAGCTTCCTCATCTTGGTGGCCCACCAGATGCCGCAGGGTGCACATAAGACAACAGAATACTTCCTTGCACATGGCAATCAAAGGTAGCCTATTTCTCAAACCAGGTTGAAGTGTCTACCTGTTCATGGCTTGTAATATGGCAACTCCCCTTTTGCTCAGACAAATGCCCGTTGTTTTCTCTCATTTCTGTAATGAGATTTGGAGCCTGTTTGCATGGATGGTTCTAGCATGGATGTTAAATAACTGCAGCCGGCTGACATCATGTGTTTGATCACTGGTAGTATTGGATTTTGCTCCCAGTATCGTTCAGTCAATAACTGGTGGCCCAGGACATTTTTTTATTTTAGGGAGTTTAACTTCCATGGGATGCATGACTCATTTGCCTCTCGCCATTGAAATAAGGATTATTAAACCCAATCAAGCATGTCTGTAAGCTTATGTTTTGCTCAACAGTACAGTTTGGGTGCAGACCTAACCATGTCTACTCACAAGTAAGCCCATTGTGTTCAATGTATCTTACTCCCAGGAATGTGTCTTTAGCCATAGGCTGCAATCCTAAAGACACTTTCCTGGGAGTAAGACCCATTGAACACAATGGGACTTACTTTTGAGTAGACATGGTTAGGATTGTGCTCTTTGTTTCTTATTAAACTTGCTATTGTAATAGTGTATAGGGTGCTTCACATATATGGTCCTGGTGACCTTTCAACAACCCAGGTAAGGTAAGTAGAAGTACAGTGGTGCCTCACATAAAGAGCTTAATTCGTTCCAGAGGCCTGTTCTTTAAGTGAAACGCTCTTTAAGTGAAGCAGATTTTTCCATAGGAAATAATGGAAACTCAGATGATTGGTTCCACAACCCCCAAAGAATTCATATAAAATATTAACTGGATGTAAAAATGATGACAAAACACAGGAATTGAATTCTAAACATGCATTCAATGTGCATGATCCTGTGAAGTGTACTTAGGCTGCAATCCTAAAGACACTTTCCTGGGAGTAAGCCCCATTTAACACAATGGGGCTTACTTCTGGTTAGACATTGTTAGGAGGCTGCAATCAAAGACACTTTCCTGGGAGGCTTACCTGGGCTGCTGCTGGAGGTTCAAGGTGGCCAGTGGGGGCACTTGGGGGCAGTTAGGGGCAGCTACCTCTGGCACCCCCAGGCAACTGCCCCCAAGTTGGGGACAGTTAGAGGCAGCAGCGCTGGCTGGCAGCCCTTTTAAAGAGCCTCCACACGGAGCATCAGGGCTGCATAGCATGTGGGCCAGAGCGCACTTGTTTGTTAAGTGAAGCGGAACTTGTTATGTGAAGCAAGATTCCTTGGAAATTTATACTTGTTATGTGAAACGCTTGTTATGTGAGGAGCTTGTTATGAGAGGTACCACTGTATGTCCATATTGCAGATGGGAAAGATTGCTGGAGTGGCTTGCCGAAGGCTATGAAATGAGATCATGGCAGCGGCAAGGTGCAAACCAAGGAACTTCTGCTTCGTGGCTCGATCTCTGAGCTACTGAACTGCACCAGTTCCAGGTCATGATGTGACCTGCTGCTTCTTGGGAAGGATGGGTGATTTCATGGAGGAATTTCCATTGAAACTCCATGGTAGGACAGTTAGAACAGAGGGAAATATGTCCTTCCCCGTCGTGTAATTAATCTGTGGAACTCCTTGCTGAAGCAAGTGAACATGGCACCTGTACTGTATTTACTTGAATTTAATGTGCACCCTTTTCAGTCCAATTCCCAAGTAATTGGCACATTTTAGTCCGTTCCAGCAACAGCTCATGAAATTTAGTCTCCGAAATCACGATGCACATTAGATTTGATGGTACACATTAGATTCAAATTATTACGGTATTTAATTTAAGTTTTCTATATTCTACTAAAAATGTAACGGAACTTCTGTTTTATAAAGTAGTACAATTAGGTAAAAACCATAACAGAAACCTATTGTCCTATAACTCATTGTTGTGTACAATAAAATTATGGGCACAATCCAGAGTAATTATGGGAGCATGTAAGAGACATTACGTGCACCACCTAGTGAAAACCTATGGGAAATTCATACTGCAATCCAGAGTAACGTTCTTACTCTGGAGCAAGGACTCCTCGTAGTTTCTCTGGATTTCACCCCAAGTTTTACACCTGCTTTGTAGCCACATGTGACAATTGGCAATACAATTTTTTAAATCTCAAGCCTTTTAAAATTGAGGTGTGCATTAGATTTGATGCCACATTAGATTTCAGTAAATAGGAAATTTTTAAAAGGATTGGAAAGATTTCTGGAGATAAAGTCCATCACATGTTACAAGCCATAATGACTGTATGCAGCATATGGGTTTTAGAGTTTTATCCTGTCTTTGCATTTCAGATGCAAGGGAATGGCAACAGGATACAGGTTTCTTGTCTTATATTTCTCATAAAGAATATAGGCAAAATCCAGAGTCACTATGGGGAGTCCTTGCTCCGGTGTAAGAACAACTTATTCTGGATTGCAATATGAATTTCTCATAGGTTTTCATTAGGTGGTGCAGTAACTATGGGTGCATGTAAAGTCTCTTACATGCTCCTGTAGTTACTCTGGATTTTGGCGGTAAGTGAGATACAGGAATCTGGACCATCTGGGCCCCTGGCATGAGCCTGTGTTTGAACTGGGCCAACAGTTTGCAACATGCAAAGGATCAGACAAGTGTCCTTGTCATGAGCTCAGGCGTGTTTCCTGTTGTAGGCATGAGCTCAAGCGTGTTTCCTGTTGTGCCACTTTTCCCGTTAACTTTCTGAAATTACCAGTTGCGTCAAAGCATTTCCCGAGACACAGTCATGCGCCGGATGAAATGAGACACGTTAAGCCGTGAGCTGCAGCCGCCCGAAACGTGCCAATTACTTGGGAATTGAGCTGAAGGTGATCTTGGCAAATGGATGCTTCTGCTGGAGCCGCCAAGTTCTCCCACCGAGACTATATCTCACACTCTGCTCGGGATGGCCAAATCAACCTATTGATGGAGATTAAAATAGGACGCCCTTGCTGTGATCTTGACTATACATTTTCCTGCTCTGGCTTTCTGTGGAGACAGAACTTCTGTGGAGAAATGTAGGCCTTTGGGGAGTGCCCGGTAAGAAGGAAATGGAGGTGCTCTTGGGACAGGCTGAGGGATGAAGCAAGCTATGCTCCACGTGCCAACAGGTCTACCTGAGGCCAACAACAGGTTCACCAGAAGGGTCCTGCCTCAACCTCGTGGACCTGAGGCCAGTCCTTCAGGTGTCCCCACACTCAGACTGTCTCTCCTGGAGCCCTTTCTGGCCAGGGCTCCATTCTTGGGCTACACAGACCTCGCCTCTCTTCTCACCAGAGGTCCCCCATCAAAGTGTAGACCTCACACCATGTTCCTTTCCTCAGAACTGTGAGCGCTTCTCACAGAACACTCTTCTCTCCGCAGGTCATGGCAACCATAAAGAAAGCAGTCCCTTCCTCAACAATCTGGAGGCTGGCAAAGGAGATTATTATGACCGAAACCTGGCCTTGTTTGAGGTAAGGCCCACAAAAAGAAGTGTCTTCAAATGATATATACTTTAGGCTTCGGGGGGGCTCTTCCAGGTTGGTGCTCAGACCAGACAAGAACCCGAGATGTGGGGAACCCACAGCTTTGGGTAACATTTGGGAAATGCAAGGAATGTTTTGAACATTGGTCTTGTCCTACAGATTGTGATCTTCTTTGGCATTTGTGCAATCTTCTTTGGCCCCATAACTTGTTTGTGCAATCCTAACCAATTTAGGCTGGCATGAGTCCCTTGTCTCTCTGTTTCGGTGGTGGTATGGGGAGGCTGGTGCATGTCCGTCGCACTGGCCTAACCCCCCAATAGTGGTGCAAAAGTTCTTTAAGGCACTTTGGTGACACCCCAGACCAGCACCAAACTTGTGCCAGGTCTTAGGCTGGCCTGAGTTGAAGTTAGGATTGCAGCCTGTATCAGTTTCTCCCTTAACTTCCCTCTCGATAAGAGGGGGTGAAGTGGTGATGGTGCCAAATCAGCTTCCAAAACATAAAAATATAAATTAAAAAGGAAAAGTTTAAATTTAAAGGAAAACAAAAATGTTGAAATCCTGTAAGAAAACCCACAACTGGGGCCAGGGAGGGGATTCATAATGTGGGGCCACCACAGAGAAGGCTCCTCTCTTGTGGCTGCCCACCTGGCCTCAAAGAAGAACCCCTTTGGATGCCTTCAAAAGTAAGGGGAAGAAAAAGGAAGAAAAGGGTGGGTTTCTCAGTAGACCCAGCTTGTGCATCAATGTTGTAATACTGATGCAGACCTTTTCTGCAGCGTTGCCACCGGTGTGGGGCATTCAAACACAGGAAGCTTCTATTTGCTCACTGGGCCAGTATTGTTTCTCTAGCTGGGAGGAGACCATATATTGGGGTAAAGCATGTGGAATATCTAGACCTCAGTACCTGTTTCCCCTTCTTTCTGATGGTTCATTTTCTTTTGATCCGCTCTTTCAACGCATTTCAATTCTACCCAGAACTCATTCCTTCAATGCAGGTTCTGCTCTTTCAACCTCTCTCTTCTGTTCTAAAGGGCAAAATTGCCCTCACCCATGTTGTAGGTCCAAGTCTAATCCCATTGCTGAAGGAGTTAATGAGAATCCGTTTGCAGAAATCTTTATGTAGAGGCAGGAATTGGTGCGAGAAAAGGGCATTTGCATTTTGCTAGGTAAAAAAAGCACCGGAAACAACATTTATAAATTCAAAAAGGTTGGGTTCCACTTTTCAACGGTTTTCACTTTTGGATGGTGTTCCAGTCCCTAATCCGTACAATACGTAGGGGGTGCTTGTAGTTATAGCTGACCTATAGAATAAGATATATTCCCAACACTTGGGGGGGGGGGAAGGCTCACAAGTAGGTGTAGCTGGGCTCATCCATGTGAAGAATAAACATTGCCTTGATCCTATGGGGTCAACACTCAGGAGTGCTTCCCTATCACTTCCTTCTCATAACACTGGGCAGCTGCAGCAATTGTAGCTGTTGTTTTGGCCCCAACTTCTCCGTTTCTCGTAGGAAAGCTGGGGATGGGAGACGCACAGAAATTAGCTGATGGGCCCTATAAACCCCATTAGCATACTGTTTTTACTTGAATCTAATGCTCACCTTTCCAGCCAAATTCAGTCTCCAAAATCAGGCTGTGTATTAGATTTGATGGTTGATTAGATTTGAGTGAGTACAGTATTTTGATTATAAGTATACGGGTGCGCATTAGATTTGAGCAAATATGATTGTTTTCTTCCTGGAGGCATGTGTGACTCCCCTCCTTCCATGCCAGGGGAGTGACAGCTCCCAAAACCCCAAGAGAGGCTTTTAAGTGACGGAAAAGAAGCAGCCCCTCCTCTGGAATGCCTTTGCCACGACATCAGCCTTTTGAACTTGGAACCCTTTGCATTGCATCACAGACTAGAATCCTGGGCCTGTGCTTGGTCAGAACAAGCTCAGCTCTCGGCTGCCCCATGGCAAGTGCAGCTGTGATGATCGTGGAGACCTTTGGAGATGAGCCTTCGCTGGTTGGTGCCTGCCTCCTGGAGCAATTCCGTGTGGGACTGGGGTGCTTCTGAGCTGGCTTCCTTTTGGAGAAGCTGTTAGCCACTCCACCCCCACCCCCAAAATGTTGCCAGCAAAGGACTGGAAGAAGTGGCTTTCTGTTGAGATGAAAAATTGCCCCTAATTTGGATGTGGCAGTGACCAGTTTCTTAGCTGGCAGTTGCATCCACAGTGTCAGTGGATGACGTGGCTTCCTCCTGACTGGGCTTCTCAAGGGGCAGAATAATCAGGGCTGATGCAGGACCTCCCAGCACTGAGATCTTGCACCAAAAGCCACCACCGTTTCCAATGGGGTCTTTTCCTGCTCAACCTGGGCTTGCTGAGAATTGAATTTCGGGCCTCTTTCTTGCAAAGCAGTGGGACTCCAACCCCATCTTAAAATTCACACCTCTCCACAAAATTATTTTCTTTGGGCTCAATGAGACGTGATGCCAAACTGGAATTTCCAACATCATTTTCTTTTCAGGAGGACAGTTTGAATCGGGGCCATGATTCCCCATGATTTACCCAAAGGCAATTGAATTGGGGGGTCAGTGTGCAGATAGAGTGCATCCCCTCTGCCTCCTGCTGTGAGCACTTTCTGGTTACTTTCATAAACATACTCAGGCATGTTCTCGTAACTCCACACCCCACATTTGGCCCCTTTGCGAGTTCTATTTGTAGCCTCAAAAAAAATCCAACATGTTCAGAATTTTTGGCTGCAGGAGCAGAAGAGAGAAGCACCTGAACCTGGGTATCATCATGCATCCCCTTATGCCTGAACCAAGCACTTCATACCCTGTCTAGGGATAAGAAGTATTCTTTACTCTTCATAGAATGGTCCATATTCCTACTAATCCCATTAAATATTCCTCATTGTGATCTCACTTGTGCCCTTTCCAGGAAGAGCTGGATATTCGTCCCAAGGTCTCGTCTCTGCTTGGCAAACTGGTCAGCTACACGAACCTCACTCAGGGAGCCAAGGAGCACGAGGAGGCCGAAAATGTTGACGGCACAAGGAGGAAAGTATCTAAAGTATGTTTTCACTATAATTTGGGGAATCTGAAATACAGAACATTTCCTCTTTGGAATACAAAGTTTATTCCAAAAGGCCATTTAGAAATAAACAAGTTCAATTTCCATGAGTGTTGTGCACAGTCTGAGGGTTGTAAAGGATGGGACAGAGCTAAAGAAGGCATTTCCAAGTCAGGGGGTGCCCCACAAATAAGGCCTGTTCCCCCATCCTGCCTAAGCTCAGCATGTGGGCAATCCAGAAAAGGGGCTCCCTAATTATTTTTGGCCCGCAGCAAGCTTGTTCAGCTCCTATGAGTTTCTTTGGTCCTGAGCAAAAACAAAGGGTTTTGGGGGGGGGGATTAATTCTGTTGCTTCCATACTATTTTATACAATCTGTTCAGCCCGCAGAACCACAGGTTGGCTCTGACATTTTGAGCCGTGCACCATTAGTTTGGATACACATCGTGCCCTGAAGCATGACCTCTGTGTGCATCATGGAATAATGATCTCTTCCTGCCTTATCCCTGCCAGGAAAAATCCATATGTTTTAATTTCAAAGCGGGAAGCATTGATTTGGTGTCAGGGATGGGCACTGCGGTGGTGATTTCAGCGAGGCAGAAGCACCAGCCAAGTTGATGTTTGTGCGCTCAGCTTTATTGGGGCAGCTATTGGTGAGAAAGAGTGAATTTCTGTATGGCTTGGCACCTCCTCTCTAGGTGTAGGAAGGGAAAGGTGGTAGCTCAGTGGGACTCCCTAATCTGCATGCAGAAGGATCTCCGGTGCAGTCCTTGGTGCCACCATATAGACCTTGACCATGCAGAAGGATCCCTGGTGCAGTCCTTGGTGCCACCATATAGACCTTGACCATGCAGAAGGATCTCCGGTGCAGTCCTTGGTGCCACCATATAGACCTTGACCATGCAGATGGATCCCTGGTGCAGTCCTTGGTGCCACCATATAGACCTTGACCATGCAGAAGGATCTCCGGTGCAGTCCTTGGTGCCACCATATAGACCTTGACCATGCAGAAGGATCCCTGGTGCAGTCCTTGGTGCCACCATATAGACCTTGACCATGCAGAAGGATCTCCGGTGCAGTCCTTGGTGCCACCATATAGACCTTGACCATGCAGAAGGATCTCCGGTGCAGTCCTTGGTGCCACCATATAGACCTTGACCATGCAGAAGGATCCCTGGTGCAGTCCTTGGTGCCACCATATAGACCTTGACCATGCAGAAGGATCTCCGGAGCAGTCCTTGGTGCCACCATATAGACCTTGACCGTGCAGAAGGATCCCTGGTGCAGTCCTTGGTGCCACCATATAGACCTTGACCATGCAGAAGGATCTCCGGTGCAGTCCTTGGTGCCACCATATAGACCTTGACCATGCAGAAGGATCCCTGGTGCAGTCCTTGGTGCCACCATATAGACCTTGACCATGCAGAAGGATCTCCGGTGCAGTCCTTGGTGCCACCATATAGACTTTGACCAGAAGCTCTGGCTTTCCGCCAATCCAAGGGATAGGGCGATGTCTGGCCTAATCTTGACACACCTACCCGGATTGCCAGATTAACTAGCAGTTAGTCCCTTGTTGCTAACTTGGAGGAAAGGAGGTGTGGAGAAGGTGATATTTGGGACAACCCAACTTGTCAGCAGGCCACTGTTGGGGTAGTGGTGGCTGGACCTTTGGGAATGGCAGACAAACTGCTTTTCTACTGTTGTAGAGAGGCAGTCATGCAAGCAATCATTCCATTCTTCAGCTGAGCCAGGCAAAGACAGGGGATCCTTTGCATTTCTAATTGCTACTGCATCTCTACAACAGCCATAAAAGCTGTTTTTAAGCCATAGTGAAGCAATGCATTTTTAAAAACTGATTTTATTTAACACATTTTTTGGTATCATCAGAGAATCCCAGAATCAACCCCCTGCAGATGTTGAGGCACAGCCCTGCTCCATTAGCAGCAATGGACTAGCAAGAAACTTGGGAGTGGTTTCTTACAAGATGTTTGTAAGGATTTTTTACAGGATTTTTTTTTTATCAGTGGAAGTTTCTGGAACAAAACCCTAGTGGATAACAAGGGACACCTATAGATTAATTCTGCAGGGAGCAATCCTGGTACAAAAGGTGTATATCACCTTGCAGTGGTGTTGGTAGACCTGATGGTGGCCTGAGTCTTTTTCAGTGCAAACTTGAAGCCTCCTTTTCTGCTTTGTGTTTTTTCTTCAGTCACCCAGCATGGGCACCCTAATGGGCGTCTACCTGCCTTGTATGCAGAATATCTTTGGGGTCATCCTCTTCCTCCGTTTAACATGGATGGTGGGAACAGCTGGAGTTCTGCAGTCTTTCCTGATAGTCTTAATCTGCTGCTGTTGTGTGAGTACCTTCACCTTGTAAGATACTTGCTGCTTCTTCCCACGCAGGCCTTGTGAGATATTTTGGTGGAATAAAATAGCCAGTCTGTGTAGTGTGTATAATTTCAAGAGTTGGAATGGGTAGAGATGGCTCCGTTTGCACCCCTCTTTGCCTATAATGGCTCCAAAGAGGATGGGTCCCTTGCACACCACCGGGGGACTCCCTCCAAGACTGACTGCTTCACCCCCTCTAGCTATGCCACCGGTGTGGAAGTGCCCCCTTCCTCCCCAGAGCAACCTCAGAGGACAGATATATTTAATGGACTTTGGTAAGCCAGAATGTATATACTTTGGGAGAATGCAAAACTGCGTTCTTGGCACAGTGGTGTCATGCAGGCTTCTTGCACAAAGGCCACATTTACGTTAGAATCATAGAATCCTAGAGTTGGAAGGGACCTAGTAGGTCATCTAGTCCAACCCCCTGCCTGCACAGGAATTCCCCCTAGAGCATCCCCGACAGGTGCTGGTCGAGCCTCTGCTTAAAGATCCCCAGTGATCTTTAAGCAGAGGCTTGATGAGCGCCTGTCGGGGATGCTCTAGCGGGAATTTTGATTTTGATTCCTTTTAATAGTGGGTATTTAGTGCACCTGGATGCCATGTATCAATTTTCTTGCTAGGCAAAGAGTAAACATATGTGGTGGAGTTACTACTGCATTCTCCAACTAGTATGCTTAATTCAGTGATTTCAATGCATACTGGTGTGCCGTGCATAGTCCTCAGGTGTGCTGTGGGAGTTTGGGGAGGATCAATTTTTAATAGGAAAACTGGGGGATTTGCATAGCCTGGTGTCAGTGGTAAAAATAATTTCTGTTTTTTTGTCATTTTTCTGTAATTTTTTATTTTAAATTAAAAATAATTTCTGTGATTTTTATCTGTTTATCAGAGATGGGCTTGCCTTAGGTTACTTGTGCATTTCTTCTCTTGCCCACAGACCATGCTGACAGCCATATCAATGAGTGCTATTGCCACAAACGGGGTTGTTCCAGGTAATGTACAATTTACTCGTAGTTGGGCACGATTTTCAACCAGCAGGTGCTGAGTAGGTGGAACAGTTGGAAGCTGGTGACTGATCCATCATGGCCTTTCTGAGGGTCCCATGAGAAGCGGCACGGCTGCTTGAACCGGCTCCTCAAAAATTTCCATTATTGGCTAACACAGGATAATCTGTTCATCAATAATCTCCAGTAATATTCACTTAGAAATAATTGGAAACGAGTTTATGAACAATGGGCAGACTGGTTTTTGTCCTGTGCTATGTGTGCTTTGGACGTTTGGCCCCCAGATTTGGTTACCTATAAATAATACTGTGCCTTGCTTTCCCCCTCAGTGTCCAACCTGCTGAAGAGTTCAGTTCTATTGGGGGGGGGGGGGAGGCTACACAAGAATTGTGCATAGTAATGTGCATAGTAAAAAATGTCTCAACGCTTACCCTTGTCTTAACCCACTGAATCCTCCCACCTTAATCTATGAGGACATTTTCCTATTACCAAAGAGCTCTAGAGCAGCATTTCTCAAAGTGGGGGTCGGAACCTCTTTGGGGGTCGCCTAGAGCTTTCCTGGTGCCTAAAGACCCCTGGTGCAGGGGGCCAGGTCAGCCTTGCCAGACCTCTGGCTGTAGCTGCGCATGCACTGGGGCTGACTGACAGCCTCAGGGCCCAATCCTATGCATGCCTACTCTGAAATAAATCCCATTGTGTTCAATGTGTGCATAGAACACACATTTCATTTGTAACCATGAAAATAATCCTGCATATCAGATATTTACATTACGATTCATAACAGTAGAAAAATTACAGTTCTAAAGTAGCAACGAAAATAATTTTATGGTTGGGGGTCCCCACAACATGAGGAACTTATAAAGGGGTCACGGCGTTAGGAAGATTGAGAACCACTGCTCTAGAGAATCTTAAAGTTTGGTACTCATTTGGTATTTAAAAACTGGGTTTCTCAGATTAAAATATGTAACTCTAGATGGTTTTTCCCCCTTTTGTTGTTGTTTTGTTTGCAAGGACTATTTTGCTTAATCCTGGGAAAAAAGAAACGCATTTTTCTTTCTTCTTTTCCCCCTTTCAGCTGGAGGTTCCTACTTCATGATTTCCAGATCGCTGGGCCCTGAGTTTGGTGGTGCGGTGGGCCTCTGTTTTTACCTGGGGACCACCTTTGCAGGAGCCATGTACATTCTGGGGGCCGTTGAAATTCTTTTAGTAAGTAGAAGTTGCAACTTATAATGCCTGAAGTCTCCAGTGTGTTGAAAAGGGTTTGATAAATTACTTTTAATGACTCCCGCATTTTAGCTGAAGCCCATTTTCTTTTCTTGAAGGAAAATGAGAACCCACCTTATTTGTGACATTAAACTAGGCTTTAGAAGATGGGCTTAATGCATTAGTGGGCAAGAAATAGTCCACGTTACCAGTAAAAGGGAAGCCTTGGGGAGCATGATGCGTGATGTTGTTTTCCATGAATTCAGTTCGTGCTCAAAATTGTCCCATCTCAAAGTAATGGTTTGTCCCCAAACCATTCTTTTTTGTTTGGGAGGGGGGTCTGCATAAAAACAGCACAGAGGAGGAGTGTTTATGTTCACATACACACGCTTGTGAGTCTGATCATACATGTGCTCAGCCAATTTTCACAATAAAAGGACCTCAAAATGCCAGATGCAGAGGGGGCACCTGGATGCAGGTGTCTCATGTGCTCCCCGAGGCATTCAGTGGGCCGCTAAGTGCTACAGGAAGCTGGACTTCATGGTCCTGATCCAGCAGGTTTCTTTTCATGCTCTTACAACAACTTCTGATTCCACACTGTGAAAATTGTGTGGTGAGAAAAAGTCAAGTATTGATATCCTTTATGTTCAGTATTGTTCCGTTAACAGGCACTAAGGTAACATTTTGACTCTTCCAGACGTACATCGCCCCTCAAGCGGCCATTTTCCATCCGACTGGCGCCCACGACACCTCCAGCGCTACCCTGAACAACATGCGTGTATACGGCACTTTGTTCCTCACGTTCATGGCTGTTGTGGTTTTTGTCGGCGTAAAATATGTCAACAAATTTGCTTCACTGTTTCTAGCGTGTGTCATCATTTCCATCCTGTCCATCTATGCCGGGGTGATCAAATCCATCTTTGACCCACCCGTTTTTCCGTAAGTGAATCTCTCTTGGACGAGGGCAGGTTTAGAAGGAATTATTTTATCCGCCCCCCGCCCCAGAACTTGAGTTTTTCTTGTGGTTCTGTTAGATTTGTGCAAAATGGGACGTACTGCAACATTTGCGCTCCTCTTCCTACTCCAGGGTTTGCATGCTTGGCAACAGAACCCTTTCCAGGGCTCAGTTTGACATCTGTGCCAAGACGACCGTTGTCGACAACCTCACTGTGCCCACCAAGCTGACGGAGCTCTTCTGCCCCGATTTCAATGTCACGTCTGGATTCTGTGATGACTATTTTCGCTTCAACAATGTTTCAGAGATTGTGGGGATTCCCGGAGTTGCAAGTGGCATTTTGAAAGGTATGATGAGGACTGACGTTGTGTGTTACTGCAGTAGCGACAAGAATGATCAGTGGGATGGAAGGGAAGCCCTATGAGGAAAGATTGGGGGAACTTGGGGTGTTCAGCCTGGAGAAGAGGAGGCTGAGGGGAGACCTGATTGCCCTCTTCAGACACCTGAAGGGCTGTCATAGGGAGGAAGGGGCTCATTTGTTCATAGCTGCTTCTGAAAGCAGAACTAGAACCAATGGGGACAAACTGCAAGAGAGGAGGTTCCGGTTGGATATCCGGAAAAAATTCCTGACAGTTCGGGCAGTTCGGCAGTGGAAGAGATTGCCAAGGGAGGTGGTGGACTCTCCCTCACTGGGGATCTTCAAACAGAGGCTCGACGAGCACCTGTTGGGGATGCTCTAGGGGGATTTCCTGCTGCAGGCAGGGGGTTGGACTAGATGACCTACTAGGTCCCTTCCAACTCTAGGATTCTATGATTCTGTGATTCATCCTCACAGTACTTTTCTGACATCAGGTTTCCACCCTTTGGAGCTTTGGCATAGCTAACCTGGGAGTCCGTCCCATTGAATTCAGTGGAATCTGTTTCTGAGTAGTCATGGATAGGATGGGGCAGGGTGACCAGATGACCGGAAAAACCCGGATTTGTCCGGATTTTTAGCCTCCTGTCCGGGTGTCCTACATTTTGGCTTCATTTTGAAACTTTGCAATAGTGCACAATATCCCATCATGCCATACGTCGTTGGATTCATATTGGAGAGCAGAATCCAACGCAAAAATCAGTTTGGAGATATCTCCTTCCTATTGAAAGTTATGGTCAAAAAACAAAAAAAATACATTTTGGGCAATTTTTTTAAGCGGGTAGGAATTTTGGCCTGGGATTAGGAATTTTGGTCCTGGGGTTCAGGAATTTTGGCCCTGGGGTTCAGGAATAATCTGGTCACCCTGGAATGGGGCTGTACCAATCTAAAATTCTACACATGGAGAGAACAGAGAGAAAAATGGAGCCGGGAAGAATTTGCAACTAGTCCACTTTCCCTATCCTTCATGTGGCACTGAATAATTTTGCTGATGGAAAATTGCTGAGCTGTTAAGGCATAATGGTTCCGTGATGGAGCTATAAATATAAATTTCAAAATCTTGGAATATCCAAGATATCCAGCAGAAATCTTGGATATTCCAAGATTTTTATATTTATATAAATATATAAATTCCAAGCAGAAATCTTGGAATATCCAGGAGATACTGATTGTGCTCCTAGTGCTTTCCATTCTCCCCGGCTATCAAACAGGACAAACTATGGGTGGTGCGGAGCAGAAACCAAACTGCTTGAATGGTCCTAATTTGTATAGGTGCTGAATTTAGTTACTCTTGGAAAATATTCTGCAGCAGAATTTTGAAGTTATTTTGCTATGGAATCCCCTGACAGCTTCTAGCCCGCTCTGTGCAGTGAACCCACCCAGTGTACCCATTAACTGTGTAGGGTGAAATAATTTCCTCTGACTCATAGAGGTTGTTCATTCCTTCACCGCCAAGATAACATCTGGAGTAACTACTTGGAGAAAGGAGAGATCCTGGAGAAATCTGGCCACCCATCGGTGGATGTGTCTGGACACAAGGACAACCTTCACCTGTACGTCTATGCAGACATTGCCACTTCCTTCATGGTGCTCGTTGGCATCTTCTTCCCTTCGGTAACAGGTGAGAGTGTGGAGAGTGGGATACATTTGCTGGGGACTTCCCTGCTTTCTGTTTTTAATATAATATCTGTACAGGACAGACCAGGAGGTCAGTTTTGAGGTGCTTGGCTTGGGTGGTGCCTCCGCTTGCCTGCCCCTCACTGTACCTCTTCCTGGATTTGAAACCAGAAAGGAAGTTTGGAGGAGAAGAAAGTGGTGGGTGGGAGCACTTCTTTACACCCAGGGATCAGGAGGAAGAGCTATAGAGTTGGCAACTCAGTTGGCAGTAGCATTTGGCACTCTGTCCTCAGTGCCAAGAAATCTTGGCCCAGTTCTGTTTTCATACCTACATTTTTCTTTTTAAGGGATTATGGCTGGTTCAAACCGATCGGGAGACCTCAAGGATGCCCAGAAATCCATTCCTGTTGGAACTATCCTGGCCATTGTCACTACATCTCTAGTCTGTATCTTTTTCAAAGTTGGGGCTATTGTGTGTTGTATGTGATGTGGAAGACCCTTCATCTGTATCATCCTGAGTAGGGGTCTCCAAATACTGGCCCGAGGCCCAAAAGAGGCCTGTGACAGACCTCTCACTGTCCTGTGGCCAGCCTCTGGTCCCCTAAGAACCTCTGAACCAGTTGAACAAACACAACTGGAGCTGTGATGATGTGGTAGAGAATGGGGGTCCTATTAAGTGTGTGCTTTATTTCTGTGCTGTGTGTTGGAACTTGTAGAAATCCTGGAAATTTGAGGCCATGAATCATTAATTTAAATTTAAATTTTGATATTTAAAATACTTTATCAGGCTTCAACACTGTGCCAACAATTTGATGTGGCCCTTTTGCCAAAACTTTGGAGACCCCCATCCTAGAGCCTTGTGTATCCAGAAGGCACAATGTCACCGTTTCCTAACTTTTCCAACCACACCAGGGAATTAAAACCTGCTAAGACAGAGCAACGTAATTCTGGTTATCCAACCCACTCTTAGGTGGGCTATACATCTACCCAGCTTATTTTCTGCCAGCTAATAGCGCTTATTAAATAATGTTTCTATACCTTGTTGATGTTGGAAATCCAAGTGGCTTCCTTAATAGAATGCATACTCTCAGATTTCAGCTGTGTGATCCTGTTTGGAGCTTGTATTGAAGGTGTTGTTCTTAGAGATAAGTAAGAACCCATCACATTCCTGCTTTTGGACTAGAGTAGCAGAGCAGTTGAGAGCTGTAGATGGTGGTACCCTGATTCAGATCTCCCTTTTACTGTTAATTGGGTAGGGGCCGTAGGCAGGCCGGTCAGCCGCAGTATGAGGCTAGTAGGGGACTAAGGGCAAAATCCTAAACAGTTACGGGTCTGTGAAGTTATGTCACCCTCTAGTGTTATTTTATGGAAAGTCATCTTAACTGCTCCGGAGCAAAGAGCTTATAGGATATAAGCCTAAGAATATAGGATATAAGCCTATATATAGGATATAAGCCTGAGGATAAACTTTTGGATATAGGCCTAAGAAGACTTTTACAACAGAGTTTTTGTAAGGAAAACAGAACTTGGCATGCTTTGAAGCACTGTATAAATATAATCCAGAATATTTATATACCATGTTTTGAATGTTGTTTTCGAATCCCTTTGCATGATTTGGAGCCATGTTCTTCTTTAATTTGGAGAGAGGCATCTTGAGCATCAGTTTTAAGTGGCACATTGGTCCACATGTGTCACAATATTTAGAGCACAGCATTAAACATGGGCTGAAGCCATTTTTTCAGCATGAACGGAAAACCTTTTTGGGGTTCTGTGGCTCAGTTTCTAGGGCATCTGACAGTTACAGATTTTCTGTCCCCCTTCCTAGGTTCTGCTGATGGAAAAAGAGGGACCAAAAATTCCTATCTCTAGATATTTGCCCTAGAAAAAGCAACAGAATCTGGAAGCCAAAAAGGCAAAGCCCGGAGAGGTCCATGTTCAGAAGAAAAAAATAATTGAAACTCATTGATTGGGAGCCATATTTAACCTCCACTAGAAGGATACTTAAGCTGTCTTTGTCTTGACTGACCCCCTGTACTTTCTCCAGATACGGCGATGCGGTGAACGGGAACCTAGTGGTGGGGACGCTCTCGTGGCCCTCGCCCTGGGTCATAGTGATTGGCTCCTTCTTCTCCACCTGTGGGGCAGGTTTGCAGAGCCTCACTGGAGCTCCGCGGCTGCTTCAAGCCATTGCCAAGGACAACATCATTCCTTTCTTATGGGTTTGTAGCCTGCTTTCTGCTCCCATGAAGGCAGGGCATGTTCCTGCTTTGGGGTGTCTGTACAAGAGTCTTGGGGATCTGGATACTTTGTGCTCTATGAATTGGGCTCTAAAATAGCCCGTACCTGCTGAGAAGTAAGGTATTCCTCTTCAAAGTGTAATATGGGAAAGGCACCAGGTTGCTTGGGCAAAGCTTCTGTGGGTCTCTGGTTCTTGGTTCTCCCCGTTATGCTGCTCCCTGATGCTCTACCCAATATTTCATGGTTGGTTTTCCTTTGTAGGTCGAATTCAGACACCCACAGACCCCCATTTCCCAATGGTGCCCCACACTGGAAAGGCTAAAGTGATAGTGGACCTCTCTTTCAATGCTGCCCCCAGATTTGGTGGTTCTGTCACCGCCTAGCTTACTGCGCAATGGTGGGCAACTGGGGGACATCTCTCCTGGTGCATCATTCTGAGGTCTCTTGAGGTTGCCTCCTCCGTTCAGTGGTGGAGAGAGTGGGAAGAAGCACTTATCGGTGGCAGTGGAGCCCAGAATAAGAAAGAGAAATGCTTTTGCCACAAGAAGGGATAATCCCTGGAGTTGCCTGCTGTTGCAGGGTCCATCCTGAAGATACCAGGACATGAGAGGAAACCCAAATGGGGAAGTTGGGTGGCAGCTGGGTGGCAGGGCAGGGCACAGGACCTTCTTTCCGTGTTTCCCCTGTTCTTTGTTTTCCAGTGTGGGCTTTCATGCTTCTTTCAACTGTGTAGGATTTGCCAGTCATTAAATGATGCCAGCACAAACCACTGATGTTTTCAGGTTGGGGTTTCAGAACCTCTGGATTGGCATTAAAGGAGTTCTCTTGCTGCAGGTGTTTGGTCACGGCAAGGCCAATGGCGAGCCAACATGGGCACTTCTGCTGACAGCATTGATAGCAGAACTGGGTATTCTGATCGCCTCCCTCGACATGGTCGCCCCGATTCTTTCCATGTGAGTAGCTCCGTACGGCTCCGTTTTACCTTTCCTGTCTGGAGTGGCTCCAAAGGGAAGGGTCCCCTCACACGCAATGCGGAGCTCCCTCCAACACTGACTCAACATAAATGCAGACCACAGTTTAAAAACCTGCTTTTCTATTGTTGTGCAAGCAGACATTCCATTTTTCAGTCCCAGAATCGAACCCCTGAAAATATTAAGGCATTGCCTTATTCAGTTCGGTGCAACAGAGAAGCAAGAAACCTGAAAATGCATCTTTAGAACTATTTTTCCATTGTTTTCTTTATACATGGATTTTTTTTCATCCATGGGAAGCTCTGGAAGGGAACCTTAGTCGATAATGAGGATACCTGTATGTTTACTTATTATTAAATTTAAAACTATTGCATATAATTTATCAGTTACAAGAAGGCTACATTCTGCCTACTTACAAGGAAAAGGAGAACTGATTTTTTTTCCATGACACAAGGATAAAATACAAGACATGTCCTAGAGCAGTGATGTCCAGCCTTTTAACTTCATGGCTCCTGGACTTTTAACAAGCTTGTAAAAGAGGGAATTTCAGCAGGTGTAGCTTGTGATCTGTGAGATGAAAAGCTGCAACTGCTGAAATTTCCTCCTCCGCATACTTGTTAAAGGAGCCCTGAAGTTGAAAGGTTGGACACCCGTGTCCTAGAGAAAGAGGACAGATCCTTGCCTAAAACATAGTTTAAAAATCACAAATTGCTACCAATAGAGAGGGCAGGAGCCAAACCTTCTGTGAACGAAAACTTTCATCACCATCTAGTGGTGATCCTAAAGTGTGATGATTCAACAAAAGGATCCTACTATGTACAAGTGAACATGGTCTCATCTTTGGACTAGCAAAACATAAAATTAAAACCCCAGTGTTGTGGGGTGGGCAGGATTGAAACTGGTTGGATTAGGAAATTGCTGTGACACTCTACGATGCTCAGCCTCAGATTCAGCCGTATTTTATGATGGTTCTGAAAACTGTGGGCCTGGGAGCTGGTGCAGCATAAGATCTCAAAGATGGAGCTGCAAAGGAGCATTTCTCTGTTCTGGACATGCCTCTGCAGTGAGCTTCCAGGGTATCCTTCCACCAGCCTCTCCTCCACAGCCCCAGTCCTCCCCATCTGTGCAATGGGGTCATAATAATACTTGCCTTTTCAGGGTTGTTGCAGAGATTACATTAAGATGTCCAGCACTTTTCTCCTCTGTAATATTTACTGTTGTTTCTGTATGTAAGAGGTGGTTCTTTCCTTATGTGTAACCATGAAATTGGCTTTGACTCAAGATTGGGATTGCCTCCTTATATCTTAAAACTGTAAGCATTCAAAGCATTTTCCATCCATAGGCAAGGACCCACTAGATGCCCACAAGGCAAGTTCTAGTGTGTCACATATTCTCTTCAGTGTGTATTTAATTTTTAATATACAGGCGTCCCTGTATATTAATATACACTTGTATATTACCTGTGTATACCTGTGTATATACCTGTATATACCTGTGTTTATATTACCTGTGTATACCTGTGTATATACCTGTATATACCTGTGTATATATTACCTGTGTATATTACCTATTAATAAAAAAAAAAGCAGGCCTCCGTCAGTCTTGGAAGACTCTGGTATTGTGCTCAGCGCTGCATACACTGCATGCAAAGCACGAAAGCCTGGGTTGGATTGTTATGGAGGAGAGGCTGTTACCCAAGCAGCAAATTAGTCCATGCCACATTAGTCCACGCCTCTCCACACCACTGAATTAGTCCAATGGAAATGCAGAGCCAATACGATTGGATCCAGCTGGCGTCGCAGAGCCGGGCTAAGGACCCGAGCTCACCCTGTCTCGTGGGGACCCAGGTCTCGAACCCTGGCCTGCTGGTTAACAGGCACAGTGTCTTAGACACTTGCGCCACCTACAGCCCTTACCTTTGAATATACCTGTGTATATTAGTATACACTTTCTGACTTCATTTTCTGATGTTTGTGCTCTTTCAACACCATACAATTAAACCAAGAACTCATTCATTCAACACATGCTCCACTCTTTCAACCTCTCTCTACTGCTCTAAAGGCTAAAATTATCTTTGCTGATGTTGATTTGCATGCAACATGGTGACTGTTTTTGGCATTTCGATAGGACTTTTGTCATGAAATAACCATCTTTCAAATACATAAGATATTCATTGTACACACATAAATTTGTTCATTTTACTATAATTTGTTGTGTATATTGGCTGCATGTTAATAAATGTGTTATTTAGGCTTTTGCAAGTGATGTTCCATGTCTTTTTTGGTGTCCATTTTGCATCTGCAAGATGAAAAAGACTGGGTTCCACTTTTCAACGGTTTTCACTTTTGGACAGTGCTCTCATCCCTAACCCATTCAATACAGCGGGGTTGCCTGTATTAGACGTGATGCTATCGGAGCATGTGACTGCATTTGGGAATTGTTACAGATCTGAACTTTACAGATCTGAATTGTTACAGATCTTGAACAGGCTACTATGGATGGGCCCTATGGATAAAGGACCTTCCCCAAATTCCTAGGGCTTGTCTGTGGACCAGTCATGCCACACTGGTTGAAAATTGCTGCTCTAGTGAGCGCCAACATACACAGACTGTGTTTTTAAATTCTTTTTCTAGGTTTTTCCTGATGTGCTACCTGTTTGTCAACCTGGCTTGTGCAGTGCAAACACTCCTTCGAACACCAAACTGGCGACCTAGATTTAAGTACTACCACTGGTAAGCTTTTCAAGCATGCAAAAGTGAGTTGGGGCTTTTCATAGAATCCTAGAGTTGGAAGGGACCCAGTAGGTCATCTAGTCCAACCCCCTGCCTGCAGCAGGAAATCCCCCTAGAGCATCCCCGACAGGTGCTCGTCGAGCCTCTGCTTGAAGATCCCCAGTGAGGGAGAGTCCACCACCTCCCTTGGCAATCTCTTCCACTGCCAAACCGCCCTCACCGGTTACCACCCTCACCACTTACCGCACTCACCACCCTCACCACTTATTCTTGCAAGTGTTAGGAAAGGCACATGAAACATCAGTGCTTTCTGGCAAATGGCTTTTCCGCCTCTTATTCACACATTCAAGTGTGTGATGTGATGAATACTCAGTATTCTGGAACTGACAAGCATGTGCGAATGGCCCAGCTAAGATGGAGCTTCCACGTAACCACAAATATAATCCTTTCCTGTGGATTCACCCCTATTTACTCGTATCCAATGCATCATCAAAACTAATATGCACCACTACTTTGAAAGGATTGAGATTAAAAAATGTTTAATGGTGATTGTAATGTGCAGCTGCAAAGCAGGTGCAAAATTTAATTTTACTGCATACAGTGTGGTACATGATAATACTACAACAATGGGTTTATATTATGATTTTTTCCTAATTGGGCTCCTTTATTGATTTATGTCTTATAGTAAACCATTAAACTGAATACTGACCTATAGTTATAATAAAAATCCCATATTTACTTGAACCCAATGCATCATCCAATCTAATGTGCATCCCAATTTTGGAGACATGCCCTACAATCCAGAGTAACTACGGGAGCACGTAAGAGACATTATGTGTACCCGTAGTTACTGCACCACCTAGTGAAAACCTATGGGAAATTCATATTGCAATCCAGAGCAAATTGCTCTTACACCGGAGCAAGGACTCCCTGTAGTTACTCTGGATTGCGCCCTAAGGGTGCAATCCTAAGACTGTCTACTCAAAAGTAAGTTCCATTATATTCAATGGGACTTACTCCCAGGAAAGTGTCTTTAGGATTGCAGCCTAAGGCTGCAATCCTAAAGATACTTTCGTGGGTGTAAGATCCATTGAACACAATGGAGTTTACTATTGAGTAGACATGGTTAGGATTGTGCCCTAAATTTGGCTGTAAAAGGTGCAAGTTAGATTCAGGTTACAGAGCAGTTTGTGTGCTGAGTGGCATCAAAGTAAACAAATCTTTGTGTGTGTGAAGAGGCCTGAAGAACAGCTTAACTTATGAGTTTTGTTTTTTGCAGGGCCCTGTCATTTTTAGGGATGAGTATCTGTCTGGCGCTGATGTTCATCTCCTCGTGGTATTACGCTCTAGCAGCAATGCTCATCGCCGTCATGATTTACAAATACATTGAATACCAAGGGTGAGTAGCTTCTAATATTAAAAAAATACTTGCCTCCGCCTCCTACTGAGTTAGACCTCGGGATCCTTTTGTGTGTTTTGCTCTTTCTACCAATAGTTCCAGAGTTTCAGGGCTGGTGTTCCCCCAACCCGACCAGGTGATGTTAGCATTGAACCTGGCACCTTCTGCATCCAAGTAAGGTGATCTCCCCATGAGCCGTGGCTTCTTCTGGGCACCTGGTGTCGTGATGGGAAGGACTGCAGAATTGCTCTTTAAAATATGGCATCCCAGGGAAATTCAGAGGCTCAATCCTGACATTTTATGTTTGGGAACTTCAGAGCTCATCTACTGTTGTTGAACTGTGGGCTGTGGATCTGGTTATCGGTTGGGTGAGGAGTCCTGGAGAACACCAAGGAAGCAGCTCTGTCCTTTTCAAAGTAGAAATTAGAGTACAGTCCTATGATGAAACTGCAGATCACTGATTTAGGAGCCACCTCTAGGTTGGAGATGATGACTTACCATGACTCTTTTTGGATACCTTCTCTGCAGGGCCGAAAAAGAGTGGGGCGATGGGATCCGGGGTCTGTCACTCAGCGCTGCTAGGTATGCCTTGCTAAGGCTGGAGGAAGGACCTCCCCACACCAAGAACTGGAGGTGAGGTTCTTTTCCTCAATCCTTGCTTGGAGAACTGGGGAGCATTCGTGTGCAGGGAGTTTCTCAGTTATTGTTGAGAGTTTGTAGTGTGAGAAAATGTTGTCCCCAGAACGGTCCTGCCCTTCTGGCTCTTCTGCTTTTTTTGCACCCCAGTCTGCTTCAGGTAACCCCCTCTTGGTCCAGAGGGTTGTTGGGGGATGGAAATAAAAATCCGCAGCCTGGGTTGAACCGAGCTGTGTTGAGTGCTGCGTGGGCTGCATTTTGAGGAGTCCCGATGTGGAAGCAATTTGCATCTCTAAAGTGGGGGCCTTGTAGGCCAAAGGGGGTTGTGGCGCCATCCAATGCTATTTAATATTCCGCCTAATAGTAGAGGTTCCCGGGGAAATCTTGCTCCGACTTCTCTTTCTCTCCTTTCAGGCCGCAGCTGTTGGTGCTGCTGAAGCTGGATGAAGATTTGCATGTCAAATACCCCAGGCTGTTAACATTTGCTTCTCAGTTGAAAGCAGGCAAAGGGCTGACCATTATAGGGACGGTCATACAAGGCAACTTCTTGGAGAGTTATGGAGAGGCCCAGGCTGCGGAGCAGGTGGGTCTGGCAGCTGTGCTTGCCATTGGCAGGAAGGCGGGTATCATGGAGCATCTGGCAAAAGATACCAACTTTTACCAGTCAGAAAAACCTCTTGATAGGCAAGCACAACCACTCCTGGTTTATCCGTTTGTCTGCATACAAGTAAATATTATATCCCAAACTTCCATTTTAAATCCTATTATATCTCAAACATGCATTTTGAAAGCACTGTTATCCAATCGTATTGGCTCTGCCTTTCCATTGGACTAATTCAATGGCATGGGGAGGGGGGATTTGCTGCTTGGGTAACAGCCTATCCTCTGTAACAATCCAACCCAGGCTTTCGTGCTATGCATGCAGCGTATGCAGCGCTGAGCACAATACCATAGTCTTTCAAGACTGATGGAGGCCTGCTTTATCAATGTCAATAATCTGCATTTCATTCATCAGATCTGTCTGCAGACTTTCTACAACTCCTTAGAGCTGTGCTCTTAAGGCTTGCTGTACACTGTCAATTCCTACTGGGTAAACATGCACAGGATTTCACTTTTAGTATTATGTACCCAATTAGGGGCAAAATCCTATAAACACCTGAAAATAAGCCCCACTGAACATGGCAGAACTTAGCTCTGGGTAAACATGTATTGAACTGCACTGTTAATGCCTGAAATATTTTCAAAGTAGACCATTATAATTTTTTCTAATTAATATGTCTGATATCTGCCTGAATGTTTTTTGTACCATTTTTCCTTTATCATACTTACCCTACAAGACAGGGTCGGCCCCACAAGACAGGGTGAGCTCCTGTCCTTAGCCCAGCTCTGCGACGCAGCTGGATCCAATTGTATGGGCTCTGCCTTTCCATTGGACTAATTCAGTGGTGTGGAGAGGGGGGATTTGCTGCTTGGGTAACAGCCTATCCTCCATAACAATCCAACCCAGGCTTCCTTGCTTCGCATGCAGCGCATGCAGCGCCGAGCATGATACCATAGTCTTCCAAGACTGATGGAGGCCTGCACTTATCCTACAATCCAGAGTAACTACAGGAAGACGTAAGAGTCACTTACTCTGAATTGCTCTATGCATTTCCCATAGGTTTCCCATAGGTGGCACTGTGACCACGTTGGTATAAAAGGAACAGTAGTTACTCTGGATTGTAGCCTTAATGTATTTTTGCCTGAGTAAACTGCAAATTTTAAAAGACCCTCTCATTAAATGAGAGACTTTATCAAACTGGTTGATTGAATGCATATCGTGACATTTGTCTAAATGTTCAAAGTTGGCCTATTGGGTACATGGATTTTTCTTGTGATTAAATGGGGATCCCTGTGGTGTTATTCCAGACCATCAAGAACATGATAGAGATTGAGAAGGTGAAAGGTTTTTGCCAAGTTGTTGTGGCCAACAAAGTCAGAGATGGCATTTCCCACTTGATACAGTCAAGCGGATTGGGTGGCATGAAGCACAATACGGTTGTCTTGGGGTGGCCCTATGGCTGGAGGCAAAGTGAGGATCCAAGATCCTGGAAGACATTTATTGGTAAGTTTTGAACACAAATGCTGAACATCTGGACCACGTGGCCTTCGTTCTTTTATTTTGAACCTGCTGTAGACACGAGTTTCTCTCCTGCTCCACATCACTAGTTGGACAGCAGCTAGATTTCCAGGAGGTACAATTTAGAAAGGGGAACTGGAGCAGGGTGACCAGATGACCGGAAAAATCCGGATTTGTCCGGATTTTTAGCCTCCTGTCCGGGTATCCTATATTTTGGCTTCATTTTGCAACTTTGTGATAATGCAAAGAACCCCATCATGCCATATGTCATTGGATTTGTATTGAAGAGCATAATCCAGTGCAAAAATCAGTTTTGATATATCTCCTTCCTATCAAAAGTTATGGTCAAAAAACAAAAAAACACAAAAAATATATATTTTTTGGCAATTTTTTTCAGCGGGTAGGAATTTTAGCCTGGGATTAGGAATTTTGGCCTTGGGGTTCAGGAATTTCGGGTCTGGCATCTGGTCACCCTGAACTGGAGCAGTGTGCTCGATCCCAACCCCTAAAACAGTTTGCCAAAGGGGACTTTTTGTACCGATGACACTTTCAGTTTTGCATCAGGAACGAGGGAGCAGAGACCCTGAGCTGTAAATTGGGACATGTAAATTTTCCCAGCTTAAAAGTTGCCTTGGCCAAGAACTCATGAAAGAGCTTTAGGGAGACCACCTCTTGGCCCTTCGTTGTTCTCACCTGCAGTATAGCAATGATAGTAGAGAATTGCCCAACCAGGAATGTTGTAAAAACCACAAAAAATTCTTGTGCTGTACTTTGCACACACTCAGAAAACTCTCTGCATTTTAAGGATATTTTTTTAAAAAAACCTCAGTTGCTTCAAAGAGAATGAGATTCCCTTCATCTTTAGTTCCTCCATTCAACTACTTCCCCCACTCCTTTTTATAGATGTGGTAAGCCACGTGCACTCTCTGATGACTCAGTCAGAGCCTCTCTCTACAAGAGGTGTCATTTTCCCACTACTTGGGCAACCAGGTTAGAGTGTGGATTTGAACCCAGAGGCCTCCAGTTAATGACCCCAACTTTACCACCATAACAGCATAGCTAGAGCACTTTTAGTCAGCAGAATGCCACCTCCACCTCTGTTTGGCCTCTCAACGGCACTGTGGGGAGCTCACTGCTTATACTTGATTTACAGAAGGGGAGTTGAATGCCCAGCCAGGACATGGGTTGGCAAAGGACTTGCCTAACTGTGGATCAGCAAGTCAAATCATACATGAGCTTAAACCTCCAAACTGGTTCCGAGTGTAGATTTTCCTTCTTCAGTGGACCAGAATTGTGAACCCAGTACTAAAATCTTGCGGCTGCCTTGAACCTGAAAACCAAAACTGAAACACTTAAGTACAGAAAAGTCAAAACTGGTTAAAAATAAATGGCTCCGTCACATGTGGTTTTGGTGACAGCTTTGTGGTTTTTAAAAAACCTGTAGTATGAGTTTGTTAATGAGAATCTTGCTTTAAAATGCTTGTTTTCTATCAATCATTTTCATTTGTTTTTATTTTTCGTTTTCATTTCACTATTTCATTGCTAGCGAGATGGTTCTGTGTTTTTCAAGGGGTCCAGAACTGATTGATAAACTGCACTTTCCAAATCCAAACTGAATAGGATAGAAAAAAAATAAAATCCACAAACTAACTCTAAGCTCAGGCTGCAATCCTGTACACACATGGTTGACAGTAAGTTCCACTGAATGTGGTGGGCTTACTTCTGAGTAGGCATGCAGGAGGTTGCACTGTCAACTTTATAATGGGTTGGCTCTCTGACACTGGGATTAGATTTACTCCACCCTAATTTGGTCAGTGCAGTTCTACTAAACCAGATTTATATGATGATGGATATTTTCTGTTGTCCATAACTGGCATCTTTCTTTTGCTCCAGACACTGTCCGTTGCACCACCGCAGCCCACCTCGCCTTGCTGGTCCCCAAGAATGTGTCCTTCTACCCCAGTAACCACGAGCGTTACAATGAAGGGAGCATCGATGTGTGGTGGATTGTGCATGATGGAGGAATGTTGATGCTGCTTCCTTTTCTGCTCAAGCAGCATAAAGTAAGAGAACCAGGAGTTAGACTCAGTACCTTGCTCACTTCTTAATTCAAGGTGGAATAATAGCATATCTTTACATTTTTATGGGTTTTTAGGAGATGTATGATCTTTTTTAAGACAATAAAGAAACCTGTAATAAACCAGAGCAGCTCAAGAACAAGGATTCCCCAGTGATCTCAGCAATCAGCTGAGAAAAATCATAAGAGTTGGAAGGGACCTAGTAGGTCATCTAGTCCAGCCCCCTGCCTGCATATACTTATAATACTTATACAAAATAATACTTATGAAAGGTTTAAGAAAGGTTATACCCTTCAAATGCTAAATATTAAAATTTAAGCCAATTCAGCCTTAGTATCGGAGGCATTTCTCCGATATGTACCACAAGGCAGATTTTTTGGTGATAACTGCAAATACACTGAAGGTAAATTTAGTGTGAAAAGCCTTTGGCATTAATTCCTGATCAGAGTTGTGAGGATTTCATTGAGTAACCAACACCAAGTCAAGGATTTGCAGTCAAAAAAGGCAGTACAGCTGCTGATGCCCTGTGGCTCTTTGTGGTTACCCGTGGGTGCCAGTTTTGGGTAAATAACCATTTTGGGGTTTCTTTTCCCAAGGTTTGGCGGAAATGCAAAATGCGCATCTTCACCGTCGCCCAGATCGATGACAACAGCATCCAGATGAAGAAGGATTTGGCCACCTTCCTCTATCACCTCCGAATAGAGGCCGAAGTAGAAGTGGTTGAAATGGTAATGGGATTCTCTTCCCCTGTGGTGGACAACATCTCGGGCCTATTGATTTTGGCATCTTGTGCTCACCAAACTGTTTTTACCATTCCTGTAGCAAAACAGCGATATCTCTGCATATACTTATGAGCGGACTCTGATGATGGAGCAGAGATCCCAGATGCTGAGGCAGATGAGGCTGACCAAGACAGAAAGGGAAAGGGAGGTATGAGGAACAGAGGACTGTATGTGTGTGTGTAAAATTTTGCATCATCCTTGACCTACTTTGGAAATCAGTGTAGTTGGGATCCTGTCCCACTATTCACTCTTCAAGCTGATAGTGGGAGGATTTCATTCAAGACTATTACAACTGCTGGCTTCTGAAAATGGCCATCCCAACTGTGATTCTTCCAGGCTCAACTGGTCAAGGACAGGCACTCAATCATGAGGCTGGAGAGCCTCTACTCAGATGAGGACGATGAGGGGGAAGCAGTGGCAGAAAAGATCCAGATGACATGGACTCGGGACAAATACGACTCTGAAAAGCATAATCGGAATAATGTGGTCGAGAACTTCAGAGAGCTCATCAGTATTAAGCCGTAAGTACTAAACTCCTTGTTGGGGCTCAGACTTTAAGCTGCACCTTATTCGAGTTAGATCATGTAGGTAATGCCTACTTTTTTAGGGGGTCCACTGTTTAGTGTAAGAAAAAAGATAACTAATTACAATCATCTGTTCTTGATCTTTTGGGAAAGATCAAGTGTAGTAACATCTGCTTAGTAATGTAATATTATTATCCAGTAGCATCTGTGTGCAAAGGACTTTGTGTTTATTTTCTTGATGTAATCATTACAATAATCCTGTACAGTAAATCAGTCTTAGGCCTAAGTCCTAAAGTGAAATTAAGCCCCTTGTTCCGGAGCAGTTAAGATGACTTTCCATAAAATAACACTAGACGTAACTGCATGGACCCGTAACTGCTATGGATTTTGCCCATAGTCATCGTCCCCTCATCTTGAAGATGGAAGAGTTGAGGCAGAGAGGATTTGTCAAATGGGGTTTGTCAAAAAACACCCCAATCCTGTCATTCCTCTCCCTCCTCACCAGATGTGAGTCAGATGTGAGCACGCTGTATTAGCACTGACCAGGATGCTAAGGAAGTGAGAGGGGATTAAATCCCTTTACACCTCTATAATCCTCCTTCTTCACAGATTTGTGCCAGTGATTCCTGGCGGGGTCCAAAGACAGAAAGTGGTTGGGAAGGCTGCCCTCAGAGGGGATACAATCTGGCATGCACCATCACTGCCTGATCACACCTTCCTGCAATCTCCCTGTCCAGTTTCACCCCTTCTTTGCTCGTTCCTCCCTTTCACATCCCTTCCTGCCTCACGTGGATCTCATTGGATCTCCTTTCCAGCTTAGGGTTGCTAGAATTCTCTTCCACAAAATTGTCCCATTTGCCTTTGTCCCATTTGCCAGTATGTGAACACAATCCCCCCAAATTTGGATTGTCCCTGTTTTTTAGGTCATATGGCAACCCCCGTTCCAGGTCTGCTGGAACTGCTACTCTCTTGCTCTTTGGTCTTCATCCATTTTCCCCTTTGGCTCCACACACCCTTTGCAGCAGCCCCCAATACCACTGCAACTGGGATTCATTACTGGTGCTCCTTGGAATCAATTTTGATAAATCTGGCACTGTCATCTTTGCAACCAATAAGTCATAATGATGTGCACAAGTCAGTGTATGTTCATCCTGCATTCCCTCTCTCCCTATAGTGGCCAATCCCTGCACAGCCTTCTTTTTTAAGAAACACTGACTTAGGCTGCAATCCTAAAGACACTTTCCCGGGAGTAAGACCCATTGACTACAATTTGAGTGGACATGGTTAGGACTGCACCCTAAAACATCCAAGCTGGTATTACTTGGTGGCTAACAGTGCAATCCAGAGTGAGGACAGTGAGGAGTGCCCTGGCTGGGCTGCCTCTACTATTCTGAATCCAGAGCAGGACATTATGGTGACTCCAGAGAGTAGGAAGCCTATGCTGCCCTAGATGCTCAGAGCAGGGCTGTTCTCAAGCCAAAAATATGTGTTTTGCATAAACTAATTTTTCATAAACTAATTTTCTTTTGGTTGTTTTGGTTTCTTTCCATGCTGCCAGTGAATGGGAAAATCTGTAAGTCTGCTCCTTTCAGTGATTTCTGATGCTCTCTGTAGGGGAAGTTTCTGCTCTTGGGAAAGAACTAAATGTGATCATTACTGTTCTGTTTAAATGTGAATGGAAGGGGAGGTGGGGCAGAACTGATTGCGACAGCATCAGAGATATAATAGGGAGGCACACAAACTCCACCCCCACCTCTAGTTCTAAGGATTTTTCCATTTTTGCTGTTTTAATGATGTTTTATTCCCTGATGTTAGCCGCGTTGGGCTCCCCCTTGTGGGGGAGGAAAGGCGGGATATAAATTGATTAAATAAATAAAAATAAATAAAATACAGGGAAGAGGTAATATATCTCACCCATTTCTGTGAAGCTGTTCTGTTTTGAAATGTTACATGTACACTGGAAAGATTGGGGTTGAAAGAATTGTGGCACTGATTACTAGCCAGGTTGGCCAGGGACTGCCGCTCAATTATGGTGGCACTACCAGAGGATAGAAAAGGAATACTCTTGTCACAGCCAGCACTTCTCCAAGCAGTCTGAAGAGTGCTTTTTGGCATTGCCTCTCTGTTCTCCCTTTGTGCCATGGAGTTGCATCCATGATGCAAGCGGAGTTTCAAAAAGCATGTTGTGATGGAGTTTAGGAGGCAGTGCTGCTAGATTGAGGAGGAATGGAAGGCACAAAACCCCCAGAAGTCATGCTCAAACTCTTGGGTGTACCTGAAGTAGCCCAGCGGAAGATTGAAAAGCAGTGCCTTCGAGAACAACAGGCAAACAAAATTTTTGCCTAGTGGAATCTGGCTCACCCAAAGAATATTTGGCTTGGTTGTAACTTTCTGTGCGGTCCCAGAAAACCAGCAGTAGTTGTGGGGAAACAAAGTAAAGAGGTAGGTTGACCCTGTAATGGGTCAGAGGAGGATACCAGGTGCTGAATTACTGACTCATTAATATTGGTTGTGAGACATATTTAGCCAACTCGTCCACTGAATGATGGAAAGCTACAGTAAATGCCTCCGCGGCTAATTCCTCCACAATATTTTTCTTTTGGTCCTTGACATGCTCACTAACTACAGAACCCTGCATGTAATTCAGCCACTTTTCTGTAGGTTGCTTGTCCTTTTTCATGGGTAAAGTTTTCCCAGCAGATGGCTTTCTTTTTTCCAGGGACCTGCAAAAAGGATTTTTGTTGATTCTTTGTATAGAAGTAGAAGCTGTTCATATTTTCAACTGACAGAGGAATAAGCAAGTGCAGGTGGTTGGATATTGTTGAATTTTATACAAACCTCGCAAGGAAGGAGGGTTGTAGTACAGTACATATTTCATTGGGCTGCACAAGTGAAGAAAACTGGCAGATGGGAAATCTAGCATTCATAACCCGTACACATGACTTACAGCCCCACAGAGGGAACCGTTGTGAGTGTGCACACGCACTCTCTCCATTTCAAGATGAAAGCCATCTTCCGTCTCCTCACTTCTCAATGGGAGCACAAGAACTTGAAATTCTGTAACATTTCTTTGCCATGTTCTTTGCTGCTACTTTGTTTTAACTGCCAATTTATAACTGTGATCTTTCTGCAGCAACCAGTCAAACGTCCGGAGAATGCACACTGCTGTGAAGCTCAACGAAGTCATTGTCAACCGGTCCCACGATGCCAGGCTTGTCCTCCTCAACATGCCTGGCCCTCCAAAGAACACTGATGGTGATGAAAACTGTATCCTTTTAACTGGAATCCACCATTTGATGGGAAATGTAAGATTCCATTTGGATCAGGGAAAAGGCCCATCTTAGATCAGTGTCTTGGTTTCTCGTTTACTGTGGAAAGCCCACAACAGGGGATGAAGACACACTAGTTTCCAGGATTGTATTGAACCTGAAGATACCATGCAAATGTCATGACTGGTAACCACTGGTAGATTTTGTCCTGGTCTATAATGCCTATTCTCTTTCTACCTTCAGGCATCTTGCCAAATGGTTCCTGTTCAGGTCAGTATTGATCCTGGCTCTTGACAAGCTGGCTTGCTGGATAGAGATCGTGCATGCTGGTGCTGGGTGCTTTGTGTGCTTCTCAAACAGTGTACCATGTTTGAGCAGTGCAGTATTTTGGTGATTGCTAACACCAAGACACAGGAACAAATTCTATCAATAATGACTGAAGGGCACAACTAAGCATTCTGCAGTTCTTTTGGCGTCCGTGAAATATTTCTCCTTGCTGATGCTAGAGCATAATAATGCTTAAGATGGACTGGTTTGTGCTCTAGAATGAACAGCACACACGGCAGCTGGTTTCAGAGCTATTGCTTTGAGAAAAGTGTTTTACTACTTTGGTGTATCTTTAGACCTTTAAGGCTACCAAGGCTGCAATTCCTTTACATACTGACCTAGAAGCAAGTGCTGTTGATTATACCTTGGAAGGGACTTCTATGTAACCATGTACAGGAGGGCTCTGAAAAGACTAGCTGGTACAGATCTGACATTTGTTTTTGACCTTGACAAACACTGGCTCAGATATGGAATTTCTTGAGGTGCTGACAGAGGGCTTAGAGCGAGTATTGCTTGTCAGGGGTGGTGGCCGAGAAGTCATCACTATCTACTCTTAATCCAACAGAACAACAACTTGCCCTCTTGATGATAAAAGGACATTCCAATTCTGCACAGAGAAGAATAGGGCTCTTTCTCTGCCTTTCTTTCTACACAACCTCTTCCCCTTTCCAACTTTTGGTACACCTGTACACAAGGCACTGTATTTGTAAATGTAAGTTCTGCCCCATTCTTCCAGAGGTGACATACATATCTTTCTTGGAATGTGGTGGCATTGCACCAAACAGCGAGGGATTCAGAAGTTCACAGGTGAGAGCATCCTGGCTTTCATACTCAAGCAGGTTTTTGAGTGTTTTTTTCATACTGAACCTTTATTTTTCAACAAAGTGCAGTATTTTTAGTAGCTGTAATATATTAGGATTAAAGTCAGTTAATAAGATTTTAAACAGACTTTTCTATTAGGGTGTGTGGGTGGGCAGAGGGGGGGCAGGTAGAATTATTTTTTAGAGCAGGAACATATGCTGTTGAGGTCCTACTACACTTCTTGAGCAAGAGGAGAAATAACATTTCTCCATTAAACAACATTGTTTTTAAAACAATTTGTGTAGACTCTACTTCAGACCTACAGTTTCAGTATTGAATTAGAATTTATACATTGATACAAGTTTTTTTAATTATATTAATTATGTGTGTAGGTGATGTCCAAGAGCTTGTATGTCTCCACTTAAAAACGGCACCTTCCCCTATTTATTTTTCTATTTATTTGTTAGTGGCAGCAAGAAAGCAAACCACCTAATGATTGTAGTCTACTGCTGGCAGGCCATTTAATTTGTATATGGCACACAAAGAATGGGCGGACTCAGCTACTAGTCAAACCCTGGTTAGTGAAGATGTGGTTAGAATAAAGCAAGGTTTGCTGGATTCAGACACAACAAATCATGGCTTATTCTAATCTGTGAATGGAAACTAATTCTATTTCATGGAAAATCAATATGGGGCCAAGGTTTTATAACCTGCCCTCTGTAATAAATACAGCTCATCCACTAGATGTTTTCATCTACTAGGGGTTTCCTTAAAAGAACTGCAAACTGATAGAGATCACAGTCTTGTCCGGAGCAACTTTGCTCCGTTTCAAACAGCTGCAGGCCAACAGGGTGTGCAAATGTATAGATTGTCCTTGTGGAGAACGTGCAACAAACTGGGTTAGGGAATGTGCTGCTTGTACCTGGACAGTGGAAAATAAATAATGTTAACCAGGACACCTGTTTTTATCAAGCCCATTCAGTTGTACTTACTGAACAAGGTCCTTTTTCAATAAAATATTACATACACTTGAGTCAGTGTTGAATGTATTTAACCTAGAAGGAGCATTCTTATGCATTCACCACCTGTAAACTGATGGAGAATTTTAACACTATAAAAATATGCTGCTACAAAAGGTATGTACCTATTTTGCTCATTACTTTGCAGGATAGTGGTGCTGATTGACAGTAGATCCTGATTAGACCACATTACATACTGCTTCTTTTGTGCGTATGCAAGTCTTGCATCTGCCCAGTGAGGTGTGTTGCACCAGCCTGCAGAAGTGGCACCTTTTTGCAATAAAAACTTTAATAAGTGGCAGACACAGGATCACTTAACAAAGAAACAGAGTCTTTAACCAAAACCACAGTCAGTTTGATTGTAATTGTGAGGCACTTTTTAATCTATCCCAAATTGTACAAATTCATACAAACACACAGATACACCCCTAACCTTGGTGTACATGTACATCTAAAAATAAATATTTTTAGCCCCAAAAGTGAAAACAGATTTTACAACATAGGTTTCTAAAAAAACACACAAGAAAAAGTTATTTTCCTTCAGAAGTTGACACTCTTCAGGCTATTACTCAGAAATAGTCCTGTACAGTTCATAATATTAGGCAGTTTCACCTCTCTTGCTACTCAGGATACAACTTCTACGTGATCCAGAGAGTAGTAGCCGAGGTGTGGCATAGCCGAATATCCTCTTCCCAGGCAACTGTTGGAGAGCATTACAGGCCTCCCTACCAACAGAAGCAAAATGCATCAAAATCAGTTTCAAATTTTATAGGGCTGAAACGCACCTAACTGCTAGATTATAGTCCATATACTATACAATCACCTGATGCAAAATCTATCTATAGTATACATCAGCCTGGAAAATGTGACTTTGGAAATTATAAAACAAGGTAGCTGGCTCCGATCCTAAAAAAATGCATCATTACACCCAATTTCTACTCCAGCTAGACAATGAACTTTTCTGTAACAAAACCTCCAGCCTTTACAGTACTGCTTGCTTTGTATAAATCAAAATATATACAGCACATGCAAGACAAAATTTAAACTATGCTTTCTTGGCATATTTCAAGCCATAGGCAAAAGTCTAAACAAGTGGCCCAATAGAAGCCAGTGTCACTTACCACATGGTTTTATAAACGATGCCAAAATGGATACAAAGTCTAGGAGTAGAATTTGCTGTTGCTGACTCTTTTCTCTCTCAGTCTGAAAGAGGGCATGGAAAATGTACACACTTAGGTATGCTAAGGTAATAGTAGTCATCCTTTACCCACCCAGCTCAGAGGGTAATATGATATAATACATTTTTTCTTAAAAATTAAAATGAATAATTAATCAGTATTTATTCATCTTAAGAACATAAGAAGCGCCTCCACTGGCCCATCTAGTTCAGCTTCCTGATCTCACAGCAGCCCACCAGATGTCTAAGGAAGCATTGCACCTGCATACAGGTGCTCCCCCCTGCATCTGGCAATTTGAGGTTGCACATACTACATCTATCTACACAGACACACACACACCCATCCATCATGGCTTGTAACCTGTGATGGGTCCTTTCCTCTAGGAATCTGTCTGATCCCTTCTTAAAGGCATTGAGGCTAGATGCCATCACCACATCCTGTGTCTGGAAGTTCCATAGACCAACTACATGCTGATCTTCACAGGATTCTCATGTTTTCCCATTCAAAGACCTGATCAAGTCCCACAGCTACTTAGCTCCAGCAATAATGCAGCCTCAGATATGCCCAGGCCACATGCTAAGTCACATTTTGTAGAATGCTAAGAATTTTGTAGCACTCCTAAACTACCTTTTTATCAGAACTAAGAGGAACACATTCTCTAATTTTGTAACAACATGTGGTTCTTCTAAAAAAAATAGTTAACTGTTATTAATCAATAACAGCACAAGGAAAATGTAGTATATGTTTGGAAAAACAGACCCAGCTTAACTCATTTAATATAGCAGCAGCTATAAAATCCAGATCTTGGTGTTGAAGGGATCTTGGAGATCATCTAGCTCCCTCTCAGTGCAGGTAACTTGTCCTTCCTTTACTTGAAAATCTTAGGATGCTTGTTCTTCTAAATGACAGCCCTTCAAGTACCCGAGGATGGTAGTTGCTTCACACACTAAATATCTTTTAACCATTCCTTGGTTTTTAGACTCCTCACTCCTCAAGCTGCCCTCTTCCCAATCCATTCTAACTTGTCCATGTCAAATCAAGAGGTGGGCAGAAATTGGTCTGAAGCTCTCATTTTCAGGTTCTATGTTCAAAACTTACTGAACTCTCAGAAAAGGAACCCCCACCAACATACCTTCTGTTGCATGTCTCTTGGTACACTTGCAGCTGACCCTCATTCATATTGAACTCTCTTAACAAAGCATCTCGGCTGGGATTCCTTAAGTTCCGGCGGGTGTCATACAACTGGTTATTTAACTCTGCTTGGCGCTGCCGTAGCTGCCGAAATGATAGATAAAGCTCGTCTTCCCCTTCCTACAAGGTGTAAAGAAAGAAAATCATAGGCACCTTAGCAGGACAATGATAATTATAATTTTTTTAAAAATATTTGTTTTATTGTTAGCCACCTAGAGTGCCACTTGTGGAGGAAAAAGGCAGGATACACAAGTAATAAGTAATCATGTGGTTCTTAAGAACTTGGGTCTTAACACATGACCCAAAACAAAATTAGGTATTTCTATAGGACAAATGAGATTCTGTGTTAGAATACATCCATCTCACTTTCCTGCCCCCACTTTAAAATAGCAGCTACCAGGGGGATTTACAGTAAATTGGAAATGTGGGGTACATGACAAGATGTTTATTCTTTAGACTCCATGCCACTTTCTGAATGAAAATCATGTCTCTCTAGTTTTCCCACTAAGATGCATAGTGACTACATACTTCCTAGCAATGCTCCGTGCTGCACAGACCTCTGCAATCCAGATGTTTGATGGCATCATTCTCAAACATCTAGACATTACCAAGCATGATGATGCTGTACAGCTGCAAAAGGTGCCTGCACCCTCAACAGAGTGCTTAGAGGGAAAACTGCTCACCACTCACTGCCAGCTGAAGGTATTATTTGCATGAGGGGCACCTCTAAAGGGAAATGACTTTGGGGAGTGGGAGAGTTTCAGAAAGGAAATAAATTTTCTCCTGGGCCACACACTCCTGATTTACATTTCTCTCCCAACACCACCACCTGCTATCTTTAAAAAAAATGAGAACCAAGAGAGGTCACATCTATTTTGGCTTTAAAAAAAAGGCTGTGGGTGGCGCAAGTGGTTAAGACGCTGTGCCTGTTAACCAGCAGGCCAGGGTTCAAGACCCAGGTTGCCCCCACAAGACAGGGTGAGCTCCTGTCCTTAGTCCAGCTCTGCGATGCAGCTGGATCCAATCATATCGGCTCTGCCTTTCCATTGGACTAATTCAGTGGTGTGGAGAGTGGGGATTTGCTGCTTAGGTAACAGCATATCCTCCATAATAATCCAGCCCAGGCTTTCATGCTTCACATGCAGCGTATGCAGCGCTGAGCATGATACCATAGTTTCTCAAGACTGATGGAGGCCTGCTTTTTTTTATTTTGGCTTCAAACCCCAACTGATTTCAATTTGTATGAAGAAATTTAAACCAGTACATGTTTAAATCACTTGTGCTGAAATAAATGAAATCCACTTTCTTTGGCTGGGGGAAAGATTTAAAAAGAAAACAAAGCAAAGCTTTTAAGTATACATCACCACCATCAACATAAATAAAAATAAAACAAGCAACACTATCTCACATTTCTACAATGTAGTGATATGGCTGTGGTGCTTTCAGATTTATCAACTCAGTAAATCCTTAAGATGACACTGTAAGATAGACCAGCATTTTCCCAATCTGGGAAAATGGTTGGTAAGGAGTAGATATACCTCTTTATTACATGTATATCCTGCACAAAAAATGCTGTGAGCATTTTATTTTGCAACGTTACCAATGAGTCTCAGCATGTCACGTTTTTCCTGTGCAAGGTTATATTAACTGAAGAAGTTTGCTTAGATTTAGGGTGTCAGATTTAATTAACTAAGGAATTTCACACACACACAGTTCACAAAACGGTTTAGGTAGCAAAATAATAAATGGCTCCCTGTTCCGGAAAGTCTCAGAAAATTACAGAAGAAACACTATCAATAACCACTGAAAAAGAGATACCGGGTTGATCTCCACTTGCTAAAGAGGATACTTTTTGAAAGGTGCCTTTTTGCCCAGTTAGCAGAAATCTGCAGAGAATTATCTCCAGGGAATAATACCTCACAATTATTTTTAAAGTTTATGAAGTATCACAGTGGTTTTCTCTGGACCACAAAAGGTGGAAGAGGACCTAGTCATAAGAGGAATCTGAAGTATATTAAGAGGCTTCTTGATCCCCAAGACTAGGCATATGACAGTCATCGCATAGCTACTTTTACTAATTAACAAGACAAAAAAAATTCTAGCTCAGGCTGCATGTGGCCCAGTTTGACTGCGAATGCAGCCCAGTAAACAGTGGGCCACGTGTTGAACAGCCCCATGGGCGCTACCATCTTTAAATGGCACGTGTACAGCTCTGGTCTTCCCAGAGCTCTTTGAGGAAGACCAGGAACTTCTCCACCCGCAGGGCTCTGGAGCATCCTGGGGATCTCCCTGCCACTGGAGGGGACCTGCCCTCAGGCTGCCCTCCTAACCACACTTTTCTGGGAGTAAAGCCCCCATTTAACCTTGTTGGAGTGGGCTCTGGAGCAGCCTGGGGATCTGGGGCGCATTGGTGGCTCAGAAACGATGTCAAACATTTCACTAACTCCGACTACAAGTTTAATATATTAACTATGTTTCCTATGGTTTTTTGAATGATCAGCTATTGTTAGTGTTTATGTGTGGCCCAAACCAACTCGTCTTCCAATGCGGCCCAGGGAAGCTAACAGGTTGGACACCCCTGTTCTAGATCATCTCAATACACTGTCATTTTAAAAAGGGGGTCCTGGTGCTAAAAAGTTTGGGAGCTACTGGTTTTAAACAATTTCCAGGACTAGATACAAATCCTGCCACAAACACTGGTTTTTGGAGGGAACTCTTCAGCAAATCCCCAATTCTTTGATTGCTCCCCTTGGTTTCCAACCTATCTGGCTGCTCTCCCTGGTCATAGCACCTCCTTTATCTTGCTTCCTCTTTCCCTCCACCTATTAAAACTAAGTGCTTGCTGAGGTCAGGGCACTACTTGTTATTCCTGTCCTCCAACTGCCCTGGAAAGAAAAAAGGCAGAATAGCACAGGAACAGCTCAAAAAAGTATCAGCGGCTGCTCAACCATCCATTTTTTAAAAAACTGGCTAAGATATCACATATCTCATATCAAGTTGAGGTAGGTCCAAATTCTTGTCAAGTTGAGAACTAGTGGCTAGAGTTTTGGTTGGGATTCAGCCACTCAATCAATGAAACCACTCAGCCTAATCTTCTTCTCAGAGCAAAAAGGTCAACGTATGCCACACTCAGTTCCTTGGAGAATAGATGGGACGCAAACACATTATGGCTGGCATTACAGATTCTTCAGGAAAGAACTGTGGCCAACAAACTTATGTCTCCATCCTGGTGGAAAAACTCATCAAGACCAAACCAGAATTGCTGCACTTACCAAGACTTGCTGCATCTCACAAAAAACCAAGAGTGAAGCCAGCTCTATATCCTCATTATATCCATTTTTGAGAGGAACTGATCGAAAGCCTAAAGGGCAGGATTAGAAAAGTTAACTATAGCTTCTAGGCTGTCTCAGCATCACACTCTTGACACGACAGCCTGTAGCTCACCTGTCCTATTCTTGAAAGTAGAACAGAGTTTTGAGATTTACTAGGAAGCAGCAGGCAGAGCAGGAAAGACAGGCATCATGGAGAATCGCATGCACCAGAGCTGGAAAAAATCAGAAGCTGCCACAAGGGAAATGCATTCCTGCAATGGTTTTAAAAAGGAAAGGAGAACCTAAGCTAGCCAGACAATCTTCAGCAGGGATATATTTCAAGACTCATTTTAGTGTCAGACTATTGCAGAGACTGTGATAGAAGCAAATTCATTAGTGTCTAAAATTTGTTACTGAAGTCATAGCAAAATACAGCAGAAGTAAAAATGCAGATTTGTCCCTATTCCCTGAGGAAAAACACACAACTTCAGCCAATTAAGCTTGCACTTTCAGCTCTACTACACAGCTGGTGAAATAGAACATAGCTTATTTCCTTCCTGTTGAGAAAAAGGGTTGTATCATACAAATCTCTATGGCCGCTGTTAGATTGCGGAACCTACAGAATGATCACCTTTTAATATACAGTAGCAAAACAAATCAAGAACTCATTGTTCAGAATGATAGGATACTCATTTTAGAAAAGAAGCAAAAGCAAATATATTATTGGGAGAAAATGTTTTAAACAGTTATTTCCAGCATGCAGAAAAGTATGGCCCGAAAGCTGCAATTGGGCACACACGGTAGAATTTTGACTTCTTCCTTTTGAGTGACAGACTCCTCACGAGGAAGCACAAGGTGGAAAGTTGGGAAAGCTGCTTGGCACAGATATCTGTCAGTCTGTGATTCCGGAACACATGGCTGGATCCAAACCAAGAGTCAAACCCCTTGAATTTTGGAGAAAGCAAAATGCTAGAAAGGATCTAAAGTGGATGCCAAATGTGCTTTGAAAAATTATAAAAACACTGGACAATTAACTCCAAAATTAGGGAATGTGCCTTATAAATCTTGAAAAACTAGTTACGGTATATATGTCTGCCCAGAGAAATCTGACAAGGCTGAGTCAAAAGCTTGCAAGCAAGAACAAGAAAAGGCATACTTGATCCCAAGCCTCGCAGATCAGGAAGGTCATGATGCGAAAGAGCCTTAGCAATGAGTCTCTCAAGGTCTACTTGCCGACATCTGAAAGAACTAAGACAGGACTTGTGCATGCTGCAAATCAAAAGTGAAGCTCAAAGCTTTGCAGCCTAATTCTGCACTCATGTGTCTCAATTTCACTGCAGACACACACAGCAAAGTGCCAAGTCGGATGTATTATCAGGGAATTGAGCACCAATGTGCAAAATATCACAAATTGCTGCTTAATGCATCAGTGCTATATTTGGCATTTACCTGATTTGATTCCTTTGATAGGAAAAGTGCCATGTGCTAAGAAGTTGGGATCACTGAACATGTCCTCCTCATACACAACAAAGCGCAGGAATGCTAGGTTGGGATCATAAATCTCAAACTTCACTTGCTCCTGAGATGATGACCAAACTGGGTTAAGGCCATTGTCATCTACAAGAAAATTAAAATGCTGTAAGTCAAATATCTCTACACCAGTGAGTGGATTGGATACATGACATCCAGGTCTGCATGAGCTGTGATCAAGGAAGCAAAACACAGCCTCTCTGTTATGTGCCAAGGTCTGCCAAGTGATTAATTCCTCCTACTTTTTGTAACACTGGCTCAGCAAGAAAGGGCAGTGAGTGTTGATGCAACTGGTGGTATGGTTTCAGTTTGGCAGACTACACCTTATACAGGCATGACCTAATTCTCTAGTATTGGTGAAGGTAAAAGAGGTGTGAGCTGGCCCAAAGGACATAAAGGCTGCAATCCTAAAGATACTTTCCTGGGAGTAAGAGCCATTGGAAACAATGGGGCTTACATCAGAGTAGACATGGTTAGGATTGTGCTCAAAGTGTCTATGTGTGGGCACTCCTTCCACACAAACCCCATCCCAAGGTGAGAGCTCCACATCAAAAGAGGATATGAGGTCTAGCTAATAACAAAGAAGGCAAAGGATCTTGCTATTGGTGATTTATTGAGTACAAGAGAGATGGAGTGAAACATCAAAGTCTGTCAGTGGATTTTGGGAATTGTCAGAGGCCAGGACCTGCCAGGACCACCTTCTGGGTGATCGGGAATTAGTGTCCCTGTTTAGCTGGTTCACAGTGGGCTGTGATGGTGCAAGTGGTTACAACAGGGTGCCTGTTAACCAACAAGCTAGGGTTCATGATCTGGGTCCTATAAGACGGGGTGAGCTTCCGTCCTTAGCCCAGCCCCTGCCAACCTAGCAGTTTGAACGCATGGAGATGCAAGTAGATAAATAGTTACCATCTTGGTGGGAATGTAAAACTGCGTTCCATGCATCTTTGACAGTCATGCCAGCCCCATGTCCATGGAAGTGACTTGGGACAAAGCTTTCTCTAATGAGCACTGCACCCTACAGTTGGTCATGACTAGCAGTATAACCTGTGGAGTATACCTTTACCTTTTTCACCTTGGCTGGGACAAGAACAGGGAATAAGTGCAGCAGGACTCATCTGTACTGCCTGGTCTCTTCCCCTTTACTGTCTTTTCTTTACAGAACCCTAAAAATACATCACACATGTTTCCATAAAAACCTGATCAGTACTTACTAACAACAGTTGTCTTGAATTTATTGTTGTCATATTCAGCACCGCAAATTTCCATCTCTACAAATGGACATGCAATACTTCTACCAGGCTTGGGAAGATGACGGGCTGCAATGACCTGTTTTAGTCAAGCATCAGAAATCATTACTTTGGATAGCTGTCAAATTGCAAATATTAGTATAGAAAATTCAAAAAGCTGTTTAAGTATTAACTGTGTTAAAAAACACAACTTAATTTAATAGAATACATTCACATTCGCCTGCTGAAACTGACTGGATAGACTGTTCAGAGATTTAAGCCAGCTACCAGATGTTGTTGCAGCAAAAGCAGACCTGTAAAATTGCCTTATCCCAACATCCTGAATGTCAGGTCATAGTAGCAGAGGTTGGACAGTCACCTGTGAAAGATGATGTAGATGGATTGGAAAGATGATGCACTGAGCAGGGGACTGGACTACTAGACAACCATCATGGTCACATTGTGTATGGTAATATTGTGCATGTTAACACAATGTTAACATTCCAAGCTGAGCGACTAATGCTTTCTAATTTAAAGAGTGGCTAGAACTGTTATCCACTAGGGTTCTATTCCAGAACCTCCCATGGAAAAAACATGCAGATGCACAACTCAAGGCATGGACAGTCTTTGTTTTCACTAGAGGGCAAATAAAGAACACAAAGCATGCACCATTTGACATTACAGGATTACATATAATACACTCACTGTCAGAAAACATAGTCCCAGACCACTAAATTCAGAAGTTGGGACACATTCTTGACAACAAAGCTCACACAGGTCCATTGTCCGTCCAATAACGAATATTTAAAAACAAGACACGATTACCCTCACTGTCAAAATCATCTGCAGTTTCTTCCTGGATTCATTGGGCACTGGATCATAAGCCTCACTCCTCATGCTTTCTGGCTGGAGCACATACCCAGTCTGGCCATTTAGTGAAAAAAGTGCATGATTCAGCTGCATGTATTTATCTGGAGAGATAATTTTAAGATGTCATTTTAATTTCCTGATTTTACAAATACAAAAGGATTGGAGAGAAGATAATACAAGATTTATCTGACCAATAATGATGGGACCCTCCCAGTAAAAATAGCACACACGGGAGTGCAGTCAGGATCAAAGTGACACCACAGGCAAAGAACTACAGCCCCCTGCAGTACCTTTCATCATGCTTGTATTCCTTCTACTGCTTGCTATAAAAACTTAAAAATGGGATATGATATATAATTAGATGCATACCTACAAGTTTGATCTTAATAGACACATACCTTCACAAATGTGCTGAAGAAGATCAATTAAAATACAACAGGGGAAAAATGTTAGTAAAATAAATCAACCATCTGTAGTCTTAACACTATTCTTGGGGGATTATAACCTATCTATAAACTAACCCCTTTTTTCTCTTGCATTTCTCCCAAATGCTAGATGACCAGTTAGGGGTCACTAATATAAACTGACAGGAAGACACGTGTTAAAGGAAAAAAATGTATTCAGATTTTAATTTCATTACAATTATTTACATAACAGTCAAATAGTCCCCAAGAGTTTTACAACAAACAAAAAACAAATCCCTGAATAGAGTAGCCTGGCATCAGACACAACTTTCCATTTAGTTGTCGCCACCTGCCAGGAGTTTGCCTGCTTACAAAACAGACCCATTGTTCTGAAGGTCTTAAATTAAACCTGTTTGCCTTGGAAAATGCAATGAAGTATTTTTATTTTTTTTAATAATTGAAACTCAAGACGACTGGTTCCACAACCCCCAAAATATTCATATAAAAATGTTAACCGGATGTAAAAATGATGGCAAAACACTGGATTTGAATTCAAAACATGCATTCAGTGTACATGATCCTATGAAGCCTACTTAGGCTGCAATCTAAAGACGCTTTCCTGGGAGTAAGCCCCATTTAACACAGTGGGACTTACATCTGGGTAGACATGGTTAGGAGGCTGAAATCAAAGAATCTTTCTTCTGCAATCCAATCCACTTTCCAAGTGTCTCCCCACACTTTCCCCTTTCTTCCTCCTGAGCCTCTCTGTCCCCTGCTCTCTTCTGGCTAGCCCTGAGCTGCTTCCCTCTCCAGGAGGAACAGGGCAGAAGTGTTGCTTTTGCCATGGGCAGGTGCACTATGCAGCACTGTCGCTTTTGAAAAGGGCTGCTGGCCAGCGCATCTGCCACAACTGCCAACAAGTTTGTTTGTTACATGAAGCACAGTTTGTTATGTGAAGCAGAATCCTAGATAAATTTTTGTTTGTTACAAGGAACATACTTTACGTGAGGCGTTTGCTACGTGAAGGCGCCACTATATAAAAAATTGTACTAAATGCATTCAGGTTTACACAAGATTGCACTGCTCCTTTGGTTCTATGGAAATTAGGATTTGAACTGAATGTAAAGATTTTGTAGCAAGGAATAAAAACAGAACTAACTGAACCAAATTGCTCTTGGAAGTCTTGGGAAGACTTCAGTTTCAGATGGTTTTCAGAAGGCTTAAACTGGTCTCTTAATAATCTGATCAAAATGCTATTCTTATACTCTTATTTCTTTTTCATATTCCATCCAGGGTCTCAGCAAGGCAAAAGTTCCAGTGCATTTTTCAAAACAGCTTTAGACTTCCACTCTTCTAGTAAGTAGGACACATATAACCCAAAAAGTGATTACCAATAAACATCATAGAATCCTAGAGTTGAAAGGGACCTAGTAAGTCATCTAGTCCAACCCCCTGCCTGCAGCAGGAAATCCTCCTACATAATCCCTGACAGGTGCTCGTCAAGCCTCTGCTTGAAGACCCCTAGTGAGGGAGAGTCCACCACCTCCCTTGGCAATCTCTTCCACTGCCGAACCACCCTCACCATCAGGAATTTTTTTCAGATATCCAACCGGAATCTCCTCTCTTTCAGTTTGTCCCCATTGGTTCTAGTTCTGCTTTCAGGAGCCACTATGAACAAATGAGCCCCTTCCTCCCTATGACAGCCCTTCAGGTATCTGAGGAGGGCAATCATGTCTCCCCCCAGCCTCCTCTTCTCCAGGCTGAACATCCCAAGTTCCTCCAACCTTTCTACGTAAGACTTCCCTTCCATCCCACTGATCATGTCACTCTCCTCTGGACTTGCTCCAGTTTGGCTGCGTCTTTCTTAAAGTGAGGTGCCCAGAACTGAACACAGTACTCAAGGTGAGGTCTGACCAATGCAGAGTAAAGAGGAACTACAACTTCTCGCGACTTGGAAGCTACAGACCTCTTAATGCAGCCTAAAATGGCATTTGCCTTCTTTGCAGACACATCACACTGCTGACTCATGTTCAGCTTGTGATCCACAGCAACTCCAAGATCCCGCTCACATGTTGTGCTGCCAAGCCACGTATCCCCCATTTTATACCTGTGTTTCTGGTTTTTATTGCCCAAGTGCAGAACCTTGCACTTCTCCCTGTTGAAGTTCATTCTATTTGTTACAGCCCAGGATTCCAGTTAATCCAGATCCTCCTGGAGGTTTCTCATGTCTTCTGATGTGTTTGCTGCTCCTCCCAGCTTGGTGTCATCTGCAAATTTGATCAGGCTCCCCTGTACCCCTTCCTCCAAGTCATTGATGAAAATGTTAAAGAGGACTGGGCCCAAGACAGAGCCTTGGGGTACCCCACTTGAAACCAATCTCCAGGTTGATACAGACTCATCAACTACAACCCTTTGAGTGCAGCCATCGAGCCAGTTGCAGATCCACCTAACGATTGCCCTGTCTAGCCCATATTTTCCCAACTTCCCAATTAAAATGTCATGTGGGACTTTGTCAAATGCTTTGCTGAAGTCAAGATATATGACATCCACAGCATTGCCATGTCCAGTAAGCTCGTAACCTGATCAAAAAAGGAGATCAGATTTGTCTTGCAAGATTTATTCTTGGTAAATCCATGCTGGGTTGTTTTGATCACCGAGTACTTGTCTAGATGTGCACAAATTGTGTGTTTATGATTTGTTCTAATATCTTGCCCGGGATTGAAGTTAAACTGACTGGTCTATAATTTCCCGGGTCTTCTTTTTTCCCCTTCTTAAAGATAAAGACGGGCAAATGCCTGATTATAAGTAGCCAGCAAATATTGAGAGATTTTCTTTACCTGGTGTCTGGAAATTCAGAGCCACCATCTGTGAGCCACAAAACCAGAAGCGAAAAGGATCATAATTGGAGGAGTCCACTCTCTGTCCCTTTGGGTATATCCGTGTGAGGCCCTTCTGGTTGTATTTCAGAAGTTCAGAAGGCTTCTGCTTGACAATGTTTTCTGCTTTCGTCTCCACAAACGATCGAATTTCTTTGAAGTCAGGATTTTCTACGTGGGGTGGGGGTAGGTTTGGAGGGGGGAGAGAGAGAGATGGGAAAATCCACAAGATGAAAATGATTTCACTGAAATGATTGATTATTAAGGCATCACTCTTTCTTGGAAAGAATACCCTTTTGAGCCTTTCAAATGCTCCTTCAAATGCCCTTTATTTTTTTGATAAAGCTGCCACAAGGCCAAAATGTGGTACATATACTACAGTCCAGCCTGACTATTTGGCCACCAGACACTAAAACCTCAAGCACTAAACCCTAGGAACAATTTAACTACCTCATATTATTGATAATAATGGTTGATGTGCATTAGGGGATGTTGCGCATGGGGTTGATGTGCATGGGGGGACGAGGACCATGGGGATTTGATTCACATGGGTAGATGTTGCGCATGGGATTTTGATATGCATGGGGCTGGATGTGCATGGGAGAATGTTGCATATAGGATGTTGATCAGTGATGGGCTTCAAAGAAATTAAGAACTGGTTCTCTGTCCATCTGGCAGCCACTTTTAAATGGCTATTTTTAAACTTTATATGTACTATCTCTTGTTAAGAACCTGTTCTATAGAGTAGGTGCAAACCTGCTGGTGCCCACCACTGATGTTGATGCATGCATAGAGGGACACTGTGCATGGGATGTTGATGCGAAGGGGGATGTTGTGCATGGTATGTTGATGCACATGGGGACAATGCACATGGAGGGACAATGCACGTGGGGGTTTGAGGTGCATGGGGGATGATGCAAATGGGGGGTTGATGCACATGGGGGATGTTATGCATGGGGGTTGATGCACTTGGGGAATGCTGCACATGGGGGTTGATGCACATGGGGAGGTTGATGTGCATGGGGGGAAGGCAGGCAGGGGTATTTTACTTCCACAATGCTAATTTCCACTTCCATATTTCGCTAATCTTATCATAAAATCTGTGACTAAAGGCTCCTGTTCCACTCTTGTCTGAGAGTTTTTTTCAAACACACTCAAACTATATACAATATTGTCCAGAAAAAAAACCAGAAGACATCTAAACTAGCTGAATGCCTTCTTCATAATGAATTCAGGAATTATATGTGAAGTTTTGAAAGAAGTCAGAAACAAAGTTGTTTCAACAGCCTCACCAAACTGCAATGGCCAAGATTTTTCAGGGGTTTAAACTGAAGCTTAAACTGACAGTTAAACCTGTGTAGTTTGTTGTATGAAAATGCTTACAGATAATTCAGAGTATTAAACGTTAGATGCCAGCTTTGATCATAAGGCAGTATTAAACGTTAGATGCCAGCTTTGATCATAAGGCAGTTAGTTTATAAAGGGGTGCATTTTTCAAGTCTCCAACACAGCTTCTCTCCCAAGGAAAATAGTAGCTTGACACTAGTAACAATTCTGACTCCCATTCCCTCCCATACTACTGACAAGGGGCTTTCTCAGTCCTATCTGGAGATCCACAGATTGAATCTGGGACCTTATGCATACAAAGGCACTTGCTCTATCACTTAGCAACATCACAGAAGGATTACCTAGATTGTCTTTGGTTTTGCTTGTAGGCCTGCAGTAGACCACCAAGTCAGATAACTCAATGGAAATTTGTTGGTTCTTTTCCCAGAACATCCGCAATTGCTTCTATTTGAAGGTTTAATAAAAGTTACAGCTATTTAGAGGACAAAAACTATTCCAGAACAGCACTGCAGATGTACTCATTCATTCATGTTCAGACTGATTTTTCAAGAGAGCAATACGATTTGTGCAATATTATTGAAACAAGTATACACAGTATTAATCATCATAAAGACAGCAGCACTTAAAACATAGAATCATAGAATCCTAGAGTTGAAAGGGACCTAGTAGGTCATCTAGTCCAACCCCCTGCCTGCAGCAGGAAATCCTCCTACATCATCCCTTACAGGTGCTCACCAAGCCTCTGCTTGAAGACCCCCAGTGAGGGAGAGTCCACCACCTCCCTTGGCAATCTCTTCCACTGCCCAACTGCCCAAACCGTCAGGAATTTTTTTCGGATATCCAACTGGAATCTCCTTTCTTGCAGTTTGTCCCCATTGGTTCTAGTTCTGCTTTCAGAGGCAGCTATGAACAAATGAGCCCCTTCCTCCCTATGACAGCCCTTCAGGTATCTGAAGAGGGCAATCAGGTCTCCCCTCAGCCTCCTCTTCTCCAGGCTGAACATCCCAAGTTCCCCCAACCTTTCCTCGTAAGACTTTCCTTGTAAAACAAACAGCAAGATATATGAGGTAGCATCAATTACAGAACCACAAAAAGTTTAATAAATAAAAACATTTTATATTCTTCCTAAAAGTCACAGGAGTGACAGTTGTGTGGTTCTTTTTGGAAAGGGTGTGCCATAAAGGTGGGGCCATATCCCTTGGGCCATCCAACTAGATCTGTTACTTATGTGCCAGAGAACAGAACCTCCAAGAGAAGGCATTCCTCAGATCACTGATTTCAAATGGAATAGTGAACTGAAATTAAATAAATATCATTTGACTTTAGATATGGCCCTTGCCTACTCCATGTCTAAACTTCAATAATGCTGAAACAAATATGAGTAATGCACTGGTTGTTTGTAATGTCACAATTCCTCCCCTGTCTTCCAATATCAAATACACTGAACTACAATGCAACCAAAATTAATAAATAATGCTGGTCCCAATTTTCAGGGAACACAGAACTTGATAGATCAGTTTCTGGTGATAGGACTGAAATTTCATCACACCAAAAGTTTCAACTTTGATTTTGGGTGCAAAGATAAAAATTTTAATGGATAATAATAACAACTCTTTCAGGATGTCTGTAATCCTAAACCCCAGTTAGGCCATCATAAGCCCCAGCACAAGTCCCAAACTGGCTTGGGAGTGTCACAAAAGTGCTGTAAGACACTTCGGTGTCATTCCTGGGAGAGGGTTTGGCAAGTGCAGGCATGAACTTGCCTCCCTAGAGCCTCACAGGAATGGGAAGATCAATGAGTTGTGCCAGTCTAGGTTAGAATTGCACCAGATATTCTCACATGAATCGCAAGACAAAGCTGCTGAGTTAAGACAGCCTTTTGCAAAGCCTCTGTTGGTGCTTTCTGGGCAAGAGGAAATCAAATAATTCTATGTCTTTGCTTGCAAGAGAAGAAATCAGTGAATGGAGCCAGTTACTGGCCCGTCAGCCCTTTTTTCAGCCCTTCCTAGAAATTAGTGGTCAAGACTTCAACCATTTCAGTATTTGTACCTCTCCTTCTGTTTTCCAAGTTATTTCCCTGATGCTTTGAAACCACTCAAACAGCTCCTCCACTTTCTCAGCAGCAAACTCAACAGGAGGATCCTCAGGATTCTTGGGTTCCAGGATGAAGACAAAATTCTTTCCATATTTGCCCTGTGGCATTTTTGCTATTGGGAATCAGAAACAATGAAGGAATAAAACCATAATCAGATATTTCTTAAATTATCCACTTTTCTCACATGCATTGCTAATATTTTTGCAGAAAAAGATTCATTACAGGACAAATCTACATGACCTTTCACTGCACAGTAAAATGTGAAGTTGTTGCACACAGTCCAAACATTATGCTTCCAAGTGTTGCTAATGCTCTGGCAATGTCACATTTTCCCAGAAAGATTTTGAATTTGAGGGATCTACCACTCTTCCCACAGGTAGCACGCTAAACACTAACTTTTTTTGCTCTTGCTTTTGCAGCTTGATAAACTGTGTACTTGATAAACTGTATGCTTCATAAAGGAGGATTCATTTAAGAGAGGAGAATGTACAACAGCAGCCAAACTGTCTCCCCCACATTTCAAAGCATTCTTTCTCCTTTGGAAACCATGTTTGGTTAGGTGGGAAAGTGCACTAATTGTCCTTGAAAAGGTACTGGTGTTTTTGGGGACAGTGTAACGCAAAGGGGAGAATACAGCTGGGGCAGACTTCAACGGGACATGCAGAATGGTCGTAAAGCTGATAATGCAACTATATGGAATTTCATATTATGCCATAAAATACACAGGTATCATTCTCTGCTCTCACCAAGAATTTTTTTAAATTTACACACCCACCCACACCCTGAGTGAAGGAAGGAAACAGAAACCCAGAAGGCTACATACCAACGTTATACATATTGAGGTCCAAAATACCTCGGCACAGGGACCCTAAAGGATTATCTTCTATTATCTGCAATGCAGAGAGAAATTTATACTTTAGTCAGGCCACTTTGTCCTTTAAATGGAATATCCTCTGGCTGTTTAGGAGTATATAAGAGTAAACCTACAATCCAGAGAAACTACGGGAGCACGTAAGAGACATTACATGCACCCATAGTTACTACACCACCTAGTGAAAAGCTATGGGAAATTCATATTGCAATCCAGAGCAAATTCTTCTTACACCAGAGCAAGGACTCCCCGTAGTTACTCTGGATTGCACCCTAAATCTCTCCCTAAGTTTGAGAAACACAGGTCTATGGCAAAGACATACATTCTCCATGACTTGAAGAACATCTCAACAGGCCACTTTCTACAACTTAAGAGTCGATTCTGGCACCAAATTACATGGCACAGTATTCTACATGACTGTATCACTTCAGAACTCATTTTATGATAGCAAATTCTAGGTCTCTATGTTGGGAGTGGGGAGATGTCTGCCTGAGTTCCTCTTCACTGAGCGAGGTCACTAAGTCAGGCTTCTCTTTGAGCTTACACAAAAATGCTAGATAGAGTCTCATGCTTTGTGTTTGTGGGGCAGAACCTCCACAATACCCTTTGAAGATATCACATTTGGACCAGCAGGACAACTTTGCATCTTCATGCAGACTGCCCTTCCTGGATTGTTAACAACTGGACTGATTTGGTTAACAATGTTAATTTGGGAATGTGGATAGCAATTAAAATGAGGCCTTCTCACCTGGCTCTCCAGTTCCTCTATGTTATCTGAGGACATTTCTTCAACATAATTAGATGGAAAATAATGCTGAACTTTGTCTCCATAATCTCCTTTCCACCTGATAAAAGGGAGAAACAACTCAATTCTTTTATTTCAAAACATAAAATGCCAAATTCAGTTATTTAAGGGATTTATACCTCACCTTCCCCATGCAAAAGCAAATGCCCAAGTTGGCTTACATAGCTTTTATCACCACAACAACCCTGTGAGGAAGGTAACTGTTCTACAGGTAGCTAATAGAGCTCTTCTCTTCCAGTTGGAATCCTTCCTGGCAGTCATCACATCTGGCACCAGGAAATGCCTAACTGAAACTGACTTCTGGTGTTGTTACAGTCACTGTTTTCTTTATTTTCAAGCCATGGCAGGGTTCACTAGGGCTCGCTACACCCCCAGACCTTGGCAGCACCTGTTAAGCACCTGGCAACAGGCTTAAGTATAAAAATAGCACCTGCTTCCTCCACAGGGGTACGTTCCTGGGGATTCTCTCACTGCCCTCACCTCTCACCCTCTAAGACTTAGAGTGCAATCCTAAATTAGGCTGCCACAATTCATTGGTCTTCCCATTCCTGTGGCAATGTAAGGAGGCAAGCATATATCTGCGCACTGGCCTAACCCTGCCCCAGGTGTGGTTCAGAAGTGTCTTACAATACATTTGTGGCACTTCCAGGCCTGTGCACTTCCAGACTGGTGCTGGGGCTTATGCCGGCCAAACTGGGGATTAGGATTGCAGCTTTAGGGAGTAAAACTAAACACTGTACTACTGTATAAGGCAGTCCATTCCAGAGCTCTTCCAGAAAGGCACATCTTCCCAATACCTTTCTAAATCTACTTCTGTTTAGGTCCAATCAATTGGTTTTTATCCTGACCTATGAGCCACAGAATGCAAGGCTGACTTTCGTAGAAGTAAGCTCCACTGAAGTGTACTTCCAAACAGACATTTACAGGATTATCTTAATGAGTCTGCTCCTTTTATGTGAAGGCAGTTCATAAACCTGGAGAGTACTGTCTAATCTCTAATCTGAACATACCAAGTTAACCACTCCCAGCAGAGTTTAGTTCCAGTTTTATAAGCCCAGTTAACTGGTTTGCATCACCAGACCTAGGAAAGTTCCCATCCTTAATAAGAGAGCAACTTCTTCAAAGGCAAAATCAACAACTGAGAACCTGAATGTAGATATGTACAAATCTTAATGCAAGTCTTCTTCTTACCAGCCTCCATTTTCTTTAGACACGTTATGAATTAAGGCTCCTCTGCAAAAAGTCAGTTCATCTGCTCTGTTTGCTTGGTAGTCATACAAGGCTTTCACTGTTCTCTGGGGCTGCAGATAAACAAATGGAAAAGGGTTGCAAGTCAACAAGAGTACTGATTTTGGGAAATATCACCCTGTGAGACTTCATAGCTATTTTTCTCCAATGTTTCCCCTCTCCAATACTTTCAAGAGGGAAATATCCCCACCAGCAACAAAATTTGCCTCTTCCAAATACTAATCCAATTCTTCTCTATGGATCAGAAACATGCCCTCTGCTCAAATCAGATATGAACAAGCTTGAGGCCTTCTGAACATGATGCCTAAGACAGATCCAGAGTGTCTCTCTTTGTGACCTCCACCACCATGAGACATGAAACATCAACCCGCAGTCAAATAACTAATCCAAAATTGCAGACTGAGATGGTTTTGCCATCTCTGCAAAATGAACACCAATCAGCTGCCATATAAGCCCCTCTGGCGAGAGCGACCTACACACTGGAAAGTTCAACAAGCAGTACTGAGAAAGATGTGGCTCAAACCACAAAGATGTGTTTGAGCAACACCGAATGAACCAGCGACTGACCACTGACGAGGCTGAAAACATCACCATCAACCGCAAAGAATGGAAGTGTATCATGAAATCCTGCGGAATCCTGTGACACCTACAGCAGCATATTGATTAAGAGGATAAGCCTCTCCCCAACTGCCAGCTAAGGACTGAAGAAGAAGAAACAGGAAATAAAGGATAAAGGATGTTTCCATAGCTTAGTTTTTCTTTCAGTTCAAGATTTAATTGGAACAAAAGAGATTATAAGCATACCACGGAAGGTGTGATTTCAGTAGGTTCCACATACATCTTGATATCATATAACGAGTTAGGATCTTTTTCCTATGGATTGGAAAAAGAAAAGTCATTCAAAATGTATGGATAATGTGACAGCACAAAGTACTATCTGTCCTAACAAATTCTTCTAGAAGTGAACACTGTAAATCACGGTTGATTTTAACTCCTCCTTGTTTTTCCATTTCAATAACTAAAAAGCAGAGGAATTTTGGCAGCTTTTCTGCCTTGTTTTTAATAATCCTTTCATTAGAAACTGAAGCTTTTATAGTGATTGACAACTTCAGTAATTTTTCCAAGAACCATGCAGCAACAATCCTCTAGTGAACTCACTGTGCAAATTTAGTACGATTCTCCACTGCAAAGTTCTAGATTTTCAAGAGTTCCATTTATAGTTTGCTGACCAACCCACAAATGCTAACATTCTAGGAGATGACAAGTTACAGCTTTATTCTGGAAGGGAAGGGAGTAAACTGAGCAGGAGGTGAGACAAGTTTACCTTGAAGATTCCTTTAAATTCCAACCCAAAAACCTCTAATTCAGCCAACTCATCTCTCTCTTGTCTACAGTTTTCCTAGCAAGCAATCAGCACCCACAGGTGCTATGATATCATACAGCAGACACCTCAAGACTGCTGGCCTTCACAGTACAGTGCATTCAATAGATAAGAGGCATAGTTATCAACCCTCCTCTGCCCATGAGACCAAAGGTACAAGGACTGCCATAATTTCTGGATTTATTTCAGCAAAGGGTTGTTAAGCCAGCATTTCCCAGATCCACTTCAAAAAAGGATCAATCATTAATTCTCTACCTGCCTTCTTTCCCTCCATCATCCCTGCATTTGGTAATTATCACACCAAGGCTTCTAACCTTTCTAGGAGAAAGCAACCCAAGGTGGGAGAAATAGGGCACAGAAACCAATCTACTGCATCCTACTGCTGACTTCAAGGGCTAGCGGAATGGGCTCTCATCCAAAGCCTAACCTGGCTTCCCCCCCCCCCCCACCAGCCATTATCTGTGCACTCAGGAACCATGCATAAGACACCCTGAACTTCTTGGAGGAAGAAAAGCAGCACATCAGGCCTGTATTGGATAAATATCAAAATCCCAACTATTTGAGAGCAGCCTAGAACTCCCCCAGGACCCAACCTGCTTCCTTCATGAGCTTTTCCTCATATTTTTTATCAGCTTGCTTAAAAAGATAATCACTTGCCATGTTGTAGCGTTCCAGCAGGGCCTCGGTCACAGGATAGCGCAGCTTCACTTTTCTGTACAGGGGGTGCTTCTCATAGTAGTTTACCAGCTCCACTAAGCTCTCAAAGCAAGCAGATGTTCCCAGAACAAACAAGCGGCCTTCCTGCATGATCCGGCAGTGCTTCACTTTTCCCTCAGCTCTGGGAAAGCAAAAGCAAGAGTGAAGATCTACCATTTGATAAAAGCCGACAGCATTTTGGGACCTACTGGGTTTCAGAATGGCACAGAATTCCTATTTAGCTAAATTTTAGCAAAGTGACACAGTCATCACTGTATCTTTAATATAGATTTATCTCATGTTTAATTATATTCTATCTTTAATAAAGGTATATCTTTAATAAAGAAATCTTTCTATATCTATATCTTATTTCTCTCATGTTTTATTCTACCCTTTGTAAATGGCAATCTTAGCAAGAGGTCTTTGTAAGTTACCAAGGGGTCTCTTTTCCACCCCCCAAGAGTGTGAGGAACCTTCAGACCCCTCTTTGAGCCTCCCTATGCTTCAGCATTGCTGTAGATCTCAATTCACTACCAGTTTTCATCAAAAAACTGTTTTCATCTACCCCACTATGAGCTGATACTGTACACTGCCAATGTGATCAGAGTGAAAAGAAAGAAAACCATCCACTTCTCTAGCACAAGAGAGAGCCTTATTGTATTTAAAAGCTGTAGTCTTTCAGTGCTTCTACAGCAATCAATGGGCATTTCTTTGAAGCTCCACAAAACCTACATTTTCAATGGGATAGAACAGGCTAGCTTACACAGCTAATTGCTCACCTGAAAGTCATAGCGTAGGAATCAGGTTCATCTCTCTTCCTTATCAAAAATGCTCCATCACGAGGAATTCGCATCAACATATCTTCTGCTTCTCCTCGGCTCAGGTTACTATAGTACCAGCTATCAAAGAGAGATGTACACAGGTGGTTCAAGAGCTTGATTTTCAATAATGTTTTCAGTTATGTTGCTTTTTTGGTTACAGTGACGCCTCACGTAACAAACACCTCACATAAAGTATGTTTTACGTGACAAATAAAAATTTCTCTAGGATTCTGCTTCACGTAACAAACTGTGCTTCACGTAAAGAACACATTCGCTGGCAGTTGGGGCAGACACGGTGGCCGGCAGCCCTTTTAACAAGCATCAGGGCTGCCTAGCACTTGCCCACAGCGAAAGCAACACTTCCGTGCTGTTCCTCCTGTGGACGGGCGTCCACTGGGCAGAGTGAGAGAAGAGCAGTGGAGAAGACAGAAGCAGCTCAGGGCTAGCCAGAAGAGAGCAGGGGAGAGAGTCTCAGGATGAAGAGACTCAGATGAAGGAGAAAGCTGGAAGCTTTGTAAGTGTCTTTGATTGCAGCCTCCTAACCACATCTACCCAGAAGTAAGCCCCATTCTGTTCAATGGGGCTTACTCCCAGGAAAGTATCTTTAGGATTGCAGCCTAAGTAGACTTCATAGGATCATGCACATTGAATGCATGTTTTGAATTCAAATCCAGTATTTTGTCATCAGTTTTACATACAATTAATATTTTTCTATGAATATTTTTGGGGTGTGGAACTAATTGTCTGAGTTTCCATTATTTCCTATGGGAAAATCCGCTTCACGTAAAGAACGTTTCACGTAACAAACATGCTTCCGGAATGTATTAAATTTGTTACGTGAGGCACCACTGTATTTTGTTGTGACAAAATAACAGGTTAAATGCAAAAAGCAATCAAGTATTAGCTTCCCTTGCTTTCACACTGCACAAAATTAAAACACATAAAATTATACAGTAACAAAAAGTGGGGAGAAAAGAAGAGCACACACATTCAGTCACAAACAGGAGAAAGTTATTGCAATAATTGATACAGCAATTGTGTTTTCCTAACTGACCATCAGCTGTCAAGACTGGCACATACGAGAGGAGAACGAGCTCTAGCACATCAAAGCCCATTTGTAGTATGAAAATTCTGGTGCTGTGCGAGAAGGAAAAGAACATCCTTCCATCCACTCTATCCATCTCCTTCATAATTTTTTACATCTCAGTCACTTCCTCCTTCAGGTGCCTTTTCTCTAGACCGAAAGTCTCAAACACTACAGCCTTTCCTCATAAGGGAGGAACCCCAGCCCAGTAATCAGTTTGTCCACTTATTTCTGCACCTTTTCTAGTTCCTTTTGGAGTTCCTTTTGTAGATTTTGTCCTTTTGGAGATCTGGTGACCACAACTGTATGCAATATACCAGAGGTGCACAGTACTTTCTTTTATTTTGCCTGTCTTCCTGAGTTGGAATGACATTGCAGTTCTTGTTCTACTGTCTTACTGTGTTTTCATTAGCAAGCTGCCTTGGATTTTTAACACCCAAAACACAAGCCTTCCAACTATATAATAAGTCTTTCTCCCTCCCCAATTCACAGAACAAACAGGTTGCCCTTCTGGACATTCTCTGACTTGTCACTGCTGCTTAAATATCATCACAACCACAACAACTTAGAGGAAGGCCTGCTCACCAGTCCTGCAACACAAAACAGACCAGAAAAGAGGAGGATGTGGTGAACTTGACCCTTGCATTTTTGCAAAGGAAACAGGAGGAAGGGACACAACTTCCTCCCACCTCCGGAACTTTGGCAACGGAAGAGGATAATTTCTGCAGCTGCTGACTGCTTTGTTAACCTTCTTCACCTGCTAAGGTGGAAGCAGAACAATGCCTGAACCAATCTTTCATATGCCATTATGTGCATCTGTCAATACCATAGTGAACAGGCACTTGCTCCAACGAGAAATACAAGGAGTGGCCTTTTTGGTTGATTCTTCTATCTAAATCAGTGGTTTTCAAACTCAAAAATAAGTGATCGCAGGGGTGGAATATAGGTTTTTTATTTTACGCTTTCCAAGTTGTAGAGAGCCCTGCAGCCCTGGCGGGGCTCAGTAGTCCCTCTGGACCCAAGAAGTAGGCAAGGCTTGTTAGAGAAAAGCCCTCTCTGCACCTGTAGTGACAGGATGCTGGGGAAGTCACTCCCTGCCATGCCCCTTAAGGCTACACAGTCTAACCCTACAATCCAGAGTAACTATGGGAAGACATAAGAGGCACTTAGGGCAAAATTCAGAGTAACCATGGGGAGTCCTTGCTCCGGTGTAAGAACAACTTTCTATGGATTCCAATATGAATTTTTCATAGGTTTTCACTAGGTGGTACAGTAACTACGGGTGAACGTAAAGTCTCTTACATGCTCCCATCATTACTCTGGATTTGGGGGTTACTCTGGATTGCTCTAAGCATTTCCCATAGGTGCCACCGTAACTATGTCGGTGTAAAAGGTCCCATAGTTACTCTGGACTGTAGCCTAGGGCTCTCAGGGTGAGGTATCACAAGGCCCAACTTTGAGACCAACTTGTCCAAACCCTTATCCATCAACTCCATCTTGTGCCCCTCTTTGCAAAGAAGTTACATAGCTACTGGTACTTCTTATTTCAACCAGCCACAGCCTGGAGGACTGAAAAAACAGCATTATTAGGTCAGACAAGAGGTATAATTATGAAAGCTCAGAATGCACTGATTAGAAAAATGCACTCTTGGAAACCTTTAAACCCAAAATAACCCAAACCCATGTATGTCCTTGGAAAAGGAAACACAAGTAAAAAATTAGAGCACAGGAAAATTCAGAAAGTGGCAACATGCTCTAACAACACAAAAGCCAACACAGAATAAGCAGGATATCCTGAGATACAGATGTAGATTAGAAGCAGAGACAGAGAAGGGACTCTGGGCAAAAGAACCCACTGAACTAACCCTCCCAAGTCCTTATTGTAGGACTGCTGCTTTTGTTTGCCAGCAGTCTTTAAATCCTCACACTTGCTAGATTTCAGAAGTCAAAATGCATATTCAATGCTCAACTGCTACATTTGTGGTTGGTTAAAATTGTTGGATTGTATTTTAAACATGCACACTCACATACACACACCCATAATCTGCCATAGCTGTGACCAAATGAAAACCTCAGCATTCAAAATAGCACTTAAACCCCACCCTAGAATTTCCTTTTGGCTATACATACTCCTTGGATTCATGGGGCTTGGGTTTAGGCACAGCATCAGTCAGACGCAACTCAAACTCAGCACACCGCAAGTACGCTTCCCTATAATGCTGGATAAGGTCACAGATGCTGTCAAACGTGAGATTGTCAGTCAGGTAATACTTAACGGTGTCTCCGTCAGTCGAGGAGCGGATGCGGCAGTGCTGGACTCTACCTGATCTCCTAGCAAACAAAACATGGAAGACATGTTTTAACTTTAGCTTCCAAAACCACATTTATTTAATTTGCCCATAACTTCTTGTTGTTTCTCTAGTCTGTGAAGAATTCAAGCCAGAATAAACCAAAGCAAAAGTTCTGACTTCAGCAGACAGAACATTCCATATCTCATAAAATAGTTGCACAAACCACAGTTCATGTTGAACTGCTGCAGATTATAATGAACAGTAGCCAGGACTGCCCTTGCAACTGGAATTATTTGAACTGGCTAGCTTTGAAAGTAAGATTACTGGCACAAATGAAAACATAACACAAAGCAAAACAAAACATAGAGATTCATGCAGAAAGAGAGCACACAAGTCCACAGCACTCTCTCTGGTCCATTTCAGATTACCAAATAAACCAGGGTTTAATCTGCTGTGAATGAGCCCACATACTTCCTCTTCATCACCTTTATTGCTCAAGCGCTGGGGAAAGCATGATTAATTGAACCACAGCTTTGTTGTGGTTGTCCAAACCTGGATCTATTTAACACTGGTTTCACATCCCAGTTTGACTGCAGTTTGCAAACCAATCAAAAAGCTCCAGATTTGGGCAAGCCATGGAGCTGTGTCTCAATAGAACTTGGCTGTAACATTAAAACTCATGCTAGAGCTCAGGAATCTCTGGGAAAAGGGAGGACGGGTGCTGGTTTGCATGCATTTAACAAATGCACAACTAACGCACAAATGATAAACCTTGGTTTATTGAAACACTGCCTCCAACTATGGTTATTAAAAACACCACAATTGCATTGGGCTTATGTAAAAGCAGCAGGCCTCCATCAGTCATGGAAGACTATGGTATCGTGCTCGGTGCTGCATACGCTGCATGCAAAGCACGAAAGCCTGGGTTGGATTGTTATGGAGGATAGGCTGTTACCCAAGCGGCAAATCCCCCCTCTCCACGCCACTGAATTAGTCCCATGGAAAGGCAGAGCCAATACGATTGGATCCAGCTGGCATCGCAGAGCTAGGCTAAGGACAGGAGCTCACCCTGTCTTGTGGGGGCGACCCGGGTCTCAAACCCTGGCCTGCTGGTTAACAGGGACAGTGTCTTACCACTTGCACCACTCACAGCCCTTTGGGCTTATGTACAAGACACAGAAAGTAGGTTTAAACTAATAGGTTTAAACCAAATCCTAAAAGAAATAGTGCTGTCTTACCAGAATGATAGTGTGTAATCATTAGGGAAAGCTTCACTCTCCCGCACTAGGAATGTCCCATCCTTGCCTCCCATTTCTGCACAATATTCCTGGAGCAGTTTCTCAGCAGTTGTTCTCCCTTCCGTCATTTTTCCGTGAAACCATTTTTCATTGTAGTGCAGTTCAGTAGGCTTCACTTCCTGGAATATTTAGGATTGATTTCTATTGCCATATTTTATTTTGCCATCATTATTTACACATCAGTAATAATCAAATTTTCAAAGCATTGGTTTTTTCACAGCAGTCACAACATTCTGTCAGCAGCAATCTAAAAACTAACATTCTACACAAACATGAGCACCTTGAGCAAAAAAATCTGACTTTAAGCTTACAATAAATTATGTTTACTTTTAGGGCTTTCATTTGGATTCAGTGATGGAAAGTGGACTGTATGATGTATGTTAACATGGTTATGCATAACATCCAACAAAACGATCTCAACTGCATGTTCCTGCTTTATGTCATTCCAGTTTCTTTCCTCTACAGTTATTCTGAATATCTAAAGCACACTTAGATCCAAATAATAAAAAATTAAAACAGGCAAAGGGCAACTTGAAAATAATACTAGAAGCATTAAGGCAGTGCTCTTCAAAGAGGGGGTAGGAAGCCCCTGGGTGTGTCACAAAAAGCTGGATGCAGCCAACTTGGAATTTGGCACTGGGCACCTTTAATGTCACTTCCAGCCATGACATCTCCTCCTGTGTGTGTGTGTGCGCGCACGCGCGCACGCATGCACATGCATGTGTGTCCCGGACAGATTGTCATTTGTAGAAGGGAGTCCCCGGTTGAAATACTCGAACAACACTGTGTTAAGGTGTATCAACATATGCAAAGCACTTCACATGCATTAATCTTTATGTTATTGTGACAACCACCCTGTAATGGAAACATTGTTGTATCTATCAGATCTTTAACATCTGATAATTCCTCATTTGAGCTGGCTATCCCTTGATGTATTGAAAGTTGTGGTGATAGGGATAGCAATTACTCAGATTTCTGGCCCAACATTGAGACCTCAGTTATCAGCAATGGGAAGTGAGTTGCTTCCTCATCCTCCTTTTCTATCTATTAGCTCCTTCCCTCGGATTGTCCCAATTCCAGTGCAGCCCTTACTTACTACAGTGCAATAAGCAGCCTTCCAGATAAGAAAATTTGCATAAAGAAAACTGATGCAGTAAACTGGATTTCTAGTTTCTGCTAGATATAAAAAGAATCTTTAAAACCAAAGAAAATGGAATAATAATAAAAGATATAAAAAGAATCTTTAAAACCAAAGAAAATGGAATAATAAGACAAGTTAAATAAAGAAAATGAACACCTTTGCTGATTCTTCTTCAGAATTCTGTTCTATATCATCACTGAATGAGAGTTTTTCATTGGCAATTGCGCAATAATGACGTGTCCATTTCTGGAACGTAAAACAACAATCAGAGAACAACTCTATAAAAACAATGCTAAGTTTATAGGAATATAGTAGCGATAAATGTTTTCATAACACTGCTTCAGATTTCAGTTCATTAATAAGGGTCCAATCTTATTCTACACTGATTTTTTTGTACACTGATTATCACAACATGAATGGCCACTGAAAATCAGTTTCAAAAACTGCTTTTCTACTGTTGTAGAGATGCAATTAAGCAAGCAATCATTCCATTCTTCAGCTGAGCCAGGCAAAGGAAGGAGAAATTTGCATTTCTAATAGCTGATTGCCTCTCTATAAAGGAAGAAAAGCTATTTTAAACCAACTGTAAAAGAATATACTTTTTATTTTTTATTTTTTTGCTTTTATTTAACACATTTTGGGTTAGGGAGTTCCAGAATCAAACCTCTGCAGATACTGAGTCATGATCTTACTCCTTTAGGAGATACGGTACAGAGGAGCAAGAAACCTGGAAGTGGGTCTTTAAATATATTTTTCCAATGTTTTTTTATCCATGGATTTTTTTTAATTAATGGGAGGTTCTGGAATGGAATTCTAGTGGATAACAATAGACACCTGTATTCATCTGAGCCTTAGGAAAATGTGTTCACATTCCTGCCTAATAATTGCTCACCTGATCTATAGTGTCCCACATGTAGAGCTCTCCTTGCTGCTTTTTCTCCTCTTTCTTGTCTTCTGTGTTCACATCTACATCACCTTTCGGGCCCAATTTTTTATGCTAACAAAAAATGAACAAAGGAGTCATGAAAAGTGAACATTTTGGATTGTTTCTTAAAGCTCTCTTCACTAAGCTTTCTTTATGTTTTGACCCCATACGTATCCAATCAACAAATATAAAGTGTAGCTACATTGGCTGGTATAAAAGGTATAAAATGAATAAATAAAACACAGGCAGCCTTCTTAACAAAGCTGCAGTTTGGTATTCTGCAAGTTCTCTTAACTTCACTCACCAGCGGAAATGTGAGATCATAAAAAATCAGTATGCATATAAAGAATGGTAATGCAGGAAACTATTGGCAACATTCAACTGATTTATCAAATAAAAAACAGTTTTGATCAACTAGAATGGTGCCCCCAGTTGGCAGTTCCAGGGAAAATTGCTAACTATTTCAAACCAGAACTTACTGAAACTGTGGGTAGAAATGCTATCGCTTTCCTTCACACACTTCAAAGTAATGACTCAGATGGGACCTGACATGTATGAACTAACTAAAAACAAGTATACTGCTTCTTGAGTCATACTGCGAGATGTGTAACAGTGTAATCTATCCTATGCATGTCTACTCTGAAATTAAGTCAAACATGACTTATGAAAGAAAAAGAATTTTGTAGGGAAAGGAACATGTCATTGAAACCATTGCTGCTTGACACAGAACAGAAGCAGAGTTCCCTAAAGCCCATGGACTGCATTGTAAAACCACAAGATACAATCCTAACGTAGGACGGCACAACTCATTGGTCTTCCTGTTCCTGTGGTGATGCAGGGAAGCAAACGCATGTCTGTGCACTGGCCTAACCCTTCTCCAGGAATGGTGCAGAAGTGTCTTACAGCTAGGGTTGCCATAAGTCCCCACCCCCCTGCACCGGTCCAGTCAAGCAGAGAGGGAAGTCTGGATGAAGTCCCAGACAGGGTGGTGCCTGTGCATTAGGCTTTCTCAGCCCAATGCTCAGGTGCCTGGTCCAGTGCTGTTGTGCCTGCACATTAGGCTTCCCTAGCCTGGACCAAGCACCTCAGTGCTAGGCTGGGGAACTTTGGGCAGCCCTCAAGTGCTGCATGCAGGGTTGCCATTTCACAGCCATTTCTGGCTGGGTCATGAACCTTGAACTCTAATATCACCCTGATTTCTGAGTGATATGGCAACAGCTTTTTTGTGACATCCCAGGGCAGCATGGGATTTGTGCTGGAGCTTAGGCTGGCCTAACTAGAGTTTAGAATTACAGCTTAAGTGGTTCAGATAAAAGGAATCTCTGTTACTCCATGTTTTACAAGCATGACTTAAATCATAGAATCATAGAGTTAGAAGGGACCCAGTGGATCATCTAGTTCAACCCCCTGCCTGTAGCAGGAGATTCTCATCTTATGGGGACCCGGGTCTCAAACCCTGGCCTGCTGGCTAACAGGCACAGTGTTTTAAACACTTGCGCCACCAGAGGACTCTTCAAAGACCTCTGCTTCATATTGCTACTGCACATGCCTCAGAACAGAATAGGAAGATACAAATTGGATGTGTCAAATGTTCCTTTTGATACTGTGACTGCCAGGTGTCCTCAAAGCTACTGGATTTGACAAACTGAAGGAGTTTGATGCTGTATGAATGCTTGACCCACACAGGAGTAGCTTCAACTATGAAAGCAAAGCCACTCCAGCCTAACTGTGATGATTCAAAAGGCAGAGCTTCCTTCATGGCTTGCAATGAACACCCTGCATTTCCAGGATTTGTTCAAGAGTTCTATATTCTTGTCAGAACAACCACTGGCTATTTGGAGTAGAATCCTTTAGCACAGACAAATTATTTCAGAGAGTTAGTACAAAATAAGAGTCTTCCTAAAAAAAATATTCATACATATTGCATGAAGGCAGCAATCAAGGAAAGATGGCAAAGAAGAGTGTGCCATCAAATCACGTTTGGCCTTGAGACACTCCTTGGTCCATGCGCAAGGATTCCATGCACAACCCCAAAATCAGTCTGCAGGGAGCAGCACTGAATATGGGAAAAGTCCATGCAATTTATAATTGTGATTTATAATTATCTTTGTGTTTCCACCCTAACCCAAGTAAAACCAACACTGAACAGGGGGGGAAAGAAGATGCAGTGGGCATGTTCAGCTGGGGGAATATGGCTACCAAACACATTCCCATCTGCCCCACTAATGTGTTTGCCAATAAAAGAGCTAGTAACAGCTGTGTTAAAAAAACACATGAAACATATTTCAGTCTTGGTTGAACCCTGCCAGTCCACACAGCTGACGTGACAGACAGTGCAGATTGTGAACGCTATATCTCTGACTTCTCACAGCAAGCAAGCAAGACTGGTGAAGAAGGGGGAAAGAAGGAAATAAAGTCCTTCTCTTTATGCATATTTCTCAGGATACGGATTACCAAGTTACAATGTTTCACCAGACATTTAGAAAGCTTGTGTCTTGCCTTGCACCAAAGGGAGAGTAGGGAGGCAGATATCAAAAAACCCATCTTGCATTATTTTTTCTCCAAATTACACCTGCCTTGATGATGAACTTTCCTTTCAGCTGAGTTGGTGATGGCAGTTGATCAGCACTTGCTTCAATGGGCTTTGTTAGAAGCTGGTCCCCCAACACTTCCCTGAACACTTTGGCAATATAGCGCTGCTGCTCCACACTGCAGTGTTGCTCAATTGATAAAATCACGGGGTACCTTGTGCAAGGAGGAGAAGGGAAAAGGAACACAACTTAGCTTCCCCCTTCCCAAGGTAAGGCAATATCGCATTTATGGCCATTCAGGAATTGGAAACTCTATATCAGGGGCCACGTTTGGGCAGGAGGGCCACATCTTTCTGATACTGTGTAGGGGGCTGGAAGAAAAAAGAACTGATGTACATTTCAAATTTGAATAAATTTACATAATGAATATATTAGTGACGGAACTTGTGAATGAATGAATTCAAGTCAGTTCATAAACGCTTTCCAACACACAGAGAAAGGGTGATCTTTAAACCAGTTCATAAGCACTTTCATACACAGAGAGAGGAGCTTTGTGCAGCCTCCCCAGCCCTCAAAATATGGCTCCCGTCACCTCTGGTTGATTACAGGGCTTGTCTGAGTGCCAGATGGAGGCTCCCCAAGGGCCACTCTGGCCACAGGGTCAGGGTTTGGAGACCCCTGCTCTAGATGAAGTACATGGGTTTTGCCTGTATAGACAACATACATGCCCTTCAACAAACTAACAGCCCAATCCTACTTGACCAGGGTGGAGATTTAAGAACAGTTTTTTTAAGGTGAAAGTAATCTTTATTTTTGCAGTAGTAAATCACTTTTCCCCCCTTCTTCTTCACAAAAAAATTCATCCTGCAAAATAATGAATACCTACTCAGACGTAACAAAGGCATGTTCCTTGATTGCTTGAACAACATCATCAAACTTAATTTTTGTTGTCCGCGTCCATCCATGATAAATTATGGGCTTCCCATCAGGACCATCCCAGCAATCCACTATACATGCGACAAAGAGAACATCAGTACATTTGACTTGCAATAATCCATTTCAGCCCTTTAGAGCATTTTATTCAGTGACAAATGCAAGCGAAGAAATTACATAAAAAATGAAGCACTAACAGCAGGCCACATTTACAGACCAGGAAGTCTACGGTGGGAAATGAGTCCCATTCCTCTAATCTGGAGTTTATTCCACCATCATTCCACCATCTCAGAATTACTCTCCACAACAGTCATTCCACCATCTCAGTCATTCCACCATCTCAGACAACATCCTACTGCATGCACAGATCAGGATGAAGATGACTGGGAAAATAATATCAGAATGCAATGACTACCAAAATTTTCTAATGAAGAATGGCTTATCTCCTTTCATGACTATAGTGCAAATTCTCATACACAGATCACAAAACAGTTACTTACATTCAATACATCGACATCCCATTCGGAGGCACCGGACATAAGCTTCTGGGGTAGATTCACTACGAAGCTGGTCTCCAGTGAGGTACCTAAGCATCAGGAATTTCATTGAAGGGATGAATGAAACTTTTCACCATAGAAGGGATAAAGGAGAATTGGGATTTTTTCAACTTACGTATTATGTGAGGAAGAAATCCAGTAGTGGGACAAAGGATTATTCATGTCCTGAGGATCAATTGCATCATATTTTTCATCCCAGATGCTATTTTCTTTTGAGAAAAGGTAAGTAAGAAACTAAAATACAAAAAAAGAAAGAGATGAACATATATTTTAATTTTGAAAAATAATAGCTGACCTTCTCAGTGGAATAAGAAAAAATATTTTAAAATTACTCTTATTTCTGAGTTATTTTGATCATATCATGATCTGTATTCCCTCTAAGCTGTACAGCTACACAGTGTGGCTGCAGAGTCATAGGAGTCATACACAGTACCCTTTGAAAGAGTCATACACAGTACCCTTTGCTCAGGGCTTCCCAAAATGTCATCATGAAGCCTCTCCATTTGGCTCCCAAAGGCTTCCAGTGGCCCAGCAACCCACCCCTATTCGACTCTGTCTTTTGAAAAGGCTGAGGACTCCTTCTTTCACCAATACCTGAAAGCCTTACCATCTTACCTCATCAACATAGAGGAAAGGTTCATCAGTTTCTCTCATAGTGTCATCTATAAATTTGGACATCCGTTCTCTTACTTTGTTAAGATCCTGTGCCCAAGATTCCTAAAAGACCAACATACAGGCTGCAGTTCAGACTTGTGCCAATTACATCCCCTGCTAAAGGTATTCTGAAACATTTTAATTTTTTCACATATTTTTTGCACACACACACCCCACCTTTGGAAGAATAATGCAGAAAGAAGTATTATGTATTTATTTCAAGGGCTCATTTTTATTAAAAATATTTATAATCTCTTTAAAATAATACCACCGTAGTTTTATGGCGCTGAGTGGAGGGATGGTGGAGGGACTGCTGAAGCTCTGCTTCACCTGATCCAGAGACTCTGTGGAGGGCTTTTTGCCTTTATGTGTAGGCTTGTCTTTTGATCCAACTGGTGCAGAAACAAGTAGCCTCCTGTGCAGAGGCTACTTGGCCTGGTGCAGAAACAAGTAGCCTCCTGTGGCACTACTTTACTTATGTGGGAGAAGGAGATGAACGTCCCATTCTCTCAAGAAAGTAGTGGATTGCCGCTGCAGCAGCCTGCTTAGCCAGTGATGGGCCCAGCCTAGCCCAAGAACTGGTTCCCCAGAAGTTGGTGGGGCCAGGCTGGGTCAGGGGGTGTGGCCGGGGTCAGGGGGTGTGGCCGGGGAGAATTTAAAGGGGAAATTTTTTTAAAATCTAAAAATTTTTAAAAAATCAATTTTTTAAAAAAAATCTAAGTTTTTGTTAGTGCCCCCTAGCAACCTTAATCACACTTTCCTGGGAGTAAGCCCCATTGACTGTCATGGGACTTACTTCAGAGTAGTTAGCATAGGATTGATCTCTCAAGCTGCAGTGCCAGCCACAGTTTCTTGGGAGTAAGTCCCATTGACTATGTGGAGAGGACTCCACACGGGACTGGGAATAAGTCCCATTGACTGTCATGGGACTTACTTCTGAGTAGACCTGCATAGGATGGGGCTCTGAGGCTGCAGACCTCTCCACACTGGCCTGGAACTTACATCTGAGTAGACCTGCTTAGGATGGGGCTCTGAGGCTGCAGTCCTCTCCACACTGGCCTGGGATTTACTTCTGAGTAGACCTGCTTAGGATGGGGCTCTGAGGCTGCAGTCCTCTGAGGCAGGAGAGGGCGCGGAGGAGCCGCGCTAGGGCCTTTGAGCCCCCCCGGCTGGCAGGGAAGGCAGGAGAGGGCGCGGAGGAGCCATGCTGGGGCCTTTGAGCCCCCCCTGGCCGGCAGGGAAGGCAGGAGAGGGCGCTGAGGAGCCGCGCTGAGGCCTTTGAGCCCCCTCGGCCGGCCAGCTCGGCTTCAGGAGGTGGTGGCCGAAAATGCTGTGAACCGGTCCCCGCAGTTCTTGGCACCCTCTGCCACACCAGCTCATCAGCAGCGGCCAATTAAGAAGATCTGGTTCGCGCGAGTAGGCTCGAACCAGCATCTGCCCATCACTGCTGCTTACCCACAGGATATCATGGTACCCATTCAAGTGCTGCAGGGTTCATCACAACACAGGCAGCTCAGAATTGGGCTGTCAGCAGTGATGGGATGCAAAGAAATTAACAACCGGTTCTACGCCCATCTAGCAACCACTTTTAAATGGTAATTTTAAAACTTTATATTTCCTATCTCTTGTTAACAACCGGTTCTATAGGGTAGGTGCGAATCTGCTGGAGCCCACCACTGGCTGTCAGTCTTATTGAAGAGGAATTTTTTTAAAATTTATATTTACAGTATTAAGTTCACAAAAGAACATAAATAAAAAACAAACATGAAATTCCAAAATTATACGTCTATTAAAAAACAACAAAAATCTATACATGACCAAACTTATCCACACAACATCCTGCTTCTGCTATTACATCTTAGAATGACCTTCAAATATATCCACATATAGCTGACATTAATATGCCAGTCTCTCAAATACTGATAACTGCAAGCTAATATCCTTCAGTTGGGCATAAGTTTGTTGGGTAGCTTTCTTTCCAGTTCATAAATATTTTTGTAATCAGAAGGGCACAGAGAATCCATTTCCAGTGGTCGGGTGTAAGCCTCCAAAGAGTACATAAATAATTGAGAATTGCATACATGTCAGTAAAACTCAAAGGTTGCTGTATCACAATCCTAACTGAATTAATTTTTTTCCCCAAAAGCCTATAACGACCACACACAACCATAATATACGTACAAATGAAGCATTCAAAGTCAGATATTACTAGCTTCTAGAATTGTTACTTTTTCCTTTTAAATATAGCATATGAAATATCCAATATACATAGAAAAGAATTCAAGAGGAATTATAAGACTATCTCACCTGCTGTTCATGTAGCAAAAACCGCTGGAAGTCATGCAAATGCACAGCTGAAGCATCTGGGCGATCAGTGTTACTATGAGAGAACAATTGTTCAAAAGTGAGGTTAAGTGAAACGTCACACAAAAACTAGAACTGTACATATTACAACATCAGCAACATCAAGACATGGAAAAAGTAGCCCTGTAATGAAACAAATTCCCACTGTCACAAATTATATCCAAGATGATTCTTTTAACTTGCCATATCTGGTGATAACACTCATTTTCCCACTGATGAAATGTGCAGAAAGGCACACAAAAACTTACCTCATTACTTTAATATATTTTAAAACAACCAGCCACGTTCAAATGATGTTTTCACTAAGCTTCTTCCAGTAAAACTAAATGTAAGTTTCTATTCATTCACATGGGAAGTAACTCACCCTAATAAGAACATTGTAGAATCCTTCTTGAATTCATCAAGAATCTGGAAAGTCATAAAAGGGACTATTGGAGATATTGCTTTGGTAGGGGAGGAAATTTAGATTATTCCTATAAAAGCAGTAAGTAATTAGAATTTTTTTTGCTTCACTCTAGCCACATTATTAGAGTTATTCTATATAGTTTTCATTTTTATAAATTTCAAAAAAAGAATGTAGAAAGGAGAAAATATTATAAAAGAATGTCCAATTTTAAATGCAAAACCATTTTTCAAAAAAGAATTATGTCAAGAAGGTATTGACAGCAAGGTATTTCCTAATTCTGGAAATATTTTCCCTCTCTCATACTCAAGGCAGAACTGTTTTTGCACATTTAAAACAGCATCTACAGAGTTCTAGGAAAGAGAGCAAGGCATAATCTACTTGCATTCTAGGAAAATGTTATAGTTAAAAGACTAGGAATATACTATATAAATTGCCAGAAAGAGGAAGTAATTTGTCAGCACGTATGTTGGTTGTAAAATGCATATTTACTGATTTCTGTTGTTCAAACATAATTTTCTTGTAGAACAGGTGAAATTGCTCAAAGCTAAGTTCTTCTCTGACAGCATTTATTTCCTGTGGAAATGGAAAAAGACCATGAATTGAATTCAATGAACTGTGAATTGAACTGAAAATGAATTGAGAGTAATCCTCAAAGCAAATTCTTTGCTAGAACACAAGTCTAACCCCTGGCTAGGTTAGAACAAGTCCTGACACCTGTCCTGGCCCGGGGGTGTCACAAAGTGCACTTCTGAGTCACTCCTAGGGGAGTTAGGCCAGTACACAGACATGTGCCGACCTCCTCCAACACCAACACCACAGGTGAGTTGTGGGAGACACGTAAATTGTGCTGGCCTAAACTGGTTTGGACTGCACCCTCCAAGTCCTAATTAAACCTTGTATGGAATCTTGGACCTCATTTTTTTAAGTCTTTAATTTTTTTGTTAGTTAACTTAAAGCATGACAATGTTTATCTTTAGATATTACCACATACTAAGTAACAAATTTTCTCAAGTACTATTAATGGTAAGATGAGGAAAGTATAGAAATCTGAGCACAATTCAGCTAGTACATACTTACTGCACACTTATCTCTCAAGAACTTGACACTGCTCACTTTGAAGTTTGCTGATGGGAGGATGGTCTTCAGTTCTCTAAGGGTGATGCTGAAAAAATAAACAAAGTAAAAGCAATGCAAAGCAACAATGTGGATGCTAAGGTGCCCAGTACCAGTTCACCAACATGCTCATTAAAATTACTGGCCTGGGGTGTAAGGTAGTAGAAAAAGTTCAGGATCTTAAGAGATAACACGGACCAGCCCCTAAGGCACAAGTTTTACAAGAAGATCCCAGGTTCATTTCCTAGCATTTCCTAAAAGGAGATTGAACAAAGTTGCTGCCAGGCCTGGATTAAAGAGCACAATGGTCTGTGTTGGTAGAATACAAATGCCAACAAATGTGACAAATGTTCACATACTTTCCTGTGTGACTAGAAAAACTGATGGGAATGGTATTCTGATTGGAAAAAAAACATCTTATAAGAAAGGTTGTTGATTGCCCTTTGGGTTGCTTTAAAAAAGAAAAAAATTAAGATTAGGAGAGTATTCTCTCTTTCTAGCACCTTAGCTGGCTTGGCCATTTGATCAGATTTCTTTCAAACAAGGAATGTGCTTGAGAAACTAAAGGAAACTTGCTTGTCTCTTCAGCCTTGTTTAACTGCTATAGTTTCACTACATTACACCATGGACCTTACACAGCTGCATTAACAGTAACTACCAAACAGCATTCATTGGTAAATGCCATGAAAAAAGCTCATCTTGCCACTTCAGACTCTTTTTCTCACCCTTGCCCCACAAAAGCTCCCACTGATGCCCTGCAATTAAAAGCTCACATGTCTTGATTTTCAAAGGAAAACCAATGCTCATTCATCACTCATTTCCCAGATTTGTTGTATGTTGCTCAATCTGAGGGGTGTTTTTTCAGTCCAGAGACTTAACTGAGCAATCCTGAGGAACTGCAGAAACTGATAGAAGTTCCTTATACCAGCAAATAAGGAGGTATGCAATTGACAGGAATTCCTACAGCCAAAGCCAGGGATATATTTGTAGTTTATGTATACTGGCATTTTCACTCTGCCAGCACAATCTTCTGGTGTCAAACTGAGGTGGTATTGGGGCAAGAGTGGCTTTGTACCAAATCCTGTACTCCTTCATTCTCTGTACACGGCCACTATATTGGTATAACACTACTACACTAAAACCAGGGATTGGATAGTCCATTGATCACAAGGGAGAGTCTGCCACCTGCCTCCACCTCCAACCATTCTGCCATCAAAGAGCATAGGATTCATATTAACTCAGCTTCCAGTCAAGATATATGAGCAGTAAGCAAAGCAAACAGGAGGCCCATGGAGAGAGAGTTTTCTAGCCTTCCAGAGCATATACATGGAAGCTTCAATGTTCAGCTTCTGAAGAGAACACTGCTCAGGGTTTAGAACAAATATAGGAAGATGCTTTTGTTCCCACTGATTGCTCACCTTGCAGATAGTCTGCCTCAGCAGGGACTGCACCTACAAATGGTAAAAGGCAACTCCTAACTGTGTCCTATAACTTGACAATGCACCCCTTATAGGTAAACAAAGAGAGAACAGGAGGAAACAGCTACTGTGACACAAAGGATTTTTCTGCAGTTCTCTTCTCTGCTGCCACCCTGAGTATTGTCAGTTTCATCTTGGCTAAACTGTACTGAGTAACAATCCCTTCCTCCTTCACTGGCTCAGCAGCAGTTCCAACAGAGGAGCAACCCCTGTGTTAGGATAATGATCAGGATTCTGAGAGTTTAAACAAAGTTCACTTTTCTCCCTTTCCTGTTGTGTTTGGGAAGAAAGAAATACTCTCATGTTGGTGTTCGCTTCCTTAATCTTTAGCTATATCAGCTGTGTTGCTGGTTGGGATTATGAACACAACACACCAAGAATGATTAAGATCAGATGCAGCATACTGCTGGCAGCTGTGAAGGCTTTGCTGTCCCATGGATCTTCCATGCATCACAACTCTTCTTTATTTGATGTTTTATACCTAAACACAGGTGCCAAGCCAGCCATGGGAGCTGTCATCAAATAAACCATGATGCAGTCGGCATTTTTCCCTTTCCCTAGAACCACACACAAATATATCATTGCACCTGGGAAGGAGATCTCTCCCTCCCCCCGCCATTTCTAGCCTGAGTCAAAACTCAGTACCCAGAATGGAGAAAAGTCTGCAGAACTGTGGGATTTCTTACAAAAATAATAACTCTTTGTGGGTGGCACAAGTGGTTAAGACACTGTGCCTGTTAACCAGCTATGCCTATTAACCAGCAGGCCAGGGTTCGAGACCGGGTCAGCCCCACAAGACAGGGTGAGCTCCTGCCCTTTGCCCAGCATTGCAACACCAGCTGGATCCAATCGTGTTGGCTCTGCCTTTCCATTGGACTAATTCAATGGTGTGGAGAAGGGGGATTTGCTGCTTAGGTAACAGCCCATCCTCCATAACAATCCAACCCAGGCTTTCGTGCTTCGCATGCACCGTATGCAGCGGCGAGCACGATACCATAGTCTTTCAAGACTGACAGAGGCCTTGCCACAGTGTGAAGAGGAATTCTTCCCTATGAAACAGCTAAATTACTGTAGATTAAATGCTGAAATTCTACACACCATAACCAAAGGTATTAGACAACACTCTCTACTGATAGCATGTAAATAAATATTGTGACTATTACTACTGAAACATGATGAAAGCAAGAAGAGACTCAAGTCAAGCAAAACTAAAGAAGATTTTAAAAGATGAAGAAAACAATTTTACCTGTTCCTTCTGGATTGATCCACAGAGTAAATCTGCTTTCTCAACCAACTGTAAAGAACACACACACACACTACTCAGATATTTCATGAAGTACTTTACAACTCTGCTCAACTATCTTATCAGAAGTGCTGATAAACGTATTCACTACTTCAATGTGAAATCAGTTTTCATGGAGTATCATACTTTATAAATACTTTATACTCATTTCCATTCCATTCTTCCAGTATTTTTCCCTGTGCTTTCTGTATAACACTACTGTTCTACTAATTACATACAAGAAGAAAAGGGCTATATCCAAAGAGTTACTCCAGAGTGGAATCCAACTGAAATTAATGAAAGTTGTGGGAAATTCTCTGAGGGATTTCAATGTTGCTTGGTCTTGACTAACTTTGGACACAACATTATTTTAAATATTAATACTTGAATCTAGGAATGAAGGGGGCTTTACTTAATTCCCATTTGATTCACATTAACTGAATTGATTTGAATCTTTGCAGTATGCAATATAAACATTCATTATGAAATCTACAATAATTATCTCTTTGGCTTTTTTCAAATGTATAAGAAAGGATGGTCCTATAAGGTATTTATTATCTGTACAGGAGGACAACACAAACAAAATGTTTGGAAGTGTGCAAGACCATAGCCCACCAGCCCCCTTTCCACTCTCCCCCCCCCCCCAAAAAAAAAGAAATAAACAGAAAAGGAATTGCTCTGTCTGGGTAGAAGAAAGACAGCTAAGTTATAAACTTAGCTAAGTTATAGCTAAGTTTAAAACTTAGCTATACAAGTTAGCTATACAACTTATACAGCTATAAAACGTAGCTATATAAGCTATACAAACAAATGCTCATCTTTAAAATAAATGAGCCACTTCATGCATGACAATTTTAGGGAAACATTTAAACAACTTGAATAGGACAAATACATGTTTTCATAGTTGCACTGTACAGGTACGGTTGCCAGAGCGTGATGGGCTGGAGGTTTCTGCTGAGTACATTAGTGCCTCAGCATCTGCCGAAAACCAGAAGTGACTATTTTGGGCTTCCTGGAGGGCTCAGAAAGAGGAGCACTTTTGCTGCATACCTTTCTGTAACTGCCAGTGTGGAAGCCTTTAGAACTTCTTCATGCAAAATATGCAAGCCACACAACCATTTTTCAGCATCATCCTTTGAATCGGCTGCAAAATTAAATGCAAGGTAAGGTAGCAATACAAATCAAAGAAGCTGTCTGCATGCACTTGACAGCCCGCAAGATTTAAAATCCTCCTCAAAGACATTTCTTTTACCATTTCAGCCATTAAAACAGGGCATTTCAAAAGTTCTAGAGTTCTGACAAAGGCACACATGTAAAGCTCATCTTGTACCAGTAGAGTTGCATACATATTTTATAACATCTTCTAGATATTTCACATATCTTTTGAGTTTATACATACTACAGACACCACGATAAAGTCAGCAACATTTATGGGAGTGAAATCTTAAAGTGTTCTTAAGCTACTGAAAAGTCCCTGGTTCCAGGTGTTGCACATACGCCATAAAGCACAGGAATTGGGAATGTCAGAGCAAAGATATGCTCCAGTCTTTCTGCACCACAGCCAGCCCTGGCAAAGGTGAGTTTCAGGCAGGAGGATTTGGGAGGGCAAGGGGGACATTTTATAGTTGTTCTGGGTGGGGAAGGGCAGATCCTTGCTCCACGTTGCACCACAGCCACCTCTAATCCTGTGCTAGATACAGCACCAGGTTTAAATGGGCTTGAGTCATATAATTTCAAAGACAACCCCTATTCTATATACAGTACACAACCATTCACACAGTGAAAGATTTTTCATTAAAGTTCTTATGGGAGAAATTTCAAATTTAGTACCTGCTAAACTTAAGGTGTTGAGAACAAACTGAGTACCATAAAAAACAGTAAAACAATGTTCATCTTTTTGTTTTGATGCCTTCCCACGTTCAAAATCTTTTGAATTTTTTCCAGGTCGGATTTCCTTTATTTCGATCAAATCCACTGAAAAGAAAAACAGAAATGTTGTGGTTCAGCATAAAGTAACAGGGTAACAGGGCACAGAAAAAAGCCACCTGTGTGAAACTAATGCTCAAGAAAGGATGCAGGTGAATTACCTGTAAATTCAGTGCAAACATCATGGAATAAAGGTGGCATACAAATATAACACATAACTTGCTTGCATTTTGCTTAGACACAAATTAGTGTCATGAACCACAACTGAAGCTCCATCTGATGATTATCATCTAATGATTATATGACTTACCTTAAGAGACAGCCAACAGCACAAGCTGATGTCTCAACTTTTTTTGCTCTTATACTGTAAATATTACCCCAAATGCCTGTCCAGAGACTGACCAGTAACTTTTATTAGGCATAAGCATAAAATACCGAGAGAAGAAACAACCAAGATACACGAAATTAAGAAATGTCTGGGGAATTAAAAAGTCTGCATTGGGCTAAAATTCTATCAAGAAACTTGGCCAGCTGCCTTGAGATGGCAAAAGAAGACTATGCAAGTAATTTTCTTTAAAAATACTCTTCCTTACAAAAGGGATTGTTAACAATGAGAGTTTCGAGGAGCATATGCCTAGCAGCCCAATAGAATGGACTGTGAAAAATGATGCGAGTCAAGGATTCTGCAGATCCCATTGAGCACCTTGTGTCAGACTGAGTGCTGTTGTGAAATTTGGCCTCATGAACCCAGGATGGGAACCCGAAAAGGGTGAGTGCTCTGGAGAGGTATTATTCTTCCAGAAATTGAAGATAGCTTGGTTGGCATTCAGGAAACAGAGGGATGAGAAAGTAAACTGGTGAACATTACCTCAAATGCAAGATCTGGAGATCCCTTACAAATCTTTTCATTTTCTTTACCACGTTACCGCTTAAAGGGAATTCCTAGGGAGGTTTTTAAACTAATACCTTTTGTTGATGCTTTCACATTCTTAACTGTACCTGTATCATGCTGTTTTTAATTAAATGTTTTCTTGTATTTTTGGTAAATACAATGTAAACCACTTTGTAAATCTTAATTAAATGTGCAGCTAATACAAAGCATGTAAAGAACATACATTAGGATCAAACAGCCATCTCCCATCTCCTTTCCTCATGCCCATGTTTTGCTTACTAAACTATGCTGCATGTGTCTTGAAAAAATATACATGTTTTAAGCTATCAAAACGCAAGTAATGTGCATTCTTCTGATAAAACACTTATTTGAAAACTGAGGAAGTGGTTTCATTCTGCTGTGTAGACTGGATGCAAGAACAGATGGCTCAACCTTCCCTTTGACAGGTCAAGGGTTACTGTTAAACTTGGAGCACAATCCTAACTGTGTCTACACAAAAGTAAGCCCCATTATGTTCAGTGAGTCTTACTCCCATGAAAGTGTCTTTAGGATTGCAGCCTTGTACTATGAGCTTTCCAAAGAAAAAGTGATACAGCTTTTCATTAAAATGTGTTTATGGTTATTGGATCAAAATGAGTTTATGGCTTCTTATCTAAACAATGAACAGGGGAATGCAATGGTAAAGTATTGAATGTTTTAAAATGCATATCTATTTCTTCATTGGGTTCTACTGAATTCTGCATTTCTGCTTTTTAAAAAAGGACATACCATGTCAGGCTGCCTGAAGTGGAAGCTAATTTTGCTGTTCTCATTCTGCATCTTGGTGTATATAGAGCAGACTGTGTGCTCTTGTCATCAAGGATTCTCTCCTTTTCAACCCTTCCTCTTGCCATATAAGTGGACTGAGTAAGTGGAAAGGGATAAGACATCCACTGTATGTTGTTCCAAGATTCTGGGAACTAGAAGCAACTATACCCCCCCTTGACAGCTGTCCACAGTAGATGAGAACCCTTTAAAATGTTAATGTCGCAAGTAGCCACCTATGCCATCCACTACTTTGTTGTTGGCCTTTACGTAACTACATCAAACGTTTTGACCTTTATATAACTACACCAAACAAAAAACATTTCACTTAGTATTATTTTTTTTTAGTTAATTTTTATCCTGCCTTTCTACCATGTGCAGGACTCAAGGCGGCTTACAACAAGAGAGTAATACAGTTTTTAAAACAAGGTGAAAAAAACAACAACCAGTCTTACGTTAGTTAAATGCTCTGGTAAACAAGAGGACTTTCAGGCTAAAAAGCTCTGAAGGAAGGAACAGTTCTCAACTCCAGAGGAAGGGAATTCCATAATTTGGGAGCACCTACCGAAAAGGCCCTAATTACAGTAGTAGTCCCAATTTAGGAGACAAGAACATCTGAATGCAGTTGAAAATAATTTAGGGTGCAATCCTTTCCATATCTACTCAGAAGTAAGCCACACTGTGTTCAATAGGTCTTACTTCCAGGAAATTTTGTTTCAGATTGCAGCCTTAGTCATTGCCAAAGGACTTAATGAAGTGAGCATCCCTGGATCTGAATCAGTTTTATTTATCCCTTCCAGCACCTGCATGTGAGGCGATGACCTAAAAAGCTGTTCCCATTTTGAATTACTAGAACACCATGGTGACCTCTTGATACTGTACTTGCTTCATTTGTGTTACAAACACTTCCCTTTTCAGCTACAACCCTGCCATCTAAGTTAGCATACAGTTAAAACACACACACAAAACACAACCTGCCTTTTAGACCAGATATTTTTCAGAATTTGAACAAGTTATAAATGGGGAGTTAAATGGTAAACACCATCTCTGATTACATCATTTTCCTCTGAGAACAAGTCACTAAAAAGTTAATTATTAGGCAAAATTATGAAGGGAAATAGCTGGAGTTAACACTGCAAAGAAAGCCACCCATCTGTTATTGCCTAATTTTCAAGAACTTGCTCTAAACAGAGTTCTTTTCATGCAGTGTTTTGAATGCTTACTTCATCTGTTTTTAAGAAAATTTAAACCTGGACTACCCTCTTCCCTACTCTATACAGATGTATGTTTACTTGCCAGCTACTACATAGACCAACATCCTCTGTCGCTGAGCTACAGAACTAAGTATATCATTAGAATACAGTATGTTTCCGTAGAGAACAGGCAAGCAATTCTTAGTACTGTATTGGAGAAGAATTAGTCACAAATTTTGTGCTTATCCTTAATTTAAAGTCAGAAGGCAGCTCTCTTATCAATACGGTGAAAGAATTCTGAAAGAAAATTATTATAAAGTGACAAATTCTATTCATTTAAAATTCTGATTCTTAGAATTCCTAAGTTGAAGCAGTTTTAAAATCCACCATTTGGAACCTCTTTTGTTCTTCCTCACTCCCCTTGCAAAAGTACCGTATTTTGTATTTCTCCCTTTGGCAATTCAGATTATATAAACAATTCAAGGATATTGCAAGGGTGTGCCTTTAGCTGGCTTGTGAAAACTTACTACGTATTCCTAAAGAGTTGTGACTTCAAAGTTCTAATTGAAGGTTCAGAAATCACAGGTTGATTGGTTTATAAAAACAATAAACCAAAACAAGAATTATGCAGAAGAAATCAAACATGTAAAGTGTTTTTAAAATCATAAAGCACAGCATAAATTGCTGTGCAGTATTACAGAGCCACAGTGAATCCACATTTTTTGTTCCAATCAGTCAAGAAATTAACAGGGGGGAGGAATGCACCACAGAAGCCAAATATTAATATTTCAATAGGATTTACTATACAATTGTAGTTGCATACAGAAACAACAAGTAACAATAACCACATAGAGGCATATATAGGATAGTAAAAAAACCAGTTCTACACAAGTAACTCTTTACACAATAACTCTACACCGAGTAACTCTTTACAATAACTCTACTCCGAGGCTAATTAATCAACATTCCTCCCTTACTCCAATACCCCCCAAAAGAAGACAAGGTAATCTCTCTGAGGCAAAACCCAAACTCTAGGACAAAGGTCCTCAACCTTGTGAGCATCATGGACCAGGTCCGTGGAAAAAAAAATTCCTAAGGTCCGGAAGAGACTCCAGCAGGGATTCCAGGACAAACTGTGCAGTTGCATCCGAGCCGAGTCCAGACGGACTGCAGAGGTAGCCCTGCACTCATCCATGCCTGCCATTCGGGGATAGGCCAAGGCTGAATGCCAGCAGGTCTCCTATCTCTGGTCTACAGCCCATTGCCAGCGCGGATCGCAAAGGCCGCGGGTTGAGGACCCCTGCTCTCTAGGACAACAGGGAGGAACCACTCCCAATTCTTATACAGTATCTCCAGAACAAACACACACCCAAGTTAAAGTAACAGCATCTGTTAATCTGAAATGGGAATAAACCCCAATTAGATAATTTTATTCTTCACACTCCCAGTCCAGAAGACCCTTGTAAGGAACCAACTTTCTTTATTATTACAACATTTACAAATGCATACATGCACTAAAAAAAACATTTCAAGTTTGTATCTGGTAAGCAGTAAAAGTATCCTATAGTATTACATAGTGGGTCTACTTGCAACCTTAATCGTCTTCCTTTGCCAGTTACTAGTGCCAGAAAGGGCTCTAAAGCTTAAAACACTATTGGAGCAATACCAACCAATTTAGTCCAGCCTAACTCACCTGGCATATTTTTCCTTGATGGTGTGGGTAGGTCATCGTATGCTGTGCACTGGCCTAACCACCATCTCCACAAGAATGGGGTAGAAGTATTTTATGGCACTTTTGTGACAGCATCAGGTCACCATAGGATTAATGTCAAATCTTATGCCAGCCTACCTGCAGATTAGGATTGCAGCCATTACTGGAGTAGTATTACACTGATCTCTGCTTTCCTTATATGTCCTAATTTCAGTTAGCAATTCTGGCATACAATAGTGGTGACAGTATATGGATTGATATATGGAGAATGCAGACATCAAAAACTGGGGAAAGCCAGGCCTTGGGGTTATAGGATGCAATACACTTAACTAAAGCTGCAATCCTAAAGACACTTTCCTGGGAGTAAGAGCCATTGAACACAATGGGGCTTACATTTGAGTAGACATGGTTAGGATTGTGCTCTAAGAAAGGGAAGAAAAGGAGCCCTGCATTTACAATGCACAGGTTGGCTCCTTTTAAAGGTAATTAAATATTTAGAATCTACATGCAGAGCAACAAATCTAATGTTCCTACATGCCTGAATTTTCTGGTTTTACTTTTGATCCAACATGCCCAAGATTGTAATCTACAGCTAAAGATAAGGTATGCAAAAGGTCACTTATCAGAATTAAGACTTTAGAATTTAAATGCATGTACCTAACTAAAGATTAACCCAGCACTGGTCCACGTTTCAGTGTCCCCAATCTGCAAAAGAAGAGGATTAGGATGAAAAGTTTGGGTGCATGGAGACTAGGGACCAGCATGTTGTCTTAACCTAAATAGCCACTGTGGGAGGTTTGATCAGGATCAATGGAAATTTCCCTTCTAAAACTAATCTCATTCAAAGATCCATTGAAGCACAGAGTTGTCAAGACTTCAAAATTGGACTGGAGTGTCCAGATATCAGAACTCCTAACCACAATCCTGGAGATTCCAACTAGGCCTCCAGAAATTTCCAACACTGCACCATGTTCGGAAAAATATCTCTAAGCAGTGAAGTAGCTAGCAGGGGATGTCTGCTCTAGGTGCTACCCATGGGAGGTGACACACTGGGGGGGGGTGTGTGTGTGTGACCAAAATTGTAACTTTATGAATGATACAAGTAACAACATCATACTGTATACTGTTAGATGCAATAGAATTCAAAAAATTAGTTTTGAGATACCTATTTGCCTTAGAGCACTGGAAAGGGAGGTTTGAGAGGAATTTGGTCCTGATCCAATTAATGCAGCCCCACCAGTCACCCCAGAAGGAGCTCCCTCCTCCAAGTACTACTGCATTGGGCTCTTTGGCAAAACTGAGCTGCAAGAGGAAGCAAACTTGCCTAAGCTCCTGTTTAGGTCATGCACAGAGGAATGCAAGCCCCCCAGAATGGTCCAAATGCAGCAAAAGTAGAGCACAGCAAAAGCTCCAGAAAGCATCCTTTCCAAGAAACAAAAACAAACCCAGGCTTGAGTGGAAAGATTTTTAAAGTTTCTATGGCTCCAAACCTAACCTCCAGTTAGGCCAGCCTAAGCCCCAGCATGGGTCCTGTGCTGTCCTGGAGTGTCACCAAAGTGCCATAAGACACTTCTGCCCCATTTCTGGGGGAGGGTTAGGTCAGTGCACAGCCATGCACTTGCCTCCCAACATCATCATGGGAATGGAAAGACCAATGAGTTGTGTGAGCCTAATTTAGGATAGTACCCTAAAAGCTTTAAATCCTTATGGGTTAGAAAAGAACAAGACAGAGGATTAATTGGTAAGGTGGGTTTTTTAATATAAAAATATTAATATCTAATTAATTAATTAATTAATATTGATAATAAATTAAATAATTTGGATGTGTGGGGATGCAATCCTAATCCTAATTTACTCCTAATTTCCCTGCCCCAGGGGCAAAATGCCCTAGCTGTACTACTGCCTCAGTCTTTATATCACCTGTACCAAATACTGTGCCGAGAAAGATTCACATATGCTTGGGAACACTAAGTGAGCAGAAATGGTCTGTCTGGTTCACCAATCTCAACCGGGGTAGCTATTGTTGTACCAACCAAGATTAATGCTTAGCAGAAATAGTAGAGAAGATTGGTTAGCTAGTCAGCTGTTCATTTGAAAGTCCGTGTTTGCAATGCAAATCTATGCCATTTTAAAGAACATGGGTTTTGTTCTGACAAGGAGCAAAGCTAACCATTATTTCTATCACCCAGCCCTGAAACACTGGGAAGTATTCAAATGAAAAGCACAAGAGCAAAGAGCCATTATTCCCTTTTGCTAATCTGCCTCACTGTTCTCAAGGTAAAACAATGCTTCATTCTTACACCATTAGATCTGATGCTTCAATATCAAATACTGTGGCCTCCTGACAAAGTGTGCCATGTGTAGTGGCCATTCTTAACAGCCTGAAATATGAATGGGCAAGATTAAGCTATGCTGAGGTATCTCAATATGTCAAGTTACAATTCCACCCTTTAACATAACAAAAAAGTACATTATTTTGTCAATTAGGACAATAAAAGTTGGCCACAACATACAGATCATGATAGGTTGTGTAAAAATTGGAACTCAATGCTAAAAAATTTGTCCTAAGCTGTAGCTAACTTAGCATGAATACAATGCCGAAAAAGGATGAGCAATGCAATGAACACCTTCAGGACCCAAACTGAAAACCCAAACTATCTTCTTCAAAATGCTCTTCTCAGTAGAGAAAACAAAAGGCTGGCTGTTCCAGGGATTCAGCACATATTTTCGTTACGTGAAAGTTAAGAATTGCCTGGGTTTATGTTACAAAGTGCGGTTAAGCCACTGTTTCCGTCAACTAGCAGGCTGAGGTTCAAGACTCAGGTACTACAAGACGGAGTGAACTTTTGTCCCTTGTCCAGCTCCTCCCAACCTAGCCGTTTGAAAGCATGTGAACGCAAGTAGATAGATTCTGCCTTGGTGGGAACGTAACAGCGTTCCATAAGCTTTGGCCTATAGTCATACTGGCTACATGACTCAGCACTGGTTCTCCAGCTTAGAAACAGGGATGAGGACCACACTCTACAGTCGGTCATGACTAGCAATACAATCTGCAATGGATGCCTTCATTTTTAATTACAAACTGCTACCTTTTAAGGGGAGTGTGTGCAAAGAATTTAGCACTTGCATTTAGCTGGAAACAGTACAGCCCAAATTGCACAACTTAGGGGGGAAAAAAGGAAACCCTAAGTGTTTATATACTGTATATATACTGTAGATTTTATATATATATATATATATATATATATATATATATATATATATATATATATATATATATATATATATATATATATTGTAGATAGATTTATATGTCCATCAGCTATAATTTATTTAACTCCCACATGAGAGCACCCCCCCCCCATTATTACATCGCTTGTTGAGCCTGGTATTTTAACCCAGGGTTTCTTGGGTTTAACCCAAGCCTTTCTTCAGCTTAGCTGTGCTAAATTCCATCCTTTCTATGACATGAATGGCCACCCCACATCTAATACACCTGTAGGACATGCCTAAGGTTGTGCTGCAGAAGCTACCGCTTCTCTCCAGCATCCTTTTCTGCTTTAGTCTGCCCCTAATCCTTTGCCACATGACTATCCGAACAAAGCCACGTAGATTCAGAATTAACAGTTCACTTCACTCTGTCCTTCCTCCACCAACTGGCTATAACAGGAAGTCTGGTCTAGGCAGGTTAGCATTTAATGTAGATGAAATGAACAGCTGTAAAGCTGTGTGAGCAGTTAGAAGACCACACATGCTGATCACTTCAGGCAACCACAGAAACCAAAGACTGAATACCCAAATGAAGAAATAGTGTCTACATTGTCCCATGGGTCAGAACTGAAAGGGACCTGTTTGAGAACAAGAGGCGATTAACACTGCCATCTTTGCAAAGTTATTTAAAGCAACTTTCTGAAGTAGTACAGTAGACATTTAAGTTGTCTGAACATCCATGTAACTTAAGCACACCAATAGCTGGCTGAAATGGGCATCTAAAGGCACACTCTGTTTTGCATTAGGTGAAATTATACAGCATGTCCCCAACTTGAGTGCTGGTTCTGTTCCAGAAGTTTGTCTGGAATTCAGAATGAATGCAAGTTGGGACAGTGCTATCAGGTCTGCACAAAATCACAAGATAGAATGGAATACACAGTGCAGAAGTGCAACCACCCACAGCTCAGGACATCTGAACCTCAGGACTACCTGTATATGGTGTGGAAATGTGGACAGAGAAAAGTATGTTTTCTCCCACAACACCAGAACAAGGAGTCAGCCTATGAGAATATATTTCCATATCACCTAAGGCTGCTGAGGAAACTCCAGAGTCAAGGAAACTCTACAGTCAGGGAATCAGAGGACAGGCCACCCCCACCCACCAACTGTATCTTCAATGAGGAATGGAGGGAGAAAGGCATGGCCCATAAGTGAATGAGCGACCAACTGGTACCACACTACCTCACTGTGTGAGGTACAGCTACATCTGCAATGAGAGTAACGCCAGGAGCATGCTAGGAGCATGCTAGGAGCATGGTATTCACCATTCTGCACCTGCAGGCAGAAGAAACGGCCTCTGAAACTAGAACTAGAAACCATGGGTAAAAACTCCAAGGAAAGCAATTCCTGCGGGATATCAGAATAAAATTTCTGACAGTGAGAGCAGTTCAGCAGTGGAATAGATTATCATGAGTGCTCGCGTCAGTAGCACATATACTAAAATTGGAACAATACTTGATTACCATAGGAGGAGGTGGTCTCTCCTTCACTGGGGATCTTCAAGCAGAGGCAAGATAAGCACTTGTCGGAAATGCTCTAGGAGGATTTCCTGCTACAGGCAGGGGGTTGGACTAGATGACCTTTTGGTCCCTTCCAACTCTGATTCTATAAATCTCACTCAAGTCACTCAACTGAAAGATCATGATAAATGCTACAAACCCATTCTTTTTGTGGAATTTGCTACTAGGACTGAGATTCAGCATTTGAGAGCCTCAGCTTCCACTTGTTAAAAAGAAATAAGGTTTAGAATTCATTATGAGAGCAGCCAATAAAAGAACACACTGCTTTCAAAACAAATCAAGACTGTTTTGTGACATGTTTTGCCCCATTTGGGCACATAAGGGCAACACAGCTTCCTTAAACAAGCAAGCATTCTAATTTCAAGACAGAAAGAATTGCAATCCTCGCCTGCTATGGTGATACAAAGAAGATAAAGTCAAGAAAATTGTACTTGATGTTTTGTGCAGAACTCAGTCTAATGATCTTGTATCTCATACTGTAGTATCAATATACAGGTCCAGCCTTGTTATACATGGATTGCTTATATAGAAATTTGACTCAACATGAATGTCACTGCAAATCACAGTTTTTAAAACTGTTGTACAGAGGCTGTCATGCAAGCAATTATTCCATTTTTCAGTCCCAGACAACCCACTGCAGATACTTCGGCACTACCTCATTCTATCAGGCACAGGAAAGCTGGGTCTTTGAACCTATTTTTTCCAGTGTTTGCTTTAAACATAGATTTTTTTAATCCACGGGAGGTTCCAGAAAAAAACCCATAACAAAGGACATCTGTATGACTGCAGGAGTCTCTAAACTTTTGGCAAGAGGGGCCATATCATCCTTCTGATTCTGTGTCAGGGGGAGGAAGAAAAAATAATGGATTTACATTTCAAATTTGAATACATCTACATAAATGAATATATTAATGACAGAACTTGTGAATGAATGAATTCAAATCAGTTCATAAACACTCTCTAACACAGAGAGAGGAGGTGATCTTCAAACCAGTTCACAAGGACTTTCATATATGGAGAGAGGACATGAATGCAGCCTCCACAACCCTCAAAATATCCTCCTGAGGTGAGGAGAGCTAAGCTCCCCAAACTTTTGAAAGACTGCCTGAGGCTTGCCTGAAGCCCACATGGAGGCTCACTGCAGGCTTGCCCCAGGGGAAGAGTCTGGAGTCCCCTGGGAGAAAATAATGAAGAGAACTATGGATAACTTCAATTCAAGTGAACAGCAGAAAAAACTTCCCCACATACTTTGGACAGAGAAGAAAATATCCCTCCTTGTGTAAACAATTTTAAACATTGTACCAGTAAAGTGAAATGCTTGTCCACAGACTTGAAGTGGAAAGAGATTGAAACGGAGAATAGCCTCTGGACATGCCAGCTGAAAATGTGGAAAATGTTTAACACCAAGTGCCAGAAAGTAAATATAACCGAGAATATTATCTCTTCTTATTAGAATAAGATTGCAAGGCACTGTGTTTTTACACCAGCAAGAATCTGAACTTTAACAACAAAAAATATGGAGGTGCAACACAGGGCTACATCAAATTCTATGTTACTCAGTATTGTCCTCATAACCATTATCATTCAGTGTTCACTCCCTTGTCAGTTCCATGCAGCAAAAGTCACCCATATTATTAATTAAAGTTTCTTCATTGCACCTTCTGTTCATTGCTTGCAACTAAGAAAAGTAAAGGGGATTAGTGATTAATTATCCCTTGGCTAATCAAGGGAGCTCCAAGGAGCATAACTTTATAATTGCCAACTGCTTTGAAGTATTTCACTTCATTTAGAGTGTTGTATCTCAAGAGCTGTGATTTTCAATCACTGTGTCATGGTGTGCCCTGAATGGTCTGCAGCTATGGTGGGCCCAAGGGGGATCGCTCCGTTTTGGGGAACCTGTTCTTCCAATCCCGCTGCCGCTAGTGAGCCGGCAGTGGCAGGGGCCCCCGAGAACCATGCGGACCGGTTCTGCGCTCTCCCAGCCTCCCAGCCAGGGAGGCTGAGAAGCATCCGCGCAGCTCTCCCCAGCCTCTCCTGAGAAGGAGGAGGGCAGGCCAGGGAGGTTGAGAGGGATCTGCGCGGCTCCACCACACTCTCCCAGCCAGCCAGGGAGGCTGAGAGGGATCCACGTGGAGAGGACTGCAGCCTCAGAGCCCAATCCTGTGCAGGTCTACTCTGAAGTAAGTCCCAGTATAGTCAATGGGTCTTACTCCCAGGAAAGTGTGGACAGAGTGCATCCTCAGGGAGCAAGTCTAGGCAGGTCTACTCAGAAGTAGATCCCATTACAGTCAGTGGGTCTTACTCCCAGGAAAGTGTGGACAGGGTACATCCTCAGGGAGCAAGGCTAGGCAGGTCTACTCAGAAGTAGATCCCATTACAGTCAGTGGGTCTTACTCCCAGGAAAGTGTGGACAGGGTACATCCTCAGGGAGCAAGGCTAGGCAGGTCTACTCAGAAGTAGATCCCATTACAGTCAGTGGGTCTTACTCCCAGGAAAGTGTGGACAGGGTGCAGCCTGAGTGCCCAATCCTATGCATGACGACTCAGAGGTAAGTCCCATGACAGTCAATGGGACTTACTCCCAGGAAAGTGGCTGGCACTCCAGCCTGCAGCCTCCCCCTCCTCTAGGGTGCCTGTGTCCTCTTTTCCCAGGACATCTCCTCTGGATATCCAATCCCCAGGGAAAGGACCATTTAAAAAATCCCCTCTGCACAGTTATCTCTCCCCTGCCATTTTATCACATTATATTGCAGTCTTTGTTTTTTCCAATCCTGACTACTCAGAAGTAAGTCCCATGACAGTCAATGGGACTTATTCCCAGGAAAGTGTGGCTGGCACTGCAGTCTGAGAGTCCAATCCTGACCAATTTTAATTTTTTTAATTTTTAAATATTTTTTTAATTAAAAGCTCCCCAGCCCCGCCCCCTGACCTGGCTTGGCCCCACCCATTTCCAGGGAACTGGTTCTTGGGCCAGGCCGGGCCCACCACTGGCCTGCAGGCATGCCACAGTTTGGGGGAAGGATCATTTTATTGGTAGGGCCAATGATGGTGGGAACCCACAATCAGCAGCACACTATGCCAAAGGCTGCAATCCTAACCACACTTTCCTGAGAGTAAGCACTATTGAACACAGTAGGACTTACTTCTGGGTAAACATGCTTAGGATTGCACTGATCCATAAACTGTATGCCTTGACAATTTTAGCACCTTGTCAGTATGCCCTGAGTTGAAAAAGATTGCAAATCACTGCTCTACAGAGTAATGAAGGCAATTGTAGGGAACTATGTATGGGTGCATAAATTACAACAGGTACAGCAAGTTAAGATAATCTGTAGACAGGCATTATGTTTCATACTAATCGTAAATCTAACCAAGCCATCAATTTTCACAATGTATAAATTTTCACAAGAGTTTTTAAAAAATGTTTGGCTACTTCTGGACTTATCCACCCTCTTGGATAGCCATCTGCCACATCACAACCATGGTGTGGGAGCAGCGACCTGTCCTCCCAGGGTGACCATATAGAATGGAGGACAGAGTGCCTCTACCTTTAAAAGCAGAAATATAGGCAGGTGCTGCTTTTAAACCCCTCTATGGGTTTAAAAGCAGCACCTGCCTATATTTAGCTCTATGATGAGCTAAACTTGCCTCAATTCCCTCTTCTATGCAATAGTTAAAAAGGTAGAGGCACTCTGTCCTCCTGAGTCCTCCTCACTATTCATCATTTAGGCACAAGGCTGGTTGTTCCTTGCAAGACGAGGGCCTCCTGACGCTGAGGTGCTGCTAGTACTTTAACCATAGGGCTGGATCAGGTAAAACCAGTGGGGGGATAAATGAGAAACAGCCAAGGAAGTGGAGGGCCCAGGGCTTCATAAGGCATTTTGGGCAGGCAATGAGAGCACTCCGCACATGCTATCTGAGGGCTGCTCTGGATCTGCTCCCCTGAAGCTGGGGAAAGCCCAGAGAAAGAGATAGGTGGTAGCGGAGAAAGAAGAGTAGAACAACTCACTTCCCCACTTCTGAACTCGGACGTATTGTGGGGGCCTCATTCTTCAGCATCCCCCTTCATTTTTACCCCTCTTTCTCTGGGACCAAGGACTCCCCAGTGGAACATACCAGTCTCATGGCAATTCTACCTGGGGTGGATAACAGAGAAATATACATAGTACACTTATGTATTTTACATTGCTGTTTGTATACATGAAAATAAAATAGCCAGACAGTTCTAAGTTAAAATTTGCATCCTTGGTCAAATAGGAGCTGGGTGCCCACTATAAATATGGTGCCCATGTGGAAGGATACTAAATTATGTTCACAAAGCCACTGCAAACCACAGAAGATACAACAAGCAATTCTGAAAGAATTTAAATAGGCAAACATCTAAAAACCTAAGAGAAAAATACAAGGTTCTTTTGATTTGCAAAACTTGAGTTTCTGTGCACAATAACTGCTATTCTAGCATTTTTGCCTTGCATCACAAATGATAAGTGCCAGTCAAAAACCATTGTGCCAACCATAACAAGTAATTTTGGTTCAGCTGGGGAAAATGCCAGCTAAAATTTACAATCAACAAGTTGGTGCTCTGCTTGAGCAAAGAAATGTAAGATCTAACCTTATACTTGTGGTAGGAAGGCAAAAACCATAAACTCTCTCCCTGGGATAGAACATTATTTAAAATATTTCTCATTGCCAGAGCCAGAGATCACCCCTGCTTTCTGTGTTTTAGAAATCAACAATGAAGCACAGTGGTAGTGAACATACATCAATATTCTGAACAGAACTTATCAAATTCAGTTGAAGATTATTTCTATAACACTCAACATATATGCTAAATGGAATAAAGAATGAATGCAGATGAAGTAAAGGTGCATATGTTTCTCACTGCCAACTATATATGCTCTAACCATAGAGAAACATCTATTTATCTGCACATATGCTGTGCATATCAAGATCTGGCAGTATTCTTTTTCTCCTTCATATTGAACAGATGACAACAGGAATTTTCACTATAAGGTGTGACATTCAATCTTGCTTTAAAAAATGAAGAAATTTATAAATATTCAACTTGCAAAATTTTTTCACAATGAGTATTAAAACAACTCAAGAAAGCATTTGTGCACCCATTATTGCCATTAAGTTCACTATGTAATTATTTCATTTTCTGTGATGAAGGGTTAAATGCTAAATCTACTAAATGAAAGAAAGCCCTTCCAAATCAAATGGGACCCACACTTCTGTGTAGACATCTATAGGACTGTGTTGTAAATAAATGTAAATGGAAATCCACAGATTTCCCACAAATGTAAAAACAGGCTAATCGGCTCAGAAAGCCAACCTATGGCACCTTTCAAAAAGCAGCTTTTCAAGAACTGAGTCTATGAGGCTATGAGCCTAAGGCTGCAATCCTGGGAGTTTCCTGGAAGTAAGTCCCATGGAACACAATGGAACTTACTTTTGAGTAGACGTGCATAGGATTGTGCCCTTAGTCAATGAGGCTGAGGCAGTTGAGGAGAAGTATGCAAAAGAGGAAGCATGCAGGAAAAAAGTATAGAAGAGGAAGTGTGTCCTCTCTACTTCCTCTTGTTTCCTGGATTTGAAAAGGAAGAAGAGAATGAAACGGAAGAAGACGAGGAAGAGGATGTGAGGCAATTGAGTGCACTAGAATCAGTTTACCAAGGGCACCTCAAATTCCAGGTATTGGGTCTGGCTCAAATTACTGGCCTCTTGAAGTTTTCATTTCATGCAACTAACAAAAGTTACTGAAGTGCAAAAAATCTAATGCAGTACATACTTTAAGGTGTTATTGTTTTGCTGCTACCAACTAAGATAGCTGTTTTGAAAGTTGTTCACAAAACGCTGTGTGATAGTATCTTTCAATTTCATTCCCCCCCCCCCCCATCAGCAGGAAGGCAGTTGTATGTAATAAAATCTCAAAGAAGTAAACAGCAACCCAGAAGATATACTGTCCCCCTGGCTTCAACACAGTCTGACTTCAAACAAAAATAATTGTCAAATTTTGCCATCTTCAACAAGCACATCAGCTTTTGTTTTTACTACACACTACATTTTTATAAGGAAAAAAAATTTCATTTTAACTTCCAGTTCGAGACACTTCCCTGAAGCCAAGGAATTGCCATGCCTATTGTTAAAGAATCAATTTCTTTTAATAAGATCTGGTTCAATGATCAATGCTTTCAGTGGGATCTGTACAAAGAAGGGGACTCTGTCAATTTTCTTAAACAAGAAAGGTATTCACGAGAATAATTTTTAGTCAATAATTACAGTATACAAAAATGCATACCCAGTCCCTCCATGATGCCATTTCATAATTAACCTTCAGGAATTTTGGTTCAACGGCTGCTATTTTTACAGTACTAAAGACAAGAGGAAAAGAAATTTGGAGCCCTTGCTCCAAGTTGTTTATAGTCTAAACACTGATAGCAGGAAAGATAAAATAAGCAAGGGAAGGAGAGAGGAAAGAGAACCAAGATATCCCAACATACAAACTCATTAATATATATTTACTGTTTAGACTTGGTTTTGGCTCAGAATTATGAGTTAAACAAGAGGCCTCATGATATACAGCACACTCACAGACAAAAACTGATGGACCCCAGGTGATTCATGGCTGCATTGCAACTATTTTGTTTCACTGGTTTTATATCTCATGTTTTTACATCTAATGTTTTTATACATTATTTAATTATAAATAAAAATAAATATACTTCAAGTTTTTATGCATGTGATTTTCTGTGTTTGAATTGTCTGTGCCAATAAAGGTTTAAGTAAGGCTGCAATCTTAACCCCCATTTAGACCGGCCTAAACCCCTGCACAAGTTCCTTGCGCCACTCCTGGGGGAGGGTTTGGCCAATGCATGAACATGTGCTTGCCTCCCTACATCACCACAGGAACAGGAAGACCAATGAGTGAGGAATGTACTCAAAGTACTATTTTGTTTCAATTATGAAGTCTGAATAATCTGAACAGGACAAGGGCTAAGGGTTCAAAAGGTGGTACATACTGCTGGTGGCTTTGAAGGGACTGCTTTCGCCAGACGCCCTACTCTTCAGAAGCCTTCCTCAATCTGCCACCCTTCTGTTGCTTCTCCTATGGAACTCCCTCTACTTTGCCTTGCTTCATCTCTTCTTACTCTCCTTTCATCTTTCAAAAGTGAATCCTGTCTTGCCACTTTCTCCTCCTTCCTTTCATGCCCCAAATGTCAGGAGATATAGAATGCATCCCAAGATATAAACGCATCCCACTGCTGAACAGTCACCCATATTTCTTGACTGCTATCAGTCCATATAGGACTGATTCCGATGCTGCAGGCTGAAGTGGATTCCCACTGCTACTCAAACAGGATGGTTGTGATGTCCAGGTTCATGTAAAGGAAACAGAGACCTATAGGGGCAGGGGAGGAGGGAAAGAAGCAGTGTGATTGCCAGGGGATTGCCTGTGGGAAGATGGAGGGGGTGATTTTCAGCCTCCTCAGGGTCATGCCAGATCCTGGTGGGTCAGGGGAGACCTGCAGATTGCTGGCAGAGCTCCCTAAGGCTGAAACAAGTGAATATTTCAGGTGCAATTAAACTGGAAGTCAGACTTCCAACTCCGGAGGCTTGAGGGTGAGGAACAGGGATCAGTGATGGACTGTCACATCTGCAGTCTATTGTTGATTAGAACATGGCTAAGCAACATTCGCATAAACAACAAAATCAGGACCCACACCAGGAAGATGGATGGCTCCAGTGGGATGGAAGGGAAGCCCTACAAGGAAAGGTTGGGGGAACTTGGGATGTTCAGCCTGGAGAAGAGGAGGCTGAGGGGAGACATGATTGCCTTCTTCAGATACCTGAAGGGCAGTCATAGGGAGAAAGGGTACAAACTGCAAGAGAGAAGATTCCGGTTGGATATCCGGAAAAAATTCCTGACAGTTCAGGCGGTTCAGCAGTGGAAGAGATTGCCAAGGGAGGTGGTGGACTCTCCCTCACTGGGGATCTTCAAGCAGAGGCTCGACGAGCACCTGTCAGGGATGCTCTTGGAGGATTTCCTGCTGCAGGAAGGGGGTTGGACTAGATGACCTACTGGGTCTCTTCCAACTCTATGATTCATGGAGTAATAAAAGAGAAAATTAAAGAGGAGCATCTTCATTCCTGTGTCATCATAACCTACAATGTGCCCACACATGTCCCACATTATTTCCAAGTGACACATTCCACAACCATGCCCCTCAGCAGATACTCACAGACTCCTTCTATCTTGTCTGCTGTCTTACTCCATGCTACCTGCCTGGTTTCCATTATGACTTGGATTGTCCTCCTCTCTGGATTACTCTTCTTGAGGTTGTACACTGTCATGACAGTGCCCAGCTCCAGAGTCCTTTTGATCTGACTCTTCTCATACTCCGGTAGCTCCCCATAGTCTATACTCCTGGACATTTTCAGAGCAAAGGCAGCACGTCCCCCTCAGGAGGCTGAAAGGAAAAGGAAGAGCAAAGATGCATCATTTTAAAATAGGCTTTGTTGTTGTTTTTTGTTTTTATTCATAAAAAGAAGTTTCTCTGTCATTTCCTTTTCAAGAAAAAGGGATTTCAAGAAGTGAAACCAGGCTGGCAAGAGCAACTGCTCATAAGGTCAAGGAAAATAGGCCTTTACTACTATGAAGCGAACTTAATAGTAGTTTTACTGTCCTACCTTGGTAAGTAACAACTGTCCTACCAGATAAATTCCTTTCAAATGCTGATTTGCTGCTTTAGAGGAAAAGTGTTATTACTACATGAACGACTCAATATGATTATATATAGTTATGATGTACAGCTGGGATGGGGAATCATGGGCAATCAGCAAAGCAGGTTATGATACTCTATGGCAGGTGTCTAAGCTTTTCAGCCAGAGGGCCACATCAAGTACCTAGTGCTGTATCAAGGCCAGAAAATAAATTTAATTATAAAATTTAAATAAATGCATTAGAGATAAAACATAGATGAATCAAAAAATTGTATTATGAATGGGCTAAAATTCTGAAGATTTCTCCAAGCACTAACACAGATCACTCAAACAAATTGAACCCCAATTTCTCAAGCACTTTCTAAGGCCTTCAGGGGGTGCAAGAAGTTACTTCTTTTGGGGGAAAACTAGGAAGTGATTTTTTTGGCCCTCAGAACACCTGCCAGACCTAACCAAAGCACAGCTTCAGTTGTATTCAGTCAAGTGGGCCAGAAGTTTGGAGGGGTCCAGAAGCTGACAGTGGGTCTGATAGAGGCTTGCCAAAGATGGCTTGTGCCCAAGGGCTTGGGTTTAGAGATCCCTACTCTATGGAAAATGAAGCAAGAGAACCTTGAGGTCATAAAGGCATCTCTATTGGATTTGAATGATAGTACTATTTGCACTTCAACACATTATTAGATTAGTGCTTTATTCATTTCTAGCAAGCCCTTCAAGCTAATGTGCATCAATATCTATTTGTCAATAAATAACAGATTGCTGTCCAAGGATTAAAAACAACAGGAGCACAGATAAATTCTGTAACAGATAAATTCTATAACAGCCCAATCCTTCCTAATTCCCTGCCCTACCCAAGCAACCATGCCAATAGAGTACATATATCCTACATATTGTATCACCAAGCCTTGAGAGCACAAAGCTCCTAAGCACAAAGATCATGGTGAAAATTCAAATATGTGTGTTGCAGTGTGGCACCTTATCAATGTTACAATGCTGTGCCTTGTCAACAGCATGGGAATTTTAAAGTTGCATGAAAAAGCAAAGATTCCACTGAGCCAATGGATAGCAGTGACTGTTATAGTGATAGTGACAGTCATCCTTCAAAATCCCTTTTCTCTCATGCCTCCCTCACACCAGCCATGAAGGTTTTCAAAGTTACAGTACAGTTCAGTACTGTATAGTATTTTGTTTATTACAGTGTTTTGTAATAATTTTATATACAGTAACTATTGTTATGTAAATATTTTTGGGTTGTTGAAACAATCATCTGAGTTTCCATTGTTTCCTATGGGAAAATCTACTTTGGATTACAAGTGTTTTGGATTACAAGAATGCTTTCGGAACCAATTATGCTCGTAAACTTAGGCATTACCATATAGTCATTTTAGCAAGCCTATTCTAATTCATGAAATGCAACAGGAAAACATACATCAAGCTGCCTCAGTGAGTCAGACCCTTAAATCTATTTACCGTAGCTCATGTTGCCAATACTGACTGACAGACTGCAGGTTTTCAGGCAGGAATCTGCTATACCTGGAAATGGGGAGTGAATTTGGGATCTACCTGTGAATTGGGCCTTATCTCAAGTCATCTTATAGAAATGAATGGATCTTTTTTTGAATGAGAGACAAACCAGGAAAACCTGGGAGAATTCACACATATACTCCAGCCACAAGCCACAGCATTTTGCAGGCTTCTTGCCTTTATCGTTTTTTTGCAAACAACTTGTTTCAGTTTCCTTGTTAATAACCTGATCCTCCTCTCTCTTATTTCTTTTCCTATCAACTTCAAGTCTGTCTTTTGCAAGCACAATGACAGCAACACTAAAAGAAAGTCTGAAAAATACCTTTTATTTCCTCTAGCTATAAATGTTTCACACTTTTAAAAACAACCAAATAAAACCTATGTTTTCACCTTAGCTTTTGATGTGGGAGAACGGCTGGCAAATTAGAATGCCAATGGGCTGTGGATGGCGCAAGTGGCTAAGACGCTGTGCCTGTTAACCAGCAGGCCAGGGTTTGAGACCTGGGTCGGCACCACAAGACAGGGTGAGCTCCTGTCCTTAGCCCAGCTCTGCAACACCAGCTGGATCCAATCATATCGGCTCTGCTTTTCCATTGGACTAATTCAGTGGCGTGGAGAGGGGGATTTGCTGCTTGGGTAACAGCCTATCCTCCAGAACAATCCAACCCAGGCTTTCGTGCTTCGCATGCAGCGTATGCAGCGCCGAGCACGATACCATAGTCTTTCAAGACTGACGGAGGCCTGCTGTAGTGTTCCTTAATCTAATGCAACCAGTGGAAAGGTTCATAGTCCAGGTTCTGTTCCAAAATCCAAAACGTCATCTTATAAAAAACATTATACAGTACTATTAAGCAGTTTTAGTATTTGTTCCGTGGACCATAATCATTCACTATGGTACAATTTGCTACATCACTAGACATCATCCTTTAAAACCATCACCTTTATGCCCATTTGTTTGCATAAGACACAAGAAAAATTTACTCAACACCTGGAGTGTTGCCTGCACACAAAGAAGCAAACACAGAACATAGTGTATACAGGAGATTTGGCAGGAAAAAAATATTGGCATCAAGAAGCAGAAAGAACGAATGCCCAATGAGGAAGGCAGTATAATATCAAGACACAGAGCTCGACTCCTCAAACAAGCACAGATTTATCTTGCACCTCTCTTGCCAGGATTGAATGGGGAGGAAGTAAATAGCCGTTCAAGAAGTCTCTTGATACTCTACCTATGAAGATCTGGGTTATTGCTCTCACCTTCTTTGCAACCTTCTCAAAATCTTTCACTGTGTAGCTATGGATTTTATTAAGACAAGTGAAACTGCCTTAAAACTGAAGGAATCAATTTAAATTGGTTTTAAATTACAACAATAATACCTCCTTGTCTACTATTAGAGCACTGGTTAATTTGCATTGGAAACTGGAAAGGCAATACAGACTGGAAAAAAAATTTTCTACGTAGTGAGCTGGGTTTCCAGAAACCTAGGCTGAGCCATGCAACCAATCTACTTACCTATCTGCACCTCTCTTCTAACTTGTAAAAGAAATTAACAATTTTACAGATGCATGCATACACACAGTGACAGGAGGAAGGTGAAATGATTCACCTGGGTACAAACTGCAAGAAAGGAGATTCCGGTTAGATATCAGGAAAAAATTCCTGATGGTGAGGGCGGTTCGGCAGTGGAACAGATTGCCAAGGGAGGTGGTGGACTCTCCCTCACTGGGGATCTTCAAGCAGAGGCTTGACAAGCACGTCGGAGACACTCTAGGAAGATTTCCTGCAACAGGCAGGGGGTTAGTCTAGATGACCGACTGGGTTCCTCCCGACTCTAGGATTCTATGATACACCTAGTTATGCAAATATTCACAAAATGGGTAAATTTAACCTGAGCAAAGAATATTCTCTGGTACGTATCCTGACATTTTTTTGGAAGGGGACATATATAGGCATAGTGTGGCATGCAATTCCCATAGGGACAAAAAGTACATATTCAACAGAGGATGTTTGTGAATATTGCCACCATGAGATTATCTGCCCAACCTTCAAGGCTTTACCCAGTTTCCACATCAGTTTGAAGGCTAATAATCTGCCTGTAGCTACAAGTTCTAGTTCATCAGTGTTCAAAATTAGATATACCTATGGCAATTAAATTGCATCCTCTCAAATGAAGAACATTTCTCAAAATAATTGAATGCCTTGCAGAGCAGTTTTATGGGCTGCACTTTATTTATGGGCTGTGGGTGGAGCAAGCGGTTAAGACACTGTGCCTATTAACCAGATGCCAGGGTTCGAGACCCAGGTCCCCACAAGACAGAGTGAGCTCCTGTCCTTAGCCCAGCTGTGCGATGCAACTGGAACCAATCATATCAGCTCTGCCGTTCCACTGGACTATTTCAGTGGCATGGAGGGGGGATTTGCTGCTTGGGTAACAGCCTATCCTGCATATCAATCTACCCAAGCCTTCGTGCTTTGCACGATACCATAGTCTTTCAAGACTGATGGATGCCAAGTTTTTTTGCAGAGCAGAACCACATGTGGTCTCATCAGGAAGAATATAGTTGTAATAAAAAAGCATGTCATCTGATTAAATGAGAAAGATCCATATACAACTGAGCTCTTCATATGCAATTGTATTCATATGCAACCAAAGCACCAAGGAATCTTTTAAGGGCTGAAAGTATACATTACAGTACTTAGTTACACACTATAAACATAGGTACTGTAACACTAAATTACAAATCAAAAGCTTTGCTCATCATCCATGTTTCAGTCTTGGACAGCATCTCCTCGTCGGGCAGAGGAAAAATTCCTGTCTGTAAGCGCAGCCACTCTGTGTCCAACTATACTGAGAGAGAAGGACCAAGCATCTCACTTGTCAGGATCGAATTTGTAGCTTTTCTAAGGTAGCTTTCTATGCTCCTAACAATCATCATACAGTACAATAACACATCTTGGCTAGAGAAAAATTCAACATCAAAGGGTAGGTCACACAGTGGCTTTCCAAGATCCTTGGGACCATCACAGCAGGAGGTCTCATCAGCAAAGAAGTCTTATCCTGAATCCCAATATATCCAGTATGGCAATAAAACATGGGCTCAAAGATTTTAGGGGCTGAGGATCATGCTTTCCAAATACAAAATGCACAAATAAATAATTTCTGAGGAACTCTGCTCAACTAGTCACCCTTTTGTACTATAAAAAAGGTCTTGGATAATGACCATAGAGTGTTTGGAACCACTGAGCTTTGCTTGCATTCAAAGTTGTAAGTTTCTAATCTAAGCAAAATATTCGTAATGGAACTTAGCAGCATTTCCTTACCGTTTTCGTTGTCCCACACACACACACTTTCTCCAAATGCAATCCCACTCCTGTGTCTACACCACACCACCTTTCCTTACTTCACTCCCCTTCTCAATTGTCTCAGTTACTAACCCACCCCTTTCCTACTGGGGAGGGGAACTTGTTTCCTTCCCTCTTTTTGAAGCCACTTCTGCATCAGCAACTGGTAGCAGCAGCACAAAGTGACAGCTCTCTGATAGACTTCACCTGGGGTAATCCTCAGTGAGTACAGTGATACTTACTTCTAAGTAAATATAATCATCAGATCAATTTCATCAAGCAAGGAAATAAGAGGGCAGGGCTACTATAAAACCTACACACTCTGCCAAGGACATGCAGGGCTATTCACGACAATCATAAAAAGACAAAGTTAACCAGCAAGTCTGCTCCAAGAACAAGTCCCCAACTGAAGCATCCCTGCATAAGAAATTAAGCAAGTACAACAGAAACACAAACATGGCAGTAATGTCACTGGCCGGCAACTTCAGGATCTTACATCTAGAAGCCTGAAAGAAGAACGTTTCACTCTCATGCAAGGTAATTAAGTGTCCAAAGAACATGTAGAGCATCAGTTCCTTCCATCTCCACCTGAGCAGCCTGAACCAGGCTTAAAAGTCCATTCCATTCGCACCACAGCCGCCTCCGCAGTTTTTTTTACATTAACTATATATTAGCCAAGTGCAAAGCAAACTGGGCACACTGTGGGAGAAATTACAACCTGCTTTCTATAGAAGGAATAAGGTGATAAAGCATGCCATTGAGCATGTGAAGAGTGCAATCCTCTCTCTGAGAAAGTCCCCACAGCTGCCATTGGGACACTTTCTTTGGTGACAGGGGCAGAGTGACCATATGTGCCATTTTACCAAGACATGTCCTGGAGTTTAGCCTTGTATCCTGGAAAAAACCTTCAGTGTCCTCCTTTTCCTAGTAAGTGAGCAGCATGTAGCCTTCTTGTAATTAATAAATGATATGTAATAGTTTTAAATTTAATAATAATATAGTGGTTAAATTAACCACATGAAAGCAATATATATGAGTGTTTTGAGTTTTTTGTCATGTCCTACATTTTTCTAGGATGTCCTAGATTTTAGGAGGACCTTGTCCTCTTTTTTGATTATGGTATATGGTCACCCTGCACTTGGGCATTTTCAGACAAGCTCTGAGTCCCACCACTTCACCCACTGGTCAAGCGCTGATGCTGAGGCAATGAGGATGATGAGCATCAGCGCTTGACCAGTGGGTGAAGTGGTGGGACTCAGAGCTTGTCTGAAAATGCTGAGGCAATGAGGATGATGAGAACTGGGCTGTGGGTGGTGCAAGTGGCTAAGACACTGTGCCTGTTAACCAGCAGGCCAGGGTTCGAGACAAGACACAAGACAGGGTGAGCTCCTGTCCTTAGCCCAGCCCTGCAACGCCAGCTGGATCCAATCGTATCGGCCCTGCCTTTCCATTAGACTAATTCAGTGGCATGGAGAGGGGGATTTGCTGCTTGGGTAACAGCCTATCCTCCATAACAATCCAACCCAGGCTTTCGTGCTTCGCATGCAGCGTATGCAGCGCCAAGCACGATACCATAGTCTTCCAAGACTGACGGAGGCCTGCTTTTTTGAGGATGATGAGGAAAACCACTAAGGCATGCTGAAAAGGCACTGAAGTTGTCAAGGCACACCATCAGTTTTTTTAATAACTGACAAGGACACCATGAGGCTGGTGGGGGCTCCTAGCCTCCAATGATCCTACTAATGTAGACCCTCCCCCAAACTCCCACAGCACTCCTGCAGACTATCTGGGGCACACCAATGTACAATGGCATCTAGGTTGAAAACACCTACTTTAGAGTAATCACAATGCTCCCCCCAATGGTGGGGCACTTAAAACAGTACTACAAAGCATGTGCAGTGTTGTCTGCTATCCCAAAAACATGGGAGTGAGCCTCACAGAAGGCAGTGAGTCTTGCTTCTGAGTAGACATGCCCAAGAATGTGTTTTGGAATGCATTAGATATCCCCTGAAGAACACCACCTTCTCTCCACCAGCCTTTGGGTAGTAAGTAATGGGTAGCTGGATGGGAAGGAAAGGTCCAAGAGACTTACTTCTGAGTAGACCAGCACAGGACTACTTTCCTGAGAGTAACCCCCTTTGAAACCATGGCATTTGCTTCTGAGTAGACCATCATGGGACTACTGTACTGACAGAAAACCCCCTTGAAGCCTATTGACACTTGCTTCTGAGTAGACCTTGAAGCCCATGACACTTGCTGCTGAGTGGACCATCACATGACTACTTTCCTGAGAGTAAGCCTCCTTGAAGCCCATGACACTTGCTTCTGAGTAGACCATCACAGGACTACTTTCCTAAGAGTAAGCCCCCTTAAAGCCCATGGCACTTACTTCTGAGTAGACCATCACAGGACTACTTTCCTGAGAGTAAGCCCCCTTAAAGCTCATGACACTTGCTCCTGAGTAGACAATTACAGAACTACTTTCCTGAGAGTAAGCCCCCTTAAAGCCCATGACACTTGCTTCTGAGTAGACCATCACAGGACTACTTTCCTGAGAGTAAGCCCCCTTAAAGCTCATGACACTTGCTCCTGAGTAGACAATTACAGAACTACTTTCCTAAGAGTAAGCCCCCTTAAAGCCCCTTAGATATACCTATGGCTTCTGAGTAGACCACTGAGTAGTACCTTGCTTCTGAGTAGACCATCACAGGACTACTTTCCTGAGAGTAAGCCCCCTTAAAGCCCATGACACTTGCTTCTGAGTAGACCATCACAGGAAAGTGCTCTTACTTTAACAGTTAGGTGGTTAGAGCGAGTTAATTGTAGGCTCTGCGGGGCGGAGGATGAAGAAGGAGCCCTAGAAAGGCGGGGGATCTACTCAGCCTCACCTGCTCCTCTCCTGTGCGAGGAGGGGGGGACGAGCGGGCGGGGGCGCGCAGGCGATGATCCAGGCTCGTCCCCGCGTCCTGCTGCCTCCTCTGCCTGTCAGGCTCCACTTCTGCTTCTGGACTCAGCAGGAGGAGGAGGAGGCGGCGCCGAGGGAGGGACACACGTGACCTGCGGAGGGAGGGGGAGGGGAAGAGCCTCCTCACGGGGGCGCGCGCTCGCTTTTAGGCGGGAATCGCCTCACGCGCGCCCCACGCACTCTGAGAGGCGAGGAAGGCACTCTGGATATGAGCCCCTGTGAGGAAAAGGCACCTGCAGCTACTCCTGCGTGGGTGGCTCTAGGCGCCTTTGCCTCACAGGAGCCCAAAGAGGACAGTCTCTCCTCACTCTGTGTGTGTGGGAGACAGAGAGGATACCTCAGAGTACCTCACACAGAGCGCCTCAGGAACATGCCATAGGTGGGGAGGCAGGGGAGGCAGTGCCTCCCCACCAGAATCCTTTGAGAAGCACTGTTGTCGTGTGAGGCACCCAAAAACCACAAACACAGTACCTCAGGATCATGTCATAGCTGGTGAGGCAGTGCCTCCCCACCAGAATCCTTTGAGAAGCACTGTTGTTATGTGACAACATGTGAGGCACCCAAAAACCACAAACACAGTACCTCAGGAACATGCCACAGGTGGGGAGGCAGTGCCTTCTCCTCCTCCAGAGTCCTTTGAGAAGCACTGGCATTTTGTTGGGCTCCCAAGCACCCAAAGTTGAGTGCAGAGCACATGGTTTTTGGATGCTTGAGTCCCTCACACAATGCCGATGCTTCTCAAAGGACTGGTGAGGAGTTTCCTCATGTGTGCACATGGTTTTTGGGTGCTTCAAACAACGGTGGTGCTTCTCAAAGGACTGGTGAGGAGGTGCCTCACGCACTGTGCGTGGTTATTGGGTGCTTTACATGATGGCAGTGCTCTTCAACTCTTGTGGGGAGGCACTGCCTCCCCCTGCTTTACCACCCATGGCATGTCCCTGACACTCAACCCATGTGGAAAAAGGAAGGTTGATGGCAAACTCTTTCACACAATGGTGGTGCTTTTTGTGCTCCACCACACCAAGCATTATCACATACTTCACCTTATGTGGCTCCTCCTGTGCTTCTTGAAGTGGGTTGTGAAGTGCTTGCCTCTGAAGTGGGTTGTGAGTGCTTGCATGCTTCACAAGACAACACATTCCTCACACAGTGGCACTTTTTGAAGGACTTTGGTCTTCACCTGTCCAGTCTCACCACACACCTTAGGTGGCAACTCCAGCACTTCCTGAAGCACCCCCCTCATTTGTGGGTTGCGAATGCTTGTGGGCCTTCACATGATGCCTCACAGGGTGGAACTTTTTGAAGTCCTCACCTCATCCAACCTCACTACACACCTCACTTTACCTCGTGTTGTACCCATCGTTGCATTTTGAAGGATTCCCTCATGTAGATTGTGAGTGCTTGTGTGCATCCCTTGACAACATAAGCCTCACACAGGCTCATGAGCCTCACACTGGCACTTTTTGAAGGACTCTGGTCCTCACCTCATCCATCCTCCCCACACACCTCACATGGTATCCACTTTTTGAAGGACTCACCTCATCTATGGGAAGTGAGTGCTTCCTTGCACACCTCATACTCGTTTGTTCATTTGTTCTTAGCTGTCTCTGAAAGCAGGACTAGAACCAATGGGTACAAACTGCAAGAAAGGAGATTCTGGTTGGATATCCGGAAAAGGTTCCTGATGGTGAGGGCCGTTCGGCAGTAGAACAGATTGCCTAGTGAGGTGGTGGACTCCCTCACTGGTGATCTTCAAGCAGAGGCTCAAGGAGCACCTGTTGGAGATTCTCTCAGATGATTTCCTGCTCCAGGCAGGGGGTTCGACTAAGATGACCTACTAGGTCCCTTCCAACTCTAGGATTCTATGATTCTACTCAATGTGGAGGCTGTGCCTCACCACACACCTTGCCTCACGTTGCACCCACCAATGCTTTTTTGGAGGACTCTGCTCATGAGTGGGATACTTGCGTGCCTCATGACAACATGCACCTCACACAATGTCTTACGTGGCAGCACTTTTTCTCTGGTGGGGAGGCTCTGCCTCACTTCACTCACCCTCAATGTGTGTATCATAGGGTGACACTTTTTTGAAGGAGCAGATGCTCTGCCTCATCTCAGCCAGCCTCACCACAAACCTCAGCTCACAACTGGCATCCACGAGTACTTTTTGGAGGACCTGCTCATGATGTATCCTCTCCTCACATAACATCTCTCATGAACAGCCAGGAGAATTTCAAACTTCTCACACATGCACACTCCCAAATGGTTTAATTATTGTATTTTCTCTCCATTACCATCATTCTTATGTTCCTGAAAATATGCTAAGCACATACTATATGGCAAAAAGCAGAACTTGGAAAGGCTTTGCATTTCAATCAGAGTAAATAAATTGTAAATAAAGCCCTTTCCTTTTTGTCAGGGTGACCAGATTATTCCTGAACCCCAGGGACAAAATTCCTAATCCCAGGCCAAAATTCCTACCCGCTTTAAAAAAATGCCCAAAAGTGTATTTTTCTTGTTTTTGTTTTTCGTTTTTTGACCATATCCTTTGATAAGAAGGAGATATCTCAAAACTGATTTTTGCATTGGATTCTGCTCTTCAATACGAATCCCACAACATATGGCATGATGGGGCACTGTGCACTATCGCGAAATTTCAAAACAAAGCCAAAATGTAGGACACCCAGACAGGAGGCTAAAAATCCAGACAAATCTGGGTTTTTCCAGTCATATGGTCACCCTGCTTTTTGTTGAAGGGAAAAAGTTTCCAGCTCAAGTAAATCTTGGAAGATTTAGGTAACAGGTAGGTTGTCCCTGAGACAGGCAAAGTCAGAATTTCAGATCCTTGAAGGCCCAGATTCCTGTAGACAAGGTGATAAAGGAAAACTGTATCGGCTTCCTGGAATCTCAACCTTACCAGACATTTGATATGTAAATTTAATAATACAAGGAACAGATAGCACCAGGTAGAGCAATGAAGACAAGCAGTTCCTGTGAAGTTCTGGATCTCCTTCCAAAGACCACCCGGTCACAAACTGTCCATTATTGATTAATCTCCTGCTTGATTCCAAACTTAAGATTCTGTAATTCTGCTTCCAACACTCAGATCTCCTTTGCACTTTTTTGCTTAGTTGGCACAGTTCTTGAATTACAAAACAGGCAGACTTTGCTCATGCTAAAGGGATTAGTTATTGCTTAAAAAAATAAATTGCTACACAAGGGCTGCAATTCAAACCTGTCCTTGGTATATGGGAAGGCACAGTTCTGATTTTCTTTGCTTAGAAATGACCTTGTGTGAAATAATGATATAATGCGTGCATATTCAGGGACTCAGGACAGAAATATAAATGCCAGATGATGAAATAACTTGAAATTTGGATGGGGTAAATCCTCAGATAGTTAAGGCACACCTCTTGAATGACTAGAACCAGGAAATAAGATCAGTATCTTATTAGTGTCACACCTTCACTGCATCCCTCCACCCATGGTAATGTAACAAAACAAGGACTGGCTCTCATATAGTCATGAATCTTTTACATCTGCATCTTCACCCTTTCTCTGCACAATAAACATGTGGCCCAGTTCAATAAAATGGGCTGAGTTACAACTAGCACTCAGAATCTGTGGGTCAATTCATATACAGGTATGTGGGTGGCGCAAGTGGTTAAGACATTGTGCCTGTTAACCAGCAGGCCCGGGTTCGAGACCCTGGTCAGTCCCCACAAGACAGGGTGAGCTCCTGTCCTTAGCCCAGCTCTGCAACACAGCTGGAACCAATCATATCGGCTCTGCCGTTCCATTGGACTATTTCAGTGGTGTGGAGAGGGGAGATTTGCTGCTTGGGTAACAGCCTCTCCTCCACATTAATCTACCCAGGCCTTCATGCTTTGCATGCGGCATCATGCACGATATCATAGTCTTTCAAGACTGATGGATGCCAAGTATTCAACACATTTCTACACCACCGTTGACCCCCACAAAAAACCCAATTGCAGGCAGATGCCAATACAGCTTGGAACTATACATAGAGAGTTAGGACAGACAAAAGGAAATTTCTTTTAACTCAGTGAGTAAATGAGTATGGAACTCCTTAAAAACATAAGAAAAGCTTCCACTGGATCAGGCCAAAGGCCCATCTGTTCCAGCTTCCTGGATCACAGCAGCCCACCAGATGCCACAGGGAGCACATATGACACCTGCATGCAGGTGCCCCCTGCATCTGGCATTTGGAGGTTGTCCACATTTATGCACACCCCTCATGGCTTGTAACCTGTGATGGTCCTTTTCTATAGGAATTTGGCCAATCTCTTCTTAAAGGTATTGAGGCTAGATGCCATCACCACATCCTGTGGCAGGGAGTTCCACAGACCAACTACACACTGGGGAAAAAAACATTTTCTTTTGTCCATCGTAACCTTCCTAACATTCAATTTTAGTGGATGTCCCCTAGTTCTAGTGTTCTGTGAAAGGGAAAAGAGCTTCTCTTTATCCACTCTATCCATCCCTTGCATAATTTTGTACGTCTCAATCTCAGTCAAGTCTCTCCTCAAGCACCTCTTTTCTACACTGCAGAAAACACTAGCCTTTTTTCATATGGAAGGTGTCCCAGACAATCAATCATTTTGCTCATTCTCTCTGTACCTGTTCCATTTCCACTACTGTATATCCTTTTTGAGATGTGGTGACCAGAAATGGATACAGTGCTCCCAAACGCGGCCTTATCATCGATTTGTACAACAGCATCATATTAGCTGTTTTATTCTCAATACCTTTTCTATTGACTGCCACTGCACATTGGGGCAACACTTTCATCAAGCTATCCACTAGCACCCCTAGATCTCTCTCCTGCTCTGTCACAGACAGCTCAGAGCCCGTTAGTCAATATGCAAATTAGGATTCTTTGCCCTCAATGTGCATAACTTTACATTTACTCGCATTGAAACACATCTGCCATTTTGTTGCCCATTCTTCCAGTTTGGAAAGATCCTTCTGGAGCAATTCACAGTTACTCCAGAAGTAACCCAGGATCTTTCCAGGCTGAGGGTTGTAGTAGCATTAAAAAATTAGAGTAAAATCATGGCACTGGTTGCATGTTTGCAACCTGGCTCATTTTCTGTTTTAAACTCACAGATAAAAACATAAAGACCTTAAATTTATGTCAAAGGCCCATTTAGCCCAGTATTCTCTTTCCTGGAGTGGTTCACAATCAGGAGGGAAAGACACACTATGGGAGGAGAACCAGATTGTTCACTATTCATTCATGAACCTCTGGAAGTAGAAACTCACCTTAGTTTTTGCCCTTAATCATGACTTAAGATCTATTGAAATTAACAGAGCTGAAGTTAGTCATGCCTAAGTAGTCACATTGATTTCAATAGCGTTCTTTCAGGACTGTTGTAGAATACAACTCAGTAGGCTTTACACTGGGAAGAGAAGGAGCTTCAGTTCAGCCTGAAGCTGCATCCAATAATATCCTCATCACCATCTATATATATATCAAAATGAAATGTCACTGACTCACTCACTCACTGAGTCATCAACGCCCAGCCAAAACCACTGGACCTAGAAGCGTGAAGTTTGGGGAGACTTTCCTTCCATGATGGAGGCACCCACTAAGAACCAGTTTTCAGAAATTCCAACTGGAAGGGGGTGAAAAGGGGCACAACACATTTTCCTCCCTATACTTTACACTGAGAATCCTTGACTGAGGGATGCCCTGCCCCAACCCGTGGACTTAGAAGCATGAAATTTGGGGAGGGTGTTCCTTCTGTGACATCAACACCCACCAAGAACCAATGATGAGAAATTTAACCCTTAAGAGGCTGAAAAGGTGTGCAATGTGTTTTTGTCCTATACTTAACATTGAAGATTAACATCCAGCAGTTTGGTGCCTGGTGCCTGATGCACTGGGAAGGAGGGTGCACTGGAGGGGATGGTGCACATGAGGGATGTTGTGCATGGGTGTTGATGCACATGGCAGGATGTTGCACATGAGAGGATATTGCGCATGGGGGTCCATGCGCATGGTGGGTTGATGCGCTGGGGGGTTGATGCACATGGGAAGGTATGCATGTGTGTTGATGTGCATGGCAAGATGTTGAGCATGGGGTGGTTCAAGCACATGGGGGATGTTGTGCATGGGGGGATGTTGCACATGGGTGTTGATGTTTATGGGGGTGTTGCACATGGGGAGTGTTGCACATGGGGGTGTTGCGCATGGGGGATGTTGTGCATGGGGGGGTTCATGCACATGGGGGTTGATGTGCATGGGAGGGTGTTGCACAATGGGGGGATGGTGTATGGAGGTTATTGTACTCCTGCAATGTGGGTACATTTCGCTAGTATAAAATAAAGGACAAATGTAACCTTAAGTTGGAAGGAACATATAGATGATTGCTGTATGCCAGTGGAAACACCTCGACACAACACTAGTGCATTGCACAATCATTAAGGAGGTGGTGATGTGTAAATATTTAGGTTTTTTTTTTAAAAGATATTCAAATGTATGCCGGTAAGTACCAGAGATATTTTAGCACCATTAGGCAATTCCCCCCACCCCCGGAAAATAGATTGTTTGGAAAGTCCCATCCTTTCAGCCTTACAATATTTTATAATTGGGAAAATACAATACTGTCCAAGAGCAAGGGGGATCATCTGGCCCCTGGGGCATCCTGGCCCAGCTCCCAGAAGCCACAGCCTAATATTGATTAAAGTGTGATAATACTTTCCTTCTATTTCCCTTTCAAGGAAAATGCATTTCCAAAAGCTTCAAGAGGATCCACAAGCACGTCCCCTTCTCATTCTTTGGGGGTCACATCTACAATATGCTGTCCAAGCAGAAAGTGGAACTAGAACCAACAGATATAAACTGCAAGAAAGGAGATTATAATTGGATATCAGAAAAAAATTCCTGATGCTGAGGGCAGTACAGTGGAATAGATTGTCAAAGGAGGTGGTGGACTCTCTGTCACTGGGGATCTTAAAGAAGAAGCTTGACAAGAACCTGTCAGAGATGCACTAGGAGGATTTCCTGCTATAGGCAGGGGGATGGATGACCTATTAGGTCCTATCCAATTCTATGATTCTATGAAGTGAATTACCCAGAAAAGCAACAAAACTTTGTATAGTTCATTCCAGATTGATTGTATCACTGCAGTGTGCTCTTCTTCGGTGACAGAAGCATGCACAGGGGTGTCTGTGTGTGTGTGTGAATGCATGCATGTGTGCATGCACACGCCATAACTTTTGGCACAATTTTGGGTGGCACAATTGGTTAAGATGCTGTGCCTGTTAACCAGCAGGCCAGGGTTCGAGACCCCGGTCTGCCCTACAAGACAGGGTGAGCTCCTGTCCTTAGCCCAGCTCTGCGACGCCGGCTGGATCCAATCGTATTGGCTCTGCCTTTCCATTGGACTAATTCAGTGGCGTGGAAAGGGGGGATTTGCTGCTTGGGTAACAGCCTTTCCTCCATAACAATCCAACCCAGGCTTTCGTGCTTCGCATGCAGCGTATGCAGCACCGAGCACGATACCATAGTCTTTCAAGACTGACAGAGGCCTGCTTCATGCTAGCAACAACAATTTTACTACAAAGCCTATCAGTGTGCAGACTGGTTTCTCTGGAACAATACCAATGTCTGAAGGATGAAGCGGCTCCTGAAAACACAGATGCATGACCTAGATAATTTCCAGTAATTCAGTACTGCTCACAGAATCATGTGTAATGAGGTAACAATGGGATAACATTGTGTTAATGTTAGGAGTACATATCAGATTTTTTCCCCATCAATATAATTAGTGATGAGCAACTTAACTCCCTCCCACATATCTTCAATAGGCATGTGTTCATTTTTTTCCTAGCCCTTCTGTCTTTCCTCCTCCAGTAGCCTGGCATTTTATGAACATTTAAAAACACACAAATTGCAGTGATTGAAGACCATGTGTTCCTCATCTTTCATAGTTCCTTGCACAACTAACAAGTTCTGTAAAGTGTTGAATGTTTTGTTAAGAGTCGAGTGTTGGGATATTTAGGACAGAGAAAAGAAAGTATTTCTTTACCCAAGTGGTAGTTATCTGTGGAACTCCTTGGCACAGAAAGTGGTGATGGTATCTAGATGCCTTTAACCTGGGACTGAACAAATTTCTGGAGGAAAGGTCCTTCACAGGTTGCATGCCGTGATGGTTGTATGCTTCACAGGTTGCATGCTTCACAGGTTGCATGCCTGTGTGCAACCTCTGTATTTTAGATGTAGGCTATTTCAGATGCAGTTTCTGAGTTGCAACAATCCCACTTTCCACGACTTGAGTCCATATTTCAGATTCAGGTTCTCATCCCTGCTTATTTGATCCCAAATTCTTGGATTGGGTAAAACCTGGACAAGTGGATTTAAATGTATCCCAGATAAATATAAATGATATACCTGCATGCTTACTCAGAAATGAGTTCCCTGTATTCACAGGATTTCATCTCAGTCAAATTTGTGTCAGATTGTACCATTAATGTAACTTGCACTACACACGTAGGCAGGACATAGCATTTCCCTTGGGAAAGAGGATGTCCTTGACATCAACATATGCCTCCCCACAAATGTCTCAGTTTGCCTTCTGCTGAACCTGATGCTTCATCTCTGCTAAAGTCCTTTGGGAAAAAAATTCAAAGGCAGCGTTTGAGCTTTCCTGATGATAACTGCTGCAGGAGAAGGCCAGTTATCCTCCCCACTCTCCTCTTTCAACCACACTCCTGTATGGGATGCCACACAACCAAAGCTGAAATGGGGCTTAATGACCTGCTGTATAAATGTAGGGATGCCATATGTCCTGAAAAACAGGGACAATCCCAATTTTGCACATATTGGCAAGTGTGACAGAGGATGCTGAGTCAATTTTGCGGCAACCCTATATGAAGGTGGCAAATATGGTTGGGATATGCTGCAGCTAACAGGGTATGAGATCTCAGTGTTTGATCATGTAATGGGTTTGGGGCAGTGGTGGGATTCAAATAAATTAACAACGGGTTCTATATCCTAATAACCTAAATTTACAACAGATTCTGTGTCCCATTAGTAACCGGTTCTCAGAACTAGTGCTCATTAGCAAAGGGTTCTGTAGAACCTGTGAGAATCCCCTGAAGCCCACCACTGATTTGGGGAAGCTTAAGGCTCATTTGTTTGGTTCCACAAAGACGTCAGGAACAAAGCCACAGGACATGCTCTATTGTTCTGCCAGGGAGTGTTCCCAAGTTTGAATAACAAATTTCCCCACAAAAGATGATCTCCGAGAGAATATTTTATTAAGAAATGAATGAATATTTTGACTTTCAAATTTACTTTAGACATCCACCCCATACATGGCAGGGAAAGGGAAGGGGTGTAAACTGAATGAATGAACTGTAATGCTTGCAAATATTGCACTGTTATGTTGGGGAAGGAGTCTGAAGGCAGGAAATGCAAGTGACTTGCACCTCCTGTTTCTCATGTTAACCTCTGAAGCAGAACATTTTTTGCTTCCCCTTGCAGTGGGATGCAGATGCTTTGATGCCTGAACAGCTTGCGCACCTGGACCCAGGGGGCAGATATGGTGGTTCCAACCTCTCTGTATTCCAAAGCAGAGAGAAGAGGAAGTAGAAGACACTTCTGGTTCCTTTTTTCACCATGTTATGTTGTTACTGGGTGTAGTCAAAGGCACATAGATAACACATGCAGTGGGAAGAAAGAAGAATGGACAACACACAGGATCCCACAGTGCAGCGACTCATGAACCAACTCAGCAGGCTGGTATGAAAGCTTTTTTAAGTGAGAAGATGTAGTCTTCTGGAGTCCACACATCTGCCGTTTCTAAAGTGCAGGGGAGAAGTATAAAGAATAAATAGTGGAGATGCGAGGATTGAAAGCATTGCGTGCAAAGCATGAGTGAGCAACGGTTTGCCCAGGAAATGTCCTCACTCCGTCCACTGCCCTACACCAGATCCCCCGCTTAGCTCCAACTGGCAAATCAGTTCCTAGGAAACGTTTCCTGACACCTCTGCAGGGCTGAGAAAACATTGACAGAGGACGGTGGCAAGACCTCCCTTGAATGCCACACAAAGAAACTCTGTGCGGTTCTCTCTGATCTGCTGCCATCGTCTGGCCTAACACCAGAATTCCCACACAAGGTCTTTAAGTAAAACAGAAAACCCAGCACAACCACCTCCTGAAAACTGCCGCAATGTCTCCTCCGTCCTACTTTGGACTTTGTGCCGAGTTTCTATGTATATTATCCTCATCTGAATCTGGCCTTGTACCAGACAAGCTCAAGCAAGAGTACAAACAGGGTTGTATTATCTCGGGGCTGTGGGTGGCGCAAGTGGCTAAGACACTGTGCCTGTTAAACAAGCAGGCCAGGGTTCGAGACCCGGGTTGGCCCCACTAGACAGGGTGAGCTCCTGTCCTTAGCCCAGCTCTACGACGCCAGCTGGATCCAATCATATTGGCTCTGCCTTTCCATTGGACTAATTCAGTGGCGTGGAAAGGGGGGATTTGCTGCTTGGGTAACAGCCTCTCCTCCATAACAATCCAACCCAGGCTTTCGTGCTTCGCATGCAGCGTATGCAGCGCTCAGCACGATACCATAGTCTTTTAAGACTGACGGAGGCCTGCTTTGTATTATCTTGGGGTTGAATCAGGTTTCCCAGGAAGTAGCATAATCTGTCTAGCATACTAGCATAATGCTTGTATTACAAAGTGGGTTTTCCCATAAGAAATAATGGAAAACCAGATGATTTGTTATGATCCTTGGGGTGCCAGCTTGGATCAGCGCCTGGGAACTGATCCAAGTGGGCACCCTTGATATCTTGCTCATTCTGCAAGACTGGCTTTTTTCACCGTGTTATGTTATTTTTCACCGTTTTATCGCTCACAAATGATTTACTCGCAAACAAGCAAAGCTGCTCACCTTGCAAAATACTCACTTGTAAACTGAGTTACTTGTAAAAAGTCACTTGTAAACTGAGGTACTACCACTGTATGTTTCCAAGAGTCCTTAGCATCTTGACTTGCTGTGCAATCCTAAGCATGTGTACTCAGAAGTACGTCGCAGTGTATTCAATAGTACTTACTCCCAGGATCTTATGGTTGTGTTTGCATCTGTCTTTTGGGTTCCATGTAGAGGCATTTTTTATTCATCATTATTTGTTTCATTGCATTACATTACAAATCAACTGATATGATGGTCTTATTCAAGAATACCAATTTTTAACACTTTTTTGCCAGCAATGGGGTCACCACCACCTCCCCAAGTGTGTCACTTGGTGCAGTACATATTCCTCACACCCCTAATAATGCCACTGCAAAAATGGACTTCAGAAAATTTATGTCTTCTTGAAAACATGCCAATAAACAAACAAACAAACAAACAAACAAACAAACAAACAAAATAATAAATTAATGAATAAAAACAAAAGGGAAACAGGTTCACACTGTGAAATAAAAATTATAGGCATATCAAGCATTTTGCATTGGCAACCATCAGTCTCGAAAGAGGATGGTATCGTGCATGACGCTGTATGCGAAGCACAAAGGCCTGGGTAGATTAATATGGAGGAGAGGCTGTTACCCAAGCAGCAAATCTCCCCTCTCCACACCACTGAAATAGTCCAGTGGAATGGCAGAGCTGATATGATTGGTTCCAGCTGTGTCACAGAGCTGGGCTAAGGACAGGAGCTCACCCTGTCTTGTGGGGACCAACCAGGGTCTTGAACCCTGGCCTTCTGGTTAACAGACACAGTGTCTTAACCACTTGCACCACCCACAGCATATCAAGCTCTTAGAAAGGAAATCAAATGCTTGCCTAAACAAAGGTGGCTTTCAAAGATGCCAGAAGACCCTTAGGGATGAGACAAGCTGACTCATTCTTGGCAGAGAACTCTACAGTCCAGTCACTGCCAACGCAAAGGGGCTACACCTCATTTCCACCCAACGTTCTATAGTGAGCTATATTGCAGTGAGGGTTAAAAATTAGGTTTTCCAGTACAAAATTCAAAATTAAGTAGATGTTCTGGATTTGCCCATGCTGCACACGAAATAATTTATGTTGTTTTTCTTAAGTGCATTTTAGTTATTATTTTTGTGTGTATTTTTATTGCTTGTTTTATGTGAGTAGATTAATGAATAAATTAAAAAAAATAGTGAGCAACTTGGGACATCTTCAGAATGGCCTCCTCTTCCCAGGTCCTCCCCCTGTGATTGCTCAGGTCTGTTGCAAGAGGCTCCCGATTGCCCAGGATTGTCTATTCCTGCAGTGAGTTTCCATACAGGGAAAGAAGCCATTTGGAAACATGCAACTGGTGCCTGCCTGGGAGTTTCGGCAGAGAAAGTGCCCGCTGCTGCCTGTTTCCAGATGAGGGCAGCAGAGACGGTGGCATGAAAAAGCTTTGAGACCAAAGGAAACTTTGGAAGAGAAAGTGGAGCAGCTTCGAATAAGGGCCCAATCCTATCCAGCTTCCCAGCACCAGTGCAGCTGCAATGAGCCCCACCCCAAAAGGAATCAATATTTCCTTATCTTCAGGTGGCCTCTGTGTCTGTTCCATTTCTGCAGGATGTAGTCCACCATGCACGACTTCACTGCACAGTGACCAGATGTCAAAACCTCAAACAGAGGACAAGGGCCACCAAAATGTAGGACAACCAAGAAAAATGTAGGACATAACAAAAGCGGAAGACTCATATATATTGCTTTCCTGTGGTTTGATACCCCAGTGAGCAACCCAGGACATCTTAAGGATGGCCTCCTCTCCTGGGATCTTCCCACTGCGATTGCTCAGGGATATTGCAAGAGGCTCTCTATTGCCCAGGAATTCGTTCTTCGTTCATATGGAATGAACACATTTTTCCTAAGAAGATAAGTATGCATTTTGAGTGGGTAGTTAACATGGTGGCTCTGATTATGATGCATTTTCCTTGGACAACATCCCACTGAGCACAGTAGAACTTGCTTTTGAGTTTAGGATTGTATGCCTAGGATTGTATGCTAACCCTGCACATGTTGGGTCCTTCAGAGAAATCCTTGATTCATCCATGTGCCTTTTTTGATGAGCCACCACCATGTTAACTGTCCACTCAAAACACATACCTGCCTTCTTAGGAAAAATTTGTTCATTCCATATCAATTCCCGGATATTCAAACACAATCATCTGGAGCATTTCAGTAACAGGGTACAATATCGCAGTATTGCTGAGTCATCTTGATTAAAGAAATGTATGCTGTAGATATTGCTGTACTTGCAATATCTACATATTGCAAGTACAATATTGCTTGGAGATATTGCTGTACTTGCCCTGCTGAACCATAGAGAAATTCCAAGTAATATAAAAATTATCAATCCAAGGAAAGGTTCTGGAATAATGCTTCTCCTAAGACAGTAAAGCTATTGATTGTGCATGGAAGTTCATTTATTTTTTATCTGATTATCTTCTTTTGGATGGCTTTGTATTTGTTCTGAATCATGTTGTATATTTAATATGAAAAAATACTGCCCTGCGAATGCAAATTAATGCATTGCTATTCCCGTCATGGATGAGGGTGGTGAGCCTGGAAGTTTGGCAGCTGGCACCCTCTTGCGCCACAGGGCCAAAGGGCTCTGGGAAAACACTGAGAGGATTGTGGCCGTTTTCAGAATGCAGTCACGTGCTTGTGAATATTGCAAGTGCATGAGAGCATTTTGCAGGCTGAGAGCAAGGAGGCAACCCCTGCTACCTGCCTGCCCCATCAGGGTCTAATCCTGCAAGCCTAGAAGGGCAAGAACTAAAATCAGGGCATGGAAACAAAAACAAGAAATGGAGAATAAAACCAAACACTGTATAAATAGGGAGGGAATGCCTTACAATGCAAAGTGTGGATTGCAACAAGTACAGTGCAAAAGGAGTGGGACAGACAGACTTTCCAGGGAGTGACTGACGTGGACACTACATCTGATTGTGCAGTACGAGTCGTAAGGACAGGTGGGTCAGCAAGAAATTTTAAAAGGCAGGATTTGTCATGATGCTCCTTCTCACAGTTCAACCCATTAAGGTTAGAACAATCAAAAGCAACTTTGCCTTTCTTCTTTTAGGCATTTCCTTCTCCTGCCACTTGCTGTGTTTCATTTCATACAACAGTCCCATTCATTTCATCCCAATCGTGGGGAGAGAGGAGAAGGAAAAGGGGGAGCAATCATTTAAAAACCAATGGAAAAAATTAAAATATCCCAAATTTATATATGGAGTGCCAACCTCAGCTCCAACTCCTGCTGTGTTCAGGTTAATTTGGTAAATTTGATTCCAAAATTACAGTCTTCTAGCTCCAATGTACACTCTTACTATCACATGAGCTGCATGTTTTCTCTCAAGTAGCCCTCAGATAAGATGATGACCCACATGGTAACTGGCTGCGATCCTGAAGACAATTTCATGGGAGTAAGATCCATTGAACACAATGTGGCTTACTTTTGAGTAGACACAGTTAGGATTGTGTTCAAAGTCTAGTAACCACAACAGCTGCCCCAAGATACCTGGCTTTTGTAGAATGGCAGTCTCATAATTTATTTATTATTGAATTTGTATTCCGCCTTTCTCCCCAAAGGGCACCCAAAGTGGCTAACAATAAATATAACAATAACAATAAAATAGAGCTAAAACAATAAAATACAATTAAAGACAATATAAAAAACAATCAAACAGGAGTAAAGTGATCTTACATTATAATCGTATATAACAGTATATACTATATACAATAAAAGTATAATATTCTTATAATGACATCTTATGGTTCCTTGCAACGATATCCATTGCAATCCTGAGCAATCCTAAAGACACTTTCCTGGCAGTAAGGCCCACTGAACACAATGGGGCTTACTTTTGAGTAGACATAATTAGGACTGTGCTAATCACCACCCAAACCTTGTGACATCATCAGAACTGTCAGGTTTTTGAAGGCAATCGACATGGCAGTCCTTCATTAAAGGGCTTGAAATGAAAAGGTCAACAGGGAAGCTTCCAACACATGGAAGGCTCTACTGTTCAGGTTCGTACATTAGGTTCGTGGCATGAGCCACGGCATCACCTGGGGAAAAGGCTTCATTCATTCTTTGCTGATTCTTTCCGAGGTTTTCCTCTCTTTGGATGGAATGAGTCAGAGTTGAGGACTCCAGAAGGTGAGAGATTCCAGTTTCCCTCTGATGCATCCCTGCTGTGAGTCACTTGGAAAGGGCAGTTTCTTTCAGAGTCCCGCTTGGATGATGCTCTCTTAAACTTCACATGCTTTGGAAAAAATGTGCATCATAAACAATGACTTGTGCACCAGAGTTTCTCCCAAAAAGTTAAATCGTACCAAAGATTGTTGTGAAGCGGTTATGAATTTTGCTGGGGAAGGGTGTGCCTGCCTTTTACATGATTATTGCATGCCTCCCTGATTATTACAAGACAATAAATTAATAAACGGTTGAATTAAAAAAAAATCCTTTGCCCATCCTTAGCAAAATATTTTAAACTTACCCTGCAATCCAGAGTAACTATGGGAGCACGTGAGAGACATTACGTGCAGCCATAGTTACTGCACCACCTAGTGAAAACATGGAAAATTCATATTGCAATCCCGAGCAAATTGTTCTTACACCAGAGCGAGGACTACCTGTAGTTACTCGGGATTGCGCCCTTAATCAGATTTGGCAGGTGATGGTGCTCAATATTGCTACTTCAGACACAGAGCAACCAATATTTTTGATAGAATCTGTTAGATTCAGCAATAGCAGACAACAGCATTGAATTATGTAGAAACTGAACTCACTTATTTAACACATCAGAAAATATAGGTGGGGGTTAGTGGTGGGCTCCAGGAGGTTTGCACCTACTCTATAGAACCAGTGGTTAACAAGAGCTAGGACATATAAAGTTTCAATATAGCCATTTAAAAGTGGCTGCCAGATGGGCACAGAACTGGTTGTTAATTTCTTTGAATCCCATCACTGGTGGGGATGCTACATTCAATTGGATTTTGAAGCAAAATTAGATTCCAAAATTCAGGTGCTGAATGGAAGGGGGGGCATGATTGTCAAAAATTCATAGAATCATAGAACAGAATTCAGTCCATAGAACGGAAGACAATACATAGTCCGGCGAGCTGGCAGTGCCAGGGCTGGTCCGCTGTGCCACCCGAGCCACTATGGGTGCCAGAAGGTGAGGTCCACATTATCACCTGCATCAGTTTCCTTGGCAGGCAAGCAAGCACCATAACAACATTGATGTCACTGCCTTGCAGGCTGAGCGCAGCTTGAACTCCCCGGGTGACTCTTCTCCACTTTCACTTCATTCAGAAGAGAGTAACCGTTTGGGGGATTGTCTAGTGCTTTGCTCTGCCCGGTGTGTGTGTGTCCGATGCTGCCCCTTCCCAATTCAAACCTCATGGGGTTATCTGTCCAGCAACAGTCCTGACCTTCTCATCATGTGTAGCACGTATATTGCATTGGGAAACAGCTTCGCATGTATTCTCTTGATGTTGTCCCTGCAACAAGCCTGTGCGATCAGTAGGTTTATTAGGCCCAGGGATATTTTTCTGAAGGTACGCAGTGGTAATCAGTACCGGCACCTTTTCCCACCTGTCCCACCAGCTAATACTGTACTTACTCAAATCTAACACTCACCCTTTCCAGCCAAATTCAGTCTCCAAAATTAGGGTATGCATTAGATTTGATGGTTAATTAGATTTGAGTAAATACAGTATTTTGATTATAAGTATAGGGTGTGCATTAGATTTGATGGCACATTAGATTCAAATAAATACGGTAATTAGTCATATGGGGATGACCAGCTACGCCACTGTGGAGAATACTGGCACCCCCCACCCCCCAAAAAAAATAAAGCGCTGATTATGCCCATATTGCAAGTGGGAAGACAAACACTGAAGGGCAATGGTACGCAAAGGGGTTGCTGAGGTCAAGGAGGCCACAAGATGGTGGTTCTGCCATCTTGGAATCTGCCACTTGGCTTCCATGGGTGTAAGACTCATTGATCTCAGTACGAAGCTGTACAACTACAGAGAAAAATAAGGGAATGGAGGGCTCTTCAAAGACAAAAGAACATCCACATCTGATTTTAGGGTTGAATAGCAACTCTTGTGTAATTAAAAAGATATATTCTGCTGAATCTCAATTATGGAGATGGTGAGGATAATGGAGCCTGCGCGCCTCCAGCGCGGGCTCCCTTGGCCCCTCTACAGACACTGCAGAGCCCGGGCAAAGTGCTCTGCAGCGATTGTTCCAGGCACGTTTTGCCCGGGGATCGTCAGTTGGGCTCTGCAAGCATCCCCCATCCTCCCTCCCTGTAGTACAGCTTAGGATTAGCTGGTCACTTCAGGGCTGGGTAGGAATTTTTTGGATGCCACCTGATTGGCCATTGGTGGCATTCTTTTTTGCCTACCCTGAGCTGTACAAGGGGGAATTAAATCCAATTGGTTTTTTAAACCCGGTCACTTTGGCAGGAGTCGTGCTGAATAGGCAGGATCGGCCATTGGTGTGCAACCTGTAGCAAGGGTCTGGGGGTGCAGTTGCCTCCCTGTGATGCTGATCCAGCTCCGGGGGTGAGGTTGACAGGAAACCTTTCCTGGATTGGAAACCTAGGCACAGATTGGCCGGAATAGCTGGCGGCTGCGCATCTGGCTACCTTGACCTTCAGGTTGGCAAAGACGGGCATCCTTGAACTCTGTTCAAGGAATGCCATGAGCCAGGCTGGGAATGCCCTTTACATACTTTGGGGAACTATATGGAGAGCCGCATCCCCTTAGACCGCACGGCTATTCTAGAGCAGTCCCTTTTAATTTTAATACGTTAAATAGTTAATAAAAGTGGCCCTCAATCCAGCACTTGTGTCCGGCTCTTTATTTATGTCTGTCTGTGGTAATGGAGAATTCTTCATGACAATCAAGATAAAGCTGAGTAGACCCTGCTGGCTCGTCCCATCCACTGTAGGCCCAGAATGAATTCAGGGGTGATGGTATTCCTGAGTGGCAAGAGTTCAAGGGAGATCCATACCATGGTGGCTCAAGCACAGAACCAAGTTAAGTGCCTGCATATAGGACCACTCAAAGAAAAAAACATACAGGATACCTAAAGAGAGAAAGCTGGCCTGAAGTGAAATGGGGGAAACCTGGGCATTTGACAGCATTTCCCCCACCCCAGTGTATAAAGAGCGTGCTGGGGCCTGACGGTGCAAGCTGATCTCAGCCGCAGGGATCTCGTTGAGGCGGCACTGACCGAGCGGACTCCAGCAACAAGCCTGCCGCTACCAGTATTATTTGGAGACTGCAATAGATGTTTTTCAGTGGTGTTCCCTCTGACCAGGAAGACTGAGCTCAGGAGGTAGGTCAGCCGACCAAGTATGGGTTGGAAGGGAGCTTGGGGGTGGGAAATGGTGCCACTATTAAGAGGGTAATGTGCCAAGGAAGATACTGTGGTGGAGGTCCGACACACCGGTTCGGAAAGAGAATCTGTCAGAAGCAGATTGTTTTCTCCTTCTGGTCCGTCTTCCAATTCTCAGATGTCTGGTAGTCCTGGCAGCGAAACCCTGGATCTGAAGCTGCTGCTGTTGAATGCCAGGTCGGTGAAAAATAAAACTGATATCATCTTGGACTTGATCTCAGATGGGAATGCCAATCTGGTGTGTATCATGGAGACCTGGTTGGATGAGGCAGGATGAGTTAATCTCACCTTGCTTTGTCCTCCAGGTTTCTAGATACTGAAGCAGCCACAATTGTGGGTCGTGGAGGAGGAGTTGCACTGATCAGTCATGAGTATTCCCAGGTGCTCTGTCCAGCAGTCCACTTGGTTCAAGTGCCTTCAAGTTGTGCTGAGAGGGCCGAACAGGACGGGGATTCTGTAGGTGTACTGACCGCCTTGCTGCCCAACAGGCTCCCTGCCTGAGCTGACGGGGTAATTGGAGTCCCCTGCCTATTTGTGCTTCAATGTACTTGCTGAAGACCCTGAGACTGGTGCAGCTCAGGACTTTGTAGCCAACTATGACTATGGGCCTGGTCCCAAAAGATCTCAGCCCCAACACATAAGGCAGGGCATGTGCAGGACCTGGTGTTTACTGCTGGATAGGTAGGGGGTGATCTGAATGTGGAGGAAATTAAGATCACCTCGTTGTGATGGTCAGATCACTTCCTGGTAAGGTTTAGGCTGGTTGCAGCTTCGCACCTCTGCAGAGGCAAAGGACCTCATATTTTGGTTCACCCCTGGAATTTTGGTTCATTCCTCTGGCATAATAGATCCTGAAGGTTTCCTGAGGGCTCTGGAGGATTTTCCATCTGCAGGGGCTGCTCTCTCATCCGAGGCCCTGGTTGACCTCTGGAATGGGGAAACGGCCAGGGCTTTGGATCAGATTGCTCCTGAGCGACCTCTACCATATCGCAGATCGAGAGCAGCTCCTTTAATGAGGAGCTGTGAACAATGAAGCGACAGGATAGGCGTCTAGAGCGGCGGTGGTGGAAAACTCATGATGAATCCGATCAAACACAGCATAGAGCTCACTCTAGAGCCTACTCTGCAGCAAAGGTAGCAGCAAGAAAGTCTTTCCTCTCTGCTCCCCTCTGCAGAGAACTGCTCAGCGGGTTTGTTCATGTGGTGCGTGGCCTTTTACATCTGGCCCTCTCAAAATATCAGGAGGAACACACGGTCACCCGCTGTGAGAAGTTCTCTAAACAGTTTGCAGATAAAAATTGATTGGATTTGTCATGACGTGGACGCCACACGGGCAGTGTCTAATGATGTCCCGGAGGCAACTGCTTGTCTGGTTTTGTGGGATTCCTTCCAGCTTGTGTAGCCTGAGGATATGGACAGACTTCTCTGGAGCGTAAGGCCATCGGATTGCCTGCTTGACCCTTGCCCATCTTGGCCTCCACATTTTGGATGTTTATAAACCAGATTATCTATAGATGTGCATTAAACTAACCAAAATTTAAAAAAATACAGCATGTAAACAGGTTCTCACTGTAGCACTGGAGTCTCCTGGGGCTGAAGTTATGATCAAGGGAAACAGGTCTTAACTGCATTATTATTATCACTTTGAAGTCCTCAACAGACTTTCAACAAACATCTTCAATGCTCTGATGCAAACACCGTCTTGGCAATCAAGTCCCACTGCCTCCTTCACTCTCCATGGCAGGCCAGGGCCCAACATTTCACCCAGGTTTTCCAGCGTCACAGGGCAAACAATGGGGCAAAGCTATGCACATAGAGGCTGGTTTGGATCTGTTTGGATCTCCAGTTCAGAAGTTATGGAGTGGTTACCACAGCAGGCCTCCGTCAGTCTTGAAAGACTATGGTATCGTGCCATGCTCTGCACACGCTGCATGCGAAGCACGAAAGCCTGGGTTGGATTGTTATGGAGGAGAGGCTGTTACCCAAGCAGCACATCCTCCCTCTCCACGCCACTGGATTAGTCCAATGGAAAGGCAGAGCCAATACAATCAGATCCAGCTGCGTTGCAGAGCTGGGCTAAGGACAGGAGCTCACCCTGTCTTGTGGGGCCGACCTGGGTCTCGAACCCTGGCCTGCTGGTTAACAGGCACAGTGTCTTAACTGCTTGTGCCACCCACAGCCCTCAGGTTACCACAGCATCATCACAATAACACATGGAAGCACTTTGCACATTTCCAGGTAAAACTCTGCAGCCTTGAATGTAAAAAAATATATCCCTCTTCCTTGGGGAGGGGGGGGGTAGGACTGGCTCAGACTCTACTTCTCAGTACACACCTTTACTCTCCTTACTCTCCCCATGCAAATTCATGACTGCTGTTCATTCCTCTGGCATAAAAAGCACTAGGAGGTCAACAGTATGGAGAAAATATGCCAATCCTCTTGTTACTGGGGCACAATCCTAATCCATTTAGGCCAGCACAACCCACCCAACTCCCCTTTCCCGCAGTGGTGTTGGGAGGTCAGCGAATGCCTTTGTGCTGGCCTAACTCCTAAGGAGTGGCGCAGAAGAGCCTTACAGCACTTTTATTTCACCCCCAGACCAGCCATGGACTTGTCCTGCCTTAACCAGGGGGTAAGGATTGTAACACTAACAAAGGCATGGGGAAGACGGTCAATGGAGGTTGTTTTCCTTTCCCTTCCCCCCTAAATAAAACCCACAAGCCGTTCAGTTTTTGCTTGCCACAACTGTGCACCTCGGCTCACAGAAACAACCACACATGCCGCTAAAAGATAGTCACTTACAATTTTATTTTTTCTTCTTCTGCCTGAAATTATTTCACATCTTTTTGTACACAGCTACTGAACAGTAGTAAACCATCAGAAAAAGCAACAGTGCTAAGAGAAAATGTTGGCATTAGTTCATCATCTTTTTTCCCTTTTTCTTCCCTCACTGAGTTTTATTGAACAGCTTGGGATATAAGGCAGAAAAAAACAAACAAAAACCAAAATCTGACAGGCTAGATGGATTAAGACTTGAACCAACTATTTCTTTTGATCAAAGTGGGGTGAGATGGGGGGAGGCGAGAGATGAAGGCGACTCAGAAGTGGAAATAAGCTACTCAGCGACCATTAAAACAAACAAAAAACCCAAACATGGGCACTCAGATCAGCATAAGCTTGACTTCCCATTCAATACAATGGTACAGAAAATTTACATTGCCTGGATGTTCAATCTCTGAGGTGCCAAAGAACTGAATAAACATTTGCTAAACTGTCAAAACACAGTTTGCTGTTGTCAAAATTGTTTTAAAAGGAGCCGCTCTATTCACATGGGAAAAAAAATAAAATACAAAAGCATATTAATTAAAGGAATCACTTAAAGAAAAAAAAAATCTCTTTTTTCTGAGCAACTGAATGGGGAGAAGTGAGAAAATACAGTAAGTGGATAGCGATGTGAGTTCTCATCCAGGTTGTAAAGAGCCGTAAAGGTGTCTCCATTTCTGAAACGTATAGGGTTAGGATGGGAAGGAAATGAAAGAACTTGCACAGCACAGCGTGTGGAAGAGGAATCGGGACTTTGAAATAATGGACGTCAACAGACAACAAATAAGAACAACTCGGGAAAAGTGAACATGTCCGGCTGACGGCTCAACTGAAGCGTGATATTCAAATTAAAAGCTGAAAATAGAGTGAGATTTGAACCACCCTGAATGCATCCCAACCCCAGCACGGTATCAAAGTGAGTGAAAAGTATCGTGTCTTGGGTAACTCACACCTTGTTACTCAACTGCCAGCCCCTCTTTTCATTTGTGCGAGTGTGTGTGTGTTTTCTGTCCTCTCTTCCCCCCCACTTGAACACCGTCCGAGACATTCTCGATCCAAAGATGCAGCTCAACAGAGATATGTAACACGGTGAAGGATGACTGAAAAGGCAAGGGATCGGGAAGGGCTTTCTGGTTTTCTGTTGCAAAACCCACGGAGACCGCAAACTAGTTGACACAGTACTATACACAAAACGAAATGAAACAGAACGAAAAGATAAAAGAATTAACAATTCATAAATAAAAGGCAGGTCACAGACCTGCTATTTGTGAACCATTGTCTTAAATAGGTGCATTATGTAAATTGTATGTACAACAAAACTACGCTGCCAAACCATCGCGAGGACAGAGCAAGAGGTGCTAATCACGGGAGCTTCTTCTCCTTCTCTTGATTTTGATTCTTTGTTTTCTTTTTTAGAGCAGGAAAGATGGGGAAGCACCTACAGGCCAAGGTCCAACCAAAGAAAACTATGAAAAACTGACAGATATTCATGTAAAACAGTTTTTTCCCCACGTGGAATTAAAAAAAGGAAAACAAAACCAAAAGGCCAATGGAAAAGCCAGACAGACTTCCCCTCTACTTCTAATCCTCTTGCAGCTACAAACTCTTGCTTCTCTGGATCCCTGCCCCCCACCCTCCCCCGCCTTTGATTTAAACGACAATGAATTTCATAGTACAAAGCTGAAAGAACGAGGCGGGGTCTGGGCATGCTCAGTCCCCCCCACCCCACACAGAGCCCCACTCCGCTATCTCACAAACACAGCTCCTAAAAATCAAAGTCCTTGGAACTTGCTGCTCTCTACAAGTAGAAGCCAAAAGTTGGATTTCTCTTCTTCAGAGTTTCAGAGAAATCTTTTTCTTTTTTTCTCTTGTCAGAAGCAACAGACACAGCACGAGAGATTTCACCAGGCCTCCGTGTAACGCACATCCACCTCCTTCAGGTTGGGCAGTTTAGCCTGGGGCAAGAGAAAAAAATATTTAATACCTGCACTTTACAACCTTCCTGAAACATCAACTTTATAAACATATTAGCATACACTTATATGCATGATGTGCTGTGGGTGGCACAAGTGGTTAAGACGCTGTGCCTGTTAACAAGCAGGCTAGGGTTCGAGACCCGGGTCAGCCCCACAAGACAGGGTGAGCTCCTGTCCTTAGCCCAGCTCTGCGACGCAGCTGGATCCAATCGTATTGGCTCTGCCTTCCCATTGGACTATTTCAGTGGCGTGGAGAGGGGGATTTGCTGCTTGGGTAACAGCCTATCCTCCATATTAATCTACCCAGGCCTTTGTGATTCGCATGCAGCATCGAGCACGATACCATAGTCTTCCAAGACTGATGGATGCCAGCTTCTTAATATGCATAATGCATGATAATGCATAATATACGCCTAATGCATAATTTCATAAGGGGTGTCACCCGTTGCTTCCAGTTCTCTTTGCATCACCAACTTACATGAATGCAGATGATCCAGGGGCACCAAATAAGGACACTCTGGGCTCTTGAAATGTCAGACTTTTAAAAGTTACTTGTCCTTTATATAGATTGGCCTGACCATAGAACATCCTGTTCTTTTGGCACTGACTGTCAAAACCTAACAAAATGTTCACATATGTCTTTTGGTTCCAATCCTGAAAACCTGACATACCTTAAGATCTTCGTAGGTGTCTGCTGAAAGTTTGGTGCTGTTCATATTTAAGCTACACAGACTTTTCATAGCTAAGAAAGGAGAAAAAGAATACATTGATGTGACACATGCTAGGACATGGTTTCTGGTCAGAAGAGATATGGGACAACAACGAGTGGAGGGGGGACCGGAAGAGAATGAAGACTGGATGGGTTGTTATACCCAGTGTCCGAAAAGGGGAAAAGACTCACTGACTGGGTCTCAGGAAGGTACTCACTAGCAAGACGTCTTCTGCAACCATCTGAACTGGAAAACTTCTTTTTAAATTAAATTCTAACAATTATGGAAAACCCAACGTAGTTTGGATGAAAGTCCTAAATGCTATGCATCTTTTTGCACAACATGGCACACGTGAGGCCTCTTGGCCTTCTCCTTTTCTTTCTCTCTCCCTCCAGCTGCTTCTGTTTTTAAAGATCCTTTAAAAACATTATGATGCTGCTGGGACCTATTCATAATAGGTGTCAATGTAGGGTCCTGGCACACAAGCCGAAGACCAGCAAACAGGTGAGATAGTTGGTGGTGATTAAGGCAAGCAGCCTTGTGAGAACAAGAATACTGACAATCTCTGGGCCATTTAGATAGATAGATAGATAGATAGATAGATAGATAGATAGGTAGATAGATAGATAGATAGATAGATAGATAGATAGATAGATAGATAGATAGATAGATAGATTTATTTATTTATTTATTGGCCAAGTATGAACTCCATACCCGGAATTTGGCTTCGGCAATGGTTGCAGACATACAAACACCAACACACAAATATGAACCTGAGCATGACAACTCTGGATTAGTTCATCTGGAATAAGTTGTCCTTTCCCAGATTCAAATACATGCACTGAAACTGCAACACAGGGTAACCATATGACTGGAAAAACCCGGATTTGTCCGGATTTTTAGCCTCCTGTCCGGGTGTCCTACATTTTGGCATCATTGTCCTACATTTTGGCTTTGTTTTGAAACTTTGCAATAGTGCACAGTACATATCATGCCATAGGTCATTGGATTCGTATTGAAGAGCAGAATCCAATGCAAAAATCAGTTTTGAGATATCTCCTTCCTATCAAAGGTTATGTTCAAAAAACCGAAAAACAAAAACTATAAAAACAAAATATATATATATATTTTGCAATTTTTTTAAGTGGGTAGGAATTTTGGCCTGGGATTAGGAATTTTGGCCTTGGGGTTTAGGAATTTTGGGTTTGGCATCTGGCCACCCTGCAACAGCATATGACACCTTTTTAGTGTCATGCTTGCGTTATGAGTCAATAAAGGATTAGTAATGTTGGGGATAAAGGGATTTGCAAAGATTGCACACTCTTTATGGATCCATTTCCTCCCCGGTGCACTTCTTTGGCTACTTACAGCTCAGTGCCAGCAGTCCAGCATCTGTGACGGGAGTTTCACACAGGTTGAGCACTTGCAGCATAGTGAGGTGTTCCGAGAGGAGCCGCAAACCTGCATCTCCAAACTGCAGAGGAGGAAAGGGGACAACAAGAAGTTACTATACATGGTGGAGCAGAGTGTAATGGCAATCTCAGACAGGAGGGGAGGTGGAAGTCTCTGCTTGACTTCTTGAAGAGCTGCAGGTTGGTCAGACCAGCCTGGTGCTGGGCACCAAATTTCACTCCCACCATTACCGATCAGTCACCATCTCTACCACTTCTTCTCCTCCTACTTCCAGGATTCAAAAATGAATGGAAGAGGAAGAGTGAAGAAGCATCTGGGAGTGAGCTAGGGCATCTATGAAAAAGGGAATAAAGCTGAACTGTGGAGGTGGACAGAGTGCTGGCTGGAGCATCTCTGGAAAGGAAGAAAGGAACAGAACCTTATGGAAGAAGTGGAGGAGAGGGACATGGGGGTCTAGAGCACCAGACATCCAAGAAGCAGGAGGAGTGGGGGAAGTGGGCAGGCAGGGATAGGAGGACGCCTCTTGCCGTTCGGGTGTCCACCTCCATCAGCTTCATGGGTGGCCAAGTTTGCAATCAGGAGACAGTCCTGGTCTAGATGTGCCAAAGACCCCATTTGGAGGAACACCCAAAGTCATGTGGTGATGCAGCCAGACAATTGATTCAGGTTGTATATCTAAAGCATTGCAGCGACAAAGGTCCTGGTTTCATCCCCCAAATCTCCAATTCACCTGTCTTGGATAACAAGACGTAGGTTGCAATCCTAAAGACACTTTCCTGGGAGTAAGACCCACTGAACACAATGGGGCTTACTTTTGAGCAGACATGGTTAGGATTATGCTCTTAGAAAATCATATTCTGGGATTTGTAGAAAATTGTTGCTAGTCCCTAATAGAGAAATCTGATGGACAAATCCTGGCCGAGTTGGTGTTCCCGCTGCATTTTCTCATGTACTGCTGAATTTCTGCCATGGGGCCCCACATGTCCAGCTTTTAAAAAAGGGGGATGGTTCCATGCTTCTAGGTGCATCTTCAGCTGTCAGGGACACATCTGTGCATCTCACAATGAGTTAGCAGGAAGCTTTCCTCCTGGGTGCTGCAGGTGCATACTCTGCACATGCTGCATACATACATATGCATACATACATACTCTACATATGCTGCATACTCTGCATACACTGCATATGCACCTCCAGGTGCCTACCTGAGTGGACCACAGGTTCAGCTGCTTGAGAGAAGGCAGTTTGATGAGATGCTCTGCGCAGGCACTCGTGACGTTGGTGAAGGCCAGGCTGAGGTTCTCCAGGTTGCCAAAAGAGCCTGAGCTTAGCAACCGGGCCAGGTCCGCATCCTGACAACACAAGAATGGCGCCATCAGTCACGCAGGAGAGCAAGACCAGCTCAGTCCAGCAGGACACACCTGAGACACTCTGTTCTGCACGGAGGAATCTATCCAAGCATAAAGCTCAGGCTTACTTTGAAACAAACCTGATTTGTCTGATTTAAGTAGAATTTGCTCGGTTTTTTCTTTTTGCATTGTTGGCAACACAACAGAGGAGTTGTGTGCAAGAAAGGAAGGAATGTGTTTATGCTCAAGCAATCCTCACTTGCTTTTCCACAGAACAAGCATTCAGGGTAACTTACTAAGAAAGGAATTAAACTGCAAATACACCAAAGCCTAAAAATATACAGGAGGATTTCTGAGGGCCATAACTGTGGGTGGCACAAGCGGTAAAGACGCTGTGCCTGTTAACCAGCAGGCCAGGGTTCGAGACCCGGCTCGGCCCCACAAGACAGGGTGAGCTCCTGTCCTTAGCCCAGCTCTGCGACGCCAGCTGGATCCAATTGTATCGGCTCTGCCTTTCCATTGGACTAATTCAGTGGCGTGGAAAGGGGGGATTTGCTGCTTGGGTAACAGCCTATCCTCCATAACAATCCAACCCAGGCTTTCGTGCTTCGCATGCAGCGTATGCAGTGCTGAGCACGATACCATAGTCTTCCAAGACTGACGGAGGCCTGTTTAACTGTGAGGAAGGATGCAAGCCCTGTCTGCTCATCATAGGTGGCCCTGTCACCACAATGAGAACTAGAAACTTAAAATGAAGATAATGAGGATGTCAATGCACATTATATGATCAGTTGCAGATTTCCATGTGACGCCACCACAGAGAGTTGCACTTTTACTCTCCAGGCAAAGATTGTGAACTTTTTTGTTATAAAGCGGTATATAAATACTGTTGATTGACTGACTGCCTGAGATTATCCAGAGATACAGAAGACGTCTTTGATTTATCGCACTATCTCTGATTGCTCAAAGCACTTCACACACAAAGCTTACACACATGCAGATACTGCATCATCACAATTAAAATCTAATAGACCATCAACTTACTGTGGATTTTGATGGCAGTGTTAACCTGGTAGGGCCTCCTTTCCTTTGCTGCAAGGAAAGACATTGATTATTGGGTGTAAATTCAGCACTAGAGACAACACTATTGGCATGTCGAAGCTGATGCTTTTACAACAGCATTGCAAACATGGGTATAATACCCAGGATGATGCTCTTACAACAGTCATAGGGAGTATGGATACAATAATATATCCACGGCTTCATTCACGCTACCTGGAGACAAGATTAGACCCAGGGAAGTCCTGACTCACAGCTCAGCCTCATAGCCATCACACCCCACCAGCAGTCTCATATGCTTGTTGCAGACGCACCCACAGAGACCCAACCTAAGTGTACATCCTAAGTTTAAAGTCCTGATCTTAAAACCTCCAGGGCGCCTGAGGGTATGTCTCAATTGCCTTTTGTCCCTGGTTTTGCACAACAGCAGTGCAGTTAAACTCACCAGTTCTTTCAGCTCCCTCTGCCTGTCACAAAGTTGCTCATACATTTTCTTCCCCACCTCGGTACTCTCCAGGGTTGAGATGATCTGAAGCTGGGTGTCTTTGTTGTCGATGATGTTGTATTCGAGCATCAGGCATAGGATCTGGCAGTGGAAAGGGAAAGACATCTGCACCATGGAAAGCGTGTCCCCCAAAAAGATTCCAACAGCCACACATTGCCTCACTTAGTACGCTCTCCAAGGGATCTTGACAGCACACAGGGGAAGACTCACTCTTTAGTCTTCCCAACAAACTTGCAAGGTACGTTAGGCTGAGGAATGGTCTGCTCAAGACCATGGAGTACGTTTCACAGTTTGAACCCAGACCTCCTCAGTCTGAAGTTACTGCCATACATTGACTCTAAGCATGCACTTGCCCCAAATGTCTTTCACCCTTTTCAGTGAAATTCTTAGGGTGGCTACATCACCAAAGGAATTGATCAATGGTACAGTGGCGCCTCACGTAAAGAACGCCACATGTAAAATATGTGTCACGTAACAAACAAAAATTTCTCTAGGATTCTGCTTCACGTAACAAACTGTGCTTCAAGTAAAGAACACATTCGTTGGTGGTTGGGGCAGATGCGCTGGCCGGCAGCCTGTTTAAAAAGCGTCAGGGCTGCCTAGCGCACCTGCCCATAGTGAAAGCAACACTTCTGCGCTGTTCCTCCTGTGGCCGGAGGGAGAGAGGAGCAGTGGAGAAGAGGGAAGCAGCTCAGGGTAGCCAGAAGGGAGCAGGGGAGAGAGAGGGTCAGGATGGAGAGAAGGAGAAAGTGGGGAGACACTTGGAAGGTGTCTTTGACTGCAGCCTCTTAACCTTGTCTACCCGGAAGTAAGCCCCATTGTGTTAAATGGGTCTTACTCCCAGGAAAGTGTCTTTAGGACTGCAGCCTAAGTAGACTTCATAAGATCATGCCCATTGAATGCATGTTTTGAATTCAATCCCAGTGTTCTGTCATCATTTTTACATCCAGTTAATAGTTTTATATGAATATTTTGGGGGTTGTGGAACCAATCGTCTGAGTTTCCATTATTTCCTATGGGAAAATCCACTTCACGTAAAGAACGTTTCACGTAACAAACATGCCTCCGGAACGAATTAAATTTGTTACGTGAGGCATCACTGTATTTGGTATATATACATATAAATAATACGGCAAAATTAGCAGCTTTCCTTCCTTTTCAGGAGATACATGCCCCAATTCCACAATGTATCGACCACTGCAGAGCAGGCATTCCTGCCTGTGTCTAAAAAGAGGGGTCCCTCTGTGAGAAAATGTCCTGCCCTGAGACCCAGAACCCTTTCTGAAACTTAAGAAAGTTTTTAATCCGTGAACAGGACAGATTAACCTATTACATGTGGCAGCCTAGAAACTGCTGTCCCCCTTCGTTTCTTTCAACATTAGTGATTACTGCAATTACAGAATTACTGATTTTGAAAGAAACTGACCAAGCAGAAGTTTTTTTAAAAAAGGGATCCATTTATGCCTATAATTGGAAGGAGAAATAGTTATAAAGTTCAAGAGCCAAATCATGTAGCTGCCAAAATCCTTAACCCCTTCATCCTAAAAGAACACTCCATATTCACCACAAATGGAAGGATTGTTAAATGATAAGGTATAAGGTTCTCCCCTTGAGGCTGTGGGTGGCGCAAGCGGTTAAGACGCTGTGCCTGTTAACCAGCAGGCCAGGGTTCGAGACCCGGCTCGGCCCCACAAGACAGGGTGAGCTCCTGTCCTTAGTCCAGCTCTGTGATCCTTAGCCAGCTGGATCCAATTGTATCGGCTCTGCGTTTCCATTGGACTAAATCAGTGGGGTGGAGAGGGGGATTTGCTGCTTGGGGAACAGCCTCTCCTCCATAACAATCCAACCCAGGCTTTCGTGCTTCGCATGCAGCGTATGCAGCGCCGAGCACGATACCATAGTCTTCCAAGACTGAGGCCTGCTCCCGCCTTGAGCCCTGGCAAGTGCAGTTTTCTCCAGATGCTGGAAGTGACTTCCCTTACAATCCAGAGTAACTATGGGAGCATGTAAGAGACATTACGTGCACTCATAGTTACTGCACCACCTAGTGAAAACCTATGGGAAATTCATAATGCAATCCAGAGCAAATTGTTCTTACACTGGAGCAAGGACTCCCCGTAGTTACTTTGGATTGCGCTATTCCTCTCCCCTTAACCTCTCGGACTCTTCAAATTCCTGAGATTCTTCTCTTGAAAGGAATGGCAAACTTGAGTCCTCCTTTCTTTGGGGTGCGCACTACTGACTGAGTTGGGCATCTCCCACTTGATTTGGACTCCATGCCTTACCTCCACCATGGTCTGGTTGCCCCTCAAAGCCAGCAACATGCAGGGCCCCAGCTTGTTTTCAGCCAGCGAGAGCAGGAACTTTTTCGTCTTATAGCAAGAGCCCATTAAAATATGGACCTGTGGGGGAGAAGAGAGGTCTCAATGACACAGGTGTGCTTGGGAAGGGGAAAGAGGCCCCACACCAAGAGAAAACTTCATTCCAAATAGTTCAAGAACTGAAACCTGGCTTGGAGGATCCTGTTCTTTTAGGAGACTTTTGGTCAGGATTCCTCTCAACACTGCACCAGGACTGCTCCCGGGATGTCAATGCAGAGGCTTGGCACTCGGACCCCTTTGCTCAGAGGTTTAGTCTAGGGTGCAATCCTAATTGTTTTAGGCCAGCACAACTCACCTGTCTTCCCATTTCCGTGGCAGTGTGGGGATGTCAGCACATGTCTGTGCACCGACCTATCCCTCCCAGGGGTAGCGCTGAGTGTATTATGGCACTTTTGTGACACCTTAGCCCACCGATGGACAGTCCCTTTTTGTGGTGGTGGGACTGTGTGCTCCAGTGATACAAAGGGCTATGCTGGTGGTGGCGTAACTACTAGTAGGACTCCCATGCCAGACAGGCCTTGGTTGAGGAGCCAGACTAAACCTGTCTAAAATACCACTGAAGGTGGGTTGTCTGGAGAAGGAAACCTCCCACCTGAAACCTCCACTGCCTTGTGGCTCTACCCATCTAAGGGAAAGGCTTCAGGAGTCAATCTCAAGGCCAAATCCGGAGCCGGAGTGCCAGAAGCAGTTTGTGACTGCGCACGATCACGTTCTTTAACTCCTGCAACGCAGCTGGAACCCATCGTATCGGCTCTGCCATTCCATTGGACTATTTCAGTGATGTGGATTTGCTGCTTGGGTAACAGTCTATCCTCCTTATTGAACTACCCAGGCCATTGTGCTCTGGGCACCACACCATCGTCTTTTGAGACTGAAGGATGCCAATGAGGCCAGTATAGGACCTGTGCTAGCCTAACTAGGTTTTAGGATTGCGCTGTCAGACTACACCAGTGATTTTTAACCACTGTTCCAAAGGAATTTGTTGTGCCACAAACGGTCTGGAGCTGTGTCATGGAGTCTGGAGCACATCACTTTAAAACTCTTCTGTGAGCTTAGAGGCACAAGAGGGACAAGATAATTTGTCACTACAGACAGTTCCCCCCTTGTCTCTCACCTGTCTTTTTAAAGGGACTTTTTAAACCATGTGTATACATTCCTTCTATGCACTTCCATGCACTATGAACCAGTCTAGAGTGGCTTTTAATTTTTTTGCATGCGTCACCTGCACATGAAATTACAAAACATGCCCTGTGAAGAGGAACAAACTTCATGCACAACTATCTGCCTGTTTGTTGGCAATGGTAGAGGGCTGGTTCAAGGAGATTGTCCAAACTTCCTCAAAGTCTTCAGAGTGCAAGTGATCAAGTCATGGGATCCATCATGTGGGCTCCAGAGGCATAGATTGAGCATGCCTCCTATACATGGCACTAGCTCCAAGCCCCAGAGTTAGGGGAAGTCCCAGACAGTTTCTTTTTAGGTGCCATGATGTGAAGATGGTGGGGGGGGGGGTTAAGGCTAGAGAAAGGAATGCCTGTACTCTTGCTCTTTCTTCATCTCCACACTTGCAACCTCTCCTGGCCAGCTATCCAATCAGAAGAAATTATCCAGACTTGACAAATGAAAGAGGGGGCAGTTCATGGAGGACAAAGAAGCGATGGCTTTGACTCCGAGTATCACGAGAGGCATCAAGGGGTACATACATACCATGCTGGCAAACAACTCCCCGTCGTCATCGCAGGCCACCCCGCCAGGGCTATAGAGCTGGAACCAGCCATCCTTGCCAGCCCGCACACTTAGCAAACACGAGTGCACCTGCCAAGTAAAGCACACATGCAGTTGAAAGGTGAGCAGTGCTGGTTGGGCTGGGTTCACATAGAGGACCATCTGGTACTCCATGCAAGCTGTGCCCCCATTATCCTCCCCCCACTGCAGCAGGTCTGATTGATAGGACCAGGGCTTTTTCAACTCCATCAGTGCCTCCGTGAGATCTGCTCCCTGGGGAGGTTTGAGATCTCTGCCCTCCCTGCTTTGATTGCGCACCCAAGACCAGTCCCTTCAGATCAGCCTTTGACTGTCTCTGGCCTGTCTGGCTGCTTCCGGGGAACACCCTTCTGCTGTATGTTCCACTGTTGGGCTTTCATTACTCTTCTCTTGCTTTTAATGCTTTACTGGTTGGGTTTAATGCAGGATTTACTGTTTCTTTTATTGTGAAGGCTTTTCCCTCTTTTAGTAGGACAGAAATCTCTCAACAAACAGCCATCTTCAGACTGACCCCTTTTCTTTCTCTCATAGAGGAGAATAATTGGTTAATTATTAGTTAATTGCTCATCCTGCCTTTCTTCCATCACAGAACTGAAGGTAGTGCACTGGAGTGCCCAGGTGGTCTCTCATCCAAACACTGACCATCCCTAAATCTGCTTAGCTTCAGAAAGGTTGCTGTCATACATAGTGTCTTAGAGCACAATCCTAACCATGTCTACTCATAAGTAAGCCTCATTTTGTTCAATGGATCTTACTCCCAGGAAAGTGTCTTTAGGAGTGCAGCCTTTGTGCTCTACGTGCCAATCACTCATTTGGGGGAAAGTAAATCAGTGAGCCTCACCTGAGAATATTGCTACACCATGAGAGGTGGAACTGCCCAGGGTCTCTGATGCTATTATAAGGGGAGGGGGGGACCGAATGCATGCTTTAATCATTGAATACCATATTATTCAAAAATCAGGGTGTGCATTAGATATTATGGTGTATTATATTTGAATAAATATGGTATTTTGTTTATAAGTATAGGTCAGTATTTAGTTTAGCAGTTTACTATATTGTAATAAAATGTAACTCAAACCTATTGCTGTATTAAGTAGTGCAATTTGGTAAAAAGCATAACATAAACTCATTATAACGTTATTAGAATAAAACTTGTTGTTTGCAGTAAAATTAAATTTTGCACCTGTTTGCAACTGCACATGGCAATCACCAGCAAATATTTTCTTTAAACAAAAGTCTTTGAAAATAGGGGTGTGCATTAGATTCAAGTAAATATGGGTAAATGGAGTGGAGGATTGATGGGTGACTCAGGCACACCTGAGCACATCTGACCACTGTCCTGGCTGAGTTCTTGGGCACACACCTTCCTGAAAGGCCCATCCATCCTGGATCACATACCAGTCACCTGCCTCCTCATCCCACCATGGAAGAGAAAGTAAGGAGAGAAGTATGCTGGCAGCCCAAAGTGCCTCTCAGAAGACACTCTAGGCTGCACTACTCTCCTTTCCTCACTTTTGTTTCTGCAATGGGAAAAGGAGGTGAATCACTGACAGTCATCAGAAGAAGAAAAAGGCAATGGTGAGCCTGCAGTTCCAACAGGAAGGCCAACCTGCCACCTGAGGCATGGGATGGGGTTTCAGGAGGCCCTGGTGAAATGGGTCCCTCCGCACTTCCCCCACAGGGTGTCTCTGTAACCACGAGAATCTTCTTCTGCACACACCCAGTGATGCGCTCATCACAGCCTGACCTGCAGCAAAAGCTCCAGTGCTTTGTCTGATCTGTTTCAACAGACCGAGGGAGGGAGGGAGGGGAACACTCTTTGTGGCAGTTGCGTTGCACAGAAACTCTGGTTCTGCTGACTGCAGCATTCTCTGCAGCAGTGACAACAGCAGTTCCGAGACATCCCGGGGGGTGATGATGATGATGGTGGTGTGGGGCGCATGCTTGCACAGAAGGCTCAAAGCCATTCTTAATGAAGCTGTGCCCCAGAGCAGGGATGCTTTTGCTTTGGCAGAACCAAGGCAGCGCTGGCGGGCCTCTGGAACTCACAGTGCTCCGAGCCAGAACGTTCTGATAAACAACCTCCCCCTGTCCCTTTGATCACCACACTCCAAAGAGACTCACTTCTTGTCTTGGATCTTCTGCGAATCTTTGAATGACGTACTTCAGTTCCCTTGAAAGGGCAAAGGGAGAAAAACAAAAAGGAGAAGGATGACTGGCTCGTCAACCGCTTCCAAAATGTACACAGCTGTTGCATTTCAGTTTGGTTACATTTCCAGTGATTGATGCCCCTTTATGCTTCTGGAGAAGTTACAGAGAAACAAGCAGAGAACATTTTGCAGGATGGAATCAGGAGGTCTTCAAAGGCCTGCCAGCAACTGGGCTTCTGGGCCAGGCAGGGGCTTGGTGTCTCCACTAAGAGGATCTTCTCTAAGATCTGGCTCTAAAATCAGAGTTGCTTTAGAACTTCCACCCCGATCCTTTCTTTAATCAGGCCAAAGACCTGCTGCTGCCCCATCAGCCTGTTCAGAACAGTCTCAAGGCACTGCTGGATGGAAACTGCAGTTCCTTTGAACTGGAGAGAAACTACATACATGAATCTTCCCCAACACGGTGAAAACCAGCAGCTAAAGAACTCACTTTCTCGGATCAGTTGGTTTCACCTGCAGCTTTTCCCCCACTTATTCAACAGACAGGTATTTAAAGAAGCAGTTTCCCCAGATTGAAATCTAAGGCTTGGAACATGGAATCGGAACATGCCATTTATGAGTGGGGTTGTCATAACTCTCTTCTACAAAACCGGGATAGGACCCCCATCAAACTTGCAGTACGTTCCAGTGGCGGGCAGTGGCTGGTTCGGGCCAGATCGCCCAAACCGGATGTTCCTTAAGCCCCCCTGCTACCAATCCGGTAGCTACGTGTTTGAAGCTGGCCGACCAGCTGGTCCGCCAGCTTCAGACACGCACTGTGCATGCGCTGAGGTTTGCACACGCACAGTGCGCCGGGGTCGGGGCCCACCCCTTGCCCCACCACCCGCAGTGCCCTGCGGTGGGTGGCATGCCCTCCCCGGTCCCTACCCGCCCCCTGACCCCGGCCTGGCCTGCCCACTTCCAGCGAGCCGGTTGTTGGGCCAGGCCGGGCCCATCACTGGTGAGCACAATCCCCAAAAACTGGGACGGTGCCAGTTTTCCAGGGCGTGTGGCTGTCTGATCATGAGAAATTTAAGAGGGGCCAGAATCTTGCTGCTAACTGGAGACTCCAGGGCTAGGAAAGCCAATCTGTGATTTCTTTCTGCTTAAGGAAGCCTGGAGGATACACTTTGCACACTGATTGACAAATTCAAGGCTAAGAAGACCTTTCCCCAGAGAATGTGGGTTTTCCTCCTCATCCCCTTCTTCATCGAGAAGTCTGAGAGTGAAGGATCCCACCTCCAGGAGTTCCCATACAGAGGTGGGTTTTTCGGCTCTCAGAAGGGAGCAGAGGAAGGCAATAAGATGTGGAGCCTTTGCTAAACACTCGTTTAGATCATTAATGGGAAACTTGATGCAAACACTTACTTTGTGAACTTCTCGTGTGCAAGAGCCCTGAAATGAAACACAAAAAGATATTGAAGTTTCCATCTTTGACTGCATGCAAATAATTATAAGGACTTCACATATGCTGGAAAGAAAAACTGCAAAGACAGCACTGGAGGGAACAACAATATAAGATGCGTGAAATAATTATAGAACATTAATGCGCAAGGGACAACACCCTCCACCACCACCACATGCACACACGAGCAGAGGAGTGTTGGAACAGAACTTCATTAACTACAAGTGATTCTGGATGAAAGAATATCTTACAAGAAGGAGCAACAAGAGTTAAGAAAAACCATGGCTAGATGACAAAAATTAATTGGAGAGCATCTTTTCCTTTCTACATGGAGCAATTAGCAGCCCCGCACACCGAGTGGATACATGTGAACACGTATGTGGATGCATGACTTATACGGTTTCGGGTGAAACACTGGACTCATTCCACGATCTGGATTTGTTGAATGTGGCCTTGAAACCTAAAGAACGAATTTTTCATCAGGTGACAACTTTGGCTGCTGAAGTTTTCCTATCACGCACGGACTAGCGCAGTCCTGGGCAGGCCTTCCGTGCTCAAACTGCTCTCTCGAATTAACTTGCAGGGAGTCCGTCACAGGATAAAGTAATGGAAACTTTCAGAGGCATACATCCTCATACTAGTAAACAGGATTTTCTGCGCCATCCGAGTCCCAGGTGTGTTCATTAATTGGGCTGCAATTAAGGTACGACCGCATCTAATTAGCCTGGCACGTTAGCAAAGCAATTAATGGTCACTCTTGTAGAGTGCTGCATTGCATCATGGCGTCATTTGCAATCCAGCGCCCTGTGATCTTTTGCTAGGAAAACTGAGTGGGGTAAAGTGATGCTGGGTGCAGAATGCCCCCCCCCCCAACCCCTGAGAAGCTCTCATGGTTGCTGGAGCTTGCCTTCCATGGCACCAGCCACCAAGGGACCTGATAAGCGGCAAATGGGACAATTACAGGCTATAATGTTCACCCTTGGAGATCTGCTTTTCATAAACACTGGCGTCATTAATGGGTTTCAGAGGGAGAGCATCAGGAGCTCTCGCACTGAAACATATAGAACAATGTACATTTTTGTTCTTCATCTGAATGGTGCACCCTCATCCTTCTATTCCTGCTGACACAAATAGCTTGTTTGTTATTTTATCCTCCAAGACCACTGGGCCCGTTTGCTTGTTCCATTTGGGATGGAATCTCAGTCTAGCAGGGGTTGTGGGGAAGGGGGGCTGCCCCCTCCCCCTTTCACTGAACTGTGTTTTATTGTATTTAGGCTAAAGACAAGTCCCAGATAATATAAGTAACATGAAGGCTGACCTGTAAAGCCCAATCTATACAATGACACAGTATGCAAGATATGGTAAGTTAGCGCAGTGGTCTTCAGCCATTTCAGCCCAGGACCCCCTTTCAATATTTGGAATCTGCCCAGGACCCCCCTGTCAAACTTGCTACCCCCAATCTGGGTCACAAGGTTTAAAAAAATAGGACCTGTCCTGGAAAAAGAGGACATATGGTCACTCTGCCCCCAATTTCCCATGCTCTCTCCTACCCCACTGTCCCCAATCCCACAGGTCCTCTCTTACCTCCAACTTCCCTAGACTCTCTCCCATCCCACTGCCCCCAACTTCCACATGCACTCTCAAACACACACATGAACACACCTTTCATCCTATGCACTCATTCACGAACCCACTACAGATATACCCACCCCATGCACTCACTCTCACACACATGCATAAACATAGACACACAACCCATGCACTCACACCCCCACATACACGTACACTTCCCATGCACTCTCACACACATACACCCCAGACTCCTGGGAGAAGGTGGACTTAGAAGGCACTTGGCAGGGCTCAGGCAGTGCCTGCAGCAAGAGTGGTTGGCTGCACTCCCTCCCCTCCCCAAGCCTGGCTGCCCCCTTCTTTCTGAGAGCAGCCCCCCCCCCCCGAAAATGTAGACCATCCAAGAAAAGTGTAGAACATAACAAAATCAAAGCTCAAAACCCTTGTTTAGACTGCTTTCATGTGCTTAATTTGACACTATGATGTTGAAACTTACATTTAAAATTATTACATATACACTTTATTACATATAATTTATTGATTCCAAGCAGGATATATGCTGCCTGCTCACAAGGAAAAGGAGGACAATGAAGATTTCCCCCCCAGGATACATGGATAAAAAGAGGACGTGTCCTGGAGAAAGAGGACATTTGATTTAAAATAAATTAATAGAAACAGCCTTAGACACCCCCACCCCCAAATGCATTAAAACCCCAGAGGGATAAGCACAGGAAATCAGGCTTGGGAGGAGGGGAACAAATTCACATTACCTGGAGAGCCAGTTTCTATCATTTTCAATGTTGGGGGGGCGCCTTCTGGAGCACTTGTAAGCTCCAGGTGCCTGGGATCAGGGCCATGCTTCCACCCCCTAGACTGACCTTCCACACCAGCCAAAGTGTTTGCTTACTCGCTAGTAAACAGGGCTGTGCAGTGAGGAGAGAACATCCCTCTGGGGTGATTTTGGGGGCTGCACTCATTGGATCAGGACCCTTCTAGTGTCCTTGGATTCCTATAAGTCTGCCCTTTCCACTGGACTGTGGCACGTTTGCCTACTTGCGAGTAAAGCCACAATATAGATTACTTTCATTTTCCTATGCATTTTCTATGCATATTTTTGCTTTTGAGTTTTTTGGCCATAAATTTTGATAGGAAAGAGCTATTTCAAAACAGATTATTGTGTTGGATTCAGCTCTTCAAGATGAATCCAACGACATATGACATGATGGGGTAGTGCACACCATCATACTGTTGACTTTTTGGGTCTCCCGGACCAAGATGGTGGTCCCTCAGCCTTTGCAACTCCCTGTGGGGGTCGCAACCTCCACTTTGAAGACTGCTGAGTTATAGAAATCCAGGTTCAAATCCTTACTTTGTTTCCAGAACTTTTTCTTCTTCCTCTCAACCAATTTCAGATTATTTATGATCTCCTTAAAAAGTGGTACCCAGAACTGGATGCTGTGCTCCAGTATTCTTGTATACTTGCTTTCATATCAAGTTTTCATTTGGAGTCCCCATCCAATCCTATAAAGAACTGTCACTGCAGCTAACGCAAACACCGAAAGACCAGCTGGGCCTTTAGGGTTAGTACTTGTGCAAGGTCCTCAAGGAACATTACGCTCAATCAATTTAGGGAATGAACCTAAGTACTGACGCCACATGAAACAGTACTAAGAAATGGGTCTCTGAGCATCCTAGCTTGATCTGAGAGAAGTGGAAGTTACATCCATCTACCACAGAAAGCCCTAATGGCAACTTGCTGTCATGTACTCACTCTTTTGGGAACGGGATAGGTTGAAGCAAACTGGCCAGGGAAGGTCTCCAGTCGTCATAATCTGATCTGAAATGAGAACACCGTTGTTAGTCTAGGCACACTGGAAAATCCACTCAGGTTGATTAAGGGCGCAATCCAGAGTAACTACGGGGAGTCCTTGCTCCGGTGTAAGAACAATTTGCTCTGGATTGCAATATGAATTTCCCATAGGTTTTCACTAGGTGGTGCAGTAACTACGGGTACACGTAATGTCTCTTACGTGCTCCCGTAGTTACTCTGGATTGTAGGGTAATTCATCAACCAAACAGCCTACCACACTTAAGTGGCTGCATGTGAACCTCATCACCCCAGGGGGCAAGAAGAGGGTTACAATCCTAAAAAAACAACTACACAAACCTATGAAGAAGTAAGCCCAATTGAACACAGTGGAATTTGCTTTTAAAGAAGACAGGCATAGGGTTAGGGTACTCTAGAAAGTACTCAGGTACCACATTGTGTAGTAGTTGATTTCATACATGACACTGTCAACTGTGAAGACCTTTATTATATTGTTGGTCTTGAATCTCCAGCTAGTCAATTTCACAAGAGTAACCTTGAGAAACCCAAGTGTTCTGGGGGAGGGAGAAAAAGTTATCTCCACTCCAGTTCTCTAAACCATGCATAACTTTTACATCAGTAGAGTGCATTATGTTCCCTGTTCTTTTATGAAGCTCACCTTGTGCCATTAGTTTTGTACGGAGACGTCTCAGCGCTCTGAGCTTATTCTGAGCAGAGAAAACCCTCAAATATTGAAGCGCCAGAGCTCAGAACACCAGACCGACATGGTTGCAAGAGAGTCAGCCAGCAGCTGACTCAGAGGAGACGGGTAGCCAAAGCTCGCCATCTGAAGGTCCCCTCTGAGGGTCCTTCTTTGAGCAGAGTTCACTCAGCAATGCCATCATGTATGGAGGAGATGCAAACAAATGTTTGGTAGCAGAGATAAGAGGCCAGAGATGAAAGAGATGTTCCAGCACAGACTATGCACTTCTTTTAAAGTTCAGTAGAGTTTGTTACAACTTATAGTGAAATCCTGTTCATGCTTTCCTGGAAGGAAGCACCACTGACCACTTTTGCACCACCACCAAGGCACCACTTTTGTTTCAGAATTGAGAGTGCCGTATTTTTTATTTATTTATTTATTTATATTTATATTTTATTTATGTATTTAATATCCCACCTTTCTCCCCTAATCAAAGGGAACCCAAGGCGGCTAACAATTAAAAACAACAATAAAACACTATTAAAAGTAGATAGTAATAAATACAGATTAAAAAAATTAAAATTTTAACACAGTTAAAATACAGATTACACAAAAACGTTAAAACATCCCTCCAAAAAATTTACAATAAAAACCAGCTAAAAACAATATTAAAACAGCACCTCTCCCTCCAATATGATTAAAAAGCTTTTGTCCACTAGAATGGACAAAATGCCTAAAGAACTGAATGCCAAAAACTGTACAAGGAGGGAGCAGTCCTTACATCAAAGGGAAGGGAGTTCCAGAGCTGGGGTGCAACCACCAAGAGGGCCCTGCTCCGAGCTGCCACACCTCTCACCTCTTTTAATGGTGGCTCGGTCAGCAGAGCCCCCCCCCCCCCCCCCAGATGATTTTAGGTGATGGGTTGGATTGTATGGACAGAGGTGGTGGCCGTAGCAAGAAGCAGACCAGCCTCGCCTCTGACCCTCCACTCCATCCACAGTGAACCCTTAGTTTAATAGAAAAGGGATTTATCTGTTCATGCCCAACGTCTGGGAAATCTCAGTGCACTGAAGGCAAAGGAGCCACACATACCCAAAAAGTTTATGTCTAGTTTTAATGATGGAAAAAATGTTTGCTAGGTCCAAAGTCCTTTCAACTGTTATATCAAGGGGGTCACAAGGGGGGCTTATCAGAGATTTCTCCTTAATTTCTTTTTTTGCATGATTAGAAATTTTAACAGCAGCTGTACATTTCTCGTCAAATTCATAAAAGGCTCACAGCAAGTGGGGTGAGAGATCTGCTAACCACGCAAATACTACGCCCCTGGCAAGGACGCTCCCCACATTTTCAGGGAGGAGAGCATGTCAGCCTGAAATTCCAGCCGACTGCAGCAAATTAAATAAGCCCCTTCCCAAATGGCCCCCTTGCCCCCAGGCCACCACCGTCACTGGCCTGCAGGCACAAAAGGCCTTTCCCTGCCCAGTGTCGGCTTTCAGCTCCAGCGGAAAAGCTGCCCTGGAGGTCACATACAGCCGAAACAATCCCATAACATTGCAGCAGCCGAGGCAACCCCGATAAACATGACATCAGAGAATGCGCCAGGGGTATTTGAAGCATGGGGCTGACCTACTGGGGAATGAGGGGAAGGCGGGGGTCACATAAGAGGAGGGCCAAAGCGGAACAGGACGGGCAACAAATCCACCCATCCCGGCTTCTGCCTGCCTCTCTCCAAAGTAGGCACCTCAGCTGCTCAGCGGCCACTTTCTGCAATAGGCTGACTGATCCCTTTGCAAAATGTATACTCCACTTTTTAATATCCAGAGAGGTATACAATTAATTAACTGCCTCTTGCCCATTAAAATCAACATGAACACAACAAACACGGACCATCACAATCTGTATTAAATAGAACTGAATAAAGAAGCCAGAGCTGGAGGAAATGGTGAAAACAACAGAACTGATCAAGGAGGCAACTCCCAAATCAGAACAAACTGCAGAGGTCTCAGTAGGGCACTATTCAGGTACGTGACTATTTATATGGGGAGGGGACAAGAACCTGTGTTCCCGACACTGAGGTAGTAACAACCAAGACGGGCTCAGGGAAAACACAAAGGAAGGAGAGGGATGGGAAAATATCAGACAGTTCCTGATATTGCCCATGCTTAAGACTGGTTCCAGTAAGTGAAGGACCAAGATTTTCACTTGTTAATAAAACAAGGTTGAAGAGGGAAATAAATGAACAGATCCTGAAATAAATGAAAAAGCTTCCCTCTGGGGGAGCCAATCTTGCTTCCAACAGGGTCCCAATCCATTTCATTAGGAAGACCAGGACAGTTTCCTGAAGCTCCGCTGAAGAGCAGACATGGAAGGGTCATCCAGACTGAGGGCATCATCCAACTGAAGGTGGATGTGGAGGTGGCTTTTTCAGGAAGGAGGCACACAGCTGTCAATAGTACGCAGCCCTCTTTTTCTCAGGCAGGGGCATTAACTGTGCCACCCAGACCCCAAATGCTGCTCTAATTATTTTTGGTAGCCAGAGCAAGCAGGTAGCTGGATCTACAACTCCATGACTTCTGTCCACCTCCTTAGGTGGAGCAAACAGAAAGGGGTCCCTCAAACCATGAGCAGATTGTGCCCTGGAAGTCTCCCATGACCATCACAGAAGCATCAGAACCCATGTTTTGGCAGCCAGGAGCAATTTCATCAGCAAAGTGTCTTGAGATTTGATCACAATTCCACTCCTTCTCCTTGGGGACCGAGCTCTAAAAGTCTCTTTCTACTTGCAACGGCTTTGCTGGATGACACTGAGGGCGACGGTGGTCAAGAAATAAAGAACAATTTGCTCCCACCATTGACATCAATGAGGCCCTTTGGCAGGTTTGTCATGTGATTTGCTCCATCAACACTCCATCTCCATCCTTCCCACTTTGATAGGGTCCATCCTTCTCCACTTCCCACTCCATCTCCATCCTTCCCACTTTCCACTTTTGAGCTTCATGGAAAATCAAGGTGCTGCATGAATTACGGGATCTTCCTACTATCATCCAGTAAACACTCAAATACACTTCAGAGCAATACTGCAAAGCAAAGGGCTCTGTAGCTGTGGGGGCTAAAATAAGGTCTTTGTTAGTGACCGTATTCAACTGGACATGGAGAATTGACTTTGCAATCTGTTTTATTGTTCTTTCAGGGGACTGATTCAGCAACCTCAGTAAATGCCACAAAGCCAGGGTGAACATATGACCAGAAATTTCCAGATTTGTCCTCTTTTTTAGTCTCCTGTCCGGGTGTCCTCCAAAAGGGCTTCATTGTCCTCCTTTCTGACTTCATTTTGGAACTTTGCAACAGTGGGAAGTACCCCGTTATCCCATATGTTGTCGGATTGATATTGAAGAGCAGAATCCAATGCAAAAATCGGTTCTGACATATCAAAGGTTATGGTCAAAATAACTAAAAATAAAAAAATATGCGTTGAGCTCTATGGGAAAGTGAAAGTGCCCAATATCATGGCTTTACTTGTGAGTAGCCAAATGTGCCACTGTCTGCCGGAAAGACCAAGCTGAGAGGAATCCAAGACTTTATCCTCCTTTTGAGGTTTGGGCATCTGGTCACCCTGGTCACAATGCTGCCAGTCACAGGTTCTTTTTATGACATTAGGCTGAGAGCATCTGGGAATCATTACAACCATCAATTGTAATTATTCAGACAGGATTATGGATGCAAAATACCACTGTGGTCACTGCCTAGTAAGCAAGTGGGCACAGAAATGGGGAGCTCTTAAACCTGATCAAATGTAAAAGATATTCTATTCCTTCTGTGCAAGGAAATCACTTGAAATTACTCACTCTCAAGCCAAGTGTGATAGTTGGAAGTTCACCCAGAAGCTCAAGTATTTTGAGTATTTTCTACTTGTGCTTCTTTCTTACTTCTTTTAAAAACTGAAAGAAGGGAGAGAAGTTTTTCTTCCTCCTTTGCACAACATGCACAGGATCATCCACTGAAATGCTCTGGCAGTCAACTCAGGGCAGACCTAAAAGGAGTTCATCACAACAAGGCGTGATTGATAGAATTTGCTGCCGTAGGATGTGGCGCTGGCGTTTGTTAGAGCTCGTCCCTCCAGGATGCAGAACGAAGGGTGCAATCCAGAGTAACTATGGGGAGTCCTTGCTCCGGTGTAAGAACAATTTGCTCTGGATTGCAATATGAATTTCCCATAGGTTTTCACTAGGTGGTGCCGTAATTGGATTGTAGGGTAAGTGACAGAAATCCGAGC